>JAKSZU010000023.1:24862768-25462768 GCA_026018925.1 Tupaia tana
CTCAAAGAGCTTCGTCTGCTCTGGTTCTTCTGTGCCAGTTTCTCAGCTGAGGAGAAACTCCCGATTTTATTTTTAAGCACAGACTCCAATAATAGGCTAAGTAATTGTAGATCTGCCTGAGGTCTTATTATACATGTACCAACATATTGGACCCTTAAAACCCATTATTTCCTTTCCATAAATATGTGTTGTAAACCTTGAATTTCAGCATGATGTGTAATGGTAATGTACATTTGTTTTCGCTTTTTCCTCCCGTAGGAATCCTGAATAAAAAGGAACAACAACGACAACAACAAAATGCTTCTGCTCAGGTGACAACTCCTCGACAATGTGTCTGATCACTCATATATGTTAAAAGCTTCTTCTGCAAACATAACTAAGAAAAATGTACAGTCCAATCTAATACATAGTCAAACTTGGGGAACAGCTTTCTACCCTGGGGCCACCAACACCGAAGCAGCTGCAGCTCTCACCGTCTTGCTGAAAGGGTCCATAAATACTCCTGGGAAATGGGACCAAGATACACAATGGATCTTCCCCTGCCAAGATCAGGGAAATGAATGTCAATTGCACCTGGACGCAGAAGTGCTTTTTGGTGGAGCGTGATGGATATTGCCATTTGTCCTATGCCACTGTAATCTTGGACAGGAAAGCCTAACACGGAGAAAAATGGTGAGAGAGGATACTGTTCTAGGACACTTGACAAGAAGAGTGTGTCATAATTATTTGGCAAACTGGAATAAAGGTGAAAGAAGAGTATAACAATATGATTTAGTTTAGAAAAGGACATGATTTAAGAGCATACCTACACTGTACACATCATTTCATTCAGTATAAAGCTCCTCCCCCCAAATATGAATCTTTTATTGAAAACCAAATGTAAGTAAGTAACATCAGGGAGTCAGAAAATTGAGAGTGGTCTGTGTTCTTGGAAGCAATTCATTACAGGGACACAAAAGTGGTCTGGGATGTTAGGAGAGTTGAGTTCAAGTCCGGACCCTACCACTTCCCCACTATGTGACTTTAGGAAAATGATTTCTATGTACCTCAGTTTCTTCTTTGGTAAAGCGATGATAATGGAACTCACTTCATGTAGTTGTTTCAGGACTACATTATATAATCAAGATACAGATCTTAGTATAGTACCTAGAATTTAGTAAGTAGATTAACATTAACTGTTAGGTCTTATGCTGTTTTCTTCCCCCATGGTATTAGTTTATTTACATTTCATCATTGTACCTCTTTGCAGTATACAAGAGAAATCTTCACAGCATGAATACACTGAATATTAGTCCAGTCAAAGATATTACCATACACATCTTCCTTAAGACATAGTTTTACACTTTTGTGTCTGTTAAATGTTCCTCTTTTCTTCTCTTCCCTTTGATTCCCTCCCTGCAGCCCCCACTGCCCACTCTGCTCCCACACTGTCTCCAGTATCCACAGTTGCTCTCCATGCCTTCATACCGTCTAATTGTTCGATTTCCGTCATCAAGTGCAGACATTTGGTATATACTAAGTGGGGACATACAATGTTTCTCTCTGCTTGCTTCACTCAGCATTAAATCTTCGTATCTGTCCACTTTCTATCAAATGCCAGGGTCTTCCTCTGTCATCATCACTGCCACCCATATCATTATCATCTTCCTCGTCCCTTCAACTGCTTTAAGGCTGGTTTTATTAGTGAATGTTAGAAGGAGAAGCTAACACTAGCTAACTCACGGGAAAACACGAATCAGCTTCCCCACCCACGTTAATCTCCGAAAATTGTAATAGTTTAAAGGAACAAACATGAATGCTTGATGACATAGTCTAACAAGTATATTCATCTAATTCACATTATCCTTGCTTTACCAAGCAATGGCTATTGCAACAGGTATCTTACTGAAAAAAATAATGTGATAGAAAGTACTGTGAGCCCTATGTTCAGGGCCCATGTTCTTTGTGAAAAAGGATGAAGCAATAACTTGCTCAGTTCATTAGAGAACTAGACAGATCTTTATCTATGTTCAGTCATTTGGGATCACAGTCTAAAGGTTACTTCATTCCTTTCTTCACCTTTTCAAATAGACCAAACTCTGAAGGCATAGGACCAGTGGGGTCTAAATGGCTCTAATTCTATAATTCAGGTGGCTTCATCTCCTCAATCTTGAAGAGCCTTTCCTGAGGTCATGTAAGGTTGGGGCGAGCCCCTTCTGAAGTGCAACCTGCCATTGCAAGCAGGCGGTGCCTTTCGGCAGGTGTGTCCCCCAAATTAGATGAGGGGCCCAGCGCAGGTTGGAAAACAATGGCAACTTCCCGTTCTGGGTGTTAACTTTAGTTACCACAGCCAGACAATGCTGCCAGTGGTGTGGAAGAAAAAATTGCTATAGCCAGCTGTGCTGTTCACAGTTGGATGGATTCTGTGTAGCTCCAAATGGTGATGGAGCCAGCAGCCTGTTGTAGCCAAGGACAGGATGATGGATGATCTACATACTCAGTCCAAGTAGAGAGAATGGCAGAAGTTCACTTCAGGGTTGTTAAAATGCTAATCTGGGTGAGTTAACAAAAGCTTACTAGAAAAGAAAAGTTTGAGAAATAAGTACACCTCATGCGGTATCTGTGCGGACCACTGATTTGATCGTCCCTGGTTACATAAGTGACTGTCTTTCAAAGTAAGAACATGTAGTAGTTTTCCTGTTGGGAGAAATGGAAGCACCTTCGGTTATCAGTTATACTGTCACCGTTGTCAGAATCAGAGCAGCACACTCAGCCTGACAACAGCTACCTCAACAGGAAAGTGTTACGCTATGCTTAATATGTACATGAGTTTTTATTCTCTTCATGTGTCATGGGAATATATCAAAACACACTTTTTTTTTCCCCAACTAGAAGTTGGCAGCTGTTCACAAATTAAGCAGCAACCCAAGACACGGGCTTTGGTAGATTTTAACACTTAGTCTCCATTCACGCGAGGCACAGAAAGTGAGATCTCCTGCTCTAATGACTGATTCAATATGTGAATCACACAAACCATGCATTCAGTCATTCATTAGTGTTAAAGACAGGGAGCTGGACCTCAGTAAACATTTCGTGTGTATGGTACTGCTTCAAAAATCTCTGGGATAAGATAATATACTCCAAAGGAAGAGTGTATATTTATGTTTCCTGCTAAATGATCCATTTTGCCATTCTGTATTTCTTTTTATTCTTGCTCCACTTGAACATTCAGAAACACAGCTGACCCACCTGATACTGGAACACTGGCTAGCAAAGTCCCCTTGTTAACAACAGGTACCCAATAAATACTGCCTCTTGCTTCCTGTAGAAATGAATCAAGAATGTGCAGGCTTAAAGTCTATTAATTGAAATAAAAGATAATACTTTATCCTGCACTAGGCTAAGGAAGGCATTCACTCCCCTCTGGTTACACTAATAATGGTTAGGCATTCAGCCAGGCTCTTAACTCTGCATAAAATGCATCTATCGGAAGGGTGAAAAATGATCCTATTTCAGATGCATTTTTCACTCTTTGTATCTCAGTGAAACTCACATGCAAGAACAATGACTAAGCTAATTACCAAGGTTCATTATGATGGAGCAGCAAGAAGTAGAGAACTTCTCCAATTTCAATAAGTCCATGACAATTACGGGCATTGTGTGAATCAAAGCTCAGAGTCCTGTTTACTCGCCTGCAGCCTTTCAAAAGACAGAGACCACCACGTAGGATGCAGGGACCCACTTACCCCAATCACTGTCACGGACAGAGCCTTCCTGTGCATCAAGCCAGTGTAGTGAAGTCCTCTGATTTCTAAGTTGCCCTCTCTCTAAGGACTAATAGGTTTACGTCACAGCCATCTTTCAAATCCATCAAATCAGGGGAGACATGACCAGATGGTGCTAGCAGAGGGCACGCGCACACACACACACACACACACAATAAAGAAAAAGAAAACTAAAAAAAATAATAATAATAAAAGAAGGCAGAATGCCCACAAATCTAAATCAAACTCAAGGTAACCAGCTGTCTGGTCATGGGGAAGTCACAATATTTCTGGCATACTCGCCTACATCACAGAAATGCTTCTCAAAAAAAGGTTATGTAGCATCCTTATTAGAAATGAGACTAGGCAGCAATATTCGGCAGGATCCACTAAGAAACAGTAGCTAGTTGTCAATCAGGCTAAATGTGCCAATGGAAGAAGATGGTCTGCGGAACAACACTGTGGCAATCGTATCTATGCCACCGTCCTTCTGAGAAGCACGGTCTGGAGCTCTAAATCAAAGCGTAGACATTAACTACACAAACCACAAAACTCAGCTATGCCTGACTGTATTTTATTTATCTTAAGATATTTACGTTCATGGTTAGAGAGAGAGCCAAATCTCAGACTTATCTGGCAATTTCTATGTCCCTAAGTCAGAGTAAACGTTTGTATAATATCTGGCAGCCTGACGGAATACATCTGTCACTTACTACATTAAACATGACTACACACAACTTCATTTCCTGAGTTAGACACCTAACAGAGGGAGGGGATTTCGCTTTTAATAGTATGAATAAATCCGCATCAAAACTTATTGCTTTAAACACCAAAAGGACAGTGAAAACCCCTCTTCCTGAGCAGTCTAAGATTCCTCAATATTCCAAGGAAGAAACCTTGAGAATTTTCTTCAAACAAGTATTTTTCCTATTCTGAGAGACAGAGATCAAACCAGTTCAGAAAAATGTTAAATCTTTCCCTAGGACTTCGACCTAGAAATAAACAAAAGAATCTAATTTTTGCCCGAAAGTAAAAAAAGGTCTCTAAAAAGCACCTATACTTTTTAAGTAACCCTAAGTTTAAGAGGAAATTGCCCTAGACAGACCCTCAACCTGGTAACCAGAAACTCTGTGGTTATTTTTAAGGGAAGGAGATCCCACTGTCGTGGACATAGGGTCCAGTTATTATTTACAAAGTCCATATCTGTAGTAATGACCTCCTGTCCATTCTGTGTGAAAATCACCCTGCCGGGAGCAGACAGGGCTGGGATGCTGGAACACGGGTTACTGACCGTTCACTCCAGAACAAGGAGTACTGCCCTGAGTTCCCCTAATGCTGTAATTCATGCTGGTTCTTCCATTCCTCCTAGCTTCGTGCCATTTAGCTTTTCACAAGTTCAGGACTGAAACAATCGCCTGACATCAATGGTCCTGAGGGTCGATTGAGCAGAACATTTTCAAACCCAGTTCTCATCCATGTCTCCAAGTCCTTTATGACCTTTCATCTCAATCCAAGAGTTACACATGACAGAAAGAGCGATAAGCCCTTCCACATTACTCAAGGCGGGCTGCTGTATCAGTTTCTGCAGACCAGGAACAAATATCACCACTGTCAAGACAGGAAATAAAGTTTCCCTACCTTCCTCCTCCTCACCATACCCCCACCAGCGGTGTAGACGCGAGCGGCGGCTCCCTCGCGGCTGCAGGACGCCTCTGGCCGCCGGAGAAGGGGCTCATGCAAAATTGACTCTTCCTTATTTGTTTCCATCCATAATTGATGTGGAGATGAGAATGTAACACATCTCAGCGCTGAGCTCTTGCCGCCTGGTGGAGACCCTGTCCAAGACGCTTCCGTGAAGCCCTTCCAGTCCGAGAACAAAGCGCGGAAAGTTGCCGGGGAGAGTGGCCGGGAGGAGGAACCCGGGCACCGGGTGGGCGGTGGGTGGGCGGTGGGCAGCTCCTGGCCCCAGAGCAGATCTGCGGCGCGCCTGGCCAGCAGGGGGAGAGGGAGGGTGGGAAGCGTCCGCCTTTGGACAGGAGCTGGTGCTGGAGCCCGGGGCCGAGGTGGGGGATGGCCCCCGCCCCTCCCCTGCGTGCGCTCTCCTGGAGCGGTCCCGCCCCGGGGCGCACTGACAGGTAGCCGGCACCCGCGGGGCTGCTCTGTTCTCGCTCGCGACGCTGCGCCCCTTCTCCCGGGAGCCGGCGAGCGCTCCCAGCCAGGCCCGCGGTCCCGCTGCCCGACCCGGCTGTCTAGCGTCCTCTCCCGAAGCGGTCGGTCGGAAGGAGCGGCTGAGCTCAGAGCTGGCTCCTTCGGCCTCGGCTTGCCTCCCTCCCGCGGGCTGAAGACGCCGTGGCCCGCACGGAGGCAGCCCCGCTCCCCCTGACAGTGTCGGGGAGCGCCGAGCTGGCCCTGCCTGGCAAGAAACTTTTACTTGCTGCCCCCTCGGCTGCTCCTTCTCCGAAGCGGGGTGCACAGTGGAGGAGGTCCTGCGAGTCCACGGCCCCTCCCCCCAGCCCCAGCTTTGCCAGTTCCGACGGGTCCGCCAACCTCTCTCTGCGTCCCTGGCACCGCAGGCGGAGAGCTGATCGGAAAAGAAATCAACTCTCCTGTGACACCACACACACACACACACACACACACACACACACGCTGCAATTCCGACTCTGAGGTTCTGGGTCCGATCCCCACCAGGCGCCCCGAGCATTAGCAAATTTTTACAAAACGGTCTTACCTCATGGAGCAGGCTGATTTTTTTTTTTTTTTTTTAAGAAGAAGAAAAGCTTGTCACGCTCAAGGAAAACAAAAAGAAAAAAGAAAGAGAGAAGAAGAAAGAAAAATAGATATCGCTGTGTCTCCTTAGGTCTTAGCTTCCTCGATATAATCCTGAAAGTCGCCACCACCAGTCCGTGCAGCGGCGGCGGCTGCGGCGGCGGCAGCGGGACGGAGCAGGAGCAAAACAAACCGATGCACGGCAAATGGTGTAATTCGATCCATCTCCAAGTCAATCCATCAGGCGAGCCGGAGCCTGGCTCCCTCCACGCACTCGGCGGCTCCAGGCGTGGGTCCCACCCCCGGGCGCGGACGGCAGGAGGCGCGGGCGGCCCGGCTCGCTCACCCTCCCCAGCGCGCAGCGGCCAGCGCCGCCTGGAGGCCCCCACCCTGGCGCCCCAGCCCCGCTGACCCAGCGGTGGCCTCCGCGTCCCTTCTCTCCGGCGCTCTTCTGCGCACCCTCCCTCTCCCCACCTCTGAAGAGCTGCGCCTTCCAGCAACTCCCAGCGCCTCAGTCACCCGGCTCGCAGTGGCTGCTGCAGCCTGCGAGGCGGCCCTTCGCTTCCCTCCCTCCTTCCCTCACTTTCAGAGCTTTCCGCCAGCCAGCCAGAGGACAAATCCTTGCAGCCCAGTGGAGCTGCGGGCGCGGTTGCTCCGTAAAGTTCTGACTTAGTTTTCCAACCTAGGATTTATTATTTTTTTTTAGCACATCCTTACAAACCCGCCCCCAATTATCCCCCTCCCCCAATTTCTCTTTATAACCACTAAGCAAAACAGCTGGGAAGAAGCAATCAAACATTGCTTTATCTTTATAAAATACAGAAATTGCCTACTAAAAATCCCATTTCTACTTTGAATGAAAGCCATTCAGTACAGTATAATTTTGCAGGCTAATGAGCCGGTTTTACAGGCAAGTGTTTCGTGTACTATGTTGTGGGAGAAATGAAAATGTCCTTGAAGTGACATCATTTAAAATTGACTGTCACAAATGAAAGGGGGGGGGGGAATCATATATTCCAAAACAAGAAGATTTTTAATCCAAACTTCATTTCCCAGAATGGGCTGTGTTTTATTAATTTCCAGTTGAATTATGAATCACTGAGGGCTCTAAATGGCTCGAACAAACCATGATGCCCCATTTGAGAAAAAAGAAAGAAGTTTTTTTTTTTTTTCCCCAAACTTTTAATTTTCATTTCAGTATGGTTAATTACCGTGAAAGGGAGAAGAATGAGGCAACAGAAAGGATTTCCCTTTCCTCAATGGTTCTTGCTTTCTCTCGAACACGAAGTTACATGTTTATATTTGGGAAAAATATCCTGTTCTGATGTATGTCTGAGACTTCCACTGACAGCTCTGAAAAGAAACTCAAAAGAAGATTCCCCCAGGAACTGCTACAAGACTCATCCAGAGAACTGTTTGCTCACTAGTTAACACTTTGTAACCCAAAGAAAGAGGAAAATGAGAAAGGAATGTTGGGGGGGGGGTGTCTTTCAAAATATCAGCTCTCTTCTATTAGAAGAGAAGGATAGGGGCGGAAGTAACAGCTTTGGCAACACAGTTCTGTGATTTTTCTGTTGTGAAGTCTTTTGTTGGCTGGCTGGCCGGTGTTCTCTGGTTGTGCTGGGTTCTGACATCACTGCAAGTTACTTGGCAGTCAGGGCCCTTCTCCAGCCAACTTCTGACCCAGAAAGCGGTGCCCGTTTCCTGGCATCCAGTCATTCCGTATTTTCTCCATCAAGGGAGCAAGCCCCCGCTGCAGGCAGAGGACACTGTGCATTGCATGAAGATGCAAGGGGGCGATCACTGGCTTGACTGAAAGTCAGATCTCCATCCACCTAGACACAGAAAGTGTGTGCGCTGTCCTGTGTCTTCCTTCAGTAGCAGCATGGGAAAGAAAAACTTCCATTTTCTAAAGTCCTGAATTCTTTGTTTTAATTCTGCAATGGGCAACTTTACAGAGCACAGCCCCGGAATGCTGTGTGCCCTCGCCTGGGTTTCTAAATTCAGGAATAAAGGCGTACAGGCTGCAGAAGGATATGCTGACAGTTCAGTTTAAGCCATGGGTTAGATGTGTTTTCAGTCTAAAATCAGTTGAGACCTCAGAGCCAGTCCTTGTATTTAGTCTGTAGGAGGAAGAGAGGTAGGCAAGCAGGCAATCTATTGCCATGGAAAGAATTGGATCCTTCCCCTTCTGGTCAAGATCAATATGTTTCTTTGAAAGATTTATCATATCCCTTGGTTTGAGAATCTTGATGGTGCTTTTCTTACTCTCCCGTATTGGAAAGAAGTCTAAGGAAACTGCTCACTCTACGTGTAGCCCTCGCCCTGGTAGTTTGTTGACATGTGGTCCCATCAGTTGATTTTACACACTTTCAACCTGTTAGCCCTGTTTGCTTTCCCATCCAACTCCCCTCTCCCCACCTTGTGCTTTCAGCACTGCCAGCTGGGACTTCCAGTTCCCCACTCTGCCACTCTACTGCCCAGTATCAGAGCTTTAGGGAGCACCCTTTCCCAGATTGTCAGGTTGCTTAGTTTCTCTTTTCCTTGATTTCTAAAAAAAATGTGTTCAGGTGCCAACATTTCCCTCACTCTTATGGCTATACATGCCTTTCCTCTGTTCTACCCTAACAAGTTAACCGATGTAAATTACCAGATTGAAGGGATACTGTCTAGAATTTCTACCCTAAGGTGCGTGCACTCACCAGAAAGAGAGAGACAGAGACAGAAAGCAAGAAATCACCCTCTAGGGGGGATGGCTACACCGCAATCCCTTCTCCTCCATTCTCCTCTTGGGATCTTGGGCACATGCACACGCGCCCAGCGTGAGTTTAAGCCTCTGGGTCCAGGACTCGAACTGCAGTCGATACATGGGAGTCCAGCGACATAGCCATTACGCCATCTGTTCGTCACCCTACTGGGTACTTTTCAATGGTAAGGATCTTATCTAACTGGACAGTCCCAGTGCCTACCACAGTGCCTGGATCAAGTTTGTAAACAGCTCGACAACTTTCTCATGCCCTCATACTTCCTAAACCTGTGAATAGAGTCCTCTCAGATCTGCTCCTCCTCTAGAGGGAGGATTTATTTTTCTAGTGTCCCAGGACTTAACATAGTACTGGCATAAGAATATTTGTTAAATGACTGAATGAATGGAGACGTTTGGCTCTTTTCTCACCCAGAAAGAAAATTGAAAGTGTTGGACTCCACATGGTTAGTGATTGTGCTTTACTGTTATTTAAACATATTTCCATCAGTGATAAGGAGTAACAATTTACAATCTAGGTTTAAGCGTAAAAAACCCTCTGAAAATTACAGAAAATTTGTGTGTGAGATTGTTAATGAAGTTTGAAAATTTTTAGAAAATACAACTTCTTAACTAAGTTGTTAGTAAACAAAATGTTATGTGCTGGGCCAGCAGGTGGTGTAGTGGTTACCGCACTGGATTCTCATGTGGCCAACTGCTGTTCTACTTCCAGATCCAGTGGCTTAAAACTCATACCTGGCCTGAGTGAGTGCACGCATGCCCAAGATCCCAGAGGAGAGAAGAGGAGAAGGAATTGTAGTGTTGCCATTCCCCCTTGGTGGACAATTTCTCGCTTTCTGTGTCTCTGTCTTCCCTGTGAGCACATACACCCATAGCAAAAACAAAACAAAATAAAACTCGCAAAAAAAAAAAAATGTGCCAAACTCTGTTCTAAGCATTTCACATATATTAATTCCTAACAATTCTACTGGTTCAGTACTATCGTTATCATCATAGCTGAAACTGAGGCTTAAAGAATTTAAGGGGCTTATGTAATGTCGCACAGGTAGTAACTAGGTAGGATTTGGATCCTACCCCTTACTTAGTTGAAATAGTAAACAGTGAGGTCATGGTTGATAGCAGTATGTAAGAATGAAGTCTTCAAAATATTAGACAACCTGGATTCAAATCCAGCCCTCTTCCTCTCACTAGACTTGTGACTTTGGATACTTTATTTACCTATATGATGCTTCAGTCTTCTCATCTGTAAAACAGGGATGATGATAAGAATTCTTGAAAAGGATTTTATAAAGGCCGAATGTGAGAATGCATGTAAAGTTTTTAGCATCTTACCTGGGACACAGCTGGCATCGAACGATCATTAGACAATGTTTTTATAGGCACTCTGAGGGCAGTGCAGTCTTAAAATCCTGCAGAATTGGGTTAGAAATTTAATCCAAGTCTTACATTAAATGTGAGGTTTAGGGCAAAAATACGTGGTACAATAGATTGGAAATAACTTTTTGCTCTGTTTCAGCTCTTTCGTTCTCTTATCTTTGTGTATGTGTCTGTTAATTCAGATACACACACTGCTCACTATCCAGTTGAAATGAAATAGCATTTTGTACCGATTTTAATGAATAATACAGTTTCGGATGTAGAATTTCATGTTTCACAATAAAATGGTAGTGGTATTGAAATTTCAAAGGTAGCCTTAGCTTCTGTGATTACTTTAATTTGGAATGCGCATATAGTATTCCTGGCATTCGCACATTATAGAAAGTGCTTTTGTGGCAAGGGATTGCTTTCAAAACTAATCTGAGCTCTCCAGGACATGATAAATCATTAATAATACAGACCCAGATCTCAGCATCTGCATAGGCACAGCTGGCCTCCTTGTGTCAACAGTCTGCATATGAAAGTGACTCTGCCAAGATATTTCACTTTAATGAAAAATATTTATCATGGTAAATCTTAAGCCTCAAGATTTTACTGACATAATTCATTTCTATTATTATGTACTATGATAGTATACCACCATATCTATGCTTATGTTAGGAATAATAAAAATGTGCTTTTTTAGTCATTTTGATTACCTAAGCATGAATCATTTTTGCTGTACATTCTGAGTAAAGGGAATGCACCATGCATTTATAGAACGAAACATCAATTGCTTATCTACTTTTGCCAATGACTCCACAAGTGCCACTATTTACAAGAACAGTGAGTGTGTAAGCCAAATATTTTAAAAAAAAAGAAAAAAAAAGAAATCAGGCTTTAAAAAATATTTTCATCAATTACTAATATTTATTTATTTATTTATGGAAATTTTTGCTATAGGGCACCTGTGCTCACGAAAGAGACGGAGAGACAGAGGGAAGAGAATGTAAGAAATCAACCCCCTTGAGCACTCATGCACACTTGCCCGGTGTGAGTTTAAGCAACGCTACCATCCCTTCTCCTCCATTCGCCTCTAGGAATTTTGGGCATGAACGCGCATGTGCCTGGTGCTAGTTTTGAGGCTCTGAGTCTGGGATTCAAACTGTGGTTAGCCATGAGGGAATCGGGTGCTTTAACCACTATGCCACCTGCTGGTTCCCAATACTAGCTCTTTTGAAAACAGAAACTGATATGAATGGTATCATTATTTTATCAAAGATTTTTTGGGGCCAGCAGGTGGTGTGGTGGTTGGAGTGCTGGACACTCCCACATGGCCGACCACAGTTTGAGTCCCAGACTTGGTAGATTGCTTTCTCACTTTCTCTCTCTCTCTCTCTCTCTCTCTCTGGTCAAATTAAAATAAATGAATAAATAAAATGAAATAACTCTAAAAAAATCTTTTGAACAAACAGAAACAAAATAAACATTTCTGGGGAGAGGGTCATATAAAAACCTGATAACGCAGTCAGTTGCTTAATTATGTTATCCGTACTTTGGAAAAGAATACTAGGATACAGAAATATCAGCCTACATTCCAGCAAAAAGGACCAGAGCATCCAAATTCCCAGCAGACTTCTCTACAAACTTCCAGTAACCAGGGCTCTGACCTTGAAGAATTGACCCTAAATAGTATGTATAAAATGTTCAGAATGTCTTTACAAATGAAAAAGATATTAAAATAACCCAAAATGATTTTATCTTTTTTTAGTACATAAATACACTTTTTTTTTTTTTTTTGCTTATTTTGTTTTCAGTTATTCCTCCAGATACTATAATCTCACATATGTTGTTCCTTTTCCTACATTTTTTTCTGGTAATTTTTGCTGTAGAGTGCATAAGCTTGCCAGAGACAGAGGCGGGAGGGTGAGGGAGGAGTGAGAAATCATTCCCCGGGGATAGCCATCCTGCAATCCCTTCTCTTCTAGTCTTCTCTTGGGATTCTGGGCACACATGCACACACCCTGGCATGATTTTCAAGTCCAGGACTGGAACCACTCAGTTGGCCATGTGGGCTCCAGACACTAAACTTCCATGCCAGCTGATTTTTTTTAAACAAACCTCTCTACCTAGTCTTATTTCTTTGTTTTCAGCCAACATTAAAATTAGAATCGACAGAAAGGAAGGGAAGTAACTGGATACCTTTCTCATCCCAGATACTGGCCAGATACACTATTATCACTTAATTCTCACCACAGTTCTTTGAGACAGATATCATTTGTGAACAAAGAAACTCCTGCTTGGTTAACTATCCTGTCAGGGTTTTTAGCCTTCATAGGTGGTGGAGCCTAGATTCTAATCCAGACCTCTAAGCTTTATTTTCTTTCTATTATATGATGCTGTGAAAAACAAACAAAAAAAAAGCATACATAAGTTTAAATATGTCTTGGAGAACACAGGAAATAAAAACATTTAAAACCCACAGTCAGTGGACCAGCAGTTGGCGTAATGGCTATGTCGCTGGACTCCCATGTAGTCTACCATGGTTGGAGTCCAGGACCCGGTGGCTTAAATTCACACAGGGTGTGTGTGCTTGTGTGCCCAAGATCCTGAGAGGAGAATGGAGGAGAACGGATTGCATCGTGGCCATCCCCCCTGGGGGGTGATCTCTTGCTTTCTGTCTCTCTGTCTTTCTGGCAAACACACATGCCCTATAGCAAAAACCTCCCAAGGGGGAAATAAAAGCCATAGTTGGATACTCAAAGCTAGGCTACATATGTGTCCTTCAGTTTCTAATTCTTTGATAGTTTTTGCTTTCACCAAAATCTAGTGTTAGTACCTCCGTGGTCGGCTTTATAGTTTAGGTTAAACCAATATACATTATATGCGTTCTATTATTCATAAAACTCCTCTGAATCGCTTGTAAATAATAAGAAAAAAGATCCACTTAACACCATGCAAATTTACATTAAAATAAACCTAATCGGATAAACTTCAAATGTTCCAGTTAATGATTAGGGCCTTGTGATTACACCCTTCCTCACCCTCCCCCAAATCTTAATCACTTAATGCATTACACAAAAAAACTTTAGTATGGAGAGTGGATTTATTGCTGGAAACTACACTAGAGCCACCTACTGGCAAAACAAACAAAAAGAATAGGATTCTGGGTAATTTTCATCCTTCCAAATTAAGGCACTCAAAGTACACTTTTTTTTTTTTTTTTCCTATCCAGATACTTACAACCATGGACATTTTATTAACATCGAATATATTGGAGTTATTAAAAATTATACTGCTAATATGCAAAAGGAAAAGTGTAGTGTGTGTATGGAGGACGCAAGGAAGTTGATATTCTGGGACAAAAGTCAATAGCAAACACTATTTGTGCTCAGCTTTAATAATAGGGGTTGTCTAAAATCCCAAATGCCCTATTAAACTGAGAAGTGGTGAGGCGCAGAGGCACATGGGGGAGATGCATTTGGTAACAGATGTTTGAATGTGGGTCTTAGATATGGTGTCACTGATTCAGTAATGACACAAAAAAGGTGACAGCAAATAACGTTCTTTCTGCTGGCCCCAGTTACAGAGATTTCATTTATGTTCTAGAGGGAAAATGGTTGATTTAACCATTTTGAGGGGTTCACAAAGTATTCTGCCAAACTGTTCCTTGTCCCCAAGTCCTCCTGGCCTTCAAAACTATCATCAGTTGCCATTCAGTGAGAAAAAAATTACATTTTTATAACAAACTTTTTACCAGGTTGGCCTTAGCAACCAAATTAGATTTAAACACTATTTGATTAATTTCCCTGTGTTCCAGGATGAACTCCTTGGTAGCTGTCTTCTAGAAGCTTGAATTGAATTGTGATGTACATTGAAAAGATTACTTTGAACTTAAAAGTTTTTAAGGAAAGCCTAAAAAAGGAGCCTCAAAGAATTTGCCATTGTCTGACTTTGTGTTTCAATTACAAAGCTAAAATAACAACAGAAAACTGTTAGAGAGCTTTTCTGGAAAATCCAGTGAGGTCCAGATGGATTATTCAGAGGCTTTTTTCTTTTTTTAAGAATTATTTTATTGGGACCAGCAGTTGACGTAATGGCTATGTTGCTGGACTCCCAATGTAGTTGACTGCGGTTCGAGTCCGGGACTCAGTGGCTTAAACTCACACCAGGTGCGTGTGCATGAGTGCCCAAGGTCCCAAGAGGAAAATAGAGGAGAAGGGATTGTGGCGTGGCCATTCCCCCTGGGGGGTGATTTCTTGCTTTCTGTATCTCTGTCTCTCTCTATCTTTCTGGGGAGCGCACATGCCCTATAGCAAAACCCCTCAAAAAAACCCACAAGAATTATTTTATTTTAATTAATAATAATAATTATTATTATTATTATTATTATTAATTTGACCAGAGAGAGAGAGAAAGAAAGTGAGAATGCAAGCCACCAGGTCCAGGGCTCGATTGCAGTTGACCATGTGGGAGTCCAGCACCTTAACCACCATGACACCTGCTGACTCCTGTTCAGAGGTTTTTATCAATATCACATACACATTAAATTTAAATATGTCCGTGTTATAATTGTATTCAATGTTGGCTTTTCAATCTTATTGCATCTGGCTTCATGCACACAGTACGTGTGTGTGTGTATGTGTGTGTGTGTGTGTGTGTGTGTGTGTGCGTGTGTTTATTTCTTTTGCTAAAAGGTCCTGTTAAAGGCTTCATGTGGGGGAGGGCAGGCAATGGCATAGTGGTAAAACATGACACTCCATGAGAATGACTCACATGAGAAGATTCCAGGTTTGCATCCAGAGACCTCCCTGAAAACCCAAGTTCACATGCCCATGATGTGGGCCGGCTGATGGCATAGTGGATGATGGCATCGAGACCTTACTAAGGATGCTGTCTCTCTGTCTCTGTCTCTCTTGCTCATGGGAGAAATACGCAAACGAAAAAACTTAAAACAAATAAAGCCTTCATGAGTTCTTTTGCTATATTAAATACTTTGGAATCATGTTTATAAACCGCCCCAATATGAGTTTCTGGGTCATAATTGCAAAATAATCAGATTCATTTCTCATCACAAATTTTAATAAAGAATTCCAGTGATGCAATTATTGTGCCAGTGAATAATACCTACTCAGTACGAAGGCATACTATTAGATATGTTTACTGAAAAGCATGTCTTTAAGAGACAGTTTCCACTGGTCAGTTTCTCATTTGTAAGCCATCAACCTCAGTAAGTATCATATTAGGCATAAGAGGAAAATGCTTATCTCCTATATTATTGATATACATGGTGATTCAGGAGGCAAGAGTAGTTTACAATTACTGGATATACATTAATTGAATGTTGAAGACTCATCAGCCATGATTTCAATTCCTCATAAATATCAAGATATTGAAATCTATGATTTATGGTTTAGATCATTTGGCTAGGCTAGCCAATTCTCCATTCATTGATGAGGATTTTGCCTTAAAGGGAGCAGTAGAAGAAGTTATATGCTCTGTGTTTATTTATTGTGCTTTGAAAAAATTACCCCTGCCTGGGCTACTACTGATTCCTTAAATGTGCTCTTGGTTCCTACGTAGTAAGAGAACAATTGATTTGGTTGCCTTATTTATCGGCTTTTATGCTGAAAAACAAAAAATATAAATACATAAGTAATCCTTTTTTTTTTTTTTTTTTTTTTTGGAGAGGTTTTTGCTATAGGGCGCGTGCGCTCGCCAGAAAGACAGAGACAGAGAGACAGAAAGCAAGAAATCGGGGGGATGGCCACCTCGCAATCCCTTCTCCTCCATTCTCCTCTTGGGATCCTGGGCACGCACGCCCACGTGCCCGGCGTGAGTTTAAGCCACTGGGTCCGAGACTCGAACTGCGGTCGACTACATGGGAGTCCAGCGACACAGCCATTACGCTAACTGCTGGTCCCAGTAATCCATTTTTGATACCAAGTAAGAATTGTGCAACTTGTATAAGGGGGATATTTCCAAAAACTGGAAACAGAGTTAACCCATGGGGGTTAAACCACTAGAAACACACAAGTGCTGAGATTTTCTGAACTAGTCTCAGACAGTGAATTCCAGCAGTAAACAGGAACAGAGAAGCTCCCAAATCAAGTCAGGGCCTTACAAAATCCAATCAAGGTGAGACAAATATATCCCCAGGATCAGACTGTAACTAAAGTAGTAGGCAGGGTCAGTCACTCATTTGTTCTTGCATACATTCATTTCATCATTGGTTATTAATAGCAGCAATCTGTTTTGTATAAAGCAGTGTGCAGAGATAAATGAGAAATACCTTGCATTTAGACAGCAACTTAAAATTTCAAAAGCAGTTTTATCATTCAGAATTCTGGCAGGGAACAGATGGCACACTCAACTTGGCTAATTTGAAGAGCCTTTAATAAAGGGATGGTTTATAAAGGTGTGAATGGGGGGGCAGGGAGGCATGAGGACAAGTTATCCTGGGGTCTAAGGAGCCAGAGAACATAGCTAATTCCTCCAGCAGAGCCTGGAGACATACAGACTATGTGGAGAAGATGTCCTTTAAGGAGCTGAGACCAATTCTCATTTTGCAAATGTGAAAGCTGCAACCAAGACGTTTGCCTATTATAACCCAGGTACCCATGGGACTGGCAGTTAGCGTAATGGCTATGTTGCTGGACTCTCACATAGTCGACCGTGAGTTTAAGCCAGTGGCTTAAACTCACACCGGGCGCGTGGGCATGCGTGCCCAAGATCCCAAGAGGAGAATGGAGGAGAAGGGATGGCGGCGTGGCCATTCCCCCTGGGGGGTGATTTCTTGCTTTCTGTCTCTCTGTTTCTCTCTGTCTTTCTGGCGAGCGCACGTGCCCTACTGCAAAAACCTCTCCAAAAAAAAAAAAAAAAAAAAAAAAAAAAGAAAAGAAAATTAAAAAAAAATAAATAAATAACCCAGGTACCCTACAGAGTTAGACCTTGGACCTGGGTCTTCTGACTCTTAGTCTGGTGCTTATCACCACTTCCTTATTACACTTATTCCACCATGTAACTTTGAACATGTCTATTGCTTACTTATCTGAGCTCCTGGAGAAAGGGAACCAGGTGTATGCATCATTACTGTCTAGAATATTGTCTGGGACACGAACCCAGCAACTCTGGAATAAGGAGTGAGGGGGCAAAGAAGGTACCAGCTAACTGGGCAGACTGAGGTGCAACGAGCTAGCATCACACATGGCAGAATGCTATAAATACTAAACTCAGTTAGAGGAAAAGTGCTGTGCATGTCCAGGACAAGGGACAGAGAATCACAGTGAGGGCTGTAACAGTCTTCATTACAAGGAGGTCCTAGGAGTTAAGTGAAGCACATTGGAAAGACTGTCCAGAGGTAGAGACTAACAGTTACTGTGGGCCGAGGGGGCAGCAGAAGCAGTGGAGGGTGACAGGGCATGGTGGGTTTGGGGTCATTATTAGTGTTGCTGGTGGCAGGAAGTAGGAGATGTCACCACAAAGACAGGCTGGGGACATTGCATGGAGTTTAATTTCCTTGTGCTGGAATTCAAATGGTTTCCTCGAGCGTTTATAAGGTAGAATTTTAAGGAAAAGATTACCATCATGCTTTTGAGACAGACAGCTCTCAAGCCAGAGGGAAGAAAAGACTCAAGAAGCAAGAGGTTTCAACCGTACGGATGCTGGTGTAGGGGGTCAGGACAGAAGATGACCTTTGTGGAATAAACAGAAAAGTAGGCCTATACACCAGAAGACACAGTAGAGTTGGCAGGTGTTTGAGCATCAGAGAGGGAGTTCTGGCAGATTTTTCCAAGTTTCTTAGTCTGGCTGAATCTAGGAAAAGTTGAATTATTATAAAAGACGGAGACACAGGAGGTAGAATAAATTTGTGAGGAGGATGACTAAGTTTGGTTTTAAGTAAGTGGAGCTTAAAGTGCTGGCACTGTGTCCATGAGGGGCTGCAAAGAAGGAAATTGGAAATTATTGTTAAAATTACACCTAGTAGACAAGGGAACCATATCTTCCAGAGAAATACCAAAATTGAAATAAGCCAAACACAAACGTGGAAATCCAGTCTTCATCTAGTGACGCAGGGCAGCCCATGAGCCCTCTGAAGTTGCATGTGCTTAGGGGTGCTAGGGCTGCACAACTGTCACCCGCCATATTCCCAGACTCTGTTCTCTACCATGGACACCATAAAGTGGGGAATTAGAGTTATTCCCATTTCTTACTCATGACTTACAAAAGGGAAAGGCAGACCTGGCAATTCATCATATTTTATCTAGTGTCTTTTTGAGCAGAATATTCAGTGATATCTTTTCAACCTGACACTTTTACAGAAACTGCTGAGGGATACTTTCACAACTTTTTATGAAACTATCTAAAATTGTTATCCCCCAAATGCTAAGGGAACTTTGGTCTTTCTTAGTACATTGTAAATGAGGAAAAATTGTCCCCAGATTAAATGCCTTAACTATTATCACCCCATGGAAAATTAAGCTCAGATCATGAATATTCACTGCTGAAGTCTAAATGAACTTGAGGAAATAGAGTTCAGTGTCTCCTCCCAATTATCTCGGACAACATGAACATTGCTATTTCACTCGATGTGAAATGTTAACATGAAATATAATAGGGAGTGGATCATTTCAGAGTAAGAAATCACATCTTGACAGCCAGATGACAAAATGCTATAGCTATAAAGATGAGATCACTACCAATTCTCTTTAGGAAAAATTTCAGGAAAAAAATAGAACTTGATTTTAATTCTTCAAGCATAGTTTTTCATTTTACTTAGAAAAAGAAAGGTTATAAAAAGTGAGCATGGATATCCTGAGCATCATGATCGTATTTAACTGTCAGAGTGCTTTAAGTAGCAATGCTTTCAAGAAAATTTATGATAATAAAACTATGATAATAGTTTAGGATTACAAGAATGGCCATTTTCTTTTCTCTAATGGTGATTAGTTTCATTTATATTATGCAGGTCATTTTAAAACATCTTATACAGTGTTCTTCAAACACCTAGGAGAGAGGTAAGGGAGAGAGAGAGAGGGAAAGACAGAGTGGTATACAGAGACAGAGTGAAAAGAAAGGCAAATGAGAAATCTAATTACATTTAATGGCACATTTCCAAGAAAAAAAAAGGTAAAGTCTTTAGCAATCTCTACAGTTTCAGTTTCCTAATTGTAGGTACTTATATTGGCAAGAACTTACTTTTTAAAATATATTTTATGATTCATCATCAATGGAGGGAGAAATAAAATAGATATAAGTATTTGTTAATTTCATACAAACCATCTCAAATTACACAGAACATCATAGAATGTATGCTTAATTACATAAGCAACATTTGTATTAAAAACGTAACTTTATTATCCTTTATAAACATTTTATGAATCCGTTTGGTTTATGGTTAAATTAAGAGGAAATGAGAGGCAGGGATAAACTGTTATACAAAGGATTTTTTCCTTGTCTTTTAAGCTGATTTCATTAGAGCTGTCATTTAGTGCCATGTATAATTGAGCGAACCAAGAGTAGGGATGGAACACATTGCTACTTTTATTATTCAGTTAAATGTTGAAAGAGTAGTATTTGGCTTCTGGTGAATTTTAATATACTAGAGGGCTCTCAAAATTTCACTTCAGCTGTGGGATCTGGGGCTGTTTTCAGCAGAGTAATCTCCAGTGTGGCCTTCTGAGTTCCCTTTACTACTTTTCTTCCTCTCATATTCCTTAAGTTGCAGATGTAGAAAAATTATAGCCCAATCCATTGCCCAAGCAATCTTCTGCTTATGCTGTATAATGGAGTAGGTTAGGAAAAGGACGCTGAGGCTGGGGCAGTCCCCATTCTGGAGAAGGAGCAGGCTTGCCCTGGTTTCAAGCCACAGGAGTATGGCTAGCCAGTGAAGGTTTAACTCCCTGGTAATGGCCTTACGCCTTGAGGGCCTGATAGAAAGCCAGTATTTTTCACACTGTAGCACAGACTTGGACTCCGGTTTGAGCACTTCCTCCCTTATGTCTTTATTAGCACCAGCTGATGTGAGACTAGAACACGGGCTTCCTGGAGGACTGGTCTTAGGTGTGCCTGCACTTTAGGAATTGCAGAAAACACTGGTGGGAAATGGCTGCTGTGATTAAGAGATGATTCTGTAGCTAAAGTAAAAAAAGAGAAGGCAATGGGACCTGCAGTTAGCGTAATAGCTATGTTGCTGGACTCCCATGTAGTCGACCATGGTTCAAGTCCTGGATCCGGTGGCTTAGATTCACGCCAGGCGCATGTGCATGCGTGCCCAAGATCCTGAGAGGAGAATGGAGGAGAAGGGATTGTGACATGGCCATCCCCTCTGGGGGGGGTGTGTGTGTGATTTCTTGCTTTCTGTCTCTCTGTCTCTCTCTTTCTGGCAAGCGCATGAACCCTATAGCAAAAAAAATAAAAATAAAAAAGAGAAAAGAGAAGGCATTGGGTGAAAAATCAGGGAAGCAGAAACTCTAGATCCCTCTGCCAAAAGTTAAAAAAAATATTAAATCATTTATTATGCTATTTGTTTTCCTAGGGCAAATACAAAGAACACAGATTTTGATTTTTTGCTTAGTTTTGAGATCCTAACCAATCCAACTTTCAGTTTCCTCTCCTATAATATTGAGCTAATGTTTAAAGTGAAGGTTATTGTTAGGAATAAATGATACGTAAACTTTATAAAGTGATAAAGTGATACTGTACAACCTATATTAAAGTCAGATATTACTAATTCCAGCATCCAACTTGGCCACATCCAAAACTTGGCTTTGTTAAACTCTATGTGCCACACTTGCATTTCTGCCTTCCCTATTGTGATCAGCCCCTCTTACTCTTCTCTCTCCCATTTCATAGCATTACATTCATGATCCACTGTTGTTTTGTATCCTGCAGGTCTTCAGAGTAATGAAAATAAGTGTCTTCATCAGTGGGCACTGGAAAGCATGAGCCTTATTTATATCCCTAACTTAGGGCAATACCTGGCTAGGTACATATTTATTAAATAAATGGCTTGAGTGATGACATAAAGATGCATTTGGGTATAATACATTTTAAAAACTTTAACTACATTTTGATTATAGCTCTGAAACAAAACCAGAAAAGTATAATTCTTTTAACATGATCGAAAGGTAAACCAGTCATTTCAAAATCAAACATATTTCTAAATGCCAAAATGTAAGAATTCTCCTTAAGGAAAACAAACGACACGGATATCAGTTATGGGTTGCTACTATTATTTACCATGATTTTAAAGGTGCTCGTCTATGCAATAAGGCAAGAAAGTGAAATATATTGGGTAGTTGGGAAAGTCATGACACATTTTTGCATAGAAAAATACATAAAAATACATCATGATTTTCCTGATGACCTAAAAGTTACAAATATTAGAAAGAAGGCAAACATAAAATTTTAGTGGCAAACATTATAAAGAGGCAAACATTATAAAATATACGAATATTATTGCAATATCCTAAAAGAAAAATGTACCATTCATGAGAGTAAATTAAATGTAGACTGCTTGAGGATATATTTAGAAAGTAATGTCCTGGATGTATGTGAGGAAAAATATAATGTACTTCAAGAGAATATAAAGGAAGATTTGAGTAAATGAAGAGCCAGATTTTGTTCTTGTATAAAAGTCTCAATGTAATAAATATTTCTATCATCCTTACCCTGTTAAAATGGAATAATTATAATTAAATTCTCAGTGCTTTTCATGTGTGTAGAGATATAAAAAATGCTTTAAGAAAAACATTTAAATTGTAATATAGGATTAGTTTGGAGAGTTATGGATAAAGAAACTAACTCTTGCTTATCCATGCTATGATATGTATTAGATTGTTGGGAAAGTCATGATGTACTTTTCTGTTTTTCTATGCAAAGAGGCATCATCACTTTCCTGACAACCAAATATTTTAGAACTACAACAATTAAACAAGTGCTACAGTGATACAGGAAGAAGCATCAAGTCAATGGAGCAGAATAGAGTACAGAATTAGACATGAGTATAAATGCAAATTAAAATATTATTATGGTAGTATTTCAAGCAACAGGGAAAGGATAAATTATCAAATTATCAAGCTGAGACAATTATCAAGCTGCCTACTCATTTTGAGAAAAGCTGGAATCCTATTTCCCACTTCATTTTTCACCAAAATTAAGTTTCTAATGGATCAAATATTTAAATTTTAAAAAGAGATTATGGGGGCCAGCAGGTGGCATGGTGGTTAAGGCACTGGACAACCACATGGTTGACTGTGGTTTGAGTTCTGGACCAGGAAGATTGTTTTCTTACTTTCCTTTTTTCTTGCTCTCTATTTCTTTCTGGTCAAATTAAATAATAATAATAATAATAATAATAATAATAATAGATAAAATTAAATAAATAATTCTAAAAAAAGACATTATATAACAAAGTTTAAGTAAATGTGTTCACAATTTGCTATTCTGGACATTTTTACAGAAGAAATTATCCAGTATGTGGCCTTTTGTGTGTAGCTCATTTCACACAGCATAATATTTTCAAGGTTCATCTATGTTGTATCATATATTGGCATTTATTATTTTTATGGCTGAATAACATCCCTTTGAACAGATATACCATATTTTATTTATCCATTCATCAATTGATGGAAATTTGGAATATTTACACTTTTGACTACTAGGAGTATGGCTGCTATAAATATTGGTATACAATGTTTTGTTTGAACATATGTTTTTATTTATCTTAGATATATACCTAGAATGAGAACTACTATGATAACTCTATGTTTAGAGAAACTGTAAAATGGTTTTGCACAGCAGCTGTTCAATTTTTTAAAAGAAATTATTTTTGTTAATTTAATTTTATTTATTAATTCATTTATTTTATCTCAGTATAGTTTAGTTTAGTTTTTGGAGAGGTTTTTGCTATAGGGCGCATGTGCTCGCCAGAAAGACAGAGAGAGAGACAGAGAGACAGAAAGTGAGAAATCAACCCCCGGGGGGATGGCCACGCCGCAATCTCTTCTCCTCCATTCTCCTCTCGGGATCTTGGGCACGCACACACACGTGCCCGGCGTGAATTTAAGCCACCGGATCTGGGACTCAGACCGCGGTCGACTACATGAGAGTTCAGCAACATAGCCATTACTCTAACTGCTGGTCCCCATTCATTTATTTTAATTTGATCAGAGAGCGAGCGAGCGAGAGAGAGCGCGAGAGAGAAGGAGAAGAGAATGGAAAAGGAAGCAAGCCACCAGGTCTGGTACTTGAACTGTGGTCGGCCATGTGGGAGTGTCCAGTGCCTTAACCATCATGCCACCTCCTGGTCCCAGCAGCTGTACAACTTTATATTTCTACTGGTAATGTATAAGTCTTTTACTTTCCCCTCATCCTCACAAACACCTGCTATAATCTAATTATAGCCTTCACAGTGGAAGTGAAGAGATATATGATTGTGGTATTGATTTGCATTTACCTACCGACTAAAAATGTCGAGCATCTTTTCATGGGCTTAGTGGGCTTTTCTATGTCTTCTTTGGTGAAATGTCTAGCTAAACTTTGTTCACTTTAAAACTGAGTTATTTATCTTTTCATTGTTGAATTTTAAGAGGTATTTAAATATTACACACCCAGGCCACTGAGCAGATATTTGCAATTTTTTTTTCTCATTCTATGGGTTGTCTTTTCACTCCCTCGATGGTATCCTTTGAAACGCAGAATTTTAAATTTTGACAAGTCCAAGTTATATAGCTAGTATTTTGTTGCTTGCACATATGATGTGATATCTAAGAAACCATTGCCTAATCCTAGGTTAAAAACTTCACTCTTATGTTTTCTTCCAGAACACTGAAGTTCTTACACATAGGTTTAGGATCCACTTTGAGTTACTCTTCTATATGATATGAGGTAGAGGTCTAAGTTTGCTCTTTTGCACACAAAAGGACTAACATTCTTAATATATTCAATACACTTCAGTAAGAAAAAAATATAAATAAACCAATAATAAAATGGATAAATGATATTGAACAGGCAGTATCAACCAGTTGACCTGTAAAGGATACCAACCATAATAGAAATCAAAATGCAAATCAGGCCAGCCCTGTATTTGTGTTATGAGTAGGAGTGGCCCTGTGGGACAGGTGATAATGTATTAGTGGCTTGATTTCCACCCCAACCTAAATGGGCTGGGCACCATGGCCTGTGCCTGTGGTACTAGCTGATGAGGAGTCTGGGGCAGGAAGGGTAGCAACATGGTGAGACTGACAAAAATGCCTCCCTCTCTCCCTCCTCTGCTTTCTGTCTCTCATAAAAAATGCAGATTAAAGCAATGAATTATTACTTGTATTCAATGAGGTTGGCAGCAAAGCTCACTATTTAAAAATCATAATATGCATTTATACTATCGACAGTATCTTTAAATTATTTGAAATGAGGATATATGGTGACATTTTATACATAGAGTGATATCCACTAAAAATGAAGAAATAAAATAGGCTACAAAGGAATTTAATTCATATGCTTATATTTTTAAAGAACAAAAGCAAACTCGTGTGTGTGTGTGTGTGTGTGTGTGTGTCCATGCACATGCACAGGCAAGGATATAAATCAAAACCTAAAAATCCCTAGGTTTTTGAAATGGGTTATTTTCTTTCTATTATAAACTCTATGTACTGTGAGAGGTTTTTCTTCATGTATTGAGCAATGGTTAATTTTATTAGTAGGAAAGCTTAATCTTTATTAAGAAAATCTAAAACTTTGTAAAATGCTCCAAAGAATTCAACATTTAATGTTTTTTAAAAGAATTATTTAATTTTATTTATTATTATTATTTTTAATAATAACAGAAAGAGAGGAAAAGTGAGAAAACAAGCAACCAGGTCTGTGACTCAAACCATGGTCCACCATGTGGAAGTTCAGCACCTTAACCAACATGCCACCTGCTGACCCCCTAACAAATAATGCTAAATACAGAGACTTCCCTTTTCCCGAAAATTAAAAGAGAGCTGGGCCATTATTTGGAATGGGATTAACATATTATTTTTAACTCCTTTATTGATTTAGATGGTTCAAAAAGCTTTCTATAGTTTCTCTTAACAGAACTACCTAGATAATTGTATTAATTTTCTACTTTTCTTTATGTAAATGCAAATTCAAAGATTAAGAGCCATCTTTCACAGTCATAGTCTTTCTCTGCAGAAGTTTCTGAAAACTGTCACAAAGTGGGTTGCTGCACAATAATGTTGATACACACAAAAGTTTGCATACCTAACCAAAATGTGTTATATAATTTATATCATGACATGATTCAGAGTTATTCCTAAATAAGTTCAAACATATAAATATGTATCTTTATATTTACTTTAAATAGAAAAATTATATTTCCTATCCTAAAGAAAGAATCATGAAAATACTTTTATTGATTATAAAAACCCAAAGTACTATAAAATGAATGTGTAGTCTATAAAAATATAATTTCATCTGTGCCATAAGTTGTAATTATTTAAAGTTAATGGGCTAGCTAGAGTTAACCATTAAACATTTGAGGGACCAGCAGTTAGCGTAATGGCTATGTTGCTGGACTCCCACGTAGTTGACCGCGGTTCGCGTCCCGGACCCGGTGGCTTAAAACTCACGCCGGGCGCGTGTGCGTGCATGCCCAAGATCCCGAGAGGAAAATGGAGGAGAAGGGATTGCGGTGTGGCCATCCCCCCTGGGGGGTGATTTCTCGCTTTCTGTCTCTCTGTTTCTCTCTGTCTGGTGAGCGCACGCACCCTATAGCAAAAAAAAAAAAAAGAAAAAAAACATTAAACATTTGATTAACAATATGTACACCTGCTAGAGAATTTAAAAATTCTTTTGAAGGATTATTTCTACAGACTGTGTTTTGTGTTTTTTTTTTAAAGTTGTTCATGGAAATTTGAAATGCAAATATTTTTGCTCTTAATAATAAATTCATCTACTCAAAGACTTACATTTAAAACCTTTCCATGTATCATTTTCTTTGAATACACACACACATTGTATTCACATTAGTCTCCTGTAGTTATTGTAAATTCTATGGGTTTGGACAAATTATGACATGTAGCCACCATTATAGTAACATACAGAGCAGTTACACTGCTCTAAAAAACAATCTGTGCTCTTCTTAATTACTTTCTCTCTAATACATTATTGTATTGTAACATTTGATTTAAAAAAAAAAAATTGAGACCAGCAGTTAGCGTAATGACTATGTCGCTGGACTCCCACGTAGTCGACCACGCTTCGAGTCCCGGACCCGGTGGCTTAAACTCACTCTGGGCGCGTGTGCGTGCGTGCCCAAGATCCCAAGAGGAGAATGGAGGAGAAGGGATTGTGGCGTGGCCATCCCCCCTGGAGGGTGAGTTCTCACTTTCTGTCTCTCTGTCATTCTCTGTCTGTTTGGTGAGTACACGTGCCCTATAGCAAAAACCTCTCCAAAAAAAAAAAAAAATATCACACTGTTTTCCAAAGTGGCTGCACCATTTTGCATCACCAGCAATTACTGAAAGTTCCTTGTGCTCCATATCCTTGTCAGCACTTGGTGTTGTCAGCATCCTGGATTTGAACATTGTAATAGGTGGGTGGTGGTATCTTATTGTTTCAACTCTCATTTCCATGCTGACATACGATGTGGAACATCTTTTCATATGTTTAATTATTTTCTGAATATATACATTTTTGGTGAGGTATCTGTCATGGTCTTTTGTCCCTTTTTCTGAGGGGCAAGAGGTGGGTAGAAACATCAACTCTATGTCCAGAGACTCCCATCAACCAAGTATGACCATCCATTATCTTGCTGAAGGTAAAAAACATTGGGAAAATTTGTTGCTATTAGCAAGAAGGATTAAAGTTGGTATACATTTCTCAACAAAGAAAAAACGTCTAGTATGGGAAACACCTTTGAGCTAGATCTGACCACAATGGCTCTTCAGTTCTTCTGTCTACTGAAGAACTAGCAAGCAAATGGTTCCGAGGATATGCCCACGACAAGGATGGTGAGAAGATGCAAATTCTCTGTGTCTTCCTAATTCTTGAGCTATGTGTATTGGAGTTAAACTGTTAAGGGCCCAGGTGGTAACATAGTGGTGAACCCACATGTGAAAGGTCCTGGGATCACATCCTGGGATCACCCTGTGCATGCCTTTGTGTGTATTCTTCAATGGCAGAATCTTGGGGTGGATTGTGGCATGAAGATCTATCCATGAACATAGAATGTCTTTTTATTACTTAGTTCTTTTAAAAAAAATTTTAATCAGAGATTTATGACTTTCTTTATATAGATTTCTTTTTCTTTTTTCAATTACCAGAGGATTTGAACACTTGACAGGACAGAGAGAGTCAGAGAGACAGAGAGGGAGAAAGCACTCCCCTCACCCCCGTGTTATGGTCATGCTGCAATCTCTTTGTTTCCATTTCTACATTTCACTGGGATTATGGGCACATATGCACATGTGCCTGGTGTTTTTATTTGTTTTTGTTTTGGTTTTAGGTTTCTGCCATAGGACATGTGTGGTGTCCAGATAGAGACAGAGAGAGGGAAAGTGAGAAATCATGCAGTAGGTGGCATGGTCATACCATAATTCTCCTCTCAGGGTTTTGGGCACACACACACAATGCACACAGTGTGAATTTCAAGCTGTGGCTGATCATCTAGGGATCTAGCACCTTAACCATTATGCCACCTGCTGTGCCTGGTGTTTTTCAAGCTGCCATGTCAGAAATTTGAATTGTAGCATATGGGATCTGGCTTCCTTAAGCAGTAGGCTATAGGGGTGGCCCATACAGATCTTATATATATAATTATATGTATACCCGAGTATTTCATTTTTTGAAATGTTAATGTCAATGTTACTGTGTTTTTAATTTCAAATTCCACTTGTTTTTTTTGCTACTATCTAGGAAAGCATTCACTTTTGTATATTAACCTTGTACCCTGAAACTTTTCTATAGTTCTTCCTTAGTTTTAGTTTTTAATTGATTCTTTCAGATTTTCTACATTGATGATCATGTCCTCTATGAACAGTTTAATGCCTTTCTTTCTTTCTCTCTCTCTCTCTCTCTCTCTCTTTCCTTCCTTCCTTCCTTCCTTCCTTCCTTCCTTCCTTCCTTCCTTCCTTCTTTTTCTTTCTTTTCATTTCTTTCTTTTCTCTCTCTCTCTCTGTCTTTCTTTTTTTAATTGCTAGAGGGTACATGTACTCAGTGGAGACAGAAACAGAGCAAGATGGAGAGGGAGAAAGTTCCCCTTTAATGGAGCATAGTCACAATGCAATTCTTTCTCCTCCATATCTCCATCCTGCTAAGATCTGGGGCATGCATATGCACACACAATGTGTGCTTTTCAAGCTGCTGGATTGGGATTCAAACCATAGTTGGTCTTGTGGGATCCAGCCCCCTTAACCACTAGACAACAGGGATGGCTTGTGTTTCATTGCTTTTCTTTTACTTTGATATTTATTTTTTCATCTTATTGAATTAAATGAGACTTTCCATAAGTATCAAAAAACAGTAGTGAGAGGAGACATCTTTACCTTGTTCCTGATTTTGTTAGGGAAAAAGGAATATCTTAAATTGAATTTTCTTGCTTTTCCTTTTCTACCACAAATATTTACCTTCCTTTGCAATGGTGGTAAATGCAAGAAGGCAACTTAGCATGACATGGAAGGACAGGTACTATCTTCCATTTGTTTCTGGTAGCTTATGTTTCCAGGATTCAATTTGCTGACCTGTTAATTAAATAGACTGCCAAATGTCTGAGGTCTTTTTTTAGAGGTGACTTGATGTGGTAAAAAACGTACTGCATAGAGAAATAAAGCCAGGTTTACGTACAATTCCACTGCAGAGCAGCTGTTTGTCCTTGGAAAGTTACTTTAATTTGGTGAATTTTTATTTTCTCAAGTATAACATAGAGATAATATTAATCATCATAGGGTTGATAAAGACTTAAGTAAGTTAACAGGGCAAGGGACTTAGCATTGGCAAGGGCTTGGTGCATTCCAGGCTTGCAATAAAGATTAGTTCTCTTTTCCTTTGACCTAAGTCCTATGATCATATGAAGTTAATTTAGAAGTGAAATACAGGTGCTCATTGAATGGTGTTGAAAAAAAGAAGCAAAACAAAAGCCTTTTACAGTTGGTGTTGCTTCCCCTGCTCATCTTCACAGTGGCCAAGTAGAGAATAGATGCTCAAATAGTTGTATAGATCATCAGGATGAAAAAACAATATAGGGATCACTTTTTTTCACATATTCTTTTGTAATCATACTCGCTTCCCTTGTGATTGTCTTTGCTCTCATAGTCATTTTAAACTTTAACGTATTGAATGATATGATGAAGAATGTTACAGATATTACTTGGAGTGGGGATGATAGGTTACAACTGTGCCTGGAAAACTATACCTTCTAGGGACTTAGATGGCTTCTAGTTTATGGAAAGCAGGTTAGTGTAAAGCAGGTTAGTGTAGTATACTGGGCTGACTCAGATAGTGACATCATGAATGCAGCACTGACAAAGACGCTGCGGCTGTAGCAGGACTCACGGGAAACAAGTATAACGATTGATTAGTTTTGTCTGCCATGGACACAGCAAGAAAAACTAGCTGCTTGGGTGCCGTGTATTTCTATTTCATCTATGCGGATTAGATATACCGAAGAAAAAATATGAAAAGGGAAAAAGTAATAGGTGATTTCCAGACAGGAAGGCAATAATTGAGTTTATAAATGTTTCTCATTTAGCAGATTCACATTTTAAGGTGCCATCTATGTCAAAAATTTTTCACTTCCCTCTCGAGACGTTTTCCCAAGCAGGAAGATTTTAGTAGCCATGTCTTGAAGAAGTCTTAAGAGAGTTTTATTTTTATTGCTAGAGGTTCTGCAGTAGCAGCTAAACAGCATTTATAAAATTTTGTTCTTGCCATGAAAAGTCTGAGGATTTGGTCTGTTAAATAATACTGAAGTTTATATTGGCTCTCTTTTTCTCATTTTTCATCACTTCTATTGGTTATTTTCAAAACATCTAGATTAGCTTACAGGGTAAGCCCATGGCCTGGTGGTTAGGGGAGCTGGATCCCACACAACAAACTTCATGGACCTGGTAGCTTGAGTGACATGCTGAGCACATGTAGGGGCTTGCCCAGAATACCAAATGTAGGGAAAAATGAAGGAGAAGAGATTGCAGGATGTCCACTCCCCAAGGACATGTACTTTCTCCCTCTCCTTTATCTGCCTCTCTGTCTCTCTCTGGAGAGCACACACAACCTGTAGCAAAAAGAAAAAAATATATAAAAGAGCTTGCACTTCACTGTCTACTAACTACTCCCTATTTCACCATGAGCACCATCCAAACGTTAAATTTTGTGATCCAGAGACCCAGAAAAGTAAACAACTTTTTGATCTTAAAAAGTTAGATAAGCATCAGGTTTCCATGAAATCCAAGTCTCTCTCTCTTTTTTTTGGAGAGGTTTTTGCTATAGGGCATGTGCGCTCGCCAGACAGACAGAGAGAGACAGAGAGACAGAAAGCAAGAAATCACCCTCCAGGGGGGATGGTCACGCCGCAATCCCTTCTCCTCCATTCTCCTCTTGGCATCTTGGGCACGCACGCACACGCGCCCGGGGTGAGTTTTAAGACACCGGGTCCGGGACGCGAACCACGGTCGACTACATGGGAGTCCAGCGACATAGCCATTATGCTAACTGCTCGTCCCAGAAATCCAAGTCTCTCTTGACACTCCTAGTATTTTCTTTTTTTATCTTTTAAGAGAGGTTTTTGCAATAGGACACATGCACTCACCAGAGAGACAGAAAGTGAGAAATCACCCCCCCAGGGGGGTTTGGCAATGCTGCAATTCCTCCTCTTCCAGTATCCTCTCAGGAATTTGAGCATGCACGCACATATGCCTGGCGTGAATTTTAAGCCACTGGGTCTGGGACTTGTGGTGCGTTCAACTATGTGGGAATCCAACGACACAACCATTATGCCTTCTGCTGGTACCAGCACTCATAATATTTTCTACGAAATGTTACTACCCCTCAGAGGAGCTGTGTCAGAAATGAGATGGTGATATATGTGCTAAGGACCCGTCAACGTTTGCCTAGGGGGAGGAGGTGGGTCAATTGAGATGGAAAAATCAGAAAAGTTTAACCAGTGATGAGCTTAGGTTAATTAGAATTCATTTCAAACATCAGATTTTCTCCATGTAGGAAGAGAAATTTCAAAAGAGACTCAAGAACCACTGAAAATCAAATGATGGGCTAAAGAAGTTTTGGGGTCTGGATTCTAATAAATACAGTTTATTACTTTATTATCTGAAATTAATTAGAATTTAGAAGTAAAAATAGGATGAACCTTGGAATTTAATAAATATTAGTCAATAATCAACTAATGAGGAAAAACTGCCACACCTTTGTTGGTGGGGAGAAGACGTGAAAGGTAAACTTGGGCAACCAACTATCATTGTAGGTATTCTCAGGGTTCTGACAAGTGCTCGTGAGAATTCAGGGAGGAAACCAAGACAAGTCTTGGTCTTGTTGCAAGAGGAGAATAAATGCTAAACCCCAGAAAAAATAAAGAGACCCCTGTAAACAGTCCTGTCTTTTGAATTGTCCTCTGACTTGGCTTTGAGGAGACCCAGGTCCCTACATTCTGCTCCCTTACTTTCTGGAAGTTCACAGATGTGCACTGCCTTCACTTATCCTGAACAAGGGAAATGCAGCTGACATATTCTAGCATGTTCTTTAAAACTTGGCACCTCAAGGGATGGTGAATAGAGCAATAAGTACATTCTTTCTTTTTCTTTTTAGAGAGAGAGATTTTTGCTATAGGGCACTCACCAGAGACATAGAGACAGAAAGCAAGAAATCACCTCCCCAGGAGGGATGACCACCATGTAGTCCCTTCTCTTCCATTCTCCTCTTGGGATTTTGGGCATGCACACACACATGCCCGGCATGAGTTTTAAGTCACTGGATCTGGGACTCGAAACATGGTTGACTATGTGGGAGTCCAGCAACATAACCATTACAACACCATCTGCTGGTCCCATTCTTTGTTTTTTAAAATAATTTTATTAAGAATTATTGGACAGGGAACCAGCAGTTAGCATAATGGCTATGTCGCTGGACTCCCACGTAGTCAACCGCGGTTCGCGTCTCGGACCCGGTGGCTTACAACTCACGCCGGGCGCGTGTGCGTGCGTGCCCAAGATCCCGAGAGGAGAATGGAGGAGAAGGGATTGCGGCGTGACCATCCCCCCTGGGGGGTGATTTCTCGCTTTCTATCTCTATGTCTCTATCTGTCTGTCTGGCGAGCGCACGCGCCCTATAGCGAAAAACCTCTCCCCCCCCCAAAAAAAAAGAATTATTGGACAGTTAAAAAGTGCCAAGCATACCATCCTGTAGTAATAGGGGCCTGAGAAGGACCTACAAGATGATGATGATGAATACAAAGAAGATGAAGCTGATGATGACTGTGGCAGTGATGAATATTATGATGATAAAACTCATCACAATTTACATGTATTGAGTCTCTAGAATGTCAAGTATTTAATTAGGTATTTTTAAAGTTTATTTATTTTTTCCATGAGTGAAAGAGACAGAGTGAGAGAGAAGAAGAGAGGGAGGCATCCCCAACAGGGTCTTCCTGCCATGATTGACCTCCTGCTTCAGCCAACCCCAAATCATGGGCACACACATGCCTGGCCGACTCAGAGAGGTCTCCAGGTAAAATCCAGAACTGTCTCATGTGGGTCAGCCTTGCAACACCCAGCACTGTCAATTATGCACCTTATAAATGCTAACCTTTATAGAAAATCTATGAGACCGGTGTTATTCTCATCAGTATTGTGTCTATAAAGGGTGCGGCTGGATTCTAGAGAAGAGTTTCGAACACCATTCCTATCACTACTTGTGTGACTTAGGGAAAGGAACTGAACTCTTAGAGCCTCAGGTTTTTTTACTTACAAAATGGGGGTAAATATCCCCAAGGGCAGGGTTGTTAGTGAAGGGTCTGCTGAGAAGCCAATGTCAGGTCCTTCCCACACTCTCCGTCATTTCTCTTCATGTTTGGCATTAAGTGATGTTATTAGGTACTTTAGCCAAGTAGAGTAGTGCCACAGAGAAACCATCTCGCTTCTCCTAAGCTCTATTTCGAAAAATAGCTGCTGAGCATTGCAGTCCCTAAGGGCAATGTCTCAAGTGTGTTGTTTGGGTTGAGTGAAACCCCTGAAAGTCCCTCATCCAGCTTGAACTTAGCAAGAGATCCCATTGCTTAGGCGACTTGCAGAATTTTAACCTGGGACAACCGTAATTTGTGGGGTGTGGAGGTTGCAGAATCTCTCCCCAGCGCTTGGAGCAAGTAGTATAACCTAATGGATTTGAAGCCTGGGTCACTTAAAGACACTCTGGACTGAAACAAGTTTGGAAGTCCCTGAATAACAGCTTGGGAAAAGCCAAGTTCAAATCACCCTCTTTGGCCACCATTGACTGAAGTCCAGTAAGTGTATTGGAGGGGAGTGAAGAGATTTTTCTTTGTGCTAAGGAAAAATATATTTCCTAGTGGGTACAAGAGAGAACTTAACATTGTAGACATGTAAGCACATCTGTGAATATGTATATGTTCCTTCTGGCAATAACTGCAAATGTGTACTAAAACTACCAGTGACCAGATTATAACAATACATTATTAAAACCCATGCTTACTGGATATACTGATGGTTTACTGGTTACAAAAATGTCAGCTTGGTTTATCACAGATCAATAACTCATTACATGCTCCAGAATATACAGAATCCAATATGAATCAACTGGCTGTCACATCTAGGCATTCAAATCTCAAACCAATATGGACTTTCAGTCACGTGACTCTCTTTTTCCCTTTTCTATACTAGCTTTGGGGGTTGAATACATTTTATATTTTGCTAGATGGAAAAATAATAAATATTCTATTCCTACTTTATTTTGAATATTTGACAGTGGAAGGGGAGGCATCAGATGATAAGAATCAGGAACTTCACTTACCAGGATGTGTACATTTGTGTGTGTATGCAACATTTCCCTCTTTCCAGGAAAAGTTTATCATGACTTCCATAATTCAAATAAACAAAACTTAATCAGGAACAGCAAATCTTTTTCAGCTGATTTTAGCAGAAATCATTCTTAGCACCTTGCAAAATGAAGATGCCCACACTGTCTCCACATTGTTTACGCCCATGTTGAAAAGAAAGATAATCTACATGGCTACTCAGCAAGATTTTTTTTTCTTTCATAGTTAGTTGTTCGGGAACCAGCAGGTGGCGTGGTGGTTAAAGCACTGGACACTCCCACATGGCTGACCATGGTTCAAGTCCCAGACATGGCGGCTTGCTTTCTCACTCCCCTCCCCCATCCCATCTCTGTGTGTCTCTTTCTGGTCAAATTAAAAATTAAAATGAATGAATAAATGAAATTAAATAAAAATAATTCTTTAAAAAATAATTAGTTATTATTATTATTATTATTATTAGTATTAGTATTTAATTTGCTACAAGCCACATGCACTCACCAGTGAGAGAGAGTGAAAGAAAGAAAGCCGCCAGGTCTGAAATTCAAACTGTGGTCGGCCATATGGGAGTCCAGTACCTTAACCACCATGCCACTTGCCCGCCCCTCTAGCAAGATTCTTTAAGGTAAACAGGAGAACATTATCTTTCTTTTTTTGCATTTGAAAAGCTATAATTTAGGTTTGGCATTGATATTTCAAAGCAGCTTGAAACCATAGAAGTCGGATTTACATTTGGACACAGATAAGGACCTTCATTACTGTGGACACCAGACAAACACTGTGCACCTAGAGGCTAAGCACTCACTTGTCTGTGTAACTTAGGTCTTAAGCCCTGGGTGCATATGCCAGGCACAGTGTTGTTAAATGAATAAGTAATCTTCAACAATACTGAATTTCATTTTTGCCAAAGGCTATGACCTGCTCAAAAGTCTGCTGTGTTTGGGGCTCTGGATACTCCCTAGTACCATCCTACATCACTACCCTCTTAGTAATTACAACATAGACTCCAACGGACACTGACCTATTTTAATTAACTGACCTTCTTTGTCATGACTTTTCCTCTTTGTTGCTTTCATATAAAATGATTCTAATTTGAAAAAAAGCTGCCAGATTCTTCCCGTGCCCTGCTGTAAAAAATAACTTGTAGTTGACGGGCCACAACAGACATACGAGGGGATGTCTTCACAACTGGGTTGTTTGTATTCGTGTGAGTCTAGGAAAAATATTGCTGTTTGTATCAGGTGAGTAACCCATCGCCCAACCCCAGGCCTGCAAACCTCAGTACAGAGACTGGTGGCTACAAGCAGGAGGCACAGGCTCCCCCTGAGGAGCCCGTGAATTAGCTGGGGAGGAGCATAAGAGGGAAGGAGGAATGAAGAGGCCTTTTCCTTTGACATTTATTTCACTACCATAACAGGAAAAGCAGGAAGCCCTTATTTTACACTTGATCTTAGCCAAAAGGCCGAGAAGCGATAGGAAGCCCTTATTTTAAATGTATGGTTCGGTGGGTTGGAGGTGAAGGGGAGGAGACAAGTTCTTAAACTGGGGTCCTTGGGCACTGAGAAGCTCATGGACTAGACTAGGCAGATCAGTGAACTCTTGGATAGGCAGATACAAAATTTTGTGCACTTATACTTGTGTGTGTATGAAAGGAGCCTGTAACTTTTCAGATTCTCTTGATCTTCCTACATGAAAAAATATCTATGCCTCAGACCAATGTTCAAATGAGACCACGTATCAGCCTCATCTGGCACGCTTGTTAAAATACTGATTCTTGGACTCCACCCCATGAGTTTCTGATTCAGTGAAACTGAGCCTTTGGAGTGAGGCCCAAGACTGCATTCCTAACAGGTTCCCAGGTGACTCCAATGCAGCTAGTCTGGGGCCATGCTCTGAAGACCTCTGCATTAAACTAAGACAGGGATTTCCAAATCAGTCTGTCCATTAGAATCCTTGGAGAGCTTTGAAAAGTACCAGACTCCAGAATTTCTAATTTAATTGATTTGGAGTGTCCAGGCATTCACATTTTTAAAAACTTTTCTAGGGGATTCTAATAATGTGATGGTGGATTAGGAATCACTGCCTTAGAGCTTAGAGGGTTTCATACTGATAATAGGGTAGGGGAATGGATAGAGACAGAAGATCCTTTTCACCTTCCATTCCTTCGCCATCTGATCTTTCGTATTGTCTTACAGTTTTGGAGGCCAGAATTCCAAAATGAAGGTGCTGGCAGGTTTGGTTCCTTCTAAGGGAGTTGAGAGAAGGATCAGTTCCAGGTCTCTCCCCTTAAATTATAGGTGGTGATCTTCTCCCTATTTCTCCTCACATTGTCTTTTCCCCAAGTATGTCTCTGTGTTCAAGATTCTTTTTTTTCAGACCAGCAGTTAGTGTAATGGCTATGTCTCTGGACTCCCACATAGTCGACCACGGTTCATGTTCTGGACCCGGTGGCTTAAACTCACGCCGGGCGCGTGTGCGTGCGTACCCAAGATCCTGAGAGGAGAATGGAGGAGAAGGGATTGCAGCGTGGCCATCCCCCCTGGGGGGTGATTTCTCGCTTTCTGTCTCTTTGTCTCTCTCTGTCTTTCTGGCGAGCGCACGCGCCCTATAGAAAAAAAAAAAAAAAAAAAAAAAAAAAAAAAACCTCTCAAAAAAAAAATTCTTTTTTTTTTTTTTTTTTTAAATAGGATGGTGCACTACCTGGAAAGAGAGAAAGAGAAAGCAGCAACACTCCCCCACTCCACCCCCCATGGTGCAATGATGCAATCCCTTCTTCATGATGCCATGATGGCCATGATGCAATTCCTTCTTAGGATTTGGGGCACACATACATGTGCCCAGTGTGTTTTCATACCACTGGTCCAGGACTCAAACCATGCACTTGGCCACATAAAATCCGGCTGCCTTAACTACTGCACAACTGACTGACCTTTCTTTCCTTCTTTTAGATGGACAACCACCATACTGGATTAAGAAATACCCTAATGATCTCACTTTAACTTAATTACATCTTGGAAGACCTTAACTCTAAATAAGGTCACATTCTGAGGTACTGAAAATTAAGACTTCAATATAGTATTTTGGGTGGAAGGGAGAAAGTGTGTAATTCAATTCACAATGCAAATCCCGCCATTTTTAAAACTGTAAATATCTTTGTATTGGAGATAAATATCCTCCATTGTTTTTTCTGTTTTTTTTTTTTTTCAGAGTTCTCATTCAAATCAAAGTCTTCCCTAATCATAGAAAAATCAGTCTTTTGTAGCCATTTTCATTTTAGCCTATTATTACAGACTCTAAACATTTTATGTAATGCTTTTGAGGCAAAAATGGCTAAATGCCAGAATGCTCATTACTACACAACTATAAAATAAATGGTCATTGACACACGTGCTGGGCCCATCCAGGTAACACCATGGGTCACGTATGCAAACAGACCTCATGAAAACCTGTCCCGTTTAAGTGGCCACGAATTCTCTGACAGCTTTACATGACTGCTTTGCTCTGAATATTGGAGAATCAGGTGTAATGGGTTTTTAATGTAACGTGACAATATTTAAGGTGCTAGACAACCTTGTTTTCACAGTTTAACTCTCTGTGCTGAAGGGATGCAATGTTTGCAGCATGCTTGGGAATTTTTTAAGCAGAGAAAATTGTGTCATCAGTACATGGACCTTAGCAAGATGATTACCAGGTTGGCAGAACACAGTTAGGGAAGATGTGGGAAAGTAAGGACAGTAAATGGGGCTTACTCAATATTCTGATATGTTCACAGTGGAAGGTAGAAAACTAAAATAACCCTCTCAGCAATGAGCACAATTTAGGTAAGGGCTGGGATTGGGAGAATATACATTCCTAACACCATTAATGCCAGAGAAATCTCTAAAACTGAGCAGAAGCCTAGATGGTCATTAGTTAAGAGAAAGAAGTATGCAAATAAGTCTCCTTTATAGTCTTAGCTATGAGCTACAGACAATTCTTAAAGTAGTCTCTGTGTTCCAGTCACATCTGGCCATTTTCTCAAATATTTCAAGCTCTTTCCCATGTTAGGGTTTTTGCCTTTTCTGTTCCCTCTGCTAACAATACTTTTCCTTTCTGCATACAGCAATCTTTGCCATCTGTTGTAAATGGTGCCTCTTGAGTGGTTTTCTTCTAGCACTCCATAAAAATATGTTCCTCCTCCTATTTCTCTGTCACAAACATTTCACATTTTATGTATTTTTCATTTTTTATTGGCTTTTCTTGCACTGGAGCAATGACTATGCAAGCAGCCACTGGCATAAGGTAGGCACTCAATATAGATTTTTTTATTGAATGATGAATAAAAGAATGAATGAGTCTAACAAAGGATTTGTGCATATGAAGAGTTGACCAGTGTTACAATGGAATGAAGACATCTACTCCATTTCCTATTGGACATGGTTAATATTTTTAAAGTACCTAATAGGGGCCTGGCCTTACATGAGAACCTTACGTTTATAATCTCTAATATTCAAATTAACATTCAAACCAATCCTACTAGATAGATAATATTATCATTATTTTGTTGAAGAGAAGATTAATGACTTGCCCAAAACATAGATCTATGATTCAAACCTAGGACAATCTGACCCACAGTATAATCATTTTATTACGAGAGTACCAATTGTCCCTTGAGTCATGGTATTATTCGGTGAGTACAGTAGCAAAGATAGAAGAAGTATTTGCACTGCCTTCTTCAGTATAAATACATACATGAGAAAAGAAGCATATTTTGTCTTTCCTGCCTTTCCTTTTTTCAAGCACCCAAAGGTGCAGTGATTACTATGATGGGTTACATAAGCCTTTAGGTATCATCCTGGAACTGCAGCTTTTAAAAATCATGGTTTTAAAAGAAAAAATATAACTACAATGGAGAAACTTGGAAGGCACTACTTTAGCCAAGCAATAAAAATTAACACCATCAATAGTAAGACATATTAATATTGAATACCTACTGATAGGCTGTGCAGAGATAAGCTTAATGTTAGTTCTTTGGTATTCTTGACAAAAAATGCATACCCATGTTTTAATCATGAGACAACACAGACAACTCCAAAACTGAAACATATTCTAAAAAACAACTGGCCAGTACACTTCAAAGGTGTGATTAGAGAAAACTAAGGAGACATGAGAATGAAACGCAAAGTGGATTCCTGTATTAAATCATGAACCAAAAGAAGGACCTAGGGGGTCAGATGGTGAAATTCTAATGAGGTCTACAGATTAGCTAGTAGTATTGTAGCAATGTTAATATCCAGATTCAGATAGTCTGTCAACGGTTATGTAAAATTTCAACATGAGGTAGAAGTTGGGCAAAGGATATCATCAAACTCTAAGTGCACTTTTATGACTTTTTAAGTTTAAAATTATTACAACAGAAAATATTAAACATAGCATGAGTTCTACAAAATATCTGACTCTAAAAATTAAATCTAAATAAACAAGTGGGACTATATCAGACTAAGAAGTTTCTGCACAACAAAGGACACAGTAACAAGTGTGAACCGACAACCCTCAGAATAGGAAAATATTTTTGTTAAATATGCCTCAGACAACGGACTGATAACCAGAATACACAGGGAACTCAAGTGCCTTATGCGAAAATAAAAAATGATGAACCCAATTAAAAGATGGGAAAATGAGCTGAACAAAAATCTGTCTAAGGAAGACATACAAACAGCCAAAAAGTATATGAGGAAATGCCCAACATCCCTCATCATAAGGGAGATGCATTTCAAAACTACAATGAGATACCTCCTAACCCTGTCAGAATGGCAAAGATTAAGAATATAAAAAGTGATAAGTGTTGGCGGGGATGTGGTGAAAAGAGAACCCTCCTACACTGTTGGTAGGAATGTAAACTGGTTCAGCCACTGTGAAGAACAATATGGAGGTTCCTCAAAGATCTACAAATAGAACTACCATTTGATCCAGAAATCCTACTTCTGGGTATCTACCCAAAGGACAGAACGCTCAGTCAGAAAAGTGCTTGCACATCAATGTTTATTGCAGCATTATTCACTATTGCCAAGACATGGAACCAACCTAAATGTCCACAAACTGATGAATGGATTGGAGAAGTGTGGCATATATATTCTATGGAATACTACTAAGCCATAAAAAATAACAAGACCCTGGCATTTGATAGAAAGTGGTCAGATATGGAGGATCTATTGCTGAGTGAAGTAAGCCAGGCTATGAAAGAAAGATATTGTGTGTATCCACTTAATATATACTGACTATCCACACTCTATGGTAGAGAGAGAAATATTGGAGGACATAAAAGCAGTGAAAATACTTAACGAGAATAAGACAGTGTGGAATGGAGGGGTGAAGAGAAGAGGATAGAAAAAGATAGCCAGAGAACAAATAGAGAGGCATGACATTAGTGGGACACAGATATGACTTATTACCTGTTCATGATGATGTGTATAGTATTCTCAATTGGAATGATCTGAGAAGTATTTCATGATGGGTAAAGTCTTTTTATAAGCAAAATGAGAAATAGTGATTGACTGTTTAAAAAAATAATTGGAATAATAATAATGATCGGGAAAAACAATGAAAAGATATTGAATGATGAAGTGGGGATTTTAATGTCTCTGTATTGACTGACATGCATGGCATTCCCTTTTGAAAAAGCAATGTAATACACTGTAAAGTTATGTGAAATTCAATGTAATATAAACAAGATTATGATGATAATAAATAAATTAAAAAAAAATCTAAAACAAAAACTTACCAAAAGGACTTTAGAAGAAAGCTTGTTTGTATGGTGGGAACTCTGAACAAGTTTGGTGTCACAGGGATCCAAAAGCTGTTCAGCAGATTCTGAAGATACGATGAATATAGTAATCCTTGGTCATTATTTGGTCTCTTAGAAGAGAAATCAAGAAAAAAAAAAAAAAAACACTTTTTGAAATCTATAAGATATCTGCACACATAAATGGAAATGAACAATCTTTTATTTTTCCCTTCATGTCTAAATTCTTCTTTTTTCTTGGAAAAAGAAGAATTCCTTATGGAGAATAGTGAATGTAATTTAAAATCAAGAAAGGAAGTAGATACTATTGGGTTGTCAGAAAGTCATGACATATTTTTCTGTGTTTTTCTATGCAAAAATGTGTCTAGACTTTTCCAACACCCAATAATTACCTACTTAACTATAATATCTCTTAAGATCAGTGGTTCTTTTTTCCTCCATCTGTCATAAAAGACTAAATTAAATACTACCCTTTCCCCGTCTTTACCAAACATTTGAAATAGACTAGGAAAAGATTGAAAAGAATCTGAATAATTTAACTATGAGCGAGCCTCTGGATACAATGACCTCTTAAAGCCATAGGAAGAATTACTGATCTTTGAGCCTTTGAGTAGATATAATATTTTTCACGTTGCAGCTGGCCTATAACTTCATAAATGAGCAAAAGACTATGTCTGCAGATGGGCAACTCAGGGTGCTATGATGGGGGAGCCAGAGCCTCTGTCTGTATGGCAGTGACACTCCCCTCAATAAAGGGATAGAGGCTTATGGCCCTGAGATGCTTTTGAACAGCAGAACAAGCCTACCCAGGCAGTACGTTTCAGGGAAACATTTTGCTCTAAATCCCTGCTTTCCCTGCTCCTTAGCAAATCTCTTGCTCCTCAGGAAACCCTTGAGGAGCTATGAAGGGAAAGAGATGATGATGAGCAAATTCATGCATGCCGAAAAGCTTTGTGCCCCAGTGAGCTCATTTCATCAGCCCATTGTGGAAGTTAGTGCTCTGAGGAGATGCATGCCAAGGAGAAGGAGTAGGAACAGAGTGTGGATCTCATTCTGAAATGCTTCCCTTTGTCCAATGAGGTGACTGTGCACCTGGAGGTTGTGGGAGGGCCAGGAAATCAGGATTTTTGGAAGCTAACTCTTTCCTTTTGCAGGAACTTTAGATTGACTGAGGCTCTTTGTTAAAGGCTCTGAAGGAAGGAAAGATCCTTCATTTTAGCCAATGTCCAGGGTAAGTTCTTACATAGTGATAGCAAGGATAAAATACAAGGGACTCAGTGCAGGGATTAGATTACTATTATTTTTTAAAAGAATTATTTATTTAATTTTCTTTTTTATTATCATTATTTTTAAATGTACTATAGGGCATGTGCACTCACCAGAGACAGAAAGTGAGCCGCCAGGTCCAGGACTCAAATCATGGTCACCCATGTGTGAGTCCAGTGGCTTAATCATCATGCCACCTGCTGGCCTCCAGGGTCAGATTATTTTCTGACTTTTTTTCCCAGCACCTCATTGAGGTAGAAACTGACTTCATACAGACAAATCCCATCCCCACAAGTGACTGTCAATTGCCTAAGTAGGACAAAATTCTCTGGGAATTGTTTATATAACTTTATATGGACTCATTCATAAAGGAACCAAAGCAAACCAAAAGTTTTACTGAAGAATTAGTTACATAATGCTCAAACATCCAGATAACTGGTCTCCCAGAAGGTGAAGAAACTAATAAAGTCATTGATAATCAATTCCATGAACTCCTGCATGAAAACTTTCCAAACCTAGATTAACATTTAAACATCCAGACCAAAGAAATACAAAGGACCTCAAATAGAATCAACCCAAAAAGATCTTCTCCATGGCACATCATAGCCAGAATGACCAAAACCACAGATAAAGACAAGATACTAAAATTGGCAAGAGAGAAATGTCAGGTTACCTACAAAGGTTACCTCATCAGACAAACTTCAGACCTCTTTCCACAAGCAAGAAAAGAATGGGGAAATATACTCAAAGTCTTAAATGAAAACAATTTCTACCAAGATTACTATACCCAGCAAGATTTTCTTTCTTTCCTTCTTTCTTTCTCTCTTTCTCTCTCTCTTTCTTTCTTTCTTTCTTTCTTTCTTTCTTTCTTTCTTTCTTTCTTTCTTTCTTTTTTTTTTCTTTCTTCTTTTTCTTTTAGAGGTTTTTTTTCTTATTGGGCACGTGCGCTCGCCAGAAAGACAGAGAGAGAGAGATAGAAAGCAAGAAATCACCCCCCCTCCCCCAGAGGGGATGGTCACACCGCAATCCTTTCTCCTCCATTCTCCTCTCGGGATCTTGGGCACACAAGCACACATGCCCGGCATGAGTTTAAGCCACCGGGTCTGGGACGCGAACTGCGGTCGACTACATGGGAGTCCAGCGACATAGCCATTACGCTAACTGCTGGTCCCAAGATTATCTTTCAAATGGGAAGAAAAGATAAAAACATTCTCAGATAAACAAAACCTGAAAGAACTTACCAGAACCAGACTAGCTCTTCAAAAAGTTCTGAAGGGAGTGCTATACTAGGAAAACTAAAGACAGACAGACACATAGAAATTGGGGAGGAGGAACAAGAAAATGGCCAATGTAATGGTAGGAACATGTTCAGAAATATCGATAATAACATTGAATGTTAATGGATTAAATGATCCAATAAGGAGACACAGACTGGATAAAAGGACTGAAAAACAGAATCCCTCTATCTGCTGCCTGCAAGAAACATACCTCATGGATAAAGACATAAATAGACTAAAAGTGAATGGTTGAAAAAGGTATTCCATGTAACCAGAAACCAAAACAGGGCTGGAGTCATGATACTGATCTCAGACAAAATAGACTTTAAGAAAAAAGTGTAAGAAAAGACAAAGAAGGGAGAGCATTATAGAGTAGTAGGAGGGTTAATTCATCAAGAAGATATAATGGTTATAAATATCTATGCACCCAACTCAGGAGCACCGAAATAAGTAAAGGAAAGACAGCTAGCTCTGAAAGGATAGATAGAGTGCAACACATTAATTGTTGGGGATCTCAACATCCCATAATCCGCTTTAGACAGATCATCTAGACAAAAAATAAGCAGAGATACATGATCTAAATGATACCACAAATCAAATGGATTTCACAGACATCTATAGAATCTTCCACCCAAAACCCACGAAATACACATTTTTCTCACTCCCACATGGAACATTTTGGAAGACTGATCATGTGATAGGGTACGAAACAAGCATTACAGACTCACGGGCATAGAAACTATATTCAGCATCTTTTCCGAGCAAGTGGTTCTGGAAAAACTGGCTATCCACCTGCAGAAAGATGAACCTAGACCCCTATCTCTCATCAATAACAAAAATCAATTCTAAGTGCATCAAAAATCTAGACCTAAGATCTCAAACTGTAAAACAACTGGTGGAAAACACTGGGAAAACTCTGGGAGACATTGGTATAGGCAAAGGGTATAGGCAAAGATTTCATAAATAGGACTCCCAAAGCACAGGCAATAATCCCAGAAATAGACAAATGGGATCATATCAGATTAAGAAGTGTCTGCACAGCAAAGGACACAGTAATTAGTGTGAATCAACGACCCTTGGAAGGGGAGAATATGTTTGTAAAGTACAACTCAGATAAGGCACTGATAACCAGAATACACAGGAAATTCAAGTGACTTACCCCCCCAAAACACACACACACACACACACACACACACACACACACACACATATACACACACACACATACACACACAACACACACACACTTTCAACTCAATTGAAAGATGGGAAAAATTAGCTGAGCAAATAACACTCTAAGGAAGATAAACAAACAGCCAAAAAGCATATGAAAAATGCTAAACATCTCTCATCATAAGGGAGATGCAGATGAAAACCACAATGAGATACCACCTGACCCCAGTCAGAATGGTGAAGAATACGAAAACAAAAAAATGATAAGTACTGGCAAGGCTGTGGTAAGAGGGGAACTCTCCTACACTGTTAGTGGGAATGTAAATTGGTCCAGCCACTGTGGAGAACAATATGGAGGTTCCTCAAAGATCTACAAATAGAACTACCATATGATCTAGCAATTCTACTCCTGAGTATCTATCCAAAGGATAAGAGAATGCACAGTAAGAAAAGTGCTTGCACATTTATGTTTATTGTGACAATATTCAGAATTGCTAAGACATGGAACCAACCCAAATGAATGGATTGAAAAAGTGTGGCACATATACTCTATGGAATACTATTCAGCCATAAAAAAAACAATAAGATCCTAGCATTTGATAGAAAGTGGACGAATATGGAAGATTTACTGCTGAGTGAAGCAAACTAGGCTATGAAAGAGAGACATTGTGTGTCTTCATTTAACATATACCGACTGTCTGCACTCTTGCAGAAACGGAAAGACTAGAGGGTATAGAATTATGGAAAATAGTTAACTATACTAAAGACAGTGTGGAAAGAGGATGGGAGAGGGGGAAAGTATCAGAAAAGAAATTAAGAAAAATAGAGAGGCAAGACATTTATGGAACATAGAAAATGGATTATTATCTATTGATGATAACAGGTACAGTATCCTGAACTGAACTGACATGAAGTATATTCATGCTGGGTAATTTCACTTTACAAGCTAAGTGTATATTGATTGAATGTATAAAATAAGTTTTTTTAAAAAAGAATTAGTTACATGATGTCCAAAACTGCCTTTCTGTATGTGGCCTCTTCTAGGATTTCAGACTGTTCTGAATAGGTCATCAAAACCCAGGATATTAATTATTCATATAGAACTGAAACTTGAAAGGGTGACTAAAACTAGACGGACATATTTTGAAAATCTGAATGTAAGTGTATTATTGAGCATGATGAATTGGAACAGATTAGCACTGTTAATTTCTGTAGTGTAAAGTCCAAGCTAACACCTGGTTCTAGGCACCACTGTATAATCCATACCCTGCCACTGCCTCCTGGACCCTCCTTTTCCTGGATGGGTCTTTGAGGAATTAAATCCACTGTATTTGTAAGGATTTAAAATGGCTCATCCATGATTCAAAATTAACTTACGCTGTTTGCCAACTTGCACAATGAGTTTTGAACTCATTCCCTTTACCTTCCTGGAAACTTTTGTTTTTGTAAGTTTTTCATTCCAACCAAAAATATACATGGGACATATTTGCATAATTGAGGTTAATTGGTTATATGTGCATAGAAACTCTCTAATCAACAATATTAAACAGGGTACAACTCTCACAACATTTACGGATCTTAAAAAACATTTTGTCAATGTCTCATCTTTCAGTGAGAAAACTGAAGCATAAGGGGACTTTAAAAAACTTGTGAAAAATTGGAATTAAAGTACGAGTTTATTTTGGTGTGAACATTTTTGAGATCCTCACATTTTCTATGAGCTTTTGGAAGACTTTCTCCTATAGTTTGGTGAGATTTCCAGGTTACAGAATGAAATGGTAGATTCAAAACTAGAAAACCAGTCTTCTTCGAGGTAGTCCACTAAAATTCTGTTTCATCACCCTCTCTTATCACCAGTCAGTAGGAATCATAGAGCACTTTAAAAGTTTGCCACCTCAACTATCTGTCTGATCTTGTCATTCTCTGGGACAAAATCCTTACCGGGTAATTCTCTAGCTTATGCTTAGCTATTTCTTATGATGAGGAATGTACTACCTCCATGCCTTTAATAATAATTATTGAATATATTAATACTTAATCATTTTAATTTAGCTTCTTTATTATTGCACTTTTAATATTTGAAGAATCATTTTTTATTTAGATGGAACATTCATGCTTCCTTCAATAGTTCCTAGGGTCTAGTTTGGTTTTCAGTCTCTTCATCACTGACTTTGTCTTCTGAACCTTCCACTAGCATGGTGCCCAACAGTTAATATGATGCTCAGGGCCAGGTGGTGGTGTGGTGGTTGGGGAACTGGACTTCCACATGGTCAACCATGGTTTGAGTGCTGGACCTGATGGTTTCCTTTCTCTTTCCTTCTACTTTCTCTCTCTCTGATGAGAACACATACCATATAGCAAATGAAATAATAATGATAATGATGATAAAGAATTAAAATTAAATAATTCTTTTTTAAAAAGTTAATATGATGCTCAGCATGGCCTCATCAGTTCCAAAGAAGATGGAACTACCCAATATCTTATTGTAGAGTCAAATATTACATGAATGCTTACTATCATACTGTGAACATTAATGCATATAAAATCAATTTCCAATATTCAATTGATATTACTAAATATCTGGTCTCACCACCATGAGCACATATATGTTGACTCTCTGATATGCAACTTCTTCAATGGGCTTAGACCTGATTTGTGAGTTCCAGATTCTTATGTGCAACATTATCTTGGTCATCTCTACTTAGATTGTCCATAGGAACATCAATGGCTACATGTCCCAAATGTTGGTCACTTTCTCTCCTTAAACTGCCATTACCCCAATATTCTCATCTCACTAAACAATTCTATCATATAATATGATATTCAAGTCAGAAATCTCAGTAATATCCATGTGACTTGCCCATTCCCTTACATCTCAAATCTGTTGCTTGTTACATCCTATTGATTCTACCTCACACATCTTTCTCAATTTCTCTCCATTCTTTTTTTTTAATTCTTTAAATAATTATTTATTGACTTATATTTATTTGTTATTGTTTTTTATTTTTAATTTGACCAGAGGGAAACAGAAAGAGCAACAGAGAGGAAAAGTGAGAAAGCAAGCCACGAGTTCCAGAACTTGAACTGTGGTCAGCCATGTGGGAGTCAGGCGCCTTAACCACCATACCACCTGCTGGCCCCAATTTCTCTTCATTCTTACAATCACTGGCTATCAGCCTCCATTGCCTGGATTTCTCCTGCCCATGCCTATTCTACATATGGTTCCTGGCTGACACTTCTGGGACTCATATCTGGTCATAATACATTTCTGCTTAAAACTGTTCAGTGGACTCCGATTGCTTTTAAAATAAAATCTAATCCCTAAATATGGCTTAAGAGGTTTCTCACGATCTAGCTTTGGCTACATTTTCCAGTTTGTTGAATCAACTATACCACATACTATTTCCACTCTCTAGAGCTTTCTATCTCCCTGCCTCCCTTAGCTAATTCCAAGCCTTATTCTTTAGATTCCCGCCTTAAATGTCCCTTCTTGAGATAAGTTAGTGCCCCACACTATTTCAACTATCATAACACTTGGATGCACATTTTTATTCTACTTGCTTGGTGACTTCCCTTCCCTGCTGGATTCTAAGTGCTTTGAGGGCAGGGAAGCATCTGTCTTGCCCATCACTGTATCCACAGTGCCTGGCATAGTGTCAGGCATATAGCAGATGCTCAGAATTATTCATGGATGCCCAGCTTGGTTGTACAGTTGGTAGCAAACTGAACTGCTGTGCTGGAAGTCACATGGCAGACTGTGAGTTCAGAACTCCAGGTTAACTTGAAAACAAGCCAGGGGTGTGTGCGTGTGTGTTTGTGTGTGTGTGTGTGTGTGTGTGTGTGTGTCTGTGCATGTCCAGGATCCTGATGAGCTAGAGGGCTAGGGAAAGAGTTGGTAAGATGATGAGGAAGAGTCAAAGGTGCTTTTTGCTCTCCATTATACATGCACACACACAAGCTCTCTATCATGAATAAAATAAATAAATGTTAAAAAAATTATTCGTGGAAGGAAGAAAGTGTAGGAATTTCTATTTTATCTCTGTAAAAACTTCATATTTCTATATATGTCCCACCATTTAAATCTTTCAAGTTCTTTTTGGGTATTCTGTCTGTCATTATTAATGGTACTTTGGTTTTAATTCATTTAAAACACTCGACGAACATTGACATGGTGTTTGAGATCATATGTGAGAGAGATCTGTGATTGGAGAGTTGGAAGGTTTGGGAGGGGAGCTCACTGGGAGAACAGGAACATTGATCTGCAACCACCCTAAGCACCTACCTAATTTGGTAACAGTATATTTCTATGATGCTTTTTGTTCATCTATAATGTTAGCAACTTTGTGAAATGCACTTTTATATCCTAAACCTCTTTGAGGTGATTTTTCTTGCAGAATCTCATACCATGCAAGCATGTGTCTCTCTCCTTTATACATGTTGTTGAAGTTGTTCTAACCACAGCTCATTGCCTAACCCTCTGTGTCTTGGAATGAAACAGTCATTGAAGTACTTTAAGAAAATTTCAGAAAGTTTGTATTATAGTTTGGATAATGGTTCATATTTTTCAATTTTATCTTAGTGGGCAATAGTTAGATGTCCTCCAAAAGTTTAGGGGTTAGGACTTGTAAATGCATTACATGAAAACTTAATTCCTTCATGTTGTTCCAGGGTGGGCCTTTGTAATAAAATCATTAGATCGGGGTCTCCATGACTGTGTTCTGATGTGTATTCGGCAGAGGAAATGAAGCAGAAAGCAGCCAGATGGATACAAATCACTCTCTACTCTGCTCAGGATCCTGCCTTCCACCATGTTGTATCCTCACCAAAAACTGGACACTTGCCCCTGGACCTCTAACATCTGCAAGTTGAATAAATCTCTATTTCTTTATAAATTACCCCGTCTTACGCATTTCTGTTAGCACACAATAATGGAAGAGACAGTTGGAACTTAGTTAAATGACCCTTCTGAAATGCTTAAATACTCAGAGTTGTTATTTTTTTTTCCCCTTCGTTCATGACTTACATTTTTTTTTTTTTAGAGACAGATTTTTGCTATAGGGCATGAACACTCACCAGAGTGACAGAGAGAGACAGGGAGACAGAAAGTGAGAAAGTGGGAAATCACCTCCCGGCGGAGATGGTCATGCCACATTCTCTTCTTCTCTTGGAATTCTGGGCATGCATACACACACATGAATGGTGTGAAATTTTTTTTGAGAGTTTTTTGCTATAGGGTGCTTGCCAGAAAGAGACAGAGAGGCAGAAAGTGAGAAATCACCCCCTAAGGGGGATGGTCACTCTGCAATCCCTTCTCCTCCATTCTCCTCTCAGTATCTTGGGCATGCACACACACGCACCCAGCGTGAGTTTAAGCCACTGGGTCCGGGACTCGAACCCTCGAACCATGGTCGACTACATGGGAGTCGAGCAACATAACCATTATGCTACTGGCTTACTTTTAATTTTACTTATGAACCATTGCAAATGATTTTATAATATGACACCTTCTAGGAACAAGATAGATAATAAATAAATGACTTGTCCTCTTAACAATGTATCGTGCCACTGTGTAGGAATGCATTATCCATTTCTTCCATCTGGACAGTAGTTGGAGTAAATGTCCACAATATTTAAATTTCTATTATTTTTCTCTACAAATCTAGACCCACCTGCTTTCCAGTGGTTTCTCTATGACTAATCATCCCCTCCTTTATATCTCAGATATGCTTCTTTTAATCTGGCCATGTTTTCTTCTAGTTTTAAGTTCTCTTGGAAGTATTGGATGTAGTCTAAAGAAGGTGCAATGTCTTTCCAGGACACAGCATGTCTTCTTGAGGTCAGTTTTATTCATGGGTAATATTATATTATCCATCAATCCCTTATTCTCTGGGCCTCATCTGTCTCCAGGATCCTTAGTCCTGTTTTTTTTGAGGCTCCCACTAGGGTTTTCTGGACCAGTCTCCCACCGCATTTGGACTCAAAAACAACAACTCCACATAGGAGTGATGTGGCTTGCCTGGATCTCTGGCTTCTTGAAGGAGCTGTGTGAACCAACCCAGAATGTAGTGAAGTTAACACCCTGCGGGGTGAATTTTGGTCAATGAGGAAGGGAACCAGAAGGTAAACTCTCTCCCTTCTCCTCCCTCGTCTCTTCAATAGACTGATCAGTAACACAGTAGTCTCCGTATGGTCTTTTCAAAGACTTCTGGCCAGACAGGCAATCAGCTCAGTTTCCTATGAAGGGATGGTTAACTTGATGATGTGCCTATGTACACATTCTCTCCTTCTCTACCTCATCTTCCTTCCCCCTCCCTCCTGCCTCTCTGGAATTACACTACTCAGTAAAGTGTTAGCATGAAAGCATTTGCCTCAGGCTCTGTTTCCTAGGGATTTGGGGAAAACTTTTGGATGCTATTGCACAAAAGTTTCAAGAATTTTATGATAAAACATGAGTCTTCAAAGATATGTAATGCTTACAATGGACTCTTCAAGAGATACAAACAGATCTCTTGGAAGGATAAGTTTTCTCATCTGATCTTGGGGATTCTTCAGTGGAAACATTTGAGAAGGACTGGACTGTGGCGTGAGCTTTTCAACACCATATTTAATCTTCAATTTTAGTCCACTCTTCCTTCCTTGTTGTTGTAATTGTTATTTCTTTTCTAACTTTTATTTTCTTCTCTGGTTTTCATGATATTAGTTTTCTTATGTCGCTGGTGGTTGGCATTGAGTCCGATATATTGAATTCATTCAGAGAATATTTTTAAATCAATTCATAAGTGAATGAATGAATGAATGAACAGAGCACCTCTAGTTTCTCCATCAAAACTGATATATATTGAATTATTGAAATAAGCTAATGTGATAAATCTGTCAATTCACATAAATTTGTATAAAAAGGGAATTCCTATATTAAAAGATCTTAAATTTTGCTAATATTTATTTCAATTTTTATGGGGTAACTGATGGTGTAGGAACCTTAGACAACTATGTTAATTCATTCTTTCATTCTTTGAAATGAGCCTCTGGGATCTACTTACTATTACAATGCACTCTAGGAAATGGAGCAGTGAACCAAATAGTCAAACCTTCCTGTTTTTGTGGAGCTTATATTCTATGGCCAAGCTGCAATTCCTTCTCCTTCATTCTCCTTTTGGGATTTTGGGCACGTATGCATATGTGTCTAGTGTGTTTTTCAAGCTCTGTGCTTCAGTATAAATTATAACTTAGGTATAGTTCATCTCTCAACCTTTTTTAAGGAAAAAATGCTGATATCTGATATGATCATAAACAAATGAACACAAACACACGTGAACTCTCCAAAGTTTTCAAGCCAATCCCAAGCAAGTAATCAGTGTTCAGGAAATGTTAGTAGCTGCTATTGTTGTTGCTTTTTAAAAATTGTCACTAGTGGCAAAGTAAGCTGGGTAATATTCCATAAAATTATATAGCTCACTTGAAGATAGTATGAGCATGACTACTATTTTTAGTGAAGGAATTGTCTGATATGGTCTTGGGAAGGCATCTATGTCTTCTAGAGAGAAGAAAATGTAGCCTATAATTTTTTTCCACCAATACTCAGGTGGAAATACCTTCAGTCTACCTTCCTGAAGATGACGTGATATTAAGTGGTACAAAACAATCTGTCCCTTTAAAGAATCCTGCTTTTGGGGATCAGCAGATGGTATGGTGGTTATGTTGCTGGGCTCTCACATGGCCTACCACAGTTCGAATCTCTGACTTGGTGGCTTAAAACTCATGCTAGGTGCATGTGCGTGTGTGCCCAGAATCCCAGGAGAATAGAGAAGGAATCACAGCGTGGTCATTCCCTTGGGGGGTGATTCTTGCTTTCTGTCCCTCCAGTGAGTGCACATGTCCTATAGCAAAAATCTCTCTGAAAATAAATAAATAAATAAATAAATAAATAAATAAATAAAAGAATTCTATTTCTTTATTTTCTATTATCAGTCCTTCTTGAATTTTGCTAACACTAGGCCTTAATGAGGATTGATCATTTCATGTTGATAGAAAGAAACAACATGAGTTACACATTATAAGATTGGAACTTGATGAAGACACAATGCATTTCCTTCATACAGTTGCTATTTCACCTAGCTGGGCCAGCAGATGACATGGTGGTTAAGTGCTGCATCCCACAGAGCTGATGCTGAGGTTTGAGACCTGGACCTGTCAGCTTGATAAACACGCCGGATACCTGTGCATACGTGCCCAAAATCCCAAAAGGAGAATGGAGGAGAAGAGATTGCAGCAAGGCCATCCTTTCTGGAGAGTGATTTCTCACTTTCCCTCTCTCTGTCTTTCTCTGGCGAGCACATGTGCCCTACAACAACAACAACAACAACAAAATTCACTTAGCCATGGCCTCAATACCTGCACTCCTAGAGAATAATTAATCATTCATGTGCTAGTACAGTCATATCAATACAGGCAATACTTAAGTAGCTCTTCCGTGTGTGTGTGCTGTGTAATGTCTGTTCATGAAAAGAGAGTAAATACCAATCCAAAGTACATAAAGTATGCAAGGTTGATTTTCTTTTGAAAAATATGCAGACAAAGCAGATAACTAAATATTTCACAGTCAGATAAAATACTAGATGTAAAACACAAAGAAGTGTTGAGTTCTCCAAATGCAGAGTTTATAATCTGATGCTAATGTAAGGATTTGGGGATTTTCATAAATGACTAGCTTTTCTGTCTCCAGAACCTAGACATCATTGCTTTAAGGTAGCAATGTTGACATAAAAATATGCTCACAGACTAATCGTTTCTCTTCATGGTCTGCTCTTCAGAGTCTCGATGCAGCCGTGGGAATTAAACCTGAGCGTGTTCACTGTATTCAGAAAATCAATCAACAGCATTTATATGCTTAGCGTCAATGTTGAACAAGCTCTTTGCTGTGAAAATCTGCCCTTCCCCACCTCTTTTTCTTTGCCAGAGAGTGCATGCACTGGCCAGAGATAGACAAAGAAAGTGAGACGGGGGACAGAGGAAAAATCTACTCCCCCACCCCCATGGGGCATGGTGATGCCACAATCCCTTCTCCATTTCTCCATCTTGTTGAGATTTTGAGCACACGTACACATGTGCCCAGTGTGTTTTTCAAGCCACCAGGACTAGGACCTTGGTCAGCCATGTGGAATCTGGCTTCCTTAATCATTTAGACCACAGGGCTGGCCTTGTTCTGTCTCAGTGAAATGCTGTTTGTATGGTGTGCAGGCTTTCCATTTTCACCTCTTATTAGTGGACATTTGTGAGGAGAGTTTAATGTGCCTCTAAGGCCAAGACAACTCCAACCAGCAGGTAAGTTAATTGTCAGTTTAACTAGGGTATTATTACTTAGCAGAACTGCATTATTTTTGAAGCACAGTACCAAATGATTTGCGGTAGTTTAATTGCTCTTTTCCTTGTGTGGGATGACATAGCAAAACCCTCCTGGTAAAGAACATCCAAGATTTGGTATACAAGGTGCATAAGCCAAATCCTGGAAATGCAGGACTAATGACAGAAGCTAGTCAACAAGATCACCAATTCTTTACATATTATCTTTAAATTTTCAAGGTATGATCTAGAAGGATGTGAGCACTGCAAACAAAACTGACACAAAGTCGTAGTGTTTGAGTCAGGCTGTGGCTATTTTGTGTCCTGACTTATTAACTGGTTGAGAAGAGACCCAAGGGCTAAATTTACCCTTTAGGGGTTTATATATGTCTCCTAAATCATGCCTTACTCAGTGACATTTAGTAAGAGCAATGTTACAAAGTTGAAACTTGGCTTTTATGGAAATTGAATATTATTTGAAATAACTAGGCCACTGGACCTAAATGCTTTTTCTTAGGAAATGATTTTTATGATGAAATACTTTTACTACTTGATTACACTTGAGAAATTTTGTCAACATCAACCACATACCCATGATGATCTCTCCTTTGGGTGGAGAAATACCAATACGATGTATGACAATAGTCCCATCTCTTTTTAATTTTTATTTTTCAGAGAGAAAGATTTTTGCTATAGGGCATGTGCACTTGCCCGAGAGACAGAGACACAGAGACAGAAAGCAAGAAATTACCCTCTAGGATGGATGGCCATGCTGCAATCCCTTCTCTATTTTCCTCTAGGGATTTTGGGCACACATGCACACGTGCCCAGCGTGAGTATCAAGTCTCCAGGTCCAGGACTCAAAACGCAGTGGTCTACATGGGAGTCCGGCAACGTAATCATTACACCATCTGCTGATCTCTTATCTTTTATTAATCATCTCATTTGACCTTCCATTGCACTGTATGGAGATATTATTATATGAGGATTACAGCTGTTAAGAATCACACCCAATGTCACATAATGATTGAGTGATTAAATTTGGTCTCAAGCAGACGTTCATTATTCTACTTAGTCATTCATTAAAAGTTTTTAATTGTGGCAGAGAACGTAATATGAGATATACCCTCTTAAGAAATACTTAAGTATATATTACAGCACTGTTAACTGTGTATAAGCACAAGGTAGTACAGGAGATCTCTGGACCTTTTTCATCTTGCATGACTGAAGCTCTATACCCACTAAACAGCTACTTCCTATTTTCTCCTCCTTCTACCCTCTAGAAACCACCATTCTACTTTCTGCTTCTGATTTTGGTTACTTTACATATATCCTATAAGTAAAATAAAGCAGTATTTGTCTTTCTGTGAATGGCTTATTTCATCAAGCTTAAGCTCCTTCAGGTTCATTCATACTATAGGATGTAAAGAAGAAATAAATTCTTATTTTCTAATTGAATAATATTCTGTTATGTGGATATACTATTTTCTTTATTCATTCATCTGTCAGTAGACATTTAGTTGTTTCCATTTCTTAGCTCTCATTATTCTTATGAATAATTCTTCATTGAACATTGAACATAGGGGTGCAAATATCTCTTCAACATACTGGTTTCAGTTTCTTTGGAGAAATACCTCAAAGTGGAATTACTAAATTATACAGTAGTTCTATTTCTAATTTTTGAAAGGTTTCTTTTTTTCTTTCTTCCATGAGCAATAGAGACAGAGAGAGAGAGACAGCACCTCTAACAAGGGTCTTGACATGTGATCCACCCTCACCACTCAACCAGCCCCAGATCATAGGCCCAGATGTGACCAGGTAAACACAGGGAGCTCTCCAGATGTGAACCTAATACCTTCCCATGGGAGACTGCCTGGCAGTGTTGTCTTTTACCACTGCACCACCATCCAGTCTCTACTTCTAATTGTTTGAAGAACCTCCATACTGTTTTCCTTAGAGGCTGCATTATTTTATATTCCCAACAGTCACAAAGAATCCAAGTCCTCCAAACATTTTGGATTTCTCCAAATCCTAAAAATACTCATTTTCAGTTGTTTTGACTCAGCCTTCCTAGTGGGCCTGAGGTGATATCTCATTGTAGTTTTGCTTAGTATTTCTCTAATGGTGTGATATTGAGCACCTTTTCACATATATGTTGGCCATTTGTTATGTCTTCTGTGAAGAACTGTCTATTCAAATCCCTTATCCATTTTATTTTTATTTCTGTATCTTTTTAAACTTTACATTTTACTTCTTCCATTATTAAGAGAGACAGAGGAAAAACACTCCCAACAGGGTCTCAACACCGTGATCTACTCCAAGCCCAGGCAGCCCCAGATCATGGGCATGTGCTTGTCTTGTGTACTCAGGGAGGTCTCTGGAAGTGAATGTGGAACCTTCCCATGTCAGTCAGCCTTGTGCAGTGCTGTGTTTTACCACTGTATTATTACCTTCTGCCCCCTCCCCCCCAACCCCGTCCATTTCTAAATCAGGTTACTTGTTTGCTGTTAAGTTGTATGAGTTCTTTATATATTTTGGATATTAATCTCTTATCAGATACATGGTTTCCAAATAGTTTCTCTTTTAAATAAACCACCTAGAAACTGTTTATATTGCATCATTTGAGTCCTAAGCAAGGCTCTTATTTGTCTATTAGTGTCTGACTTTCTGATGTGTCCAGGTCTCTACATTTATGTCATTAGTCTCACTTGTTTGAGGGTAAGAGTAGAAAATCTTTTCAATGAATACATGTTATCTGGGAAGGATAATATGTTAACCAATTAGTACCCATGCTCTTGTATAAAAATGAATTTATGGGTCAAGTTTCCATTCTCTTCTTTGATTCAGAGCAGGTTCATAAATGATGTGACATCAAATCTGAGAATAAGAAATAATATGAACAATAATATAAAGACTCTGGATAGATATTACAATAAAAGCTGCAGTGGGCAGGTGATAAAGAGCCATGGGGCAAAATGTTGCCATTTTGTCCTGGTGAGAGGAGGCTGCCTCCCACAGTCATAACCCTGGACAGCACAGAGGCCCGTTTACACTCAAGTGTGGGGAGGTCAGATCTGTGTCCAGCCACTTCACGATGGGGCCTCATTGTCAGGGTCTTTGTGCAGGAGAGTGGGCCAATTCCATGTTGAGGAGTGTCTGGTGGTTCTCAGACCTTTAGCCTTCAGCATGAAGACCCATTGTGGATTCCCTGATGCTTTAAGGCCACTTCTACCATTTAACCGCTTGGAGATATGAGACAACCTAGGCACCTACTCAGGCCAGTCACTTAAACACCCTGGATGTCCCGTCGTCTTCTCTGTGGAAACAGGACTGGCATGAAGATCAAAGAGCCAGGGATGGGGAAAATGTTTTGATACCTGCAGAATGTTATGGACACATACTACGTTTATTTTGCCTTAACAGATGTGTCCACATTGCAAAATTTCTGATGGGGAAATTGATTTCAATTGTTACCAGTGTGAAAATTAAATACACACTGTGAAGCACTTTGGGGAGCAGACAGGGATGTTGTGAAGCCCAAACGAAAATGTCAGGGCGTTGCCTATCCAGAAAGATCAAGCACCAGCAGGAGAAGCGACCGGGGCTCCTGAGCAGCCAGCGCGGGGCTCCTGGGAAAGTGGGCCTTTCCTCTCACGGTGAACTTGGGAGATGCCCACGTGGGGGCAGAAGGAGCCAATGCCAAAGGAGTATTTTTGATGTTTTGCAGCCAGAAAGTACAGATGGGTAACAACAGCATGGTCTGGGGTTCTGGGGTTGTCTTCGTCACTCCTTAATCCCATCTCTTGCTTTATGTATAGGCAATTGCCTAATCCCCCAGCGAGGGCTATCTAGTCTCTCACAGTCATCACACAGCCCCAGGTGGCAGAGCTTAGTGCCAGACCTGGGACTCTGCTTCTCAATTCCGTGGTTTTACTTCACATCAGCTGGATTTATAATAAAACAAAATGTATCAGTAGCACAAAAGTTAGTGTAAGCATTTCTTTTTAGTAGCGGCAAGTGTAAATTAATTCTATGAGCATGAAAACACAGTCAAAGACATCAGACAGATTTTTTTTTTTATATATATCAAGTTATTTCTTTTCAAGTGTCTGGAAATGTGAGTATGGAAATGTGACCTTCTCAGATGACCAGAGTTCATGAGGATGGGAAAATATCTTATGAAGAGTTGAAATTTAGAGTCGGAAACCCTGGCTTTTATTCCTGTTCCTGTGCTGAGTACTCACATGACCTAGGAACCTTAATTTAACCTCTCAAGAAAGACTAAATTTCTAGCATCATGACCTTGGGATCTTCATTTAAACTTTCCTCCATTTATTCATGTGGAAATGGGATCAATGATAACAACAAACCCACAATAACACTGTTGTGAGGATCAAATAAACTATAATATAAATATGTAAATATTAAATAATATAAAAACACATACATACCAACAAAAGAGTATTAAGTACCTAACACAGAGCCTAACACATGGAAAAGACTCAGTAAGTCTTGGTTATTAGGACAATAATGATGACTCAAGGAAAAAGGAAGTGTACTGGGGGAAAAAGGTTAGAACTAGAAACCAGCTTTTGGTCACTCCCATCCACACCACTTCGCTGCTTCTCTAGCTGCGTGTTCTTTGGCAAGTCTCTTCACGTACAAGGGCTCCATTTCCCTCTGTTATGAAACGTGGACAGTAGTAGTTAGATTTCACAGTGTTGTGTAAGGTTCAAATGAAGTAATTTAAAGGGATGTTTTGGATGAGTAATGTATTCATAAGGAAGTACTGAGAAAGAAAGCAAAAATGGTGGGCAGGAACGAAGGAAGGAAATGAAATTATTCAAAACTCACAAAGCATTTTTTGAGTGCCAGGCACTGGAGACCTCTGCTAGTCTGTAGCTGATAAGTCAAGAACTTTACCTTCCTGCCATGGTTTAGCCACTGACTCATTGTTTGATGCTGGGGAAATCATTTAATCCCTAGATGACTATCTCAGTGGGTGTGTATAATTTGTCCTCTTCAGCATGGTACCATTGCATAGGATGAGATGACCTTGAGGGCCTCTTCAGCTCTAATTTTCTATGATAAAATTATGTTCTCTGTGCCAGTGGTACCTCTCCAGTAAAAAGAAAATAGTAAAACCTTAGGCTAGTGAATGTGTCAAATGCTCTGAGATTTGCAGGGGAAAATTAATGTTCACAGGGTGGTTCTTGTTGAGAAAGGATACTCCTCATTTTCACACTCCTTTTCTCTACTGAGGCTTTTAAGTTAGTGGAATTACGCTTCTTTTCTGCTCTGCAGCTTTCAAACATAGGTGTGCTTTGTGAAAAGTCTTTAATCATCTAATTTCTTACATCCTCTGTCTAAAAGCTACCTTGTGAGAACTGCCAGCAATTTAAACTTTTCCTTTATATGACTACTTAGCTTTCAGGACCTGTAGCTGGATAGATGCAAATGTCGTTGTTCACAAAGAGCCACACACAGAATATATTTAGCGTGAATGAACGGTAAAAAGTATCTTGTTTGAGCCTGTCATTTAAGCAAAGGAGATACCAGTGCTCAGAGAGGGAAAGCATCTAAACCGAGGCCACACAGGAATGGACCGCAGTGCTCCCAGTTTTTAGTAACCATGGAAAATTTTATTTCCATAGGTACCTCACTATCTCCCATTCCAGACACTTGTCTGTAATGTGAATTCTTCTAGTCTCCAACTAAGACATGGAAGTTAATTCCTCTCTTCTTGAACTTGCTTGATCAATAGAATGTGGCAAAAGGGACCCTGGTAATTTGCAAAGCTAGACCACAAGGAACCTTAGCCACTCCTACCCATGCCTCTTGGAATGCTCCTTTGGGAACCTAAGCTAAGAGCTGTGAGACACAAGCCACGTGGAGAGGCCACATATACACCATACAGCCAATAGCCCCTGCTGCGCTCCCAGACTGTTAGCAGCACCTACTCCTAGCCAGAAGAGGGAGTTCTCTTAGGCATCCAGCTCAGCTGAATCTTCAGGACACTGAAGTCCCAGCCATCATACATGGCTCGTGAGATACTCCAGGACAGAATTCCCCAGCGGAGTCCAGCCAACTCACAGAACCATGGGAGATAATGAATGTTTGTTTCGAGAGACATGTATTGGAGTGGTTTGTCTCGGAGTGATAGGTAACCTGAACAATACTCTCATGTCACTCTGATTGGTCAAATTCCAATCTTTATTTTTTTTTGAGTAAGCTATTTGGAATAAGTGGGGGTAATATAATTAGTGCCCAAATCTCGACTGTTGCATAGACGTGAGAGTGACAGTCATTACTTTGAATTTGATTAGAGGAACAACTTAATGTCAGAATTCCTGAAATTGCTCAAATTATAGCTTCCCATCATTGGCTCGTATGGAAAACTCAGCCCCTTTGCTGCTCAGAGTAGTCATGTGACTAGCTTTGGCCAATAAGATATAAGCAGAAATGTGCGGTTCTTCTGGAAGGGGCTTAGGTAAAGGAGTCCAGTGAGCCAAGAAGTAAGACCTTCCCGTTCTACTTCGCTTTCCTTCTTCTGCTCTAGAACCTGACACGATGAGCGGAACTCCAGCAGCTAGCTTGAATCACTAGTAATCTTGAGGATGAAGCTGCATGAGGCAAGGTCTAACCGGGAAAGCAAAACCACACATTGTATTTCACACTGATTGAATTTAAAGTAGAAAACTGGTTGCACAGCTGGAAAGTCAAACGGTGGCTACAGATCACCAACCATAGGTGGCCACTGCCAGTGCCAAAGTTCCAGGCCAAGAATAGAGACTGTGTTGCTGGTGCCCAGAGTGCAGGGGCACACAGTGGAACTGGAGCACAGTGGGTCTGTCCTGCAGGAACTGGAGCCCTGAAGACACACATACGGCCAGGGACCACCAAGGCAAAAAGGCTTCTCCCTTCCTCCAAAGCCCTGCCAATGCATACCAGGGCTGAACTCAGCAGGACACCAATAATCTCAGGGGCCAGGGAAATACAAGGGTCTTGAAGAAATTCATGAAAAATGCAAAGTATGAAAAAAAAAATGCATAGATTTCTTTTTGGCACCAAAATAAACCTGTACTTTCATTCCATTTGTCCAAGAACTTTTTGGAATTGCCTTCATACAAGCTACACAAGCAAGTCTCTCTGCATTATAAGGCAGATTAGGAATGGGTTGAGACTGGCTCTGAGGGGGGCTGGCAGATGGTGTGGGGTTAAGGTGCTGGACTCCTCCATGGCAGACTGTGGTTCGAGTCCTGGACCTGTTGGCTTACTTTCTCACTCTCCCTCTCTCTCTGGTTAAATTGAATAATAATAAATAAAATTCAATAAGTAATTCTTAAAAGCAATAACAAAAAAAAGATGGTTCTGAGGACACCTAAGCCCAAAACCATCACAGAAACCAGTGTTAAGATGATAAAACCGAAAGACAGAAAGAGGCTGAGCCCTGATCATGGAGTCGCCATGCAAAATAAATGTCGGTCTTCCGTAAGTTGTCATTCTTCCCCAAACTACAATCCTAAAGGACATCACACCTCTTAGGGAGAGGGGCAGAGTTTGCTAAGGCTACCATAACAAATGCCATAGTCCTGGAGGCTTCAACAACAGAATTTTATTTTTTCAGACCTGTGGAGTCTGGAAGCCCAAGGTAAGGTGTCAGCAGCCTCGGTTTCTCCTGAGGCCCCGTCCTCATGCTGCAGATGGCCACTTTTCTGCGGTGTCCCCACACACAGCCTTTCCTCTGTGACTATACTTTCCTGGTGTCTCTCAGTGAGTCCGATTTCCTCTCCTTGTAAGGGTCAGATTAGATAAGGGTCCAACCGAATGGCCTTGTTTTAACTTGATTGTCTCTTAAAGACACCACAATCAGTCATTATCTGAGGTCCTGGAGTTTGGGGTTTCAACATATCAAGTCATGGGGAGCACAATTCCTCCTGTAACCACGTTAAGGGAAAGACTCAGAAAATTGTAGAATGAAATCATCCTAAATTATGTATGCTAACTAGGAAATAATAGTGTTGATAATGTCAAACTGCCAACAATCTAATAAACATTTTTATGTGGCTTTATCACCTGTGGTTACCTGTCGATCAAACACCTCTTGATCCTATCTTGCATTGACGATATGCTGGTACTTAATTTAGTCTGTTTGATTTGCTAACGGGCTCACTCTTCGTTTTCACTTAGATCACTGAGGCAGGAGGTCTTCCAGAGACCTGGAATTTGGCAGGTGCTAATTATTTTCTAATCCCTCAACTAACCGTATTCCCACTTCTACTGGGGAAGAGAAGCATGTGCATGGTGAAGCCTCAATGAAAGCACAGCTGCAAGGTGTCATTTCCATAGTCTGCACCCAGAATTAGCTCCACCTCAATCCTCATGTATACAGTTCCCTCTGCCGTCTACAGAAGCCTTGGTCTTGTCCAGTTGTCATCCCTCCCCTCTAAGCTTGCTTTTGGCTAACTGTGCTGCTTCTGAAGATGGAATTTAACATTTTCATTTAAAAGGCAAAGTCTAATCAAGTGATCCTGCGTGGTGATAAACAGAGCTCTCACCTTTCCAACCAAAATGGCTACGGATAGATCAGGAGCAAGCAGAGGCAGTCGGAATGTCAGTAAAGGAGGCACTAATGATCCAGCAGGCGGACAGTTCAAGGTCTCCTCTGAATCAAAGAATAGTTGATGGGCGATGTATTCAACACAAACCAAGTTTTCTTAAGACTGTGTTTTATTCAAGTTGAATTACAAAGGTCGAATATGTCCCCGGTAGCTTCTGATGAAATAATGATGGTAGCTGACAAATCAGATGGTTATTCCACAGACTATTCCTTCCCTGCCAACCTGTCTGGGCATTCACCCTTCTTCCAGGAAAGAAAGTCTGGTTTGATGACATTTCAGAGATTTGCTGGTCACTCTAAAACTGATTTGGGAAACAGATGTTTATTTGGTTCTCATTTGGAAATGATTTTACTACCAATGCATGTTTTCCTTATTTCACTTCATATGGACTCAAACCAATGCATGCCTGGGGTGCTTCACCAAGGATGAGGTTCCAGGAGCCAGGACTGGTTTCTTGTGGAAGCAGGGCTGTCTCAGAGGCTGCACGGTGGGAAGGGAGACATACAGGATGTCTGGAACAAAGTTAGATGAAACTAACAAAAAAGACAGGATGCAAAGACTGAACCATTCATGAGCTAATGAGATGGGAATCAGGGGTGTTCAAACAGAAAGACTATGTTCAGGAAGTACAGGACCGAGGGCACAGCCTGATGATATATCCCGAGGAATGGAAGCACAGTATTACTCCTCCCGCAGGGCCTTTATAAGGTGAGCCTGCAAGCTTTCCTGTGGGCAGATCGGCACTTCGGTAGATCAGGCTAGCATGGTACCTTAAGTCCTTGGTCTCTTTTCATTAGCCTTCATCTTCTACTTACCCTGGTGCTAATTCTCCCTTACCCTCACCCTCATGTGAGAGCTCCTTCTGTCGTCTTCTTTGGGTTAAGAGTTCCTGAGCAGGGCTGGCCTTGTCCCACAGACTGGCTCGTTTTCAGTTTATTATGAAGCTTACAATGTTCCCACTGCATCAAAACAATAGTCTTGGGACCAGCGGATGGCACAACGGTTATGTCACTGGACTCCCACATAGTTGACTGAAGTTCAAGTCCTAGACCTGGTGGCTTGAAATTCACGCCGGGCATGTGTGCAGGCATGCCCAAAATCCCAAAAGGAGAATGGAGGAGAAAGAACTGTGGTGTGACCATTCTTCCGGGAGGTGATTTCTCACTTTCTGTCTCTCTAGCAAATGCATGTGCCCTATAGCAAAAATCTCTCTGAAAACAACAACAACAAAAACAAAAAAACCCAACGACAACAACAGGCTTTCCCTGCAAACCTTACCCCTGGATCGAACGTGACATCTCCCACTGAATGCTGTCTGGACCAGCCCTGTTGTTCTGTGACAGGGGTGTAGGCTGCATTCCTAGATGTGGATTCTGGTAGACAGCCATTTGAAGGCAGGGGTTAACTTGGAGAGGGAAAGGGGGAGGGGAAGGAAGGTTCTCGGCTCATGTTGATTTCTGTCAGATTTCAGCTGAGGTTTGTGAAGAGATAATTGTGTTATATTTTCTCATCCTTCACAGCCTGGTGGTTCCTGTATAATTATATATGCCTGAGCTGAAAATTATTTCAAAAAGAAGAAAAGTATACAACAGATTTGTAGCCTCAGGCTCCTTATGATTGGGTACAGATTTTATTCTTGCAAATAATTTAGTTCCTTTTTTTCCCTTTGCAAAGAGTAATTGCAGTGAAGAACTGGCCATTGGGGATTTTCTGAGGGTGAGAGAAGGGTCGCTGGGTGAGGGACAAATGTCACTTAGGACCTGATGAGCTCACAGAAGTGGTTCTCCTGTGTTTTAGACAGCAAAGGAGAACCGATGGATCTTCCTGCCTCTGGCATCAGAAATTAAGGAAGTTGGCTCGTAGTAAAAGTCCCACGTGAAAAAGTTCTTCGACTTTCTGATAACTCAATCAATTTGTTAAAATTTTAGGAACATTGCTGAATACCATTTACTTTTTGCCGCTCACATTATTAATGTGATTAAATATTATTAGCTCATATTTATTATGTTGCACTGAATAATTAGGAAAATAATTAATACACTGCCTAAAGTAGAAATGAAAAAGAGCACCTCAAGTTGAGTGAAATGTTCATATTGACATTATATAATTATCATTATTGAACCAAAAAGAGAAGCTGAAAGATGATTAGGAAAATAAAATCCAGTCCAAATGTTTTTATTGATATCATTTAATACACTTACTCAGGATTGCCAATAAAAATTTTAATATAACCTGGTGATAGAATAAATTACTACAGTAATATAGTTATTTCAAGTTAATTAAAATATTGGCATCTATTTTTCTTAAAACTCAGGATGGAACTTTATGTTCCTCATTATATACCTTTCAGGGTTTTTAATCTCTGTGTGATTGAATTTTTTAAAGTGTATTTATTTCTTGAGAGACAAAGATATAGGTACTCTCTGCAGGGTCTGCATGCCACCACCCACCCCAGCTTCCGTCAGCCAGGATCACAGGATCACAGGGGGACCGCAGGATTCCAATCTAGAACTTTCCCACATGACTTCAGCATCAGGGAGCAGCAGTTACCACTGCGCTAGCTGGGCTGGCCCTCCACATAACGACTCTCGTAAAACTCTGGTTCTGCCTTCTTTCTAAGCTTTTGTGGCCTATAATCAAAGGAGTATTGAACATCCTCACCAAAATTTCCTGTTCTGAAAGTCAGTTTCTGATCTGCAGTTAAGGTAATTAAGAGACCCACTTCTCGGTGTTGAGTTTTGCCGGGTCTGATAACTGAAGGCACATGGTATGTTTAGCAGTATGGCATGGCAGTTTCGTAGGCAGATTTGAGCCGGCTACCTGGTCTTGTGTCCTGGCTTTGTATGTGACCTTCAGCAAATCACTTAACCTCTCTGTGTCTTGGGTCCATCGTGTGCAAAACGAGACTATCTATATCATGCAGGGCTATTAGGAGTATATATGATAATATCATATCGGGATGTTAAAACTTACATGGGTAATATTTTCACGACAGGGTTTGATACTTGGTATTCACAATGTAAACATTTGCTATTATTATCAGCAGGCCATTTGGCATGCAGAAAACACTCAGTAAATAGTAGTACTTGTTTTGTTTGCAAACGTACTCACCCACGCTTGTCCCCACAGCAGAATGTCCTTATTTCCTATTCTACTGTAAACATTGGTACCATATTCCTCTCTGTCGTTCAAGGTCTTTCTCTCTTGCTTGCCCTTATATCGATCCAGTTTCCGAGCCTTATAGCTGCTTCTTTCACATCTTTTCAATTCCATTTTATTGCTATCACCACCGGTTTTCAAACTTAAAATATTGTAATAGTCTCTAAACTGCAATTCCTGCCTCCAATCTTTTCCCATTCCCATCCATCCTTTGTGGTATTAAAAGACATGTGTTTTGTTTTGTTTTCTGTTCAATGACTACTTGAATCCCCACTCTCCAGATTCCTTACTTTATCAACCTAACTTTTCCATCTCTGGACCACTAATAGGACCCATGACCCAGTACTCCAACCAGGCTGATTTATTCTCAAAGCTCCCAAAAAGCAGTTGTCATGGTCATGTTTTCTTTATTTAAAGTCTCCTATATATTCAAATCCTACCTGCTTCTTACCTAAGTTTCTCTTTCTAGCCCTTAGTGCTTGGTTTTATTTTTGCTTTTGCTTTTGTTATGCTGATTCTTGTGGGTATCATCTACACCTTTTGTAAACCAGGCAGTAGAAACAAAATACTGTATTATTTTATAATTTAACCTATGTTCGCATTTTGTAAATATCCTTCAGAGCACAGAGCACTTCTGACAGTCTCCTTCGGTGCCTAGCATAGTAGAAAGCAAAATGGTAAGTATTTCAAAAACTCTTAGAACTATCATAGCCAGCCAAAATGATTCCATTCCATTTTTCAACTCAATTCAGCATCATTTTCTGCTTCTTGTGTACTATGTATAATGAGATTTGCTTTGAGTTATCAACACTGCACAGAAATGCTTAGATTGGAAAGAAAAAACCCACCACCAATTTCTTTGATGATGTTTTCTATATTCTATTATCAACATATAATCCAAATCAAAACTGTTATCTTGACTACTGTTTTCTCAAGAACGTAAACTTAGTTTAGGAAATGTACTTACTGAAAGTAATTAAATGGAAACCGAAACCCTTGTAAAACACTAGTGCATAGTATTTCTTGGGGAAAAAAATAGGGTTCATTATTGCTTAGTAACTAATGGGACAGGAGGAAAGAGAAAATACTCAATGGAAAAATCACTGGGCTTAGGAATTTAACAGCGGCCTTTAAAAATGAAGTGAGAGAGGGACTAGCAGTTGGCGTAATGGCTATGTCACTGGACTCCCACGTAGTCAACCGTGGTTCAAGTCCCAGACCCAGTGGTTTAGACTCACGCCAGGCGCGTGTGTGTGCTTGCCCAAGATCCTGAGAGGAGAATGGAGGAGAAGGGATTGTGGCATGGCCATCCCCCCTAGGGGGTGATTTCTCGCTTTCTGTCTCTCTGTCTTTCTCTGTCTTTCTAGCTAGCGCACACGCCCTATAGCAAAAACCTCTCCCCGCCAGAAAAAAAAAAAAAAAAAAAAAAAAGAAGTGAGAGAGAGGAGGAGAAAGGGGAGTGGGCTTTAAGTGTTGAGGTGCATGTACAGGAAGGAGGCACCGGAGATTCCTTTTGTTCTTCAAACTTCAATTTCTTTACTATTTTTAATCCCAAGAAAATTTTTCTTGTGTTCATCACTGGAACAAAAAATGTGCAGAAACTCGTCTAAGAAGTCTACACTGCTAGGAAGAAGTCGTGAGTGTAAAGCTTTCCCCACGTGCCCTCCTCGCCTGCTTTCTGCTGTGTAGCACCTGAGTCTCCTAGGAGTCCTCACCTCGGTTCTGCAGCCAGGTGCACTACCAAGCAGGCAAGGGCAGACATGCAGAAACGATTCCCTTCTTTTTTTATTCTAAGAATTATTTTATTTAACTTTATTTATTTATTTTTAAATTTTGATCAGAGAGGGACAGAGAGAACACACGAGAGTGAAAGAAGGGGGGGGGGAGAGAAGCCAAGTCTGGGACTCGAACTGCAATCGACCAAGTGGGAGTCCAGCACCCCAGCACCCTTAACCACCACACCAACTGCTGGCCTCAAAACCATGCCCTTCTTGGGAACCAGCAGTTAGCGTAATGGCTATGTCGCTGGACTCCCACGTAGTCGACCGCGGTTCGCGTCTCGGACCCGGTGGCTTACAACTCACGCCGGGCGCGTGTGCGTGCGTGCCCAAGATCCCGAGAGGAGAATGGAGGAGAAGGGATTGCGGCGTGACCATCCCCCCTGGGGGGTGATTTCTCGCTTTCTGTCTCTATGTCTCTCTCTGTCTGTCTGGCGAGCGCACGCGCCCTATAGCGAAAAACCTCTCCAAAAAAAAAAAAAACAAAAACAAAAAACAAAAAAAACCATGCCCTTCTTATTGTAAGGTATAGTTCTTTCTTTCTTTCAGAATTATTTTATTTTACTTACTTACTTACTTACTTTATTTATTTATTTATTTATTTATTTATATTTGACCAGAGAGGAATAGAGAGAAAGAAAGAAAGCTGCCAGGTCTGGGACTTGAACTGCGGTCTGCCATGTGGGAGTCCAGCGCCCTTAACCACCTACTGGACCAAGGGCTAGCTATTTCTCAATGTACCATATTCTTGGTGGTAGAACCAGAATATATATATGCAAGACACAAGTAAGAAGTCACTACAGTTTACAGTGCAGTGAGTGTGAAAGACCCTCAGCGGGCATTCATGGTGCAATCTGGTGATTGTTTTGTAACAGTATCTATGAAGGCTAAAGGAGCACAGAGAAGAAGCTGACTAATTCTGTTTTGTTTGTGGTGGATAGAGAGGGGGTAATCCTCCAGAAATGCTTCATGTAAGCCATTGAACAGAGTCCTGAACAAGGTGCAGAATTTCTCCAGCCAGAGAAGTGCAATGCCCATGTCAGGCATGAGACAACATGCCCAAAAGTGCACAGTGGTTGAAGGAAGTCAGTGTGCTCTGGGGAAGTGAACAAGGAAGGGGCTAACGTACTCTGGCTACAGCATGCCAGGAATTATTTTTATGAAAGGTATTGAAAACTTACAATATCCTGTAGCAATACGATGTCCATTTTCAGGGAGAAGGGAGGGGGCTACGTGTTGGGATTCAAGTCCTCATTAGACTCCAAGGCCATCTGCTATCTACCACGTGGAACAGGATGTGATCCGGCACAGTTGTATGTGTTGCTCAACAAAGGAAGAAGGAGCTGAGAACAAAAGGGGAGATACAGATGTGGAGGAGACGGAAGTTGGCAGAGAAATTGTGTGAGTGTGTGAGGAGACGCATAGGGTCATCTTTTGAGAGTGAGAAGGGCCGCTCTGGGATAAGAGAATGGTAAGAGTTTTGCATAGTAGGCGTAGAGAATGGTAAAGGAAGTCTGGGATTGTCAAAGCAGGCATAGCAGATGGCTGAGGGGAGAACGGGCTTTGGAGCTCTAGGATGGGGAACGAAGACCGGACTATCCGCTTTCTGCCCTCCATTTATTGATTAAGAGTTAGCAAGTACATACCATACACAGACACTGTTTCCGGCACTGACGATACAGAGAAAAATAAAGGAAGCCCTGCCATTAGGAGTTTATAGCCAACTAAGAAGATACAGACTTACAAACAACTCCATGCAAATATGTGTAACAGATGCTAGGATGAAAGTGTACATGTGAGAAACAGAAGGGAAGACCCGAAAGAAGAGGTGAGGGCTTCATTCCTATGGAGGGAAAGGGTGCCAGGAAGGCCTTGTGAAGGTTCAACGTTTCCTTGTTCTGGTTTGCTACTTGCCCAGAGAGGGATGAGATGACCTGATGGCTCTGTGCAACGTACTTCCAAATCACTCAGCCAAAGGGAAAAAAAAGAGAGATTGAAAGATACAGATGCAATCAAATACAGTAAATTAATGAGTAGTGCATCTTCATAGGTGTTCAATGTAATATATTTTTATATTTTTCAACTATTCTGTAAGTTTGCATCGTTTAAAATAAAAAGTGGTAGGGAGGGACCAGCAGTTAGCATAATGGCTATGTCGCTGGACTCCCATGTAGTTGACTGCGGTTCGAGTCCCGGACCCAGTGGCTTAAAACTCACGCCGGGCGCGTGTGCGTGCGTGCCCAAGATCCCAAGGGGAGAATGGAGGAGAAGGGATTGCGACGTGGCCATTGCCCCTGGGGGGTGATTTCTCGCTTTCTATCTCTCTGTCTCTGTCTGTCTGGCGAGCGCATGCGCTCAATAGCAAAAACATCTCAAAAAAAAAAAAAAAAGTGGTAGGGAACAAAAGGGGGGTCCTTCACACAAGAAGTGTGCTATAATTTATTTCCTCCTGGTAGGCAATGACTGAGAGTGCAGGGAGGGCCAGAAGAGAAGGGCACTCTCACAGGATGTTGACTGCAGCCTGGAGGCAAGACACAGGCAGGATGGGAACTGGAGCTGAGAGTGGGGAAAGAGAAGCAGCTGAGGAGGCAGAGAGGAACCAGTCACTGGCAGAAAGAAGAAGCCATTTTGGGATAGCAGTTGGCATAATGGCTATGTCGCTGAACTCCCATGGAGTCAATTGCAGTTTGAGTCCCAGACCCAGTGGCTTAAACTCACGCTAGGCGTGTGTGCGTGCGTGCCCAAGATCCTGAGAGGAAAATGGAGGAGAAAGGATTGTGGCATGGCCATCGCCCTGGTGGGTGATTTCTTGCTTTCTGTCTATCTGTCTCTCTCTGTATTTCTGGTGAGCGCACGCGCACTATAGCAAAAACCTCTCCAAAAAGAAAAAAAAAGAAAAAAGAAAAAGAAAGAAGAAGCCATTCTGTGGTTTAAGGAACATGATATTATAAGGAGTTGGGAGAGTCTCTCTCTTCCCAGCCTGCAGAGGCTCTCAGTCTCTCTGTAGGTTCGACTATGCTTTTGGTTTCTTGAAGTGGAGCATGCAAGAGAGTGGGGGATGGAAGGCAGGGTGGCATTTATCTCATTGATTTTGTAATTTCTGAGATGTATGAAACCAAAGCAAACAGCCAGGAGCAGAATAGAGCCCATATATTATCCAGCTCTTTATACCTAAGATGTTGGAATAGTGTATACATTATAAACAGCTGTGTGGAAATTAGTTGGCCCAGACTAGACAGGAACAGATCAGACTTTTTTTTCAGTCCTAATGTTTTCCAGTGTTAGATCATTAGCTGTTTATTCTACAACAAAGAACAAGCAGATTCAAGTTATTTGAAATCCATTGTTTATGTGGACTGGGGTTGGCAGGAGGCATGGTGGTTTAGGAGCTGGACTCTCATGTGGCCTACTGCAGTTCAAGTCTTAGACCTGGAGGTTTGCTTTCTCCCTCTACCTCTCTCTCTGTTCAAATCGAAGAAGATGAATAATAAATCAAATAAATAATTCTTTAAAAAATAGTATGCATTAATTTAGGTTATTGTTTGAATAAAGTTAATTCTAGGCCATAAAGTACATAAAGGGGAAATAAAGTCAGTGGAGTTCAGTATAAGGGATATTTTAACTAATCTCAGAGATAAATATTCCACAGTTGTACTATTAAGGCCATAAATGAACTAGGAAGCGAGTCCTCACCAGATGTCAAATGTATCTGGACTTCCCAGCCTCCAGAACTGTGAGGAATAAATTTCTGTTTTTTGTAAGCCACCTAGTTTATGGTATTTTGTTAGAGCAGCTTAAATGGACTAAGATACCATCTGAAGCATTAGGCCTTTTAATGTAGCTCTCTAGGAAGAGTGAGGCCTGCCATGGTCAAGAACTTAAGAGTTCCACATGAAACTAGACTACCTTGTGCTTGAATAGTGTTTTCTTTTTTTAAGGTTTTTGCCATAGGGCATGTATGCTCACCAGAGAAGAGCGACAGAGAGATAGTGAGAGGAAAAGTGAGAAACTATCCACCACTTGTGGGAAATGGCCATGCCATAATCTTTTCTCCATTTTGATGTGAGATACACATATCCAACATGATTTTTTTCAAGCCACTAGGTCTGGGACTCAAACTGTGTGGGAGTCCAGCACCTTAACCTCTATGCCACCTGCTGGCCCTTGGATAGCGTTTTAAAATTTTTCTGAACAATCATGTAGTTTCCAGAAAAATCAAAACTTGATGATGTGGGACCAGCAGTTAGCGTAATGGCTATGTCGCTGAACTCCCACGTAGTTGACCGCGGTTCGAGTCCCGGACCCGGTGGCTTAAACTCACGCCGGGCGCGTGTGCGTGCGTGCCCAAGATCCTGAGAGGAGAATGGAGGAGAAGGGATTATGGCGTGGCCATCTCCCCTGGGGGGTGATTTCCTGCTTTCTGTCTCTCTGTCTCTCTCTGTCTGTCTGGTGAGTGCACGTGCCCTATAGCAAAAACCTCTCCAAACAAACAAACAAACAAACAAACAAACAAACAAAAAAACTTGATGATGATGGTGGTTGTTCCAGTTACCCTTGATTTTCACCCAAAATTTAGGAGTGAAAATAACTGCTCCATTATACTCATGAATTGTGTAGGTCAGGAGTTTGGACAGGCCGTGGCAGAGATGGATGGATGACACTCCACAATGTCTAGCACTGCAACTGGGAAGACTTGAAGGCTGGACAGATGGGTGCTGGAATCATCTGGAGGCATCTTCACTCTTATGTGGCAGGGCTAGCATGAGTCCCCAGCTCTGCTTAGTCAGGATTCTTGACTGACTGAATGACCACCCTGCGTGGCTTGGGCTCCCTCTCAACATGGCAGCCACAGGGGAGGGACTTCCTACCTGGCAGCCTACTTAGGATCATGAAAGGACCATGTAAGGGCCATGCACCCTATAGCAAATATCTCTTTTAAAAAAGAGAATAATAGAGAGAAAGAAAAAAAAAAAGGAGCATGGAATTCTCATAAATGGGTCATCCTGAGAGTTCGCTGCATTTTGATAACTAAGGAAAAGGATCTATAAGAGCAGAGAAAAATCCAGCACTTTGTATAGTTAGTGGCATAGATACTTATGGTCATTGTCTGTCTTGTTCCCCCTACATGGTTCTAGTTTCAGAAAAAGACCATCAAACCTTTGCCTTGTTCAAAAGCATTCTCTTAGTTGTAGTCTCCTCTGCTTCATTTCCTAAATGAAAATAAGGATGTTGGTGACTAAGCATGGGATTATCCCTTAAAAGACACAACTTTGCCCTCAGTCAGGCTGGTCTTGAATATAATTCCTAGTCCAACTGCTCAAAAGGAAGAATAAAATAGGGGTTTTCTCAGGGGACTGGCCTTGCCATTACATACAGAGACGTGTCTGGGCCCAACTTCCTGATGCAGGAAGGCAGGTCTATTTTTTATATCCTCTCACAGCATCTCATGACACAGTGAAGATGCAAACAGTGCTGAAGCAGGAAATCTTAGTAGAAATGTGTGGACAAAAGCATTTTTGTAGGTTCAGAAAAGGTGCCATACAAAATTTTATTTAACAGTTACCTAAAAATTTCACCATGAATGTTATGGAAATCTGAATTCTCATGCTGCAGGGAGCATCCACTCATTATTGGCAAAAACCTAATTTTAGAATAACAATATTTTGCGACCTAAGAATTGGGACACATGTCAAACAATAGGGGAAAATAAAAAAAAAAACAAAAAACTGGAACTTTTGAGTTTATTCCGGATTCCCTTTAGTGTACTGTAACCAAACTTAGCCTCCCTAAGGTTGTTTCTTCATCTGTGAAAATGGGAGGGCTACTGATGATCTAATGCTGACCAGTTCTCCTAGGCTAGTTACTATGGATAAATGTTTCTTAAAAAAAGACTGAATGTGTTTTCCCACCAAAGTCTGCCCATGCTCTCTTTAATCATGACCTTACTCTTTGCCCACCTGCTGTTCTGGCTTCCTGAAGAGCTTAGAGGATAAAGACTGGAAAGGAAATGCAGAAAATAAGAGACAAAAATATGAATAAAGATAGAAAAGGGAAGAAATGGCATGGGAAATGGAAAGGAATAGTTTAGAACACTTAAAAGTAGTGGAGATGATGTAAAGCTGCCAAAAAAAAAAAATTAAAAAAAAAGGATGAGGATGAATAGTTTTCCTTTGGTCTCCTTTGTTTCTATTCAAGGGCTGAGAATATGAAGCAAGGATTATTCACATCATAACTTATATAAAAAAGTAAACAAAACAAAACAAACCCAAAACCCACCAAATCAACAGACATATACTATGGCTATAAATATGTCTGGCAGAGGAGGACATTAAATTCTTAAGAAGTCTAAGGGCTTCTGAACATCAAGAAAGGATTTTTTTTTTTCTATAAGGTACATGCACTCCCCAGAGTCTGGGGAGAAAACACACCTTTAGAGGGATGACCACACCTCAATCCCTTCTTCATTCTGCTCCTGACCTTTGGGGCATGCATGCAGATGCTTCATGCATGTTTGCCAAGTCATTGGGTCTAGGACTCCACCCGCACAGGTGGCCACGTGGGATCCAGCCACCTTAACTTCTATGCTATCTGCTGGCCCTAGAGAAAGGATCTTGGAATGCTTACCTGCTCCCTCCCTCTCTATTAAAACGAAGGTAGGTGACTCTTATCCTCCCAAGGCAATTGCAGTAGGAGTTTTGTAGTTGCCATGTTGGCTGGGACTACTCAATAAGCCTGCCCAGTGTCTGCACCTATCTGTCCCATTAATGCAAATATTGTGAATAGCACATAGAGTTGATTAATGGCACTCGGCTCTAATGATGAACTTTGCAATAAGGTGCTGCATTCTGACTGTAGGAAGTGCTACACTGTTCAAGATTGTCACTGTTCAAGTGAAAAGGACAGAGGAGGTGTATTCTGGGCATAAAGGGCAAAAAGCAGGACCAAGGGAGGGTCTCATTCTTATTGGAGAAGCCCTCTCAAAGGATGCTCAGTGGTGTGCTTGGGTCCTACACTAGTGAGGGGGGATCATTAATCCTGTGATGTACACTGGAGTTATGCCTGTATGCTTTGTGTTTTTGTATATCGTACAGCTGTGACACATGATAAATGGTTCAGTTCATACAACATTACAGTTTGGGCTGTGAATAATTAGTTTATTATCTTTCTAAGAAAAGGAGACTTTGTCGTTATTGTTGTTGGTTGTTTAGTTTTTGCCATAGGGTGCGTGCACTCACCAGAGAGAGAGAAAGAGACAGAGAGACAATGAGAGGGAAAGTGAGAAATCACCCCCTGGGGGGATGGCCACACCGCAATCCCTTCTCCACCATTCTCCTCTCAGGATTTCAGACATGCACGCACACCCACCTGGTGTGATTTTCAAGCCACTGGGTCTCGGACTCAAACTGTGGCTGGCCATGTGGGAGTCTAGCACCTTAGCCACTACAACATTTGCTGGTCTTAAGAAGACTTCTTCAAAGGAGTCATTTACTAGCCAGAATCTTTCCTAACACATGTAGTAAGGAGCTCACTAAACTTTCTATAAATGAGTTCAGTTATTACATAGTTGAAGAAACTTCCAAAATAATATAATCAGAACACATTCCTCTGCAGTTGTATCTATATTTGTAAAGTATAAGGTAGGCACCTTATAAATGTAAACCACTGCTATAATTTTGTGCGTGCGTACAAGTGGACTTCAAAAAAATTGTGGAAAAAAAGGGAACCAGCAGTGGAATTAAAATACAAGCTTCTTTTGGAGCAAAATCTTTGAAATTCATTGTGGTTTTATTTTTTGGATTTTGATTTATTTTTAATATGCTATAGGGTGCTTGCACTCACCAGAGAGAGACATATGGAGAGAGGGAAAGTGAGAAACTATGCCACAGTTTCTTCTCTTCCATTCTTCTCTTAAGATTTTGGGCAGGTACGCCTATGTGCTTGGTGTATTTTTCAAGTGTCTGGGTCCAGGACTCAAACTGTGCAGTTGACCATGTGGGACTCAGGAACCTTAACCATCACACCATGAGTCGGCCCCTGCATTGTGTTCTTGTAACACACCTTCTCTTTGAATTTTTTGACAACTCCTCAGACATATAAATGTATGTTAGTTGAGCGAAAATAACTAAATAATGATATCTACGGTATAGTACTGTGGGGTGAAAACTGTTTTGCTTTGAGGATTTAATACATATCCAATGTCATCTATCTTTAGTTTGTCCTAACACTGACTTCTGAATTTTTTATTCATAAGGAAAGTCTCTACCAAGTCCAGATAAAGAAGCCTGATACAGTAAAACAAGAACAGAACCAGAAGTTAAAAGACTCAGGTTCGGGTCCCAGGAGCACTTCCACCAGTGCACAGAGGAAGCCACCCTGGTCCCACCAGTGCACATGTACATTTCCAAACAAGAGTGTGGGGGCCAGTGCACTTACGGTCTGAGTGCCTGAACTTCTGAAGAAGGATGGCATTGTCAGTCTTTCTGTCTTTTCTCTCATCCTAACCCTGAGCATATCTTAAAAATTCCAGAAGTTCTGGGCGGGCAGGTGGCACAATGGTTGAGGTGTTGGACTCCTCCCACATGGCAGACTATAGTTTGAGTCCTAGACCTGGCGGCTTGCTTTGTCACTTTCCCTTTCTCTCTGTCTCTCTCTAGTCAAATGAATAATACTAATTATAATAAAATAAATAATTCAAGAAAAAAGAAATTCCCTAAGTTCAGTTTTCAAATTATAAGCAGTCTCCCTTGAATTCAGCACTGAGATCTTTTAATGAGTTTTGTTTTCCAAATATTGGTGAAGAACTATGCTCACTATATTACCAGAGTCCTTATCATCATACTACCTTTCCAGTACTAATAGTCTATCATGCTAAATATCTTGTTTTTATTTATGGACATTATTAGGTCTAGCATCAGTTACAAATATCTTTTTTCAAAGCTCCCAATTCCATTACTATAGTACAAAACAAAACAAAAAACAAAGCAAAACCCTGAACTCTTTGTTACTTCAAAGAGCAATCCAAGATTAATTCAGGATCAGGAAATAAGGTAATTCAGCTCTAGTGACTCTGAACTGAGTAAGGATAAACAGTTTACTGGCCTAAAGGCATTTCAGACTTCAAGTAGGGGGAACAAAGTAATTTTCCATAGTGACCACGAGTAGCCTTTTTCACAGAGAGCCATGTTCTTGGAATGTTCCTTCTGAAAACTGGTAGCATCTGTGCAATCTTCAAAGGCTCCCATGGCCCACTGATGTTTGTGATACCTACCTTGTAGTAGACACTGTTAAATCCACATATATGTTATTTCATTTGATCATTTAAATTTCTTTTTTAAAAAAATTTGTGAGTACTTGGCGATGATTTTAAATGTCTTTTTGTTTTGTTTTGTGCTTTTTGGCCAGAGGATGTGCAAACTTGCCAGATAGAGAGAAAGAGGGAAAGAGAGAGAGAGGGAGAGGAGAAAGCAGGCCCCATGGGGAACAGTCATGCTGTAATCGCGTCTCCATTTCTCCCTGCCTTTGAGATTTGGGGCACGCACACGCACATGCCTGGTGTGTTTCTCAAAACCTGTCAGGTCCAGGACTTGAACCACATAGTCAGCTATGTGGGATGTGGCTGCCTTAACCACCAGGCCACAGAACTGATTCTTTAATACCTTCTTGAGTATTGGTTTCAACTCACCTTTTGACAGTGAGCTTACTTCTCACCCACATCTCAACTGAACTACTTGCTGGGCCTCAAATACACATCCTTGACTTGCCATGTCTATAACTTATCATTTCACATGATTCATTTTTTTTTTTTTTGGAGGGGGGTTATTTGAGAACAATGACTCCTTGCTTTTATCTCTTTTTCTCTCCCACAACCTACTCTCTCAATCTAGGTGAAATGCCATCTGCTTAAAAAAGTCTTTTGTGCACAACTCAAAGTTGGCATATAGTGGTATTCAAAGTAAATGCATTGAGTTGAATTGAATTCACAAGTTCTTTATTTAAAGTATAAGTTTAAAAGAAATGAACTCCTCAGAAGTGATGTCAATACGTATATGTGGAAAATGCCGAATGGGGCAGGTTATTGCTGAAATGTATTTGGACACATTTAGGGTTCACTACAGACACAGAGGAAGACAAGTTCTAAGAAAGCTGCACACAGAATGAAGAACTAATAATGGAATTTGCTGACCTTTCTGATTGTATAACACTGTCATTAGTGTAGAAAACTGAGATGAATGCTATAAAGACTTGCCTAATTTTAGGTTTCAGAAAAATCATAGAAATGGAATTGTCACTGTCATTCTATACTAGTCCTGCTTTTGGGGATGTCACTCAAAGACTACTAGGATTCAACACAGGCACATACACATTACTCCAACTGCTGCTGTGTGCACGTGTGTGTGTGTGCGTGCAAAGTTGGGCGGTGGTGGTAGCAATAGCCCTGCTCCGACAGCGCATCTGTGTGTGTGCACAGCACTTGGAAATACTGCAGCCTGTTGCCTGCCATGCCTGCCTTCCTGAACACCACAGACATGCCCTGACGCGCTCTTACATACAGCCCACCGCTGTTTCTGCTTCTGGTGAACAAAGTCAGATATATACCTGAGGTGTACATACCACATTTGAGGTGTACAGTGAATGGCAGGGATGTGGCTTCAATTCATTTGCTGCTGTTAGAAATGCCAGAATGAAATGAAGAAGCAGCCGAGTAGTTTCCATCGTGAATTGTGTCCAATGCCTGTGCTCATTCTCCAATCAGGTTTGGAGTAACACCAAGATCTGTGTTATAGTTTTTAAAACCTTTGCTGTATTTTAGGGGCATGGGTTCTAATTCTACTCCTGCCTGCACTTTTGACATTTAGAGCAAAAATCTTTCTGTAACTAGGCAACGTGGCTTTTGCTTTGAACAAAAAGACTCCAGCATCACCTTCTCAGGACACAAGCTGGTCATTATTCTTCTTGGACGCGCAGACATTATTACCTTCAAAGTCTCCATTTTCCCACAGAGCCAAAGCCTCAGCTCCTCTGTTTGCTTCCTGGAATGAGCTTTTCACTAATACTGTTTTTCTCTCTGAGTTCCTCCCTTCGGGAGAGAATGCGAGAAGCCAGCTCTGCATGCAGTTTCCATAGCTTCACCCCTCACCCAGAAAATCTTAAGGACTGTAGATTTAGCAGGGCAGTGCCAAGGTGTCCACGCTAAAATGGATTTTCAAAATCTTAATTCAGCCTGGTAAGCAGAGATGACATCATCAGTACTTCATTTATCAATTTTTATTTTTTTTTAAGTAAAAAAAAAATAAGGAAGATGAAAAAGTGAGTAAGAAGAAGGTATATACAACAGACTATCTCAGAAATGGAATCAAGGTCAATCTTTGTACACAGTTCTGCTGGAAAAACCTTTGTGGGAAGTACACATTGAAGGTTTCATGCCCTAGGGAGGGGAGAAGGGGAATGTGAGGTACATCCTTCTTAAAGAAATGTGTAAGGGTGGAAGTCGTATCTCAGGCTGGTTAAGGAAGATCTGCTTTTCCTTTCATTGGCTCCCGAAGAAAATTAAGTAAGCATGGAAAAGAACTGGTATTTGTGGCTAAGAGCTCAACATTGACCTGCTCTCTTTTGCTCATTTGGCAAAAGACATCTGGCAAAAGTTGCTTTGTTTCTTCATCCAAAAAGTAACTTTATTAAAGAAAAAAAAAAAAAGCAGCAGACTTTGCTTTCCAAATATTTCCATTTGCACTTGAAAACAGATTCTCTTAAACTGCCCAATCCACTATAAAGTAATACAACAAAAGATCAATCTTTCAAGATCTTTAGAAAGTTTGTGAATCATGTTGATACATAAAAAATATTACTTGTAATGTCAAAATCAGGTGTTAAATAAATCAGATGTTTTAAGTGATAGAGTAATTCATGCATGTGGCTCATATATTACAAAAAGTGTTGTCCAAAAAAAAGTAAGTCCATACTTGGGAAAAAAGTAAGTTTTCCCAAGACCCTGGTCACAGAGTCCATTTCCTCAGAGTAAATTTTGTTATTAGTTATTTGTTTATCCACCCAGAAATAGGCAAACAGAGCCTACATAAACATGTGAATCTGTTTGCACGTCTGCCCACATCACGTACACACTTTTCTGTTCTTAGCTACTCTGATTTGTTCATCTTAGATGCATAATTACAGGCACTTCTACATAGGTGGTTACATGTTAATCTGTTCATTAAAAAAATAATAACTACAGGCTATCACAGTGTGTCACTCTCCTTAATTTACTTAAGTTCTCCTCTATTCATATCCTTTTAGAGTATTTCCAGCCATTTGCTACAACTTTTTAAGAATGATCTTCTATTTCTACAAGTTACCTAACCCATTTCTCAGTGTTCTTATCTGGTCATTGAGAATAACAACAATATTTACTTATGGCAGGCATTTTTTAGTTTCTACTTATTCCTCCTTCCTAAATTTTAGAATCCCAATTTTGTCTTGTCATGCTTAGGCAAGTTAAGTCCTTCCTCTAATTTTCTTAAATAAAATGGTTTTAGCAAGATTGGTCACAATATTCCCCTTATTAACATTAACTTATGCCTGGTTAATTGTTTAAGAGTATGACTGTGGAGCTGGGTCCTGAACCCAGCATTTATTAGCTGTGTAAACTTAAGCAGGTTTCTTAAGCTCTCTGTGCCTCAGAGATAATAATAGTGTGTACCACATAAAAGACGTTGTAAAGCTTAAATGAGGTATGTGGAAATAAAACACCTAAAGCAGTGTCTGATACTTAGCAAGTGCTCAATAGATGTTGCTTTTAATATTATCTGTCCAGTGAAATGTAAGAGGAAGTCTATTTTGGATAAGGCTTATAGAAACATTTTTGCTTCTGATCCAAAGTTAACATTGGTTCTCTTCTGCTTCTGATGAACACTGTGTGAGAGTGCGATGAGTAGAGGAGCTGCAGCCATCTTATTACCATGAGGAGAAGGGCAATAAAAATTAAAACCAGTATAAATATTATAAAGCACTTGAGAGAGATCAACCAGAGCCCAGAATGTACTGAGCTCCCACACTGAGGAGCTACACCTGTGATTACTTGCCTCCACTATTCTTGTTTAATGAAATAACACATTTCAAAACGGTTTAACTCAAGGTCCAGTGGTTATTCTGTTACTTGCAGCTAAGGGTACTCCTAACTGATACCTGATTCATATGGTGTTTGTGTGGATTCAATAAATTGACATTATATGTAAATTCTTAGGATACTTACTCTATAATGAATGCTCACAAAGTGATAATTACCATTAGTACTGTTATTAGTATATTTGAGTACATGTATAAGTAATTACATATTTTTTATAAATTCTGAGAAACAACTTCTGATGGCTGGTCCCATAGTACAGTGGTTAAGTACTATGCATTGGGAGCCAGATTCCACATGGATGCCTGTGGTTTGAATCCCAGCCCAAGTGGCTTGAAAAACATGCTAGGTGCAGGTGGTGAAGTCCCAAAATCCTGATGGGATGGGGAAATGAAAGAAAAAGGATTTTGGCATGACCGTGCTGCACTGGAGGGTCCTTTCTCTCTCTTTCTCTCCCACTCTTGTTCTTGTTCTGTCTGTTGAGCATATACTTCCTCTGACAATAAAAAACAAAATGGCAAAAAATATCCTGAATCACAGAGTACATGCATTTCAAATTTTAACACATATCACTAGGTAGCCTTTCAAAGAAGGTACATAAAATTAAAATCAGAATATCTGTATCCAAATACCATTACCAACATGTATAATCAAACTTTTCCAACTTTTAGGTAAAAAGTTTATTGTCACTTTAATTTACATATTTAAAATAATTATTTATTTAATTTTATTTATCATTATTATAATTTAAAAAATTTGGTTGCAAGGAATGTATACTCACCAGAGACAGACAGAGAGAGAGAGAAAGTGTGAAAACAAGCCTTTAGGTTCAGGACTCAAGCCACGGTTGGCCATGTGAGAGTCCAGTGCTTCAAACACCATGCCACCTGCAGGCCCTCTGATCTATATATTTTAAATTGTGAGGTTAACAATCTTTCATATATTTATAAGCTATTAGTATATGTTTTCTTTTGTGACCTATATATTCATACTTTTTGTCCTTCTTTTATTGAATTTTAAGAAATTTGTATATATAATGGAAATCAGTCTTTTGTCACAGGCAGAGAAAATAGCTGTGTCATGTTTCTTTAAAAAATGTTTGTTTGTCATATAAAAACTGTTCATTTTTGTCATAAGAATTATAATTTTCTTCTTTGTAAAAACCTCTACTCTAATTTTTAAACAATAAAAATTAAAACCAGTATAAATATTATAATGCTATATATTCTAATATTTTCTTTTTCTTTTTGAAATCGTCGAATGATGGGTCTACCTCTATTTAGTAACAAACGTGCTTTTTTTGTTGTTTTTTTCAAATGGCAGGCCAGTTATCACAATACATTTTTATTGAATAATTCCTGTTTCTCCATTGATTTTAACATTATGTTTCTCATATACTAGACTATAAATAGAGTTGATCTATTTATGAACTCTATTCTATTTTGTTGATCCATTTATGTGTAATGTGCTAATCCAAATTCTTTAGTGTAGAAATACATTTTTGTGATAATTGAGTCATATGTCACTTATTATTTCTACTTTTTTGAACTTTTCTGACTATTCCTATGTGTTCATTTGTGCATGACAACTTCAGAATTTCTCTAATTTAAAATATATTCCATTGGTATTTTAATTTGGATTCCACCAGATTCATTCATTTGAGAACTGACCTCTTTACAATACTGATATTTCTGTTCCAGAATAAGGTGTGCCCTTTTTAGTCCTCAATAAAACTTTGAAGTTTTCTTAATAAAAATCATGCAGTTTGAGGCCAGCAGTGGTGTGGTGGTGAAGGCACTGGATCCCACATGGAGGACCACGAATTGAGACCTAAACCCAGTAGCTTGAAAATCACTCCAGGTGCTTGTGCAGTATGTGCCCAAGATCCTGAGAGAAGAATGGAGGAGGAGGGATGGCGCCACGGCCATTTTTCTTAGGAGGCGGTTTCTCACTCTCCCTCTTTCTGGCTTTCTCCAGCATGCATACACTCTACAGCAAATCAATACTTATATGGACTATTATGAGTAACTAATGTGATAAACTATAGCTGTGTAAGACATAATAGATGCTAGAAGATGGCGAAGCAGATTTTTAGGAGAGAGGGGAGTATTAAGATTGTAGACTCCAACATTAATGAGTAAACACAGACTTGGCCACCATCATTTATAAATATTTTAAATACTTGAAACTTCAATCCAGGAGTCTTCTATCTTATCTAATTCTAGTTAATTCTATTTATTTTTTCATTTTAATGCTTTAGAAATTGAGAAGAATCTGACAATCCACATATATATATTATGTAGTAATGCTGCCTTTTTCTTTTGTAAAGTTTCTTATCATAATAATTGATAGCATCTAAGAACTGAACAAATACTATCATACATTATAGCTATGCAGGTTCCCCTCTTCCCAGGAAAGTGAGTTGGTTTCATATATTTATGAACATAATTAGTTATATTTGTCATTCAAAAGATAAAAATATGAAATTATTGAGATAGGCAGGTAAATTTGTATAAAATTTAATATCTTTTCATTTGTTTTAAAGAGAGATTTTTGCTGTAGGCTACCATGGTGGAAGTATATTCAAAGTTAGAGCTACCCTCAATAGGCTGGTCTGTGCACTAGGAAGAATGTAATCTCAGCAGTGGATCACAGCATTGGGGAACTTGTACAACTTCATTTGTCTTCCCCTAGCAAAGGCATATACAAAAATGTGAACACTCACTGGAAAGACAGAGAGAGACAGAAAGTGAGAAAACACTCTCCTAGGGGGGATGGCCATGCTGCGATCCCTTCTCCTCCATTCTCTCAGGATTTTGGGCACACATGCACACACATTCCGCATGTTTTAAGCCGCCGGGTCCAGGACTGGAATTTCAGTTGACTATGTGGGAGCCCAGTGACATAACCATTACACCATCTGCTGGTCCTAATATCTTTTAGTTAAAAAAAAAGTCACTATGTCAATAACATATTAGGTTAAAGAATCATACTTCATTTGCATCATAAAAATGTATCTCAAACCACCCACTGCAATCATTTATTTAAAAGACACTGCAGATATTACAGTAAAGCTAGGATGAAGAAATGAAGTCTGTCACTATAAGAATTAAATTATTAAATTTTTCAGTTAATTCCAGTGTAAGTTTAGTTGGATCAAAAAAAAAAAAAAAAAGAAAGAAAGAAATTTTGAGAAGAAGGAGAACATGAAATTTTATTTTTGGATATAGTCTTTCTTTCTCAATTAAATTCTAAAATTAATTCAATAAGAACATTCAGAAATATACAAATCAATAACTTCCTATTCTACACACTTTATAATCCCTATTTCTTTCTTTCTTTCTTTTTTTTGGAAAGGTTTTTGCTATAGGACACGTGCGCTCACCAGAAAGACAGAGAGAGATAGAAAGCAAGAAATCACCCCCCAAGGGGGATGGCCATGCCACAATCCCTTTCCCTCCATTCTCCTCTCAGGATCTTGGGCACGCATGCATACATGCCCCAGCGCGAGTTTAAGCCACTGGGTTAGAGACTCAAACAGCAGTTGACTACATGGGAGTCCAGCAACATAGCCATTATGCCAACTGCTGGTCCCTGTATTCCCTATTTCTAAAGTGTGGAAAAAGTTCTTTCAGGACAATACTAATAATATTAAGAAGTAGGGAAAAACTATGAATGAGGAGGAACAATTTGAATCAAACCATAAAACTGTCTTAAAATACATTAAATAAACACATGGGGAATCATGGTGCTTCCTTAGAAAGCTTAATTATTAAGGCATTTAGAAACACACATATTTATTAGTTTCTCTTTCTTAACTTTGATATTAGTCCATAAAAACTTACTACTCAGTTGGACTCATTATCATTGTCTATACTCACCCAGTTTTCTCTATGAGTTTCACATTTTTGTATATGCCTTCGCTAGGGGAAGACAAATGAAGTTGTACAAGTTCCCCAATGCTGTGATCCACTGCAGAGATTACATTCTTCCTAGTGCACAGAATATCCTATTGAGGGTAGCTCTAGCTTTGGATATACTTCCACCATGGTAGTCTGAGGTATTTGGGGTTTTTTTGTCTGTTCATGGAGTGCAGCTACCTTTTTTTTTTAAATTTGTCAGAGAGCATGTACACTCCCCAGAAATGGAACGACAGAGAGACAAAGAGAAGAAAACATCTGGACAGGAGAAACTCATAGAATTGTCCTTACAAATAAGAGAACAATGCAGTATTTTTATGAGAAAATTATTTTATTTAATTTTATTCATCATTGTTATTTATTTATTTATTTAAATTTGAACTGAGAGTGACACAGAAGTGGGGGCGGGGCAGTGAGAAAGCAAGCTGCTAGGTCTGGGACTCAAACCACGGTCAGCCATGTGGGAGTCCAGCATCCCAATCACTACACCATCTGCCAGTCCCAACGATGCAGTTTTTAATACAAATACAGTAGAATCAGTGTGTCCTTTGATATCTGGACTTATTTTAACACTCATGATGGGAATCTCAATAGTGCATGAGAAAGGCATAGAAACTATCATTTTTCTAGCAAGAATCATGTGCCTGACCTCATGCTGGACACATCATACAGTTGATTCTCATTCATGGTAGTTATGTTCTAAAAGGCACCAGCACTGTATTAGTGAATTATAAACCATTGCTCCTAGGAGGAATACAGAGTGAGGTTCCTACAAGCCTCGGGCATGTTTTTGTCAATAGAGAAATACATCACCTGTCTTTGTTCATTCCTGTTCAGAGGTGCTTTATCTAATGTTGCCGATTCATTAACATTGATCTCACAGTCACCATCACTATACCTCATACTTGAAAGAAGCTTATTTAACACATATATTTTCTCCTTCACAGTCTTCTTGCACTTAGGCGCAGTCAACAGCGTGTCAGCACTATACTTGGGAGTCATTTAAAACAGCAGAACCACCAAAAAAAGCAAAACTATGTGGAAGGATGACACTTAAATAGACTATGAAAGGACGCTTGTTCACAATATGATAGCTTTAGCAAGGAGACAAAGCACCATCGCATTTAGCATCAGCTGAGGGCAATTTGAAATTTTCACCACCCGCATACCCATAAAGGACTACAAAAGTGTCTGAGTATTGATTTTGAAGTAACACATCAATTTTGGCAAGTAGGCAAATTCACGGTTCCTGAATCTGTGACTAATGAGGATAAGTATATTTGAGTTTTTATTTTAGAATCCCCAGATTACAAATGAAAAAGCTAAGGTGCAGAGAAGCCTTCTAATAGCTTCAAAAACACATTAATAATTTGCAGAGTTTTGTTTTTCTAAGACCTTTGTTCTTCCCACAAGTTTTCCAAATATTAATAATGAACACATCATTTATCTTCTTTGAAGGAACTAAATATAGTTGCAATACTTAAAGTACATGCTGTCTTTAAACAAGATATTGATCCATACGATTTTTCTAAATTTCTCGTAATCTTATTTAAGATATTTGTAAGTACTCATACCAACAGAACTCACACAACATAATACAAGAATATAGTATTCCTTCATAGGTTTCTGGCTTTCTACTCAGAAAGATTTAAGAATATAATTAATTATGGAGAGGCACGGATTATGATAATAGTTGTCAACCCTGGCTTCACACCAGACTCACCTGGGAAGTTAAAAAAAAAAAAAAAAGTTCAATGTCCAAATCCCAATCTGGGCAAATTAATCAAGCTCTGTTGGCAAGGCACAGCTTCTGTGATATATCTGGGAGCATCCCAGTTTACTTGCACATGAAGCTAGGTTAAGAGCCACTGAATTACCGGATGTAGAAGCCATCCAAGGTAATTCACTCCTCAATAAGAAATGATAAAATTATGGAGAGACAAGTAAATATTCATCATATAATTACAAAACCGGCCAAAGAATAGTGTAACTGGTAATCAAGCACCATGGAATTAAACCAAAAGTGGAAGAGTCTTGCCGTTTGGGGTGGAAAGGTGATCTCACCACTGCTTTCTTGCTCATCTTGGGTGAAGATAACATTTCCCTTGTAGGTTTACAATCATATTAACATGGAAGATAAAAGTCCTTATTGCTATTAATCTGTAAGGGCAAGGATTATTCCTATTTTTGCCCACAACAGAATTCCCAGAGCCCAGTACAGTGCCTGGAACAATGTCTCATACTTAATGTGTTGAATATGTTCATGAGACACTGCACTAATTTTAGAATAGATGGTGTCAGTGAGCTGTAGATCTTGATTAATTCTCCATTCATTTATTCATGGATATGACAAGCATGCCTTCTGTGAACACACATGCCTTCTGGGTGGCTGTTAACTCTGCAGCATACAAGAGAAATAGAAGACATGCCTTTACCATTGAGAAATGTATAATATTGTTGCATGTGAAATATTAGTAATCCATATTTAATAATTATTTAAGAGTACATAATCAATGCAGAATGATAGTAAGTATTGGTGTGGGATAGGTGTTTAAGCAAAGCTTTGTAAAGGAACTGACTTGGTTTCCAAGTGGCTCCTAGAGAATCACTAGGCTCTGTCTAGGCAGAAGGCAAGTCAGTCAAGGGAACATCCAGGAGCCAGTAAGTGGCGTGGTGGTTGAGGTGCTGGACTCACACATGGCTGACCATGGTTCAAGTCTTGGACCTGACAGCTTGCTTTCTTACTCTTCCTCTCTCTCTCTTTGTATCTCTCTGGTCAAATTCAAATAAATGAATAGATAAGTAAAATTAAATAAACAATCTTTTTTAAAAAAAGGGAACATTCAGCAAATGAAGGAAGCACCAGTATTCTACAGGCCTTGCTATGAAGCAGCTGACATTTCCTCTGGGTTTGGAAAAATGCGTGGGTACCAGAGAATGATCAGCAGTAGTCGATTTTTTCCTGCTTTTCATTTTCATTGCGTATTTGAAGAGTCTGTATTATTTCCTGCAGAGTCAAGTTTCTTTTTACGTGCAGATTCCATCACACATTAAGCATGCTTACATGCGAATAGCTTCAGGTTACAGTGCTATTTGAAGGTTTTCTATGTAAAGAGTGATTCAGCCTTGATTTAAGAAAATTTCTCATTATCTTGCATTTTCCTGGTAAACTGATCTTCCCTCAATTACACCTTGCCAGGTGTACAGGCATGTTTATCTGCTAAGAAGACAGAAATATTTTTATCATACCCTTTCCTAGCCAAGGAGAACTAGGAGTATTAACCATGCATGGAGAATAAGTCTATCCGTGTTAACTTCTTGGTACCCCAGACTCCATGTACAAGGAGTTCTGAGCTCCTATATCTTTTAATATTTAAATCACCTTGGTTGTTGTCATTGAACGATGGTTTGATTTAAACCTGATTTTATTATAGCCGGGCTGAGAATCCTTCAAAAATACTTTTCTTTACTGATGGGAACAGTTTTTTGTATGGATATCTAACTTTGAGGCAAAGCAGAGACAAAATGGATCACTTCCTTAAATTTGTGGTACAGCCATGGACCAATTATAGCACCAAGTTAATCCTTGAACCTTCATTTAGATCTTGCTTTCTTTTGAAATGTGCTGGACAAAAGCAACACATAAAAATAAGCTTTGTGCTGACTCCTTAACTGATAGTTAAAGGGGAGCCAGATCCCACTTGACGAAAGTGGTTCAAATCCCAGTCCTGATGGCTTGAAACACATCCCAAGCATGTGTGCATGTGTGTGCATGGTCAAAATTCAAGCAGGATGGAGAAATGCAGGAGAATGGATTGTAGTGTGACCATGTACCATTGGGGGTGCTTTCTCCCCGACCCCAGTCTCTCCAGCTCTCTCTGGTAAATACATGCACCCTCTGACAATTGAAAAAAAATTAAGTCTTACTGAGAAACAGAGAAAGCTACAGGAGTGCTGTCTACATTTGAGGTAGACTGGAGAATGCCCAGCAAGGTCCTGTGTATATGACTCAAAAGCATTCAGTATTATCTAGATACATATTGCACAGTTGCATTTTTAACACTCTTTGGAAATTGGAGAGGAGTAGGGTGTTGAGGAAAGGGAGGGGGTTGGGGAATTCCAGAGACTAGCATAAACTTCAAAGTCCTATTCCTGTTAATCTCATAATGTTGTTGAGCTCCTCCACAAACAGCTGCAGTTGTTAGTAAAACTTATCTTAACCCTTAATGTACTAGCCCTCCATAAACTCTGAAAACCACATGAAGAGCAGGTGAGATTATCTCTTGAAAACAAGAGATTTGGTTTCTTTTTTTCCTTCCTAATTCTTTCTTATCTTTCTGTATCTTAGAAGCACACACTCACTCAACATTAACTGAGTGAAGGTCCTAACATGAGAAACTACAAAAAGAAAGGAATTCCAAATAGAAGAAATAGTTCCTGACTACTGGAAGTTATAATTTCCTTGTAAAGGTAGAGCAGTATATTACATGTGGCAAGAGATGATTCATAAAGGAACGTTATAAATACTAAGAGTAGGATGAGATCACACCCAGCTTGGGAAATTAGAGTAGTATACCCTTATTTAAACAAACCACTCTCGAAGATCACATAGATTTCTGACCATCCAGGTACTTTTAGGTAGAGGATAGTTGTAGTAGCTGCAAAGCACGAGGGAGTGACAAGCACAGCTGGAGTTGGTAATGCTGACACAGAGGTGGGGCCTGATTGCGTAAGGTGATGACGTCTTTTTCACCAAGAAATACATGGTCAAGGGGGATGTTCTAAGAAAACAATTGGCATGTTGGTCTGTGGTATTGCTTGAAGCCAGAAGATGGGGCACCTAGAGTAGTTTGGAGGATAAGAATGATAACCTCAAGATGTTTCTATAGAATTTTACCTTTCCTGAAGTGCTGTCACATGTATCTCACGTAATACAAGCAGGGAGAACCCGGACTCAGAGAATTTGTTGACTTTCTTGGTAAAGTCAGAACTCAAATACTGCTCTGTGACCCCAAGTCAGGCCCCAGGGATTTGTTCCAACTCACTGCAGCTGTCTCTAAGGGGCTCAGAGTCATGAACTGAGATGGTGGCCATGGGGAAAAGAAATAACAGATGTGTAGAAAAAGAGTTGTTAAGGAAAGACCTCCAGGTCTTGGTGACTGATCTGCAAAGTATGGTACTGGGAACAGAAGCACAATCTAGACTCGGTTCAGTTCGTTACTTTCATGCAGCTTTTATCCATGATCCTTTCCTTTTCTGAATTCCTGGAATACATGGTTCAAAGCTCATAATCAGGTGGTTTATTCCTTAACAATATGTCTCTAATTATCTTTGGAGTGTTAGGTCTTTTATCTCCAAGTCTGTAAGCGCCTGAAGATGAGCCAATGCTTTGTTTATATGCATGGTATCCCTACATCAACTGGACCACTACTAGGAAAATGCAAACAGGTTTATTAGATAATGCTCTGTCATGTGCTTGAAATCCTTCTTTAGGCAAAAGGCTTAGGAAAACAACTACACCTTGGAAGGGAGGAGCTTACAGAGTAACAATACTGAACAATACAGATAGGCTGATAAAATGTTGGCGTATTATGACTTTGCAGATTGCAAAGAACTAATGTTTGATTCCTCTGTCAACACCTCCAAGTTCCATTTCCTGGAAGTTCTGATTAGCTTTCTCTGTTACAGAGGGCTTGTGCTGTAACATATCTTGGATTATCATCATTCGTTTATTCAACAAATATTAACAGGTGCCTCCTATGAGAGGCACTTCCCTAAATGCTGCAAATCCTCCTTGTGGAGATGGCCCAGTTCTCTAAACTCTAGCCCTTTGTGTGGGAAGAAAGATGGGTTTCCCTGAGACCAGATACTAAGGCAAAGAATCCTAAAATGAGGCAATGGACCATGCTACTCTCAGTAGTGTACCAGAAAACTCATAAAACACAGAAGGTACAAAATTGCTGAAATGAACATCAGGAAGGGAGCCCAATTCAGTAAGAGATGTGAACAGAATAATGGATTTGGCAGAATCATGATATGATCAAGAACATCCATGCAGAATAAGCCAGGACTGAAGAACATCCAAAGAAGAAACCAGACATAGGACATGGGAAGATCCTAAGTGGTTGTCTCATTCCAGAACATTCCTGTCAGGATTTATAATGCAAGGGTAGGTCAGTTCTAGTTTAAAGGCCTAACTAGCTGAGTTGTGAGTGGATTAGGAGACAGACTAATTTCTACTGGCAGAAACTCTTTAAGGACAGGATTTGTTTATTTTATCTTCATGTCCCCACTAATCGAAGTTTAGTAATTTTTGGATAGTTTATAGGGAAAGGAAAATGGACCTTTGCCCCCTCACGTCATTAAAGTCAAGCTTTACCTGAAATTCATTAATGAAACTGCAAAGAAGAAAACAGACGATCACCAACACATTCACTAGCAATGAGGAAACAAAGAACAGATGCAAACATTGACTGTTTTAATGAATCAGTGACAGTCTGATCAGCACTAACTGATCATTTTAAAATTCTTTCTTATAACACATCAGAAAATTCTCGTATCATTTTCATTTCCCCATGGGAAATATGATCCAAGCAGAGAGAGAGATGCAGCAGAATAAGAGAAATACTATCCTGAACTTTTGCCTCAGGGGATGTCACATTAGCATTGTGGTTTTGGTGAATTATTGCATCCCTTAAAGCCTCACTTTCCTAATCCGTTTAGTGGGAACTCAGATCCCTGCTCCTCCTATGACCCAATGTTGTTATAAAGATATAACATGAGTTAGTAAATGATTGCTTCATTAGTTGCAAATCACTCTATAAGTGCATGGTACCTCCAACTCTTGTCAGAGAAATTAGCAATTTATTACTGAGTTTGGGGTGAACTCTGCCTCAATATTTATTTGGACACATAACATTTTTGTATTTGTACTGAACATTTCTTATATGCTATGCAGTGTATCTTCAAATGTGAATGGAGCAAAAGTTACTCAGCCTGGAGTTCCCATACAGCCGTAGCAGCTTCTTATACAGAGCCGTCGCCCTGCTTTCGGCATCACGAGGCCTCCCCAGGTGATGTTGACCTATTCATCTATGGCCTGACATATGGACAAGCTAGAAGAGGTAGGCAGTTTGACTCGTAAGAGCTGGAAAGACAAGCCTGAGTCTAATTCTGGATTTTGCACTTACTGAGCAATGTAACTTACAAAGTCAGTTAACCCAGTACTGTAACTTCCTTCCAGGATTGCTGGGAGGATCGATAATGATAATGCTTTTAAGTGGTCAGCACATTCTTGGCACACATAGGTGCTTAGGAGTCGGCGTCTGTGGTGGTGGTGGTGGTAGAACCGGGCACCTGAGGCCAATAATCCAGTTTCCAAGTTATATTTTCCTACCTCAGGATGACAAGCAGCTATGTGTACAAGACATACTTTCACTGTAGCCAGTACTTTGTCATGTACCTTTCTTTAGCCTAGACTCCAAGCTAGTCAGGGAAGAAGTTCTAAGAGTACACTGTTAGCTCACATTTTTCCATTATGGAAACTGCCTACAGGAGCGGTTTTGTAGCAATATCTTTGAATGTCTACATTTGGCTTTGATTAGGAAATCGAACTGCCATGGGTGGGTCCTACAGGCATCTGCACAACAAAGACTTGTCGCTCCTTCTTTGGGTGACTTGTGGCTGGTGTGGTTTTGGTTGGTTGGTTGGTTTTCTATTTTATGGGAAGGTCTCTAAACAGAGCCCCTTTCTGTAGAGACCAATTTCCCTGGGGCTGGATAGTTGCTCTCCTGTCTGCTGATAACGTTCTAACTGCTCGTGCGGTTCAGCTCTGAATGACTCAGTGACATCTGTGTCAGGCATTTATTTTTAGTACATTTTGCCCCACAGATACATCTTGGAGATGGGTCTCTTCCATCTGTCTACCTGGCTCAGTGCTTCTGTTTAAGTGACACGTAAAGCCTAGCACCCATTTCTTTATACAGAAATTCTTCTGTAGCCTTTCTCTACTTTATGCCATTAGAGCAGTCACAGAAATAGTGATTTTATTTACATTATTAAATGGGTGCTTCATGATCATGACCTCAATGTATGCCAATACAGGCCCACTGAAAGTATATACACACACATTTGCATGTAGTTATACATATGTACTTATACATAAATATCCATGTGGATATATCATATATATTGTATCATGAATGTGTGTGTGTGTGTGTGTGTGTGTGTGTATATATGCACACACATTTTTTTAGAGAGAGAGATTTTTGCTATAGTGCATGTACACTCACCAGAGACAGAGACACAGAAAGTGAGAAATCACCTCCCATGGGGGATGGCCATGCCGCGTTCACTTCACTTCTCCATTCTCCTCTCGGGATTTTGAGCAGGCACACACATGCGCCCGGCATGAGTTTAAAACTGCTGGGTCCAGGACTTGTACTGCACTCAACCATGTGGGAGTCCAGCAATGTAATCATTATGCCATCTGCAGGTACCATCATCAATATCATATTGACATATTAAAATAGGCATGTAAAGGAACCAGCAGTTAGCCTAATGGCTATGTTGCTCGACTCCCACGTATTTGACCGCGGTTCGCGTCCCAGACCTGGTGGCTTAAAACTCACGCCAGGCACATGTGCATGTGTGCCCAAGATCCTGAGAGGAGACTGGAGGAGAAGAGATTGCGGCATGGCCATCCCCCCTGGGGGGTGATTTCTTGCTTTCTGTCTCTCTGTCTCTCTCTGTCTGTCTGGCGAGAGCATGCGCCCTATAGCAAAAACCTCTCAAAAAAAAAAAAATAGGCATGTAAAAAGATGTATCTATTTATTTATGTGTAAATACAGCAGGTGGGTATATAGCATATACAAATCTTACACATTTTGTATCATCAGGTAAGTTTACGTTGTTTTGTTTCTTTTCTGTTGGGGTTTTCATCCCCAGTTGTCCACAATACAAGATTGTGAGTGTACAGCAAGGAATAATTCAGCCACAATGCCTCTGTCCCTGCTTTAGGATAGAATGTTGTCTCTGCTCTGCTGTTAAGGCATGGCCACAGCTTTGCTTCTGAGCTGTGCTATATAACAAGCTATCACCGTCGTACAATCTGTAGAATAATTCAGGCTATTTGGGTCCACTGCATAATTTGCCTCCATGAAGGCTGTCAGTGCCAATTTCCTTTGCCCACAATTGAGTTGGGCATGCTCACTGTGAATCTGATCTAGGAAAACTCCATTCAGTAGAACTTTAAAGATTCAAAGTGTCTGGATTTTGTTTCATCTGCAGTTAACCAGGCTGATTTAAGAATGAATCCATTTTTATTTTCTGCTCTTTTTTTAGATGTCTCTGCTTTGTCACTAAAATATCAATACATCTCTGTTAAGTATGGAAATATATGTGAACATATGCATTTGCACATGCACAAAAATACTTAATACATCTTCTGTGTACTCCCCATTATGTATCATAAATTTCACCCGACAGTCTGAAGAATAAAGACCTTCAATGAATACAATTCCAATCATATAATCCCATTAGTTCAAAGTGAGCTTCAGAAGCACTTGACAGACCTCGGCAAAACTAGCTTACTTCATGAAAACAAACCACCCGGTTCTGTTTTTATGTACACATTGGTACTTGTTGACATACTATTAAATTGTTTTAATAGAGCCTACTTAGAAAGGTGTGTATCTTGGTAGTTAAAGCCTGCTACATTGTAAAGTACACTTTATATCCAGGATATGGCTCTCATAGGAAAATTGTAATTACAGCGTTTAGACTACACAGCCAAACTATGCTGCTTTGTCTTGTCTTTGGAAAACCCACATTAAGCTAAAATTGTACCTGTCATTGAATCAACAGCGATGAGAGAAAAAAAATACAACTCTCACCTGGGGATTTAGCAGAATCTGGAGAGTGTAGGTTGGTGCACAATTAACCACAGTTCTGCTTGATTATTTCTGGTTACAGCTGCAGTCTGCATGAAACATAAATGCCGACCTTGGGGTGGTCTCTGAAAATTCTGTTCTTTCATGAAATTTGTTTACCACAGCTTTCTCTCAGAGAAAATGGTGGATAATGATACATTTTCCGGCTAGTGACATGTGTTGCCAAAGGGGACACATTCGCCTAGCGAGTCCGTAAAGCCAGTCCTACACACACAGGCAGTTGTTTCCCTTCACGTTTTCTCTGAAGCTGAACTTTCTGGCTGCTTTCGTCATCATATCCCGAGGAAGCAAATGCACGGTCCCAAGTAAGAATATGGCTCAGAATGTGCTCAGGTCTTGAAGCTCAGAGAGAAATACAGAATCACACTGTCCACACAACATTTCCAGGATTTCTGCAGCAATCTGGCTATCTTTCCACTCTAAAAATTCTGAAAATGTCATCAAGAGGTTTTCTCTGTCCCCTGAAGGAGTCTTCCAATGTTTTCTTCTTCAAAATGTTTTTTACTTTTAAATGGGAAAAATGGAGCTATTTCTTTCTGTCCTTTTTTTAAGAGAGATTTTTGCTATAGGGCTCGTGGGCTTGCCAGAGAAACAGAAAACAAGAAATTGCCTCCCCCCACCCCCCCGGGGGATGACCATGCCACAATCCCTTCTCTTCCATTCTCCTCTCAGGATTCTGGGCATACACACATACATGCCTGGTGTGAATTTTAAGCCATCAGGTCTAGGACTCAAATCACAGTCAACTAAATGGCAGTCCAGCAGCATAACCATTACACCATCTGCTGGTCCTGAAAATGGAGTTATTTCTAAGAGAGTTCCGGTAGTTAGTTCTCATGTCTTGGGAGGCACTATGAGCTCAAACATACTTCTTTGGACTTCCTGGCACACATCTGTGATACCGTGAACTATAGATACAGTATTTGTTCTTTGTCCAAGTTCTGGCATACAGCTTCTGAAGCCCGTGAACCTCTGGAGTAACGCGCATCTTTATTTGCTAATAACTGGGGGTTCCCTGAGGTAGCTTCAGGACGGGAGTTGGTCACCAGAAAGACCAAAGCATGATAAGAGAGAATTGGAGCTTTCAGTCCCACCTCTCAATCTCCAAGGAGAGGAGAGTGGCTAAAAGTTGACTCGGTCACCAATGGCCAATGATGCGATCAACTGTGTCCACATAACAAACTCAGAGACTGAGTGTAGAGAGCTTCTGGACAGCTGGGCATGTGCAGGTTCCCAGAAGACGGCAGAGCCAGAGAGAGTACAATTCTCTGTGCCCCCATCCTACCTTGGCCTGTCTCTTTCATCTGGCTGCTCATCTGCATACTTTGCAATATCCGTTATAATAAGCCACTAAACATAAACTCATTGTTTCCCTGAGTTCCATGAGCTTCTCTAAGGACAGGGCTGTAGGAACCTCAATTTATAGCTAGTTAGAAACACAGACCACAACCTGTGACTTGTAACTGGCATTTGCAGTGGGAGAAGTATTAGGGGATTGAGCTCTCAATGGATCCGATGCTATCTTCAGGTAAATGGTGTCCGAATGCAATTGAATTACAGGACACCCAGCTGGTGTCTGCTGGGAAACTGCTTGGCGTGAGGAGAAACACTTTCAAACATCTGGTGTCAGAAGTGTTGTGCTGAGTGGTATGAGTGAGAATAGGAAAAAACTCACTTTGGCTTTGGATTTTTCCTTTTTTTCTCTGTCTAAAAGAACATCCCACATCCATTCTGCCAGCACTTTGGAGCCAATCTCCAAATAAGTTAGTCTATATAAAGAGAAGATTGGGAGAGAAAGCTGGGGAGTGGGTGGGACAAGGAGCAATTGTGGAAGGTTTTATTGTTTCTTAAATGTTTTATAAAACACACAGGGTGGCCTATACTCACCCTGGTGCCTTCAGAAAGAGAGAGAAATAATCCCTTGAGTTGGCAATTGTTACAGTGATGACTACAGCGATAAAACAATGAAAGAGAAGAAAAAGATGAAGAGGAGAGAAAGATGCTCATTTCCCACAACTTGACTGTAGTCTTAAAGATGTTTCCAATAAGGGACTAAAGAATCACAAAATTTGGCCAAGTTTATTCTATCCTTCTTTTATGGATTATCAAAGCGGCCAGCAATGAAACAGATTTGGAACCCAACCAGTTCTCTGACAAGAGTCCTAGCACCCACATGCTTATTGCACTGTGGACAATAGGCTGGCAGCAACCTTTTTGCCAGGGTGAATGTTCTTTTGTTGTCTTGGAAACAGATGTATTTGCCCTTTTAGAGACATGCAGATCAGCACGTTGTGTCCCTGAAAAATCTCCAATACGCTAATTTTAGTCCCTGTCCTATTGTTACTATGCTTCATTTGGTCCTCTGAGACTAAATCAAGCCTCTGAAGGAAACCTCTACAGTTGGTAGAAACAGGGGAGGCCCAATCATCCCCTTGGGTTGTCTCCAAGAACTGCCAGTATAAACTTTATGTGGAAAAGTACTCTGGCCTAGTCTGTTCTGTGCTGCTAGAACAGAATACCTGAAACTGGGTAATTGATAAAGAAGAGAAGTATAATTTTAGTTTCTCACAGTTCTGGAGGCCAGGAAATCCAAGATCAAAGCACAGGCATGTGGCATTAAGTGAGGATCTTCTTGTTTCATCCTCTCATTGCAGAAGGCAGAAAGGCACAAGAGCAAGCTATGTCTCCATCCAGTGTCTCTACAAGGGCACCTAGTCCCATTCACAAGGAAGGAGTCCTAATGGTCTGATCACTCCTTAAAGTCCCCACCTCTTAATACTATCACACTGGCAACATCTGAATCTTGGAGGGAATACATTCAACCATAGTGCTCTCCTTATTGTAAGTGAGCAGAAAGTTAGAATTGATTTTATCATAATGTGCAATTCAATTTTATCATAATTAAACAGATTTACTTAAATAAATATGACATTATACATGACGCAATGACTTTTAATGCTGACTATGTGATTGGGTATGCACTTAACCATCTGTGTGCTACTTCTACTCGTCTATCAACCATGCATTATGGGACCACAACAGACCAGAAATTGAAAAAAAAATTTAAAAGGATGATATTTGAACAAATAAATATTAAGTGAGATAATAAAGAATGGTGCAAATGTTTATTTTGGATTTTTTTTTAACTTCTTCATGCCAAATAAAACAAAAATAGTAGGGCGAGACCTAGCAGTGGTAGATTTTTTTTTTTGAGATATTTTTTGGTATAGAGTGTGTATGCTCACTAGAGAGACAGAGAGAGAGAGAGACAGAGAGACAGAAAGCAAGAAATTACCCCAAAGGGGATGGCCACACCACAGTCCCTTCTCCTCCACTCTCCTCTCAGGATTTTGGGCACACACACGCATGCCTGGTATGAGTTTTAAGCCACTGTATCTGGGAATCAAACTGCAATTGATCACACACAGGAGTCCAGCAATGTAACCATTATGCCATCTGCTGGTCCCTATCATTGGTAGATTTTATTTTGTTTATTTATTTATTTATTGAGGTTTTTTTTTTTTTTTTTTTTTTTTTTTTGTATAGGGCATTGTGCGCTCACCAGAGAGACAGAGAGACAGAAAGCAAGAAGTCACCGCCCCACCCCCAGGGGAGATGGCCATGCCGCAATGCCATCCTTTGTCCTCCATTCTTCTCTCGGGATCTTGGGAATGCACGCATATGCATGAGTTTAAGCCCCTGGGTCCGGAACTCGAATCACAGTCGACTACATGGGAGTCCAGCAACATAGTCATTATGCCAATTGCCGGTTCCAGCATTGGTAGATTTTAAAAGCACTCCAGATGTACCCAGGGATGTGGCTGTGCAACGACATGCCTTATGGCCTTGTTTATGATCTGCGTCAATATCCCTTGGAAGTTTGTTATGAATGCAGAACCTCGAACTCTAAACTAGACCCACTGAATCAGAATCTAATTTTATTAAGTTTCCCAGGAGACTTAAGAGTACACAAAGGTTGGAGAAGACCTGCTCCATTATGTCACACACTCCAGCTGGGTTACACGTTGGAAGGCCACAGCTAAGCCTCACTCCTTCCTCTTTCAAACCTGCCTTAGAAACTTTGCTGAGGCACTGGGAGGCTGCACTGTGCAAAAAGACACATTTTCTTTTATTTGGGAAATGCAGGCCCTGGACACTTTATACAGCAGGGAGCCAAGTCTATTCACGGTAATTAGTACAAAATATGTTCTCTATCAGAGAAGCAGGGGTCACATCTGCAAAGTCGTAGATCTGAGCCTCTGCATTTACTACGCGCGGTGTATCTGTCACACTGCTTTCTTGTCAATCCAAGTGTGGTGACCACATCAAAAGACACCTCACACACAGGACATGGTAGAGTCTTAAACAATTCTAACCTGCTTTTTCTCATGCGCTTGCAAATCCTTCCTGGTGGTGGGACTGTGGGATAACCTCTCTCCCTGACCCTACTTCTGCCTCGCTCCTGTCCCTATTTCCATCTCCAGCTCTATCTATCTCACTCTGCATTTTAGTCCCCATTTCTTCCTCTGCATCCTCCATTTCTATCTCTAACCCTCTCTCTCTCAATATATAGAGCTGTTCTACCATTTTCCAAAGCTATTTGCAAGTGGTTCACAGTGAAAGCCCAGGATAAAATCATACATCGTGCCAACCCTTTCTGCCTTCCTGCCCTGCTCTTCTTCTGTCCAGGGTGGCCACCTCTTGTCTATCATCACTGCATGCTCAGCCCATCTCCTCAGGCATCAGGGTCCATTCTCCTTCTGCTCTACTGCGCTCCCTGTCAGACTCCCAGTTGGACTACTTCAGGCCTTCAGAAGCCTGTGCCTTATCTCGAATTGCTGCATTGATTTTTATCTAGATGTGTGCATGCCTTGACTCTTCAACTTAACAAAGGAGCCTTTGAGGGTAAAGCCTATTGGTGTTAGAAAAACTGTGTACCTTGCTATACTCACAGGGGATGTCCAGCAGCTATTCACTGAGTGTGTGTGTGTGTGTGCACACGCGTGCTTGTTTCTGTTTCCATCACATGGTACAAGGAGAGTACAGAGAGCACTGGCATCTGAGTCAAAAAAAATCACAGTGGACTTTGAGTGACCTTCACAAAGATATCTAAACTCTGCACGTCAGTACACTTATGTTTAAAGAAGGGGTCAAGTTCGTAATCTCTGTTTTCTTCCAGTCCAGACTTGTTCTATTTTTGTTAGTGTCCATAGTTAATGCCTTCACCAACCCTGGCTGCTTCAGAATCCAGGTTAAAAGCATGCCCCATCCCTGTCCCTCGTTCTGCCTCTCCCCCTTGGCCCACTTCCTTTGTCTCTATCTCTGCCTGCGCATCGAACAATGATGTCCACCAATCTGTCTCTAAATTACAGGAAAATCTGTTCCTGTCATTACTAAGTCCAATGGTCTACCTCCATTAAGAAGATGGGAAAAAGTACCATGATTCATTCAGCAAGCATTTAGTGAGCAGCGATCTTCTGCCAGACATCGTAGAGAGCCTGGAAATAAGGCCCTGAAGGTTAGCAAGGAGAAAGACAAAGACACCCCCGTCATGGCATTCACTTCCTGTTCTACCACACAGCACACCAGAACCCTGTCAGACATAGCCAGGCTGTTTAACCCTGGGTTGGATTTGAACAAAGAAGTGACCTGTCAAGGGAGTTGGGAGGCTTGTGGGGACATGCTTTTTCTTAAGGTACTATTTTTCTATGCAGCGATCCTCCTGCCTCAGCCACCCAGCTGGTTCTAAGACACGTGCCATCATGCCCCGCTCCTGCGGGAGTCCAGCCTGGGCCTCCCGTGTGGCCTTGGCGTGCTGAGCAGCAGTGTCCAACACGGGCCACTGCAGCTGGGTCTCGAGGGAGTTTTACAGAGCAAGCAATACCAGGCTGCAGAGTGGGGAGCACAGCGTTTCATGGTAGAGTTTCAAGAAACTCTCATTTTCAGAGACTTGGAAGAACTGAAAACAAGTCAGTGTTGCTGAAGGGCGAGAAGTATGAGTACAGATATGGTGCTAGAAGAAGCAGGGAGCAATGTGCAAGGGTCCAGGGTGTCTTGCAACCGAGCAAGAGTTCTGGCGGGACTGGCAGTGGGAATTCCCTCTTCCTCTCAAAATAAGCCACATCCCCAGACTCCTGGCTCCTCAGGCAGAGCCCAGCCAGCTCAGATTCAAGCCTCACCAATATTGACTCCTGTCACTATCACTGAGGCTCCAGGTGCTACCCCAGGTACTTTCCTAAGCAGAAGGCAGAAATCGGGAATTAAGAATTTTGAAAAGTGTGTGAGAGAGAGAGGTGATCCTGAGGCCACACCGACAAGCACCAGCAAATCACAGGCCCAGCATTCACAGCTAGATCCTCTGCCAATAAACTCAATTCTCACTCCCTTTTAGCCTTGCATCTTAAAAAGTTTCCATTTGTTTTTAAAGTCTGCTTAAAAACATGCTATTTCTAGAAGTGGTTCTTGTTTCCTGCTGTCCCTGCCGCTCGCTATGGCCACTCGTGATTTCTTCCTGATCTCCAAGCCGCATGAACATGCAGGAAGGGGACAAAGGAGAAGTGGATGCTGCAGGTGCCCACGGGGCCAGATGCCACTGTGGAGACGGCACCCACTCCTCCCACTCCCACTCAGCTCCATTTAACTTGGCTTTGAAAAGGCCGACCATTGGGGACCGGGTTTTTTTTTTATCACTAGTGACTTCCTTTCCCAAGAAATTTGAGACCTGTGGATATGAAGAATAATTGGTGAAGTCTTTGAGGTTTCTTGAATTTAAAAGAACTGCGTAGGTGTGTAATATTATTATTACCGCTTTCTATTCAAGAAGTGATCTTTAAAAAAAAAAAAAAAGAAAAGAAAAAGAGAAAGAAAAGAAAAAGGATATATAATTTTCAGCTTTCCTCCCAGACTGGCCCGTGGCCATGTTCAACATTAATATCATATTCCTTTGGGTATGCATATTAGGAATTTTTTGTGACTAGTTAACTCTGACTTGTGAAGTGTATTATATTGTAGAGCAATATTTTGGCTTCAGTCCTAAGTAGTGATGAGACAGTCTACCCTAATGACCATCCATTTATAGCAGAGAGAAAAAAAACTATTGTGCGTGTTTTTTTTTTTTTTTTTTTTTTTTTCCTCCTCCACATATCAACTAAGCCCACAGGTACATAAAATTCACTCTGCCTGTTAACCGGCACCTTCTTTTTGGTGATCCCCTTAAATGCACGGGGGACTCTCTCGGGATACTGCATCCACTTGTGTGGAAGTCGCCAGTTTCACTAGCGCAGGAGACATTTCTTTGAGCTCTATCCAGGCTCAGCTATTTTCACAAGTTTATTCTAAGGTGAAGATAGGCAGGAAGGATTTCAAGGGTTGCTTTAAACCCAGCAAGGTTTGGAAGATAACATATGGATAGATTCGTATCTTAAAAGAGAGGCCAACTCTTTCTATATGTACTTCCTGAGACACTCTGGCTCATCCCTTCTGCAGGGCTTTCCCTGCAGATGGTGCAAGCATGCATCCGTAGGAATCTAGCGTCGGATCCAGCCTGCTCAGTCCCCACATGGGTGTCCAATCTTTCATCAAAGAAAAAAAATTACAAGTGTGTTTTTAAAAATAGATATTATTTTTTAAGACTAGTTTTAGATAGGCAGAAAAAAAAGTCAAGATAGTTAGTGACTTCCCCTATCGCCTGTGCTCTTCCCCCCATTATTAACATACAGCGTTGGTGTGACACATTTGTTACAGTTAGTGAATGATACCTGATACAGTATTATTATTATTATTATTATTATTATTATTATTTTTTGCTATAGGGCGCGTGCGCTCGCCAGATAGACAGAGAGAGACAGAGAGACAGAAAGCGAGAAATCACCCCCCAGGGGGGATGGCCACGCTGCAATCCCTTCTCCTCCATTCTCCTCTTGGGATCTTGGGCACGCACACATGCACGTCCGGCATGAGTTTTAAGCCACCGGGTGTGGGACGCGAACTGCAGTTGACTACGTGGGAGTCCAGCGACATACCCATTACGCTAACTGCTGGTCCCCCTGATACAGTATTATTAACTAATGTCCCTCGTTTATGTAGATGTACCTAGTTTCACCCAATGTCCTTTTTCTGTTTCAGAACCTCGCCTAGATACCATAGTATGTGTCATGAAGGTACATCTTTAGTCTCTTTGGCTATAGCTGTTTTCCCAGACTTTTCTCATTTTTGATGATCTTTACAGGTTTTGATGAGGGCTCATGAGGAATTAGGAAGAATGCCCACTATTGGAATTTATATGATGCTTTTCTTATGGTAAGACTGGGAAGATGAGTTATTAGGAGGAAGACCACATAGGTAGAATACCATTTTCATCACATCATTTCAAAGTTATATATCATCAACATGATTTATGACATGACTTGGCCCTGATCACCTGCCTGAGTGGCTGCATGTCAAGATTCTCCGGCATAGACCAGTCCCACAGAACAGTGGTTAAAGCTGTGCACCTGGAGCTGGATCCTACACAGCCAACTGTAGTTTGAATCCCAGCCATAGCTGCTTGAAAAACACAGGGCCCCTGTGCATGCCCAAAGTCCTGATGGGAAGGAGACTTGGAGGAAAGGGATTGAAGTGTGACCACATCCCACTGGGAGGGTGAGTGTTTCTTTTTCTTTCTCTGGCAACACATGAACACTCAGGCAATTAAAAAACAAGATTCTCCAGTGTAATGTTACTCTTTTCTCCTTTCCTTGGTGCACTGCGTGGAAGGCAGTCACTACGTGTAGCCTACACATAAGGAGTGGTGTTCTTTCTTCTTGAAGGCAGTGAACCTACATAAATTATTTGGAATTCTGCATGGGAAATTTGGCTCTTAATCCCCATATATTAATGTATTTGATGACTTATTTATAACAGTATGCCTTCATGGGTATTTATTTCATACTTTGGGTTTTAACTCAATACTATTTCATTTATTCTGGTCCTTAGGTTCTAGCTTTAGTCAGTGAGTACTTTTCTGGCTGGGTCTTGTACTCCTTTGACATACCCACTGCTGAGGTCCTTTGAGCACCTCCTTATTTCCTGCCCCTACAACACGCACCAGGACTACCGTGGACGCAGGCTTTTCATTTGTGGACAGCTTCTGCTCACTGTTGGTTGTCTCTGTGAAGAGACTGCCTTCTGCCTCTGAATGAGTCTGAATGAGGAAGCAGTCTGACACCCTATGCAGAATGAAGCCCCATATGAGCAGAGTGTGTGTCCTCCCTGGCAGAGGCCCAGGCTCTGGGTGACACCGTGTGTAGGAATGAGGGAGGACGTCACAAGAAAGCAGGCAACTGTACAGATGGTTATCAGAAGGGGGTTGTGGGACCAGCAGTTAGCATAATGGCTATGTCACTGGACTCCCATATAGTTGACCGCGGTTGGAATCCCGGACCTGGTGGCTTAAACTCATGCTGGGCACGTGTGCGTGCATGCCCAAGACCCCGAGAGGAGAATGGAGGAGAAGGGACTGTGGCATGACCATCCCTGCTGGGGGGATGATTTCTCGCTTTCTGTCTCTCTGTCTCTCTCTGTCTTTCTGGCTAGTGCATGCGCCCTATAGCAAAAATCTCAAAAACAAAAAAAGAATAAAAAAAAAAAAAAAGAAGGGGGCCGTAGCCGAAGGCCAGCCTTCTTCCTGAGACCAAGTGCTACTGTTCAGGCTGAAGCCTGATCACTCACAGCTGAGAGCAATCAGCCAGCCAACCTGATCCATCTGCTAAGAGAACATTCATGTTGAAGCAGCCAGTTTTTAAAGACATTTGGGGGAATCTTTGGTTTAGACAAGGACAGGAAACGAGAAAAGAGAGCAGAGAGGAAGCATTTCTTGGTGTCATGTGCCAACCCAAATTAACAACTAATGAAAGCAGATTGTATTTAGCAGATTTTAATATAAATTAGGTTAATGGTGACACATTTGAAATAGTACACTGAAAAATCAGTCTGTAAGAACAAGCTAACAGATGTTGGCATTTTTATTATTAATTATACATTTCATTATCATCTGATTATTGTCAAACATCGTGTGACAGAAAAAAATCATATAAATGATTCATACGCATTTGCTGTGATGATAAGGAGTGCTGGTGCCTGTTTTATTAGTGTAATGATTTGAGTAGTCTGATATCTTTCTAAAAATCTCAAGTTTCATAAAGACATTGAGCCATACACAAAATGTTACAATAATCTTTAACTGTGCTTGTCATTGGAAGATTTCAAAGAGTTTCACAACCTACCTCATCTTACCCACCCTTCCATCCTTTTTATCCAAGGTCTACAGAAATGAGGTTTAGTTTCTCAGGGAAGATTGCTAAACAAATTTGGCAGCATCATTAGGCCTCATATGGTCATTTTCCAAAATGACCCCAGAGATAAACTGTTATGAACTTGCTGTTCTGGTATGGGGAACTGAGAAACTGGGTTTTTGCCTAACATACACAACATAAAATTAAGAAACAGGCAGTAGAGATAGCCAGTTACCAGACCAACCAAATTTAAGATAAGGTTTTTCTCCCCTTCGTATTCTTGGTCAAATGTGTTCATACAAAGTGCCAGGGGACTTTTAAAAGTCTGTGGAAAAGTAGAATTAAATACAAGTTCTTTTGGAGCAAAAAAAAAATTTTTATATACATGCATAGTTTTTATTTTTATAATATGCATGTCCATAAACTTTTGAAGACTTCTCATAAATCTTACAGATAATCTGTTTCTTCCAACAACATAATTTCTTTTCAGATATTCTGGTTATAGTTTGTTGAATACTTCAGACAGTAAGAAAGTCCGTGATTTATGTATTGTCTGGTCCTTTCTTTTTTTTTTTCTTTTTCAGAGGTTTTTCGCTATAGGGCGCGTGCACTCGCGAGACAGAGAGAGACAGAGAGACAGAAAGCGAGAAATCACCCCCCAGGGGGGTTGGCCACACCGCAATCCCTTCTCCTCCATTCTCCTCTCGGGATCTTGGACACGCACGCACACGCACCCGGCGTGAGTTTTAAGCCACCGGGTCCGGGACACAAACCATGGTCGACTACATGGGAGTCCAACGATATAGCCATTACACTAACTGCTGGTCCCTTGTCTGGTCCTTTCTTTAGGCAAGTGGTTCTTTAACTGTGTCGAGTGTGTGTTTTTGATGAAGATTGCCCAGGGTGGTGCAGTGTTATCATATGCTACCACTGTGAAGAACTGGAGATACTTAGCAAAATAAGACAGCTTGTATTGGGCCACTCCTTTTACTTGTATTGGGCAACTACTATGTTTACATAATCTGAAAAAACCCTGAAGCCTTCTTGAACATTTCTATTCCCCAAAGCTTCTTATAGCATTGCATCTGTTTGCTACATGGTCTGCAATTCCTTATGTGGAAATCATTCCCCTTGGAACTGGCAAGATGCTGGTGACAAATGGATAGTGTGAAATATTCTCATTTCCTGAGCAATGAAGAAGGTTCATGGGCTCCCTGTGTCTTGTATCAGCCAAGTGACTTATCCTGGGGCACTAACCTGACTCTAAGGACAAATCAGATCAGTAGATGGACCAGTCAACCAGTTGTCCATGATTTCCAATCCTTAAAGGATGAGATAGCATAAGAAGAAAGCTAACAGGAGTCAAAGTTCTGCATTTACCAGAAACATTTCTCAGGGGATATACTGATGGGGTAGAAGGGAATATTTTATTAGCTGCTTATAAGGTGAGGTCTTCAGAGAATGTGCCATTAGTAGTAAGTGATAGCTACACTGGCTTTGGAAAGCACGTATTTAGATCAGAGGCGATCTTTTATTTTGCTGAGAATATAAGCAAGACTTGTGTCCAGAATTGAGTTGCTTAGAACCATAAATGAGGCCTCAGCCTATCATTCCTGGGGCGATCCCGTACCCTTCTCTCAGCCTCGCACTCACCTCCACATAAATGCTGAACCACTCTTTCCAGCACAATGATTTAATCAGATATCAAATTATTAACCTACAAGGTGTGTCCACATATCATAGCCCAGACTGGGGCAGCCATGAGCAAGTCTGGGCTTGGTAAAAAAAAGAATAGGGGACCCCTAAAACTGAGAGACCAGCTAGACATCCGGATGTGAGACTGGTAATTTACATGTGTTGGGTAGTGCTCTGGGGCTCTTCTGGGCTACAGTCCCTGGTACCACAGCAGTGCTCAGAAGTCAGTGTACCAGCTTCTCCCCTTGTCCCTACAGTGCTGCCTGGGGGTCCTGTAAAAGTGAACTGGGATAAAGAAGAGTCTCTTGCCTCAACGCTGAAATGCAGAATTATAAAGGGAAGAAATGGAAGATGACTGGCCAGCAGGCAGTGCCTGAAATTTGGATAGATGTAGGGCTCTTCAGACCTAAGGCTAGAGTGAACCCTAGCCAAGAAGAGCAGGTCTAATTTGAGAAATTTGGGATAGGCAGATTCAGGAGATGGCCATCATCCCTGGGAAAAGTGGAGAGAAAGCCCTGCTAACAACCTTACCTCTGTCAAAATTCTACACAGGCCTGGCTTTAACAAGACTTTTACCAGGGGTAAAGAGATGAATTCTCTCCTCTGGGTCTTCTGCAGTTCAGCCAGGATTAACATTATTTTTTAAGAATATAATTTAAATTTGAAAAACTGCTTTTAATTCAGAAATAAACAGATTCTATCCATGATGTTTTTAAATTTTATTACTCTTTTTAATATTTTTCAGAGCTCAATGATTGTTAGTTTTATAAATTTATGAATTTATAAAGTTGTATAACCATCACCACGATCAAATGTAAGAATATTTCCATCATCCCTAAAAGATTCTACATGGCTATTTCAGTCAATCCTGCTCCCCATCTGTGTCAATTTTGAGAGCAAAAGCAATATACGCATGTTCACTACTCAAGATTGCCTCTGTGAAAACAAGTGTGTGCCTCGGGCTTAATAGAATGATCCTCTTCAGTAATAAGATTTTACTTTTATCATTTAAGTTTTATAAATTTTTATTTTTTGGGCAAGTTCAGTCTTTATGTATACTGACAACCTGAAAAAAAGAGGATTTCTGACTCTCACTTTGTATTTAGTGAAAATATGCCTAACATCTGTCATGTGTCCCTGCTAACGTGGTTGCTACCTGCCTCCCAAAGCTCAGGTCTGCAGCTCTGGACACTTCGATGCCCTGGGATTGGAGTTTTCCATACTGACCATTAATTTTGATTATCCAGACACTAAATTTGTGTTCAGAAATTCAATTCAATTCTGATATTATCTGGAGTCATTGCAGACCTACCCGTTAAAGGCTCAACCTCCAAAGACTGTCTCCAGTCCTAAATAAACCTCCTGTGTTTCTGATCAACCATGTATTGCAAATATTTTTAAATTTTTATATATTATGATGTTTTGACATCTTTAAAAACCTTTCTGGCTAGAGAAAGTTAGTTTGTCCCTGGGCTAGTCGATTCTAAGAGAAAACAATGAGCCCAATCAAGAGCACGACTTTTTTTTTTTTTTTTTTTTTTGGAGAGGTTTTTCACTATAGGGCGCGTGCGCTCGCCAGACAGACAGAGAGAGACAGAGAGATAGAAAGCGAGAAATCATCCCCCAGGGGGGATGGTCACGCCGCAATCCCTTCTTCTCCATTCTCCTCTCGGGATCTTGGGCACGCACGCACACGCGCCCGGCGTGAGTTTCAAGCCACCGGGTCCGGGACGCGAACCGCGGTCGACTACGTGGGAGTCCAGCGACATAGCCACTGCACTAACTGCTGGTTCCCAAGAGCATGACTTTGATAAGCCAACTGTCTAATGCAAAACCATACCTTTACAGGGTTAGTATATCATAGGAGACAGTATTTTTTTTCTATAATCTTTCTAGGAATAGGTATGGACAACCAGAGATCATGCCTATAACCAATCCTAACTATTCACTCTGTTCTACATTCTACTAGAAAAGTATTCAATTAAATAAGGCTGAACATTTTCCAAATATTACAAATGACATAAACCTACAAAATCAAGAGGTTGAGTGCTCCCCCAGATGAAATGAACTTAATTAATCCATGCCAAGACACATTCTTACATTCTTATTCAACTTTAGAAAACAGAAGGCATAGGAAACAATTATGAAAATAGATACAGAGAGAAGATATAGAACTTAGAAGGAAAACCAATTCAGATGACAAAGGATTTCTTATCTGAAATCCTGGAATCCAGAGAAAGTGGCATGTTATTTTCATGTGCTGGAATTGTTATTAGCTCTGATTTTTTTATGCTTTGAAACTGTCCTTTATCAATAAAGGGGAAATGAAGGCATTCTCAAATAAAGGAAAACTCTGAGAACTTGTTGCTTAAAAATGTTCACTTCACTTTACAAGTTGTAGTGATATTTAATGATTGAATTAAAATTAAAAAAAAAAGAAAGCTAAAAAGCAGGTGGCATAGTGGTGAAGGCACTGGATGCCCACATAGCCAACCATAGTTCAAGTCCCAGACGCTGCAGCTTAAAACTCACACTGGGCATGTGGGTATGCGTGTGCCCAAAATCCCAAGAGGAGACTGGAAGAGAAGGGCTTGCAGCAAGTGTTTGCAGTATGGCCATCTTTCCTGGGGGGGGGGGGGGGGTGATTTCTTGCTTTCTGTTTGTCTTTCTCTGTCTCTCTAGTGAGTATAAGCACCTTATAGCAAAAATCTCTAAAAAACCAAAAAAAGGTAAAAGGGAAATAATGGTTATAGAGTTATAGAAAGGAGATAATAACTCAAAAAGTCTTAGAAATTCAGAAAGGAGAGAAATTGGAATGAATGAGTAAATATAATCAAATATCTACTTCTTGTGTGCTTTTAAAATCATATTTGATGCCTGAAGCAAATTTTGAAAATAGAAAAGTGACAGAAAATCAATGAAATAAAAAGCTGGTTTTAAAAAATCAATAAAATTGATAAATCTTTAGTAAAACTGACAAGGAGAGATAAGACGCAAATCATTGATAATAGCCACGACTGATATTGATGTCACAGGGGATATCTACAGATCTTGTTGCTATTAGAAGAAACCCATGCCAAGACACATCACAATAAAGGAGAATGTATTCGTTTTCTATGTTTGTTACAACAAATTATCACAAACTTAGCAGTTTAAAACATTTCTTTTCATATAGTACCAAAGATCCAAAGTCTTAAATCAGTTTCACTGGGTTTCTCTCTGGAAATTTAGGGAAGGATCCATTTCCATGCCTTTTCCAGTTTCTAGAACTCCTTTCCTTACAGTCCTTGGTGTGTGGCCCCTTCTTTAATCTTACACGTCAGCAGTTTAGCATCTTGCTTCAGTTTTCCTGTTGCCATCTCCTCCCATCTTTGGCTGAATCTCCTTCACCCTCCCTATTATAAGGACACCTGTGAGTGCATTTATGTTTCATCTATATAATCCAGAATAACCTCTTTATTTTAAGATCACTAAATTATATATGAAAAGCCTCTTTTTGCATATAAGGTATGTTTGTAGATTCTAGGGATAAGGATTTGGATAACTTAGGGGACATTGTTTAGGTTACCTTCAATACAACCAACAACTTTACGCTCAAAAATTCTATAATTTAGATTAAATTTCAAAAACCATAAACTACTAAAATTCAACCAAAATATAATAATCTGAGTAGTCTTATACCCATTAAAGAAATAGAATATTTAATTTAAATACTTCTGAAAGAAAATTCAGGTCCAAATGTTAACACTGAAGAATTATACCAAACATTTAGAGCATATTTAATACCAATTTTATACAATCTTTTCAATATTCAGATAAACTACCACAACTCATTTATGATGCTAATACCACCCTAATACCAAAACCAAACAGAAAAAATACAAAAATAAATAAATAAATAAATAGATAGATAAATAGGTAAATAAATAAATAATAACAAACTACAGACCAATATCTTTCATGGACCTGGATGTAAAATCCACAAGAAAGTTTAGCAAACCAAATCCAGCAACATATTAAAAAATAATTATGCAGTATAAAGGACATTATTCTCGGAATGCAAACCTGGTTAAAAATTCAGAAATAAATCAATGTGACACTCTAGACCAACAGACTAGAGAAGAAAATTAAACAACCATAACAAGTAATAGAGAAAAAGTATTTGACACAGTCTAAGACCAATTTATTAATATGATTTTAAAATGTCTCAGCAAAGTAAGAATAGAGGGAAACTTCTTTAACTTGATAAAGAGTATCTATAAGAACCCAACAGCTAATATCATTCATAGTAGTGAAAGACCAAATCCTTCCTAGGAGTAAGACTAAAGCAATGATGTACACCCTTACTACTCTTATTCAATGTAGTACTGTGAATCCCTAGTCTCTTTAATAAGGGAAAAAAAAAAAAAGAAAAGAAAAGAAAAGAAAAAGAAAGAAGAAAAGAGAAGAAGAGAGAAAAGGTATGCCGACTGGAAAGGAAGAAATAAAACTCTCCCTATTTGCAGATGGCATGATTGTATTGTCTATGTGAAAATCTTAAAGAATTTTTAAAAACTCCTGCAACTAACAAAAAAGTTCATTGGTTACAGGGTACAAGACCAGTACACAAATCAATCTTATTTCCATATAACTAACAATGAAGATGTGGAAACTAAAGCAAAAATATAACATCACTTACAATCACTCATAAGAAAATAAAATACTTAGGTAAACTTAAATATAGAAATGGAATGCTGCAAATAAAAGTGCTGATAAAAGAAATGAAAGAAAACCTAAATAGATCAAGAAATATACTATGTTCATGAATTGGAAGACTCAATATAGTAATAATATAAATTTTCTGGTTTAATGCAATTTCCATCCCATTCCTAGCATTGTTTTCTATTGTCATAGACAAGCTCATTCCAAAATGTACATGGAAAAGGACAGGCAGGACTTATACTAGGCAAACAATATTGGGAAAGAATAATAGAGCAGAAAGAATAACTCTCTCTGATATCAAGACCTAGCAGATATTGGCTGGAATCAGTTTACCCAGTATCACAACATATTATATACAGCTAAATAATCAAGAGTGTGTGGTATTAGTGGAAGAATGCACATGTAGATTAATGACACAGTATAGAGAACTTAGAAATAGATTCACATAAACCCGCCAAACAGATTTTTGACAAAAGTACTTTCTCAATGGAGGAAGGGTAGGCTTTTCAACACACGGTTCTGGAGTAAGTAGATGTTCATAGGATAAATAAATAAATAAAAAGAATCTTAATCTAAAACTTGCAACTTATACAGTTATCAAAAGAATTAAACACTATCAAAAGCAAACAATTCAATTAGAACATGAGGAAAGTTCACTGAAAAGGATATATAGATGGCAAATAAGTACATGAAAAGATATCCTCCCTCATTACCCATTAGAGAAATGCAAATTAAAACTAAAGGAGATATCACTATGTACTTATCAAAATGACTACACTGAGAAAACATGACATCAAATGCTGGTGAGGATACAAAGAAAATGGACCATATATGTCACTCTTGGGAATATAAAATGGTATAGCTACTCCAGAAATAGTTTCTTTAAAAAATATACTAAACATATAACTATCATATAACCCAGCAATTGAACTTTTTGGAATTTATCTCAGATAAATGGAAACTTATTCAAAAATATCTGTACATGGGGGCCAGCAGGTGGTGAGATGTTTAAGGAGTTGTACTCTCACATGGCCTATTGCAGTTCAAGTCCTGGACCCAGTGGCTTGAAAATCATGCCAGGTACGCAATTGTGTGTGTGTGCCCAAAACCCCAAGAGGAAAATGGAGAAGGGATTGCAGTGTGTCCATCTCCCCCAGGGGATGATTTCTCCCTTTCCCTCTTTCTGTCTTATTCTCTCTCTGGTAAGTACACATATCCTATGGCAAAAGTCATTAAGGAAGCATGACTGATAGAGGCAGAGCTAGAATTTGAACACTGGTCAAACTAAAAAATGTCATGCTTCTGTTCTCAGTCAAATGATTTTGAGAGAGACAGTGAGAGGTCAAGTGGAGTGAGAAATCACCCCCCCCCCCCCCCGGGGGAGAGGAGGATGGTCACACCGCAATTCTTTCTCCACTATTCTTCTCCTGGGATTTTTTAAAGTATCAGGACATTTAATTCTGAACATCCTCTACACAGATGATTGCATGTGTTTTAGAACATCTACATTAGTCAAAGCATTGATGTTTGGGGGGTAGATAATTCAAGTCTGACTCCTTTTCACTTGTTTAATATCCCATCTCTTTTTTTTTTTTGGAGAGGTTTTTGCTATAGTGCGCGTGCTCTTGCCAGAAAGACAGAGAGGGACAGAGAGATAGAAAGCGAGAAATCACTCCCCAGCGGGTATGGCCACGCCGCAATCCTTTCTCCTCCATTCTCCTCTCAGGATCTTAGGCACGCACACACATGTGTCCGGTGTGAGTTTAAGTCACCGGATCCAGAACTCAAACCATGGTCGACTATGTGAGAGTCCAGCAACATAGCCATTACGCTAACTGCTGGTCCCAATATCCTATCTTCTCAAACAGGAAGACTTGTTATGCATTTTCAAAATTAAAGGAGTATAGAAGAGACAAGAAAAAGCTCAGAAAAACAAAACAAAACAAAACAAAACAAAACAAAACAACCAGTATCGTGTAGAAGGTCAATTCAGAAAAATACAACAATAAGGAGTGCAGCAATAATAAACCTATTGTTTCAGAGCAATTCTTTGATTGATCCTTTTGTTTTCTTGGTCAGACAGATGAAGATATTAAACACTCACTGTTTGGGGGAAAGGATGACAAATGTAGAGCTTTATTAAATGGCCTGAGTCTCCAAGTCTTGGAGAAGCTGATGACAGCAGTCATTTATGGGGTCGTTAGAAAAGTTATGACATATTTTTCCATGCAAAAATGTGTCATGATTTCTCTGATGACCCAATAGAAAGTCTACACTCAGATAAGCACAGTTTATTGGCCACTTTGATTAAGAACACTTTAAAATTATTATTGTTTCTTCTGAGAGGGAGAGAAAGAAAGAGGAGAGAATCACTTTCCCTTCCTGCAACACGGTCTTCACCCTGCAATCCTACCACCAGCCCCAGTCAGCCAGGATCTTGGGCACATGCCTGTGTTCCTGGAGTCTACAGAGACACCTCAAGACATGAACCCAGGACTTCCTATCAGGCTATAGCATCATACAGCATTGTGTTACCACTACACCCCTACAACTGACCCAAGAACACTGCTGAGTCGAAGCATGGCCACTGGAGGGTAGCTACACTCTGACATTCTGTGGGTCACAAATTACCTCATTGGTATATCTAGAAAACTGCCTGCTCTCTGTCCTGGGCGTTGTTAGAGCAGTGGCCTTAGACAGAACCTGATTCCATGGAGAGCCAGCACAGTTGTGGTAGACATCTCCCAACTCCTCAGGCCAAGAATGCGATGTATTCATAGCGTCCCCAATCTCAGCAGACAGCCTGAACGGAGAAGTCTCCTGGCCTAGGAACTCCATCTAGAAATCTGGTGAACTAGGCCCAAGTTATGTGTTTTAAAAATGTACTAATGCCGGGAACCAGCAGTTAGCGTAATGGCTATGTCGCTGGACTCCCACGTAGTCGACCGCGGTTCGCGTCTCGGACCCGGTGGCTTACAACTCACGCCGGGCGCGTGTGCGTGCGTGCCCAAGATCCCGAGATCCCGAGAGGAGAATGGAGGAGAAGGGATTGCGGCGTGACCATCCCCCCTGGGGGGTGATTTCTTGCTTTCTGTCTCTATGTCTCTCTCTGTCTGTCTGGCGAGCGCACGCGCCCTATAGCGAAAAACCTCTCAAAAAAAAAAAAAAAAAAAAAAAAAAAAAAAATGTACTAATGCCCAAGCTCCTCTTTCTCTTGGATTTTTGTGATCTCTTGCTTATTTAAATCCTACGAAAATTTCAGCTAGCAGATATCCTTCATTTTTAAAGAACTATTTATTTAATTTTATTTATTATTATTATTTTTATAATTTCACAAGAGAGATGGTTTGGTGGCGGGGAGTGAGAAAGCGAGTCACCAGGTCTGGCACTCAAACTATGGTCAGCCATGCGGAAGTCTAGTACACTTACCACCATGCCACTTACCAGCCACACTAGCTGATGTCTTAACTAATGGTCTTTGAATTAAGATGTGGTTATTTCAGGGCTATGAAGATCTTTACATTTGGATAAAGGAAGAAAATACGTGCAGTCATATTTATATACAGTTTAATACATTCTTTTAAATTACATTTTTGTTAGTGTTTTATAAATTTCAAAACTATATTGGATTAGCCCCATTGCACAGTGGGTAAGGGAGCCAGATTCCACATGACTGGCAGCAGTTCAAATCCTGGCCTGGCCCTGGCAACTTAAAAACTGTGCCAGGCACATATGCATGCATGACTAAAACCCTGACAGGATGGAGAAATGAAAGAAAAAGCATTTCAGGGGTGCTTTCTTTTCTCTCTCTTTCTCTCTCTCTGGTGAGCACATGTGTCCTCTGGTAATTAAAAAAAAAGAACATAATCATGCATGTAATTTATTAATAAATAAAAATTCCTATTGTGTGGATATTCTCAAAAGATATTTGCTGGGAACCAGCAGTTAGCGTAATGGCTATGTTGCTGTACTCCCTCGTAGTCGACAGCGGTTCGCGTCCCGGACCCGGTGGCTTAAACTCGCTCCGGGCACATGTGTGTGCATGCCCAAGATCCTGAGAGGAGAATGGAGGAGAAGGGATTGCGGTGTGACCATCCCCCCTGGGGGGTGATTTCTCGCTTTCTGTCTCTACGTCTCTCTCTGTCTGTCTGGCGAGCGCACGCGCCCTATAGTGAAAATCTCTCCAAAAAAAAAAAAAAGATATTTGCTGATAAAGACACAAAGATCAAAAATATAGAGCCCACCTATCAAAACCCTGCATGGCAAATAATCTCCTATTTTTTCCCTCAGGAGAGATTTTACAGCCATCAGTTATAACTCACCTAAGTCTTTTATTGCATCTGTGTCTATGCATTTATTCACTTCAATCACTTAACAATTATTATAGAATGTAATAATCAGGTCCAAGCTAGGGATTAGGCTTTGGCTTGAAATTTTTTTTTCTCTCCATGCGCAAAATTTTTCCCAAAAATTCTTTGACAGAAAAGTGATTTATCAACCGGAATCTTAAGTCCACTAGGCTTTTTCTGAATATAAAAGAACAATTAAACTTTCTCAAACAAAACAAAACAACAACAACAACAAAACACACACATAAAAAGATCTGGGCCAGTCACAGTGGCATAGCCGTAATGCAATGCTCTACAATGTTAATGCTAAGGCCAGCTGAGATTGATTCCACATGGGAAGGTTCTGGGTTCGTGTCCAGAGGCTTCCTTGTATATGTATGCTGAACATGAATGCCCTTGGTCCAGGCCAGCGAGATTGAGGGTGGATTGTAGCATGAAGACTCTATTGGAGTGCCTCTGTCGATCTCTCTGTATCTCTTTCTCTCTGTGCTTCTCTTTCTTCCGCGGGATAAATAAATAAGCTGTTTTAAAAAGTCTGTAAATTGGTGATCATTTTAACCTGTAAGGATGTTGTAAAAATTGATTGAGATAATGCTCATTAATGTAGCATGTAGCTACTTGTAATACAGTTTAAAATTTAAAATGTAAGGTAGTAGTGTCGTTAGAGAAACAGTAATTCCCTTCTCCAGTCCACACTAAACTATCTTATTTTTCTTCAGTATTTCCCCAAAATATATTTCATTAGTTTATGACTCGGTGACTGAAAGTGGATGCTCTACTCTACGAAAGCCAGAGTGGAGGTAAAAAATCCCTTCCCCGCCGAATACATCAAACCTCATTTAATGCATCTGGGAAATATGAATTTGTCCTGCATTTTCTTTCTGTAATGGCACTTCATTGCTGACTCACATTTATCTCGCAGTTAGTTATGCGTCTTAAGTGTTTTTCCACTGTATTTCTGCTTAGCCACCCTATATCTGAGTTACTGAATTTGTGCTCTTTAGCGGATGGCCTGGCATTTGCCATATTACATTTCAGCTTTGTTGATGAAATCATTCTCTAATCTTTCAAGAACATTATTTTCCTCAGCTCTAGAATTCTGGTAATCCCATCTAATTCAATCGTATGTACAAATTCGATGACTCTATTTGTTAAGTTTTTCACAGAGGTGATAAAAAGTGACACAGTCCCTCCCAGAGTCTTGGATAGTTTCCTAGGTTAACACCATTAATAACTCTTTTTATCTTATGTCCTTAGGCTAAAAGACTTACACGAGGCAATAAAATAGGTGCAATGCTATGGGGCCAGGGGAGTTGCAGGTCTGGCTCCTGACACAGTCCCAGGGACCAAGAAATACTTCCAGGAACCCATGACAGCTAGAGACAGGAAGGATGAGTAGGCGTGAGCCAGGGAGAAACAGGCACGAAGAACATCCCTATACTAGGTGCAAAGGTCTGTCGGTGAGAGACCAGATCACACTTCTCTGGTGCTGAAAGCAGTTCTATATGACAGAGGGGGCCTTGAGTTGGTGAGAGATGAGACTGAAGAGACTGGCAGGACCAGTTCACCAGAGCCTTGTCAGCCAGGGTCGGGAGCCTGGACTTCGATGCCACTGGGGAGACACTAACGGGCTTTAAAGGAGGATCCTGACGTCTTCAGTCTGCTTTGTAGAAAAATTTAAAACTATTCTTCCTTCAGTGTGAAGAATTAATCAGAGAGGACAAGATTTGAAGCAGAGGTATATCACAGCTATTTGGATACAGGTCTTATTTTCCCTTCTGGGTTACGAAGACTGGAACAGGACATAGGTCTGTTTCTTGTTTCTTTTCCATTAACTGGCACACGCCCTTGAAAATACCTTACTGAGTGCAGGAGAGAAGATACATCAATCTGTACGTTTTCCTTGTCTGCCACAGCTCCCGTTCTGTTATAGAGAAAATTAAACTGACATGGCTGACCTGCTCTTTACAAACTACTGCTGGTAGTAATAGCAACACAGCTTTCTTCTTCAAAACCCTTGCTAATTACAACCACTCACTTAGTGACTTGCCTGTTTAACGACTGCTCAGACAGCTCCCCATTGCAGGGAATCCTCTTTCTCAGTCTTTATCTCACTACTGCGGTCCGTTAGTCTTCACTCCACAAAGCATCCACAATCACTCAAGACTATATATTTTGTTTATCAATTTGTACTTTACTGTGTACCTATAGTAGCACTCAAATAAGTAAACAGAGTTGTGCCGAATTTACATTATGGTGTGGTGGTTTGTCTTGTCACTTTCTGGTGTTTACCTAATGAATGCCTTTTGTCTGATTAGAATTACATTATTCCAATGTGGTATCACATTATTGCCATTGAAAAGTTCATACCCTGTGGTGCCTTGGCACAGCAGGAGACATACTCCTTTAAGCTCCTCGCTTACTGACCAACACATTTAACAACCTAGTCGTAGGAACAGAACTCGATTGCTAAGTGAGGACTGCCTGGGTCCCCTCATAATGCAGCCTAGAACGTTCCTAACAATTACTCTGCTGACTGGCACATCAAGAAATATGTGGCTATCAGAAAACAAACATTATTTTGCTTCAGTCACCTTATCTGTAAACTAAAGAAGATAATTCAATTTATATAAAAGATCATTGTGAGGATTAACTGAGTTAATGTAAGTGCATAAACTAGCACAGAAATAAGCACTCAATAAATGTTCACTATTATGCTCTAAGTATTTTATGTTTTAATTGCCACCAGGAGCATGCACTTGCCAGAGACAGAGTCAAGAGAGAAGAAAGACAGAGACAGAAAAAAGCACCTCTCCAAAGGGGTGTGGTCACAACGCAGTCCCTTGTCCTCCATTTCTCTATCCTGTCAGGATTTGGGGTAAGTACATACACACCTGGTATGTTTTTCAAGCCTCCAGATCTAGGATTTGGACTGCGTAGTTGGCCATGTAAGACCCGGTTCCTTTAACAACCAGATCATGGACCTGGCTCTGTGCTGTGATTATTTTATTACTTCAGCTACGAGTAAGAGAAGATTCAACTAACACATGGGGTTGAAACTAGGCAGAGAACTATATGGGCCTTGGAGGCAGGCTTGGTGAGGTCAGGGAAAGGGGAACTCTTATCCATGTTACGGAACTCTCAAAGCTACTGATGCTGCACAAGCAGGTAGAAACGTGACTTGGCATAACTCTCCTTTTTGATTTGTAATCAGGGCTGTCAGAAAAAGAAAGGAAAGGTATTTTTGGAGGAAGGGGCTTGGCACTAGTGTGGATAACAGACTTTGGGCTCTGTCTAGATCCCCTTGGATCCTTCCTGCCTGTTCTACACACTCCTCCCCCAGCTTCCATCCTTTTACATCCAAGGCCATACCTGTATCACTCTTCAGAGGACTGTCCTAGGCTACTGTGCTTCCATTTGCATAATACCATGAGTTTCTGGGTTTACAGCCCCTCAGGAGGCCTTACCAGAGACTGACTCCTGCAGGACTACGTAGCCCAGCTCCCACACCTTCAGTGGAGCAAAATCTAAGGTGTCATTTTGGCTCCTGAGCTCCCCACAGCATGGGGCTGAAGCTGGGACTTGCTCTGAACTTGTACACTTGCTCAACTTCTCAGTTCCTGTCCTACTTCCTTCACTCCTTTGCCAAGATCTGCTAAGAGCACTTCTTCATCAAATCACTCATAGTCAAATACTTGTTTGTGCCTGGTGCTGGGAGAAAGGAGCTGGAAAGCTGAGGAGAGGCAGTACAAGGCCAAGGATGTTAAAGATAAATTTGGCTCCTGTAGGCATGCACTGATTCTTTCTTTTTTTTCCATGCATTCATGGGATGACAGTGGGGTCAGAGGAAGCAAACCCCAATAGAGTATGGTCACACCACAATCCTTTCTCATCCATCTCTCCCTTCTGTTGAGATTTGGGGCAGACACACATATATGCCCCAAGTGTTTCTTAAGCAACCAGAACAGGGGTTTGAATTATATGGTAGAATCCAACTCCCCGCACCACCAGGCCAAGGGGCCTGCCTGGCTAATTCAACAGTGATTCTGTACTGGTTCTTTTGGATAGGCTGACTCTCCTGGCTTCAGTATACTCCTGGTGCAACTTCAAGACAGAGGCAATAGTCAAGGAAACCTCACGGAAATGAAGCAGAATTTCAGCCACATTTGGGAATAAGGAAGTTGAACTTTGATCACTCTTATTATTGGTTTAAGACTCCCTGTGAGTGAAGGGAACAGTCACCAATCCCTCCCATATTTTCCAAGGCTGGGTTTGACTCACGGAGATTCAAGAGGCTCACTGATTTAAAGCTACCACAGAAGGTTTGGGTCAGAAAGTCACTGACAGCCTCAACCACCAGCAGTCCACCCTGGCAATACCTGGGGGAGTTTTTGCTCCTGTTGAATCAGTCCTCTCAGAGGTGCCAAAGGAACTGCCTCCTCATTATCAGAAGGTCTAAGACGTGACCCCTCACGAAGGCAGCAGCCACCAGCTTTCATGGTCTCTGAAAATGAGGGATGACACTAAAGTGCTATGCTTAAAGACTAATGATTTTTTAAAATTCTTATGACTCTTCATGCTTCCAAAGATTCTTTTTTTTTTTCATTGCCAGTGGGGTATGCACTCATGAAAGAGAGGAAGAAAGCATGTGGTCATGTTACAGTCATTTTCTTCTCTATTTTTCCATTCCACCAGGATTTGGGGCACACCTACACATGCACCCAGTGTGTTTTTCAAGCCAGCAGGGCTGGGATTTGAATAGTAGTCTGCCGTGTGGGATCCAGCTCCCAATGCACAATGCTTAACTGTTGAACCACAGGACTGGTAAAGTACTACCATGGTGACACTCTCTTCCAGTATTGTGAAGGGGAATGGATTGAGTTCTCTCCATGCGACAGGTGAGAAAGCTGAGGCAGAGAGAGACTTCAGGTTAAGGTTCTTCAAACTATGAAAAGCGAAAATGTGGAGCTGAGATCTGAATCAGGATCTCTTGATTCTGTGTTCTGTGCAGAGGGCTTGAGAGTGTGGGATGAGACCTTTGCCACTTTTTATTCTCTAGGGCACAGGAGCATCCAGGAGCTTCCAAGAGGAGCAGGTGCAACGGATACACTGTGTTGTGAACCCAGGCACTCTGGAGCTCCCAGAAACTGCCCACAGCCTCAACTGACTCTAACACACACAGTCATTCTCTTTGCACAGGCTTAAACTTCCACCCCAAGGAAGATCCAAAGTGAGTCATCACTGTTGATTCACTGGGCTTGTGTATCTCGCTAATTCAGCTAAAATAATAATAATAAAAAAATCTATCCTGGGGGAAGAGTTTGGACATGGAGAGCATCTAACTCCCACATTTCTATTTCTGATCATGACTGTGGTTTGTGACATTTGGCGATCCTTTTGTTCTATTCAGCAAGAAGTCAGAGTCAAGTATCTATGATGCAAGTGAACACCACAGACGTTAGTGGTGGGGTGCTCACCTGCTGTTTCAGGGGGTGTGTGCGCATGCACACACATGAGCTCACTTGGGGGGCTTGGGAAAATGCCACCTAGATCTGGAATGGGCTGGTCAGTTCTAGGATATTTTCTTGCCAATGATTGTGACGTTATGAGGGTGTAAGACCCCATCTCTCTGAGTCTATATTCCCATTTTGTGTACCACACAGGGGTCCTTTCATATCATCCTGAATGTTCTCCTTCTGGTTAGGTCGTTCCTATAGCACGCATTCAGGATGCCATGCTGCTAAGAGCTGAGTCACAGAGTGGCACGTGCCAGGACACTCCACCTCGGTCATTAGTCACCCAGTTTGAGGTCAGATTCGTGTTTGGCCCACCTCAGCTTCCTCTTGCCACACTGGATAGGTGGGTAGCTAAGATATATTCCTCCGAGTCTCACTAATCCCAAGGTAAACAAATAAAAAATAATAAATAAATAAATAAATAAAAATTATTTGCACAGATAAAAGATAATTTAATAAAATATTTGCACAGATAAAAGATAATTTCTTTTTTCAAAAAGGCAAGTGTGACTACTGAGCCACAGCCACCATCCCTAATATATGGCCACTAGATCATGGCGTGCTGACAGGCTGGTGCAACGGGGAGGATGAATACACTGAGTGAAAGCACAGCTGGCTGATTTGCTTTTTAAAAATCACCCAGGACTGGATCAATAAGTAACCAGAGGCTGCATGTTCATCTTAATTTTTAAACTTTAAATATTAGTTATTCTTTCCCCTGTGTCCTGAAATTACAAGAGGTTGCTATCACTTTGATACTGAGAACAAAGTGAGTCAAGTGCCAACATGCCCAAGAGGATGTTCTGATTCCCTGCCTCCAGAGTGGGGCGAGCAGGCTAGGTAAACCGCCTCCTCTCAGCGACCCTCCCTGGTCTGCACACCAATGGTGAGATCCCCCGCAAAAGGACCTGCCCACTTAAAGACTTCATCCACTGCCCATGCACAGGTGGGGTATGCATGAGGCTCTGACCCTGTGCGATTGTTCTGTTTTAGAAAAGAGTCTCAGTGTCCCAGGGAAAGATGAGAGCATCGTGATGCTGGGTTCTTCTGGAACCATGTCTCAAGTGCTGAGTTCAGACCTGGATGTCAACTCATCTTATGGCCTCTACAAGCCCTTTACTGAGAGGTACGGTTATATCTTACCTGGGCCAGCAGATGTAACACAAGTGGGACAGCTTAAAATAATAACATCTGAGCTTTGAAAGATTTCAAAGGAAATTTCCCCCTTAACCTTTGGATTTCCCAGGTCAAGAAAAATGACATAGGGTTGTCAATCTTATATTTTCCAAGTAACAATGTTAAAACTAACACAGACAAAAATTCCATTTATTGTTGTCATCACTTTATTTTAAAAAAAAAAAAGGCATTAAAAAATGTGCTAGAGGGCACTTGCACTCACCAGAGGGAGACAGAGAAGGAGAGGCGAAGTGAGAAAGCACCTCCCTGCCAGGTGTCGCACCACAATCCCTTCTCCTCCTTTTCCCCCTCCTTTCAGGATTTTGGACACACATAAACACACCTCAGCTTGCTGTTTCCAAGCTGTTGGGTGTAGGACTTGAAACACACAGTTGGCTCTGTGGGATCCAGCAGCCTTGGCCACCATACCACTGGCTGGCCTTAAAGAAGGCATTTTAATGGCCCCAATTCAGACTAAACAGCAATCTCTTTAAGTCAGTGTTTCTCAGACTTCAGCAAGCAACCAAGTCACCAGAATCTTTTTAGAAACATATCCCTGGGTCTCTCCGCACTGTGCTGATTCACACTGTGGAAGGGAGTGGGGTAGGGCTCACTGAATTCTATCTTTCTAACAAGTTCCATGATGATACGGTTGCTGCTGGTCTGCCAGCCACACTTCTAGGAGCACTACTGAAAATAAAAGAAAATGACCTTGGTTAAAGCCCCTACATTGTGCTAATTATACTCCGTTAGCCTAGGACCAGGGAACACTTCCTTACACCAAGGTTCTGTCTTTGCAGACCCACTGACCAAGTGTGACTTGTCATCTGATGCCACCATCCTTTCACTGCACATCAAAGCAGATGTTGTCCACGGGTCTGAGTGATCTCACCTTTCCTTGAATAGTTTTACTCAAGGGTTTGATGATGGGTAAAACACTCTCCTCCCACCCATCTACCACACACATCAAGTTAGCAGCCTGATTCTCTCCGGAGGAGAAAGAGGAAATAACCAGGAGGGAAGGTGCGAGAGACAGGGAAACAGTTCTGCCAGACCTGAAGGATGACTACTCTATGTCTTCTCTTAGTGCTTTGGCCCTTTCTGCCAGGGTGTCCTACCTTGGAAACCAACTGGTCTGTGGAACTACCTGTGGCTGAGTTCTATAGCATCAGTGGAGATCCCCCTCAGTCCACCTTTATTCAAAAGCACACCAGCTCACAGTTCTTCTGGCCCCTAGGTCAAACTCCCGAAGTGCCACCTTTCCTCCATCCAGAAAGAGGCCTAAATGGTTACTTAGATCAGAGTGGTTACTTAGATCGGTGTACATTGTTTACAAAGCAGTCTCACACCTGTCATTTCTCTGAGTCTTCCAAACGACCCTAAAAGAAGTTGATATGAGCTCCATTTACAGCTGAAGACAGTGCTATTTACGCTCAGTGTTTCCTAAGCAGTTGCTCCACATCGCAGTAGTCACGTAAACGCAGGCTATACCACACACTCAGTTTTGAGATTATTCTCATTTGGTTATGTTCCTCTTTCTGCCCTTTGCAACACAGAGAGGTGGCAAAGGTCAAACGTGAAGCTAAATGCACACTAGAGATTAACTCTGCTATTTCTGTAATAGGAAAAACACACAAAATCCCTATAGCTACATCACAGAAAAGCGACCCAATTAATTCAGTGACAAGATCAGCCACATTGATCGGTTGAAGTGTCCAGTGGACAATGCAACTCATTGATTGAATGTTTTACTTTTCAGAGGCTTGTGTAGACATAGCCACAGGCAAGTCTCTTCTGAAAGTGTTGCCATGGCACCAGCCAATTGGCTTACTCGTTCAGCCTCCCCGGCTTTCCAAGGCAGTCTTTTGTAGAGACATGGTCAGAGGCCTGCTTGCCTAGGTCAGGGTCTGTGCACCTCTTCTTGAACTGGATGGCTTTTCAAACAAATGGGCTTGTCTTTTAGGATAATCTTATTTCAATTACTAAGTGCTTATTGATCCTACATTTACAAATTACTATGCTTTTTCTTTCTTATTTTTTTTTTTTTGTTTTGTTTAGCAATTCAAGCTCTAAAAGAAGGCCATAGAATTATCCCCATTTTACAGAAAAGGGATTAAAGCCCAGTGAGGGTTAGGTCACCCAGCAGACTAGATGGGGCTAAAATTGTTTCTCCCAGTTTGGAAATTCTCTGAACTGTTTCTGCTTTATTCACAAGGATAAATCAATGAAGATGCATTAACCTTGAGAATCAACTCAATTAAGGAAGACTAGACAGGAATTAGAACAGACATCTTATCAGGGCCATACCAAATGGACGCCTAGTGAAATCTCAGTCCGAGAAAATGAACTCAAATGAGAGGGAGGTGTTAAAAGACCCTAACACTATGCAATAGCGAGCATGCTGTGCCAGGCAATGTTCTAAAGTTCACACAGATTCACTCAATGACTCTTTAGCTCTGCCCTCATAGGTAGGAACCATCCCGTTTCACAGGTGAAAACTGAGTCCTTCCCTAGGGCAACAGATCTGTAATTTAAACCAAGCAATGCAACTCTGCTGGGTATACCTGAGCACCATGCTAAATCTTTCACGAAGAAAGGGAGGATCTTCTATAATATTCCTTTATTTATTTTTAAGTTTATTTATCTTCAGGGGGCATAGGTGAGGGGGTGTGGTGGCACCCTCAAAAAGTCTTTATGCTACACTACTCCCCCAAGCTCTGCAGTTGGCTGGGATCACAGACAAGCCTGCTGTGTTCAGGTAGACCCAGGGTGTGAATTCAGAGGCTTTCCAGCATTTGACAGCAGCTCCCCTACTGCCTGCACCACTTAGCCTGGGCCTCTTGATGTTTTAAAATGGAAACAAAATACAATGATACCTGGGCCAGCAGGTGACGTGGTGGGCAAGGTGGCTGGATCCCACATGGCTGTCGGCGCAGTTGAGTCCTAGACCCAGCAGCTTGGAAAACACACTGTGCATGTGCACGTGTGTGCCCCAAGTCCCCAGAGGAAAATAGAGGGGAGGAGATCGTGGTATGGTCATCCCCCAGGGGGCGATTTCTCACTTGCTCTCTCTCTGTCTCTCCAGTAAGTGCCAGTGCCCGATATCAAACTATATAAAATGAAACAAACAAAAACAATAACACCAAACTGAACATACAAAACTGGCCATTTTCTTCTTTCCCCAAGGCCTGGTTCTCTAATAATGCCATAGTCAAAGCAAATAAAAATTTGTCTATAGCAGCTTTGAAAAGTAATAGAAATTTTTACTGACCTCCCTAAAGAGGCAACAAAGAGAGTAAGCTTCATCCCATGATGCACAGCAAAAGTCTGTCCCTGTAGCAACTCTTTTCCATGGTCCCCCGAGTCTCACAAGTTGTCATTGGCCCATTATCAATGACTAACTATCATTTCCTCAGCCAGTTGCCTTCAATCCTCCATGCAACAGAGTGGAGTCTGAAAGACGATGATTCTCCTTTATCCTCTGTGGCAGACTGTAGATAACCTTGGGAGAGGCTTTGGAGAAGCAGTAACGAGCTCTCACTTCTGAGGGAGATCTTGAGTGAATCATCTACCCATGCGATCAAGGTGGAGTGATGACCTTGGCAAGCGACTCAGTGCTGAGCTCCTAAAAGGCACCAGCTCATTCCTGCTAACGTTCACACCTGGGAGCTAAGTCTGCTGCTGCTGCTGCAGGTCTTGGCCCTGGACTAATATGTGACTAGAAATTCAGGTAGAAAAAGTATGTCCACTCAAGTCAGCTATTCCTTAGCGATTCAGGTGAAGCTATGAAGCTATCTAATATACATTTCAACATATGTACAATGCTTCTAAAGTCACAGACTGCTGGAGAAGGTGAGAAGGCTGGGGTTTGTATTGCTTAAAAGGGAAGGGAATAAAGAGTTAAGAAAGAAACATGTTCAATCAATACAATACTGGTGAACACTCTTTGTGTGTGTGTGTGCATGCGTGTAGTTTTCTTCCTTCTTCCTTCCTTCCTTTCTTCCTTCTTCCTTCCTCCCTCCCTCCCTCCCTTCCTTCCTTTCTTTTTTTAGATACGGTCACGTTGTGTTGCCATCCTCTTGTCTCAGCCTCTTGAGTAACTGGCTCACACCACTGGCCCGGCTTTGTAGGGTGGGCCAGGAATCAAACCTGGGCCTCCCGTGTGGCTTCATCTAACACACACTATCACACCTGGGCCTAGGTGAACAGTTTTTTACATTTGACATCTGCTTTTGTATCTTACATATCAGGAGTTCTAGAAGGCAGAAAGCACTCACAGACATTTTCACAGCCAGATCTCTCACACGTGCATCATTTGCCCATATAAATATCTACACCATTCCACAACACTCTGTCCAGGCTCATCTGTGGTTTTCTCCAATGGCATGCAGTCAAGAGTTATCATTCTTTTCTTTTTTTTTTCTTTTTCTTTTGTGAAGCACACACCATTGTGCCATAGCCAAGTAGAGTGCTAGAAATAGAGATTTTCAGGTTGAGGTCTAAATACTTGAGAAGAGCACAGCTGAGGGAGTGTGCTTTGTGGCTTAGATAATGGCTTGTCTTCCAGGGGGCTCATGTTTTGGCATCTGGAGTCCTCGTGAATGGATTAATACTGCCTCCTGTGAGAAGGGGCTTGTTCTCTTGACAGTGGGTTGTTATAAAGAAGAAAACTGTCCCTGTCAGTGGCGTGGAGATTAAGGCAGCTAAGTCCTACCTGGCTGACTGAGCAGTTCGAGTCCCAGACCTGGTGGCCTGAAAAGCAGGGTATGTGCCTGTGCAAAATTCTGAAAGAAGGGTAATGGAGGAGAAGGGACTGTTGTGTGGCCATAACCCCTAGGAGGTTTTCTTATTTTCCTCTCTGTCTTTCTCTCTCTCTCCGGTGAGCACATGTGTCCTGTAGCAAATTGAAAAGAGAGAAAGAGAGAGAGAGAGAGAGAGAGAGAGAGAGAGAGAGAGAGAGATTGCTTATGGCAAGCTCTACATAGCTGCCATCCCATCCACTCCTGTTGGCCACATTGTAGGCCAGTCCTATGCTTTTGGGCTTTCTAGGTGCCAGAACTCTGCATTAAATAAACCTCTATTTCTTTATAAATCACCTACTCTCAGATATTTCTGTTAACAATGAAGTAACAGACTAAAGCAAGGTGAGATATCAGTGAGTAACTAATTCAAATATGACATAATCATACTTGAGTACGCACAGACCATTAAATGTGCCCCCAGATAGATAACAGGCAATCTACAGGAAGGCTTCACGGAGGAGGGGATATTTAAATATTTGAATCGGGCCTGAGCATGTGCTGGGAGTTTCCTAGACCTTTAGAGCAAAACGTACTCTTTGGTATTGGATAGTTCATGACGCTGTGTACCTCTTGATTTAACATGCAAAGCTCATATCCATTTCTAATTTTTAACAATCTATCTGAAGTGGTTTTTATATTTTTGCTTTATTAATGCAAATGCTTTCACAAAGAGAAAATTTCTGTACAGGTCTTGCATGAGAGTTAAATAAAATAGAATGTCCTTCTTATGGGCGGCATCCTTTTTTCTTTTTATCATCATCATTTGGACTGATGTGGAAATGAAATATCCTGAAGTCAAGTATCCATGCACATTAGAATTCATAGCCCTTTGGGTATTCTTTATTTGTTCTCTTTAACAACAATATTTTTTGGAACAGGTGGAAAAACAAAATCCCACAACATCCTCATTTTTACAAAATAAACAAGAAAAGTTTTTTTAACTTCTGTGATATAAATAAATTCTTAATTTTTATAGCTGTAAAAAGAGAAAATAACTATGAGAGTCTATCATATGGTAGACTTGTGGAAGTTGGCATGTATTAGAAACTTTCCTGGAATGTTCCTTGGATTCATGCTGAGTTCCAATCATTTCAGATTTAGCCCCTAACAGATTGTGGTTAGTACATACTAGGCCTTGGAAGAACTATCTGTTGAATGTCTTGAGCAAATATTAGTGAAAATGACAGCCAAATATTGGCAAGCAATGGCCAGACACTAAGTGAAATGTTATTTAATTATAAGATAGCTATTGTTATTAACACCATTTTACAGACAAGGTCACTGAGACTTCTGGACAAGTAAGTAAATGTTCAGGGTCACACCTGCTAAACATCAGAGTCTACATTCAAGCACAGAGTGTTCCAACTCCTAAACCTTGTGTGTCAGTAATGGTGCATCCCACCCTGTGCTAGGGCCTAGAGATACAGATGATAGGTGGGGACTCTTCGGGACCCACAGTGGATGGGATGGTTGATATGTGCACAGAACTTCTTGTCAAGAGCAGAAGAGTGATGAAGACAGATGTGCGAAAAACAGTGGGACAGGAAGAAGGGGCTTATTGGCTGACTGGCTGACTGGTTAGGTCTTACAGCTGGAGTCAGGACCCAAATAACTATAGTTGGGAAGCTCTGCTCTCAGAGAACGAGCTGGAGAGAAAGACGGATGTGAACTGCAAAGAATTCTATCAGAGTTGTTGAGCTAAGAAAGGGGTTTGGCATTTGATACAACAAACCGTAGCAAAGCTGACCCATTTCAACCAACTAAATGGTTATGCATTACCTGCTGTGACTGGACGGAGGTGGAAACCACTCATAACTCTGCGGCATGAAGTGCTTGCACAAGGGGGCACTCATTCTTGATCACCCAGAGAAATGTCAGGAATGTAGTTTGGGGATACATTCTGTAACTGTTATGAGGCCAGATTGTGTGTGTGTGTGTGTGTGTGTGTGTGTGTGTGTGTGGTGTGTTTCTTTTCCTTCTATGATGCAATCTTTGTTTGCTTTTTGTTTTGTTTCATTTTGTTTAGATTTCTGTAAGGGATTTTTCAGGCCTCTATGCACTAACTAACATTTTTAAAGAATTAAAACTGGATATGAAAGGGCTAAACTTCCATTTAGTACTAATGCCACTATGTTGTACTATTTTCAAATAGTCCCCCAAATAATAACATTCACTTGAAAACCAAGTTTTGGGAGTTCTTACTGGTCTAGACACACTAAATCTGTAAACCTCTCCTTTATTTACAATTTGTCCATGAAGCACTATGATGGCCAAAGCCAGGTGCTACTCATCTTAGTATCTCACCCCAAAGCTGTGCATTACTTGCTGTTTTGTATTCAGAATGCCTTTTGTTTCTTTCTTAATTTTTTAAGAGATTTTTTTGCTATAGGGTGCATGTGCTTGCTGGAAAGTCAAAGAGAGACAGAGAGGCAGAAAGCAAGAAATCACCCCTCAGGGAGGATGGCCACTCTGTAATCCTTTCTCCTTCGTTCTCCTCTTGGGATTTTCAGTATGCATGCACACGTGCCTGGCCTGAGTTTTAAGCAGCCAGGTCTGAGAATCGAACTACAGTTGGCCACGCAGAAGCCCAGCAATGTAACCATTATGCCACCTGCTGGTCCCTCAGAATGCCTTTTCTGCAGTCTTCCCTCAATATGCTCTTTAAGGTCTATGAGAGGAGACCTTGTCTCTTGTTCACTGGTGTATCCCAACTCCTGGGAAGAGATGCCTGCTTCATGGAGGCACTCAATAATATTGGAGGAGGAATGAATAGCATATTAATTCAAACAGTGCTAGAAGTGTAGTGGAAACTTAAAATGTTACCTAATGAATGAATAAATAAAGTACAAATGTGATCCTCCCACCAGCTGAAGGGGTGTGACAGAGTGAGTTGCAACAGCTATTCTGTAAGAGTCTATTTGTGTAGAGTTTTAGAACAGCTTTCTCAATTTGCTGCTTATAACCAGTTGTTAGCTCTGTATTGGGCAGATGTACATTTTTAACGTTCCTTAGATTTTAAATGATCAATGGTATTCTTTGTCTCAAAAATAATGGAAAAAGAAATAGTTGTATGCTCCGTACAGCTGAAAATCACTGCCATGAAACAACGTTATCTATGTTCTTCATAAACACATCTACATCAGCTCTAAACTGTTTTATATTATAAATTCTACACTAAGATTATTGAGGCTTCTCTAACTCTGGAGAAGACATAGTGAAAGTTGCAGATTCGTAGCAGATGGCCAAGCGAATAATTGTTTGATATCACTTTATTTATAAGAAGTCCCCTATTTAGGAATCTCAGCAATCCAGAGTAAAATGAAAAAGTAGAAAAGAAACAAAAAGGCCTTGGCGTTGTCAAAATCATCTTCATAACAGTCTGTATGCCAATGTTAAAAGCCCATACCCTTCATTCATAAGGAAGTTCCTCGGGCCCCTGTTCTCTGACATGATGCTAGGGAATGAGCTCCAAACCCAGACACAAGGAAGGCAAGGGCACGTTAGAAGGGCTTGAGATTGTGAGAGATAATTCAGAAACCACAGCACAGGCCCAGAGAACTCAAGAAAAGAAGAGTACCTATGGAAAGGAACACAAGGTATTTGCAAGCTTAGGTCTCCTGGAACCATTTTGGGTAAATGTATTATTATACCATCTGCTGGTCCCAGGCTCAGTTCTTTTAAGGAGTCAACTCTGAAGACAAATGTGCAAGGAAGCCCACAGTGGCAACATAAAAGACATTGTTTTTATATAAAATTTGTACTCACTATACTCCGTTCTCTCAAGAACACCCATTCCAATGCTCGGCAATCCACCTCAACCTCTACTTCCACAGACATGATTACACTCAGGACAAAGCCAAGGGGCAGAAACTTGCATCTACCCTTTTGGGTCTTGTTCATTTTCTTGTATTCCCTCACACTTTGTTTTCATCTACATCTTTATTCCTGTCCCGCTTCCTCAATGCCACCATCAAGCAGCTCGGCCATACATTCTCTATATTGCACAGTCTCCATTAAATGTGGCTACTTTGCCTCGGCCTGGTCAGAGACACAGCCTCTTCTGAAAACTTCTGAACTTCTATTTCTCAACTTTTACCTTAGTGGCTCTAGTGGGATGAGCTTTCCTTCCTTAGGAGCTATTTTAGATTTTTTTTCTAGTACTGTCCAGTATCGTGGCACCTAAAATAATCCTGTGTGTCTTTACTGTCTGTAAACATTGTTGCAATATTTGCTTTTCCTAGATAATGTCTCACAGCTTCTTTATCAAACTAATATATGCTCATGACACAAAATACGGACCTTAGAAAAATGTGCTAGAAACATACCATGTAATTTCATCAGCCTAGTGATAAGCAAGTTTTGTGTACTTAATACAAATGTACATGCATAAAACTTCATTATGATATAAAGGTTTCTAATCTTGTATTTCTTTTTTCAAGAATTATTTAATTTAATTTATTATTGTTATTATTCAGTTTGGACAGAGAGAGAGGGGGAGAGAGAGAAAGCTGCCAGGTGTGGGACTCAAACTGGGATTCCAGTGCTTTAACCACCATGCCACCTGCTGGCCCCTCTGATCTTGTATTTTACTTAATGTTTCAGCGTGAGTAGTTTCTCATATTGTTAAAAGGTGTATTGTAAAGCCTTTAAATAAATATTTTTTTCATAAAAATATATCATTGTCATTATTGATTCATTCCTTTCTTATTGGGCATTGTAAATTCCCTCAGGATGTGAAAAGGGCTGATATCTTCTAACCGAAACATAAAGGAGTACAAAGACTGGTATCTTTTAAGTTCTGAAGCAAAATCCCAGACTCCTGCGTGTGCATGTGTGTTGTGTGTGTGTGTGTGTGTGTGTGTACGCATCTGTGCAGGATGCTGGGCATAGGTAGGCTAATTATTTATGTGCAATCCTTCCACAGGTGCTTTTGGTGTTGATTCCATTATGATGGGATTTCATATGTTTTCAATCATCTGCACTACATACAGGAGGGTCTCAGTCATCTGTATGCAATTTGCCATTAAAAAAAATATATATGTCCTAAACATTTCTCGGTATTTAAAAATCTTAACTGCCATATAACATATAGTCATTTCTTCAATAACTTAATCCACTTTAAGGGGAGTTACAGGAGTACCTGCCTTCTTCCCAACCTGCTTTTATTCGTTTGCTCTAACATTAGAAACAATCACGTTGGGTATTCCTATAGTATATTGACTATATTCTTTTGTAGTAGAAAAATAAGTAAGTGTTGGATAACTCTCTTCTTTAACATCTCAGCAGAGGATTGCTACATATGTTAAAAGTTTGGAAGAAAAACGATGTCAAGAATAAATTATTATATTATGGATAAGATAGTCTATCTAGGAAGGAAGCAGATTATAGAAAGTATTTCTATAAAAGAGTGCCAAACTATAAATGTACACATTGTGGTGAGGATTTCTATGTGAACCTTAACCTGCTACTCTATACTACTAACATGCTTTTGAGTTTTTATCACATTGATAGTAAAGGTATCAGAAAAGTTTATTGATCTGGAACTCAAAGTTTCTGTTCAGGGTGAGAGGCTGCAGTTAAAGAGTGAGGGGATACAGTTGAAGGTGAACCCACTCCTGGAAGTGCAATACAGTTGGCCATGTATGTCCAACTTACATGGTGTCCCAGGAGAAGTCAATTAGGGTTAGGCCAGTAGGTGGGGGTGGCACTAAATATCTTCCTGGCAGTAAGTAACCCACACTAATAGAAGAGTGATTCAGCTGCGATGATCTCATGTAAGTTTCTCAGGTATTGGATGGAGTAGGAGTCAACCAATGGCACGGTGGCTGTGACTCCAATCAGTCTCTGGCCCAGTATCCTAGAAACATGGCTTAAGTCCTGGGGGAAGGGAGGGCTAGAAGCAAAATCTGAAATGATCTGACGCATTGACATTCAAGAAACTTCTGTAGGTCTCCTATTTAGCTGTAGCAGAAATCAATTCTCCTTGCTCTACTGCAGGCTACTGGGCAGTCTGGATATCTTCAAAACAGCCACCAGGAGATAATGACAGGGATGGATATCTGATAGCAAGAATGGTAAGGTCAGGCAGGGCAGAGCCATGCTGCAAAGGCTACAGGGCTGCTGAAGCAGCAGGGCGGCAGCAGGCCACTGGAGAGGGTGTCGTCCCCAGTGTAGCCTGGGGTAAGATAAACCTGCTGTGAAAGTTGCTCCTGAGCTCATGACATCACCCGGAACCTCCCAGGAGGATAAGGGGAGGGGGACATGAACAGAGTACTGCAGTTTCTGCACAGACAGGTAAGGGATAAAGCCAGATTAACTGGGTTACAGATAGTGAGATGTAGTAAGTCTATGATTTACATATCACATAGATATGCTATTTTAGTACAGAAAGACTTAAATTTTAAATAAGTTTTGGAAGCAGTGAATTTCAAAGGCCTCCTCTGGGGTCAATTAAGATCTGCATATGAACCTTCACATGTTTAAGGGGGTTGTTCCTTAGTGAAAAGGAGGTTCAAAATGCAAAAAAAAAAAAAATGGCCTCTGAAAGGACTTCCGTTTTCTGTTTTCAAACTGGCGAATCCATACTTGTATTTGAAATTAAGCTATGAATACATAGAAACATGATGGTAACAATAGCTTAGTTCATTCTACCCATAAAATATGGGCCCTTGGGAAAGTCAAAATGCATTTTTGGATAGAAAAACTCGTCATGACTTTCCTGACATCCTAATATATATCTTTCATGTTTTTTCCTGCTACTAGAGAATGGCATGTCCTCTCTCTCTCCCTCTAGTTTTCTTATTTCATTTAAAAATGATTTAGTCATTAAACTCTATGCAATAGACTGTGAGGGTATTGAAATGCATAAGGTACAGTCACAAACCTTATGGCTACTCTACTCAATTTCTTATGCCATCCAAGCTAATAGCAAAGACAGTGGTTGCTTTAACAACCTACATATGAAAGTCCAGGAAAACTCACAAGACAATTGTAAACTCTGCATTGAGTGTTTGTTTTCCCTTGCTCAATGAACACAGAAAGAACAGAAAAAAATCCTTAACTATCTGCCTAATTCTTCCTGTAGAAGTATGAACCGGAATAAAATATATGATTATAAACTAGACAAAAGCAGAATATGTAATATTCTGGGAGTAAATGTGTTTGTGATTATTTGCATACATTTATAGTTCTGTTCTGTAGGAAATTATTAGGTTTTGCAATGGAATTCAAAGAGAAAAATATTCAACATATACATATTCATTAACATACCAGAAACAAACAAGGTGCTGAAAACATGGTACAGATTTATGAAATATAATTTAAATACATGAAATATTAACCTTCAGGGAAGAAGACTGATCTACTTTTCTGAATATGGACTCAGAAAATATTATATGAGAATTTTCATCTATGACTTATAAATAATATACATTCCTTTATAGGCAATACTAATGTGTGTGTTTATATCCAATTTATGAGGTTGTTTGATGCTTATGTGTTCTTTTTTCATTTTTTTTGAAAATATTATTTATTGAGGTCAGCAGATGGCATAGAGGTTACGTTGCTGGACTCCCACATGGTTAACTGTGGTTTGAGTCCCAGGCCCGGTGGCTTGAAACTTATGTCAAGCACATGTACATGTGTGTCCACGATCCTGGAAGGAGAATGGAGTAGAAGGGACCGCGACATAGCCCACCCCCTGGGGGGGTGATTTCTCATTTTCCCTTTCACTCTCTCTCTCTTTTTCTCAGGCAAATGCACATGCCCTAAGACAAAAACTTCTACAAAAAGTTATTTATTTATTTAATTTATTATTATCATTTTTAAAGTTTGCTGTAGGACATGTGTGCTTACCAGAGAGAGACAAAGAGAGGGAAAGAGAGACAGAAAAAGTGAGAAAGCAAGTACCAGGTATGGGATTTGAACCGTGTTTGGTCATGTGGGAGTCCAGAGCATTAACCACCATGCCATCTGCTGGATCCTGTTTATGTGTTCTTAATACACTGCTATTTAACTATGAGGAAATAAATTACGAAGGGAATAGTGGGGAGAAATAAAAAGCAGCCTACCTAGTACCTCCTTAATAGTTGGTAACTTTGCAATTTTAATGGAAATCTAGCAAATCAGGTATTGTAGAATTGTTATCTCTCTGCCAAAAGAGATGAGGAGGAATTTCATTTTCTACTATTCAGGTATATAGATGAAAATGACTATGAGTAAAACCACCCCCAGCAAATGTCATTAGTCTAGCTCTTTGTCACTAATAGGTAATTTAAGTTAATTTAGGAAAGATCATTGCCAGTGATAGAGCATGAGGAAGAGAAATTTATAAATCCATAATTCATAAGTTAAAGACTTCTATATTTTTTAAAGGTTTTTGCCATCAGGCACATATACTTGACCAAAAGAGACAAAGAGAGATGGAGAAATCACGCTGTGGTCCTGTCTCTTCCATTATCCTCTCAGGATTTGGGCACATGCATTTGTACATGCGCCTGGAGTGATTTTTTTTTTTTTTTTTTTTTGAGAAGTTTTTGCTATAGGGCGCATGCACTCACCAGAAAGACAAAGACAGAGAGACAGAAAGCAAGAAATCACCTCCCTCCAAGGGGTATGGCCATTCTACTCTAGGGATCGTGGGCATGCACGCACATGCACCTGGTGTGAATTTAAGACACCGGGTCCAGGACTTGAACTGTTGTCAATTACATGGGAGTTCAGTGACATAGCCATTATGCCAACTGCTGGTCCCAAGTGTGGAGTGATTTTTATGCCACCATGTCCGGAAATTGAACTGTGGTTGTCCATATAGAAGTCCAGCATCATATCCAACATGCTATCTGTTGCCCCCAAGACCACTACATTTTTAAAATCATCTTGGCAAGTATATTACTATGATGGTCTCTTTTTTTAAGTTTTTGCCATAGGGCGTGTGTGCTCGCTGGAGAGATTCAGAGAGACAGAAAGCAAGAAATCATCTTCCAGGGGGATGGCTACATTGCAATCTTTTTTTCCTCCATTTGTCTCCTGGGATTCTGGGCATGCATGCACACATGCCTGGTGTGATTCTCAAGTTACCAGGTCTGGGACTTGAACCATGATCGGCCATATGAGAGTCCATCACCTTAACCACTACCTGCTGGCCCTACTTTGATGTTCCTTTAGGAAAATCTTGGACAATCCAAGTCTACTTCCATTTGGGACACAAATGAGTCATAGTAACATTATCTCCATGCATAAAGAACAGTCTTGTTTACATGAAAATGGGAAAACTCTTAAATGATAATCTTGAGGATGGAGAATATACTACATTATCCAAATTACAATTATGACCTTAGTTATAGCAGATAGTGCAGAGTCAGCAAAGGGATAAGATGGGACAAACAAGTGGGACTGGAAAACAAAGTGTCCAGAGAAGTGTTTGGCAGAAGCCAGCATACTCCTGGCTCGCCTGTCTACAGAATTATCATTTATCTACCACCAGCTTCTCTCTCCTCAAAGAAATGCTAGTAAATGTCTTCTCGTGCTTCATCGATACCCAGTGTGCAATGTAAATAAGCTACGTGTCTATATTTCATGGCTCTCTAAAGCAGCTTTTTCTCATAAGAACAAGATTAGTCATTTGCAAAATTTAAAGAAATAGGAGCTACATCTTAATTAAGCCTACACTGTACTATGAAAACATTTTTCCTAAACACATTGGCATTTTCCCCTTGAAATCAATAATGTACTTCTTGAACAGTATATTGGTTTTGCATAAGAGATAAACAGATGTTTATTTATGGTGATAGAGGAGAAACACACCAATCTATTGAAAGGTAGATAAGAACGGGGATTCAGGAGTTCTGGAATAATCGTTTGTTACTGGCTTGTCATAATAAGAAAGATACCTGGTCTTTTTTCCCACAGTTACTAGCACAGAGCTCTTATACCTTTGGAACTTCCTGTCCTCTCAGGCCACTAGGCCGCCACAAGGTTAATCATCTCTAGGCCAGGGACTTGGGGACAGGCTTACTTCCAGATATCCTTTTGACTGGAGCATTCTCTGCACAACCCAAGAAGTCCAATGCAAGGGCTGAGAGGACTGGGCTCCCAGGGGAAAGCAATCATGCGTAGCCTCTGCAGTTACAGATTTTCCTGTTATCCCAGTTCTGACTGGGCCCCCACAGTAAGTTCAACTCTTCCTGCCTAAAATAAATAAGATGAAAAGTAATTGGATGATAGAAACATCTTCTATTCTAGTAAGGCAGCTCTTGGAGGCTGCTAGATAGCTTCAAGGTCTTCTTCACCAGAAAGACCAAGCCTTGATTAGAAGCTTAGAACTTTTATTCCACACCGCCCCCCCCCCCCCCCCCCCCCGCTTCCAGGAAGGGAAGAGGAGGTGGAGACTGAGTTAATTACCAATGGTCAATGAATTAACCAATCATGTCTACTTAATGAAGCCTCCATAAAAATGATGGAGGTGGGGAGAAGAGGCTCAGATTGGTGAATACATGGAGGTGTTGGGAGGGTGGTACACCTGACAGTGTTGGAACCACCCCCTACCACCATACCTTCTATGGCTCTTTCTTCTACTTGGCTATTCCTGAGCTGTATCCTTTATAATAACTGACGATAGTTAAATAAAGCTCTTTTCTGAGTCCTGTGAGTAATTCTAACATATTACTGAACCCAAGTAGGGGCTGAAGGGGAGGTTATGGGAATCCCTGAGGTGCAGACTGAGCACTCCATTTGTAGTTGGCATCCAAAGTAGGGGCAATCTTGTGGGGCTGAGTCCTTAACTTGGGGCTCTGTACTAACTATGGGAGTTGGTATCAGAATTGAAATTAATCGGTGTCAAAATTGGTTGGCATGACAAAAATTAAAACTCTTAGGCATTTTGCTTGCTTTCCTCTCTCTCTCAGATAATTCACTATGGGAAAAGTCAGATGTTATGTATTAAGGACACTTTAGTCTATGGAGAAGGCCATGAAAGGAATTGAGCTTCCTAGCAACAGCCAACAAGGAACTGAGGCCCCTTTTCCACAGTCACACTAATGAGCCATTGCAGAAGTCTATCCTCCAGTCCCAGAGAAGCCTGCAGATGACTGCAGGACTGATTCACCTCCTGAGACACCACACAAAGCTGCCCCCTAGATTCCCACCCTCAGTAACCTTGTGAGTTGCTACATGCTTGTTGTTTTAAGCTGCTAAATATCTGGGTAATTTCTTAGACCTATCAGTAGATAACTACTAGTGAATGATTCCACTGGAGGCCCTGCAAGAAGTCCACCAAGAGTGGATCCTATAACGAAAAAAAAAAAAACAAAAAACAAAACAAACAAACAAACAAAAAAACAAGAAAAAGCTAATAAATTACTCTGAATTTCAAACAAGATATTCATTGACATATACATTGTATATTAACTGAAATACTGAATGTTCACAATAGTTCATTCAGCTTCAATATCTTTCCTCAACTATTTTGTTCCATTGTTTTCACTGGTTATTATTGTATTCCTGTTCAATCTTTAAAGAAGCAACGGAAAGGGTACCCACCTCTAACCTAAGAAGGTAAGTAACTCAAGACTTTCTATGCTCTATCCCTTCCTTAAAATAATGTGACCAGATGAATTCTAGAATCATTTTAGGAATTACGTATTATAATAATAATGATGTGTTGAGCACTTTTTTCTTTCTTTTCTTTTAGATATTTTTGTTTGTTTGTTTTGCCATAGCTTGTGTGTGTTTGCCAGACAAGACATAGAGAGAGGCACATAGAGAGGAGGAAAGTGAGAAATCATCGCCACAGGATTACAACAACATCACAGAACCTTCTTCTCCATTCTCCTCTCAAAATTCTGGGCACACATGCACACATGCCCAGCATGTTTTTCAGACCATGGAGTCAGTTATGGGGGATCCAGCATCTTAACCACCATGCCACCTACTGCCCACACCCACTTTTTTTTTTTTTTAATTCCAGATGGTGCATTCACTTGCTAAAGACAGGGACAGAGACACAGAGAGAGAGGAAGGGAGAAAAAGCACTCCTCAATGCAGCATAGTCACACTGCCACCCCCTCTCCATTTCTCCATCCTGTTAGGATTTGGGGCAGGTACACATGGTGGTGGTTGAGCCTGTTGTCCTGAGTTAAATCTGGGTACCCCCCCACCCGCAAAACCTTTGCTTATGATTAAATTAAAAGAATTTAGGGGAATTAATTAGTATAATGAGAGACAGACTTTCATAAGATATTACAACAATCTAGACTTTCTTCCTGTGGTCTTATATAGGGCTTGTTTATGTTATTTACAATATTTTGAATGAATATTTCCTGAATTACATTTCCTTCAACCATAATCAGGCCATAGCATGACTGCTACGTAATTTCTTATCTTCCCTTTTGCTGTTAGTTAAAGTATTCCACATAAAGAAGAAACTACCACATGACACCAATACTTTCAAAAGTATTGATTAATGTAGACAGCTTGAAAAAATAAAAAAAAACTAGTAATATTTTACAGGACTACTACTGTTAACCATTTGGAGTTTGGGTGGAGAAAGGCCAATTCAAAAACGTGGATTCCTTCAGAGAAAAACCTTTTAATTTTTATGAAATTAAATATCTTCAGATGACTGCACATATCATGAGGACATGCTCTCTGAATCACGAACAGTTTAGTTTAGTTGATATTACAAATTTCTGGTTTTAGCTGTTTTTGATACAATACAGTTCATTTGTGTATTTTAAACTACTGGGGCCAGGATTCACACTAGTCAACCACAAGGGGTCCAGCTCCTTTAACCACCAGGCTATGGAGCTGGCCTGAGCACTTTAAATAAAGCCTTAGTTCACAAACTGGGAGGTGCAAAAAGTGTTTCATTTCTTTCTTTAAATTATTTGATTGTTTTAAAAAAACTCTAATGAATTTGATCTCTGCTCTCTATCCTACCAGACAGATTAGAAGTCCAATCTCAGTTATTATTGGAGCTCCCTCTTCTTTATCTCCTGAGGTCAGATCCCGGTCTTAGTCTTTGCCAAGGGCATCAGGAAGGTATCCAACCTTGGCCCTTTCTATGCCCATTATCTGGCACTGCAGCATGGTTTCTTCAGGCCCACTGGGCCCATGCTTGCAGTGGTGGGAGGAAAACTAAAAAGAGAACAAACACTACACAACACCTTAATGGATCATCCTATGGTGGGGAGTCATCGCGTGAATTAAATGTTAGGAAAAAAAGAAAAGAAATAAGGAACATGGTGGCAACCTTCAGGTTTTTAGACACTCAACAGGACACAAAAAGCGCAGAAACAATAAACCATGGGATAAAAATAGGTCATTTTCATAAGTACAATTTAAACTGCAAGGACTGGGGGAATCAACAGAAGAAAATGATTAGAAGGGAGTAGACTCAATAATTATTATTACACACATATACACATACATGCACAAATACATTACATAAACACACTATATATAAATAAATATATATACACATGTATATATATAGTGTGTGTGTGTGATATATATATATATATATATATATATATATATATAATCCTTCACATTGTATTAAATCTTACACATTATAAAGAACTTTTTCCACATTGATAACTTCATTTTAGATATTTGTTAAAAAAAAAAAAAAACAAACAGGACAGACACTGGCAAGTGGCATGGTGGTTAAGGTAGTGGACTCTCATATGACTGACCATGTTTCGAGTCCTGGACCTGGTGGCTTGCTTTCTCACTCTCCTTTTCTCTCTCTCTCTCTCTCATCAAATAGAATAATAATAAAAAAAATAAAGTTAAATAAATAATTATTTAAACAAAAATAACAGGATAACAGGAGAGCGATAAATTAACATCTTTATTTTACAGATGAGGAAACTGGGATTCAGCTGGCACACCCTTTAACTAGTCTTTTCTCTGTCTCATTGTCCCACTTCTGTGGTGAACTGGTTTTCCTGAAAATGTAAGTTCTAAAGTAAAATTGCAGGTACCTGTCTGGATGTTTTAGTTTACTTTTCTGTTGCTAACAATTGAGCAATTCATAAAGAATAGAAGCTCATTTAGCTCAAGGTTTTGGGGGTCTATGTTCAAGAGGCCGTTATCTGGTGAGGATCTTCTTGCTGGTGGAGACGCTGCAGAGTCCTGATGCAGCACAGGGTATAATATGGCTAGAGTTTGCACGTGTCCATGTCTGTTTCATTCCTTCTCCATACAAACCCACCAGGATCCAATCACGAGGGCCCCATGCTGATGACCTATCTAATCCTAATCTCTTTCTAAAGCTGCCCCTTCCAACACCATAGTTGGATTAAGTTTCACCCTCTTAACTCAAATTTCAACACATGAATTTGGGGGGGGGGCATATTCAGATCACAGCAACAGACAAGGAGAAGAGACATCCCATATATAGTGTGTTTGTATATATAATCCTTCACATTGTATTAAATCTTACACATTATAAAGGACTTTTCCTTAGTAGCACGGAGTGTGTGTGGCTACAGGAGAACATGAAAAATACATGAGAAAAAACAATCAAGAAAAGTGGAAGGTACAAGACACAGGACAGAAAAATCAAGATGTGGAATCCTGAGAGCACATGGAGTGGCTATCCAAGGCTTATATTACGGCCTGAACTGTATACACAGATGGTAAAACTTTGAGAAGGTCATCGTAGCTTGCTTATTAAACCTCCATGCTTCTCAGTGATATTCCACATCACTTTCAGTACCAATCCAGCATGACCCAGCGCAAGAGTTCGGGGGGGAGGGGGGAATTATTGGAGCCAGTTCCCTCTCTCCTGCGAAGACAGGGATGGAATTCAGGAAATGGTGTATAGCATCTTCTCAAGGGGAGCAGAATGGAAGGCCTCTAAAGGACTAATAGGATTCTAGCTGATTTAATATAAGATGCCAGATGGATACAGTGGACCATTAAGGTGTTGTAACACTTTGTTAACCTTTTCATAAAGATCTTGCATGGCCTAGTGTTGAGAATATACACTGCTTTCAGTGCTGATAAATAAGAAATTGATGAGTATATGGGGGCTGGGGGAGAGGAGTCTGCCAATAATCAACCTCTCCCGATTCACTCCTTCTCTCAACATGGTTATCTACTTTTATAAGAAACAGTATTTCAGCAAATGAAAATTCTCAAAATCCTCAATCATACTCCTTATCCCAAAGCCTGGATTTAGTCAGAAAGCTTTGTGGTGCTTCTGACTCAGTAGACTTGGTTATCCTGTTTAATTGGATTGATGGCGACAATTGTAATTACCTTAGATGAGATTGCCAGTAATGTAATTATGCTTCCTTCATCAGCATGAGCTGGACTTGTGGAATACATACAGAAGACGCCTCCAATTAATGAGAGGTTAAGGAGAACATCATATTGCTTCTAAAATCATGTTTGTTACTGTATAGGATTTTTAAAGTCATGTAGGAAGCTGAAGAAATTATTTCTCTAAGATAGCTTTTCTGATTCAAAGACATTTCTGTTCAAAGCTAGACAACAGAGTGAGTTGAATACATTATAGATCTTTTTACTTAAATTAAATGAAAATCTGAAGTATTCAGCACAGATTAGCAATAGCAAATTTGGTATTTTCTTACTGTTTTGTTAATGCTCATTGTTTCTAAACAGAAACTCCCATCTCAAAGACATTTTAGAAAATCGTAAAATAAATACATAGTCGAGTTTAACTGTTTCTGCAGTTTGAAAACTTGCAGCTTCTAATAGTAACATAGTAAATAAAAACGGTACTTTAAAAATATGGGACTTTACAAGTAGGTAAAGTTATAATTAATACCTAAGAAGCCAGATGCTCTCCTGCAATGATGACTCTATTTTCCAATTAACACATGGAGAACCTTAACATTTTCTACTGGAAGGCCAGCCTCTAACCAGGACTAGTCTGCCAAATGTACTGCAAACACATGTAGTTTAGGAGAAATGGCACATACTGGAAATCCACCCCAATCTTATTAGCTTTAGCACTGCTCTCATTAAAAATAGAGCTGCTTACAGGTTTTTCCTTCTGCAGCATATGAAACAGGAATTGGAAACGCGCCCTTTTGAAAAACTTATTCCTGTATTCACAAACCAGATGGTGCACATCAAATACATCCTGGTTTCCTAATGAAATGAAAAAGGATTCCTATTGTGTTCTTTAATATGGTTAACACGTCCTCAATCACTAGCTTTTACAGATTTTCCTGGGAAGTTCAACTTGGCCACTGCTGTTCTGCTGGTGTCGGGCAGGAAGTCCTCACTAGAGCTGAGTTAGGGCCGTGCTGATAAGCTCTCTGCGTCTTCATTCTTCCGTAATGGGCTTCAGCAGAGATGCGAGGCCCTGCACAGGTCCTTACAAAAAACCCTCAATTTCTTCCTCTTTCTCTCTTTTCTTCTCCTTCCATCCCTGTGGTACACTCCAATACTTTGTCAAGCCATATTTATGGGTGTTCTCATCACTAACACCACTAATAAAAACTGAATTTTGTACACCATTTAAATGTCACACTGATGACATACTGTCAAAATGTATCCAAAGCCAATAACTATGTTATGGATTTTGCCAACAAATAGAGTGATGTTGCTTACCTTGGAGAGGTTGGTTCGTCTGGTCAAAAACCTGAAAAAAGAAGAGAAATGGATTAATTTTCTATTACTTCTGACCTTGGAAACCACAATTCTGAATTAAACATAGACTTGGTAGCGCTATTCGTTTGGTAAATCAACTTGTCATTCTCTAATTCTATGTATCTTTTGCTTGAAGTAATAGAATGGATTAAGCTAACTTGGATTCTAACTTGAATCTAATTTCTCTGTTTAATTCCACTCTGAGTGAAAAATAAGTTTAGTTGAGAAAAAGCTTGCAGCATAGTCTTGAGTAAAAAAATTGGGGCAGGTAAGATGTGGTTGCAAAACTTTTTTTTTTTTTTTTCTTATTTTACATTTTTGATAACTTGAAAAATCTTTGGTCAGTTATGACTTATTTTATCTCCCTCCACAGATGAGAGAAAATTTTCTTTGTGCTGAGTTTCCCTGTTTCATACACTGCAACATCATATCTCATTTTTCTTTACAAACGCCTCTAACTTAACAGGCGGAAAGAGCACACATTACCAATAGATCCAGCCATATAACACCCTAAACCTGGAGATAACAAGTTGAAATCTTCACATCCTCCAAAATAAATCAGTTACCCCATCAATTCTGTAAGCTTTAGAGTCTAAAAGTTGAAGGAAGATATTTTTTTTTTTTCAGGAAAGAATGAAATTTAATAGAACAAGTGTTGCATCATATAAGGCATTTTTCAAAAACTTAGAGGTCATGTGTCACTTCAATTAAACTGCAAATGTTTCATGAAAATAAAGTCAATTTTTGAATTAATTAATTATTGTTATTTATACATTAAATTACTATACATCATTTAGATTGTAAAGAGATTTTACCCAGCATGATATACATCTCAGTCGAGTTGAGAATACTATACACATCCTCATCAACAGATAATAAACCATACCTGTGTCCCACAAATATCTTACCTCTTCATATTTTTCCCCCAAATTTCCTTTACTGTGCTCTTTCCCGCCCACATTCTCCTTCCACTTTGTCTCTAGTGTACGTAATCTTTTCTTTAAATTTATTTTCTTTATATTTTTCATTTAATTTTCTTCCATATATTCAATTATATTATTATTTGTCTTACAAAAAGGATATTTAAACAGGTGAACATTTCTCCCTAGTACTGTTGAAAAAACTACGAAATATCTTCAACAGATAATACCTCACATCTTTGTGTCATTAATGCTTTGCCTCCCTGTCCCTCCCCCAAATGTCCTTCCTGAAACCCTTCTCTTTCACACACACTATATCTGGTATTTACATCTATATACTGTGTTTCTATATACTTTATTTTTTTATTTTTAAAATTTTTTTTCTTTCTATTTATTTTTACATTTTTCTACAAACATTTACTTTACATAGCAAACAATTTTAGCTCATACTCCATAATTCTTGACAGTTTACAACTTTCAAAATTTCAAAATACTGAATTTTAAAGATAATGCTCAAAATATGTCTTATAATTTTGTATAATTTTATAACTCTATAACAACAGAGGCAGTATGGTTTCAAATATATATATTTTTCAATTATATATATATATATATATTTTTTTTTTTTTTTTTAGAGGGCAGACAATCGGTATATATTAAGTGGGGACATGCAATGCCTCTCCTTCATAGCATGGCTTGCTTCACTCAGCAGTAAGTCTTTCATATTCATCCACTTCCTTTCAAAAGCCAGGGTTCTGTTGTTTTTTATGGATGAATAGTATTCCATTGAATATATGTGCCACAGTTTTTCTAACCATTCATCAGTTCGTGGGCATTTAGGTTGTTTCCATGACTTAGCAATCGTGAAAAGTGCCGCAATAAACATCGATGGGCAAGCACTTTTCCGATAAAGTATTCTTCTGTCCTTTGGGTAGATACCAAGGAGTGGGATTGCTGGATCATATGGTAGTTCTATTTGTAGATTTTGGAGGAATCTCCAAACTGTTATCCACAGTGGTTGGACCAATTTACATTCCCACCAGCAGTGTAAGAGAGTTCCCTTTTCACCACACCCCCTCCAGCACTTATCATTTTTTGATTTTTTTTTAATCTTAGACATTCTGACTGGGGTTAGGTGATATCTCATTGTGTTTTGATCTGCATTTCTCTTACAATGATGGATGTTGAGCATTTTTTCATATGCATTTTAGCTATTTGTATGTCATCTTTAGAGAGTGGTTTTTTCAACTCATTCTCCCATCTTTTAATAGGATTGATTGTCTTTTTTCCGGAACAGCTGCTTGAGTTCCTTGTGAATTCTGGTTATCAGTCCCTTGTCTGATGCATAGTTTACAAAAATATTTTCCCATTCTAAGGATTGTTTGTTCAAACTAATCACTGTGTCTTTTACCATGCAGAAACTTCTTAGTCTGATGTAATCCCACTTGTCTATTTTAGGGATCTTAGACTGTGCGTTGGGAGTCTTATTTAAGAAGTTTTTCCCTATCCCAATGTCTCCCAGATTTTCCCCAGTGTTTTCCAGGAGCAGTTTTATAGTTTGAGGTCTTAGATTTAGATCTTTGATCCACCTTGACTTTATTTTTGTCAGAGGTGAAAGGTAGGGGTTCAGATTCATCTTTCTGCAAGTGGAGATCCAGTTTTGCCAGCACCATTTGCTGAAGAGGTTTTCTTTTTCCCACTGAATTGACTGGTACCCCTTGTCAAAAATCAGTTGGCTGTATGTTTGAGCATTCATTTTTGGAGACTCTATTCTGTTCCATTGGTCCACTTGTCTGTTTCTGTGCCAGTACCATACTGTTTTAATTACCACAGCTTTGTAGTATATTTTTGGGTCAGGTAGTGAGATGCCGCCCACTCCATTCTTCTTGTGCAGAACTGCTTTGGCAATACGGGGTCTTTTATGATTCCAGACAAACTTTATGATTATCTTTCCTAGATCTGTGAAGAATGTGTCTGGAACTTTGATTGGCATTGCATTAAATAGGTAGATTAATTTGGGTAAAATTGCCATTTTGATTATGTTAATTCTTCCAATCCAGGAAAATGGGATGTCCTTCCACTTTTTTGTGTCATTTTCAATTTCTTTTTTTATCTTCTCATAGTTTTCCTTGTGGAGGTCTTTAACTTCTTTAGTTAGATTTATCCCTAAATATCTTATACTTTTTGTGGCTATGGTAAATGGAACAACTTTTTTCAGTTCTATCTCAGTCTGCCTGTTGTTCATATACAGAAATGCTATAGATTTCTGGATATTATTTTGTAACCTGTAATGCTACTGTATTCATGTATTACTTCCAGAAATTTTTTTATGGAAACCATTGGGTCTTCTATGTATACAATCATGTCATCTGCAAATAGAGAGAGTTTCACCTCTTCTTTTCCTATTCGAATGCCTTTTATTTTTTCCTCTTTTCTGATTGCAATGGCCAAGACTTCTAGTACTATATTGAAGAGGAGTGGAGAAAGTGGACATCCTTGTCTTGTACCCGTTTTTAGTGGAAAAGCTTTCAGCTTTTCTCCACTGAGGATGATGTTCGCTATGGGTTTTTCATAGATAGCTTTTATTGTGTTGAGAAATGACCCTTCTATGCCAATTTTGCCGAGAGTCTTGATCATGAAGGGATGTTGTATCTTATCAAATGCTTTTTCTGCATCAATTGATATGACCATATGGTTTTTATCTTTCTTCCTATTAATAATTGTATTACATTTATGGTTTTGCATATGTTGAACCAACCTTGCATTCCTGGGATAAAGCCTACCTGATCGTGATGTATAATCTTTTTTATAAGTTGTTGTATACGATTTGCTCGTACCTTGTTGAGAATCTTTGCGTCTATATTCATCAGGGATATTGGTCTATAGTTTTCCTTCCTTGTCCTGTCCTTGTCTGTTTTAAGGATATGGGTGATAGAGGCTTCATAGAATGAATTAGGGAGAGATTCACCCTTTTGGATATTTAGAAATAACTTGAGCAGAGTGGGGGTTAACTCTTCTTTGAAAGTTTTGTAGAATTCAGAGGTGAATCCATCAGGGCCAGGGCTTTTCTTTGTTGGGAGGTTATTTATAACTGATTTGATCTCCTGGCTTGTTATGGACCTATTCAGACTTTCTATATCCTCCTGGCTCAATCTAGGTAGATTATACATGTCCAGGAATTTGTCCATCTCATCCAAATTATCTTGTTTCTTGGCATACAGATGTTCATAGTACCCTCTAATAATGTTTTTTATTTCTACTATGTCTGTTGTTATTTTGCCTTCTTCATTGCAGATTTGATTCACCTGGTTCTTTTCTCTCTTCTTCTTAATAAGTCTCGCTAGTGGAGTATCAATTTTGTTTATCTTTTCAAAGAACCAGCTTTTACTTTCATTTATTTTCTGTATAGTTCGTTTATTTTCTATTTCATTTATTTCTGCTTGTATCTTTATTATTTCCTTTCTCCTGGAGTTTTTTGGATCTTTTTGCTGTTGCTTTTCCAATTCCGTGAGGCATGATGTTAGGTGATCCATTTGCCTTCTTTTCATGTTCCTCTTATGTGCACTAATTGCTATGAACTTCCCTCTTATGACTGCTTTAGCAGTGTCCCAAAGATTATGGAAATTCGTGTCTTCATTGTCATTGGCTTCCATGAACCTTTTGATTTCAGTCTTTATTTCTTCAGTAGTTGTGGAGTCATTCAGGAGTAGGTTATTAAGTTTCCATGTATTTGAGTATTTTTGAGGATTTCTCTTGATATTAAACTCAAGTTTAATTCCATCATGGTCGGTGAAGATGCTAGATATAGTTTCTATGCTTTTGAATCTGTAGAGGCTTGCTTTGTGCCCAATGATGTTGTCAATCTTCAAGAATGTTCCATGTGGCGGTGAGAAAAAAGTGTATCTCGAGGTTTTAGGATGGAAAGTTCTATAGATGTCTGTTAAGTCCATTTGATTTATGATATCATTTAGATCTTTTATCTCTTTACCTAATTTTTGTCTAGATGATCTATCCAGGGGGGATAGTGCAGTGTTGAGGTCTCCAACAATTAGTGTGTTGCAGTCTATCTCCCTTTTAAGATCTAGCAGTCTTTCCTTCACATATTTGGGTGCTCCTGTGTTAGGCGTATAGATATTAATAAGTGTTATATCTTCTTGATCGATTGATCCTTTTACTACAATATAGTGCCCTTCTTTGTCTCTTCGAACAGTTTTTGTTTTAAAACCTATTTTTTCAGAGATTAGTATTGCGACTCCAGCTCTTTTTTGGTTCCCATTTGCATGGAAAATCTTTTTCCAACCCTTCACTTTCAGTCTATGTATATCTTTATCCATGAAGTGGGTTTCCTGTAGGCAACAGATAGAGGGTTTTTGTTTTTTAACCCACTCAGCCAGTCTGTGTCTCTTGATTGGAGAATTTAATCCATTAACATTCAATGTTATTATCGATGTTAATGGATCTGTCTCGACGTTTAAGTTGGCCATTGTCTTAGTTGCCTTTTACTCTTTTGTTTCTGGCTGTTACTTCTTTAGTTTTCCTGAAACAGTACTTTCTTCAGAGTTTCATGGAGAGCTGGCCTGGTGCTGGCAAATTCTTTCAGGTTTTGTTTGAGAAGATTTTAATCTTTTTTTCCCATATGAAGGATAATCTTGCAGGATACAATAATCTTGGTTGAAATTGTTTCTCTCTTAAGATGTACTTTCAGTACATCTTCCCATTCTTTCCTTGCTTGCATTGTTTCCGTTGAGAAGTCCGGTGTTAGCCTGATGGGGTGACCTTTGTATGTCACTTGTCGTTTCTCTCTTGCCAGTTTTAGTATCTTATCTTTATCTGTGGTTTTAGCCAGTCTGGCTATGATATGCCTTGGGGAAGATCTTCTTGGGTTGATTCTATTTGGTGTCCTTTGTATTTCTTGGGTCTGGATGTTTGAGTGCCTCTCTATGCTTGGAAAATTTTCTTCCAATATTTCATGGAATAGGTTTTCCATGCTCTTATTAGTTTCTTCACTTTCTGGGATACCAATTATTCGAATGTTAGGACGTCTGATGGAATTTAGTAATTCTCGTATGTTATCTTCATGTTTTTTTTGTTATTTTCTCTATCTTTTTTTGGTTTTCCCTAGGTCAGAAGTTTTATCTTCTACATCAGAGATTCGACCTTCAGCATGGTCTAATCGACTTTTAATACTTTTGAGAGAGTTTTTGATTTCCTGGATTTCAGACTTCACCTCTAATAGTTCCGTCTTATTCTTCCTTAGCATTTCCTCCTTCATATCGTTGAAGGACTTTCTCATCTCCTGTAGTTCATTGTCTCTTTTCTGTTCCAGCTCATAGTACCTGTTCAACATGAATGTTCTAAACTCTATCTCGGACATTTTGGTAACGTCCTCTATTTTTTCAAGAAAAAGTTATTGCGTTCCTTTGATGGAGACATATTTCCTGCTTTATTAAGGCCTGAGGTTCTTCTACTTCTAACCATTGGGAGATGTGTTCCCTTTGAAAAACCTTTTACGAGAATGTTTCTTCGAATAGGAGCAAGTGTGTTTCCTTTCTGATGTGGAATGGAGACAGCCAAAGTCTCTCTTCAATTGTGTTTAGTAATGTAATCCAAGAAAAAGTATTCTCTTCAGGTGTCCAAAGAAATGTATCTCCTTTTTTGCAGGTGTTTCAGTGAAATGGAGGATTCTAGAGAGTCTTAAAATGCTAGAATGTTTCAGAATTGTAATTCTAGACCTATCTAGACAGCCAGGGATGGTGAAGATAAAGGAAGTGAGGACTGAATAAATGGGAAGAAAATAATACGTAGAATAAAGAAAAAGTCGCGCGCTGCGCCACGATTTCGCCAGGGGTTGAAAGCTGGGAGTGTGGTGTGGTGGAACTGAGGGTGTTCCTGTGTGTTAATCAGATGAGAGAAATTTACAAATGAAAGACGTGGGTAAGGGGACAGAAAAAGAAAGGGGAAGGGAAAAAAAAAAAGTGTACCTGGCTGAAAGAGGGGTGTCTGACTTGGGGGTCCCGGGGCTGAAGCTACTGGGGGCAGTCCTCCCTCGAAGATCCTGGCCCAGGGGTTGAAAGCTGGGAGTGTGTCTGAAGGAAGATTTTTTTTTTTTTTTTGGAGAGATTTTTGCTATAGGGCATGTGCACTCGTCAGACAGAGGGAGACAGAGAGACAGAAAGCGAGAAATCACCCCTCATGGGGGATGGCCACACTGCAATCCCTTCTCCTCCATTCTCCTCTCGGGATCTTCGGCATGCACGCACACGCGCCCGGCGTGAGTTTAAGCCATTGGGTCTGGGACGCGAACCGCGGTCAACTACGTGGGAGTCCAGCGACATAGCCATTACACTAACTGCTGGTCCCTGAAGGAAGATATTTTGAACAGCACTGTGCAAAAGTTATTGCTGAGTTACATATTCAGTTAAGCTACACTCTATGTCTTATTCTCCATTTGTTTTGCAGAAACATTTAGTTTATATGTTAAACATGCTTATGTTCCAACATGGGCAAGAAAGACTTAATTAAAGATAACACCACTACCATCAAGTGATGCAGTGGTTGATCAGTACTCTGGGATTTAAAAAATGTTCCCCAAATGCTATAGTTCCCTGGAACCTGAAGGCTTTTCTTCTCCTTAAGGTATAGAATTGCTTCTCCTCTTGGTGTTTTGCCAATAAAAAAAAAAATGTATTTAGCAAACAGTTATCCCATCCATCAAAAGGTTAGGATCCTTTTTTTTTAGTGCTCTTTCTTAATGGGTTAAAAATTGATTAATTGGTTCACCTAGAACATTCTTAGCCTTGGGGGCAAAGACAGAGCTTTATACACATCAGTGGACTGGATTTTAAGAAAGAAAGAAAAGAAAGCCAACATTCAAAAATACAGTTAACTTCAGAAATGGGAGAAAATATAAAAATCAAGGTCTGAAAGCAAAGAAAGATTCTTCTATTTATTTCAAACCAAATGGCTGTGTTTTAAGTTGCATTGAGTTACCATTTCCTGTACTGGCTCTATCAGAATTCTGATCTCTAAATTCATCTGGACAGTATATACAGTGAACACTGGAATCATCTGAATCTCCTATATACGTTTTGGGGAATTGAAAGAGGAAGGCTAACCTTTCCCCTAGCAGATCTTGACCATGAGTGCTTCATCCTGCCCCTGGGGTCTTTGAGACAACTCCCAGGAAGAGGCTTCTTTAAATGGAAAGGGAATTGCTTGCCATGGCTAGGAAAAAGTGAGAGGAAGTGCTTGAAAGCCAGTGATGTTAATTCCCCATTTGCTCTGATCTCTCTCAACCCCTTCTACCAATCATCGTTTGGATATCCCGAAGAACCATGATTCCAGCACAATCATTGTATCTTACGGGATGTAGGATTTAAATTTAAGTGTGCATGAGAATCCATTGGGGAGCTTATTAAAAATGCAGATTTCTGACCTCTAGCCTAGCTCTATTAGATCTGGATCTCTAGAGGGTTACCGCCAGGAATGTCCATTTTGATTATACATTTTGAGACACAGACTTAGGACGATATGATATGTGACCTCAGGCTGTGCCAAGTACAAAGTCTGGAGGGGAAAAAGTTAATTCTAAGTTGATATGCAGTCTCAGAGTACTACTCAGTAAGTATTTGAATTTGAAAAATTCAAATAATATTCAATAATATTTACTACTTAAATACAACTTGTATATTATTTGTATATGTTTTTCCTTTATGATTTCCAAGTAGCAGCTCTCTGACAGATCTGAAACATTATTTTGTCTTAGTAATTTATAAATTACTGAAACAAGGAAAAACTATAGGTGAGATAGACTCTAATTAATGTGGCCCTCATTTAGAGTTTCACTCTAAATCATAGAATCCTTAGTATTTGTACCCAGAAGGACTTCAGAAAGACTTCAGAAAAACAAAGTCTCAGTTTTTCTTTTCTTTTTTTTTTCATTTGAAGACATTTTCATGCAGAGAGATGAGCTAACTAGGATTATGTTATAAATGAAGGTGATCTGAAAGATTAATAGAAAATTTTGGCCATGAGCTCGAATAATTCCCAGGTGTCTGTTTAATTTTTATGTCCTTCCAGTTCAGATGGAAATATTCACAAAGAGAACCATGTAAGTAAATACAATTAATCATAATCAATTATGTACTGTCCTGGATTTGCCCAGAACCAAAATACTGAAATGGACACATGATACTGTGCTGGTTTCAATTTTCCATTGACTCCTGAAACACTTCATGCTTTGCTTGGGATAGCACCACGCTTTCAACCTCCAACTATAATTAATATTACGAAAGACACAGCAATGACCAAACACATGCCATGAAGCCCTTAAGTGTCGAATGGCCTTTGCCAATATACATAGAGTTGGTAAAAACGATAATGAACATATTATTATCATTTTTCTTTCTAGCAGCCTCAGAATCTCCCTTCCCTCATCTACAAATGCTGAGTTTGAACTTGACATCTAAGGATCTAACAGAACAACACAATTAAGCTAAAATGAAAGGACTGACATAAAGTTGCCAACTTCTGATTTAAAACATATGTGAGACTATTTGAAAAATTATCATCTTTTCTATCATCATTATTTCATTGAAAAGGAAAATTTTAACACAAGAAGCATAGGAAGCACATAATTTCAAAATGAATGTAACTTAAATTTTTGTGTGTGTGGGCTAGAGGGCATGTGCACTCACTGGAGGGAGACAGAGACAGAGTGAGGGAAAGTGAAACAGCACCCTGCCATGGGGAATGGTCATGCCAAAATAAATCCCTTCCCCATCTCTCCCTCCTTTGGGGATTTGGAGCACAAAGACACATGTGCCCAGCATATTTTTCAAGCCTTCAGGTCTGGGATTTGAACTGTTGGTTCAGCCATGTGGGATCCAGCAACCATAACTACCAAGCCACGGGCTGTCCCTTCAATTGAGAAAAAAAAGAAATCATCTTAGTAAATATTACATTGTCCTTAAGTGTTCCATGTTACTGTAGATTCATAATTTGCTCTTGAACCAGCATCAATCTGTACATTACTCATTGAAAGCCACTGACCTAAAGTTTTTCTAAGCTTGTGTCATAAAGGCAGCATTTCTCATGGTGTATCTGACAACTCTCACTCTGATATTTCCTGGTATTAGGAAAAAAGTGGTGGTAGTGAGGTGGTAATGGGTGCTTTATATAGTATAATCACCTTGCAGAGATTCTTAGAGCATAATACTATAGATTTAGAGTTCTCCTGAAAAAAAATTTTTTAGTTATCTTTATTTAGTCCATTATTTAAAGAAATTATTTACCCCAGGAAATTTGTTTTCACATAGCATCTACTAGCATTCCGCAAAACTAGTGTTCTGAAGTTAATATTCCATTGTTTTCCCTAATTTAGCTCTTCTTGGCCCACCACTTAGTTAATAAACCCATCATTTTTCCACTCCCAAGTGGTAATTTTTTTAGAAATCTTGACCTGCACTCAACACATATCACTTAGGTGGGCTTGAAGTAAGCCTAACACTGCAGACCACAGGCTAAAAGGTCAATTCAGAATAAAGTCATAGAAGGAAGAAATATCTTCACCAGGGAGATCTTGTCAATCCAGTCCTACCAGAGCAGACTATTTCTTTCAGGTCTTCTCTCTTTCTAATCATTTTGTTATGCTCAGCTGTGTGTAAGGAATACAAAGTAACAGTGGCTTAAATCAGATGCCTGTATTTTCTATTTTCCCTTGATATACGTAATTACTTACATAGTCCCACGGAGTGGTTTCTTTTTAAAATTTATTTATTTATCATTACTATTTTTCAATTTAACCAGAGAGAGAGAGAGAGAGAGAGAGAGAGAGAGAGAGAGATAAGCGGGAAAGTGAGAAAGCAAGCTGTCAGGTCTCTGGGACTCAAACTACATTCGGCTCTTTGGGAGTCCAGTGCCCTATCCACCACACCACTTGCCAGCCCAGGAATGGATCTTAAAGCATGATCCCCAGAGAAGGAGCATCAGCATGATGTGAGAACTTACTAGAAATGAAAATTTCCCGCACCTACTAAATCAGTGGCTCACTAAGCCCTCTAGATAATTCTGATGTTAAACCAGTAACGAGTAAAGAGAATGAATCATTAATAAAAAGTCTTCATCAAAGAAAAGTCCAGAACCTAATGGCTTCCTCGGTGAATTCTATCAAACAATTAGAGAAGAACTAATATCAATCCTTCTCAAATGCTTCCCAAAAATCAAAGAGGAGGAAATACTTCTTAACTCTTTTATGAGGCCACCATTACCTCGACACCAAAGTCAGACAAGGACATTCCAAGAAAGAAAAATTGCAGACCAATATCCCTGATGAATATAGATGCAAAAATCATCAAGAAAATACTCGCAAACCAAGTTGAACAGTACATGAAAAGGTTCGTTCACCATGATCAAGTAAGAGTTAGCTCAGGGATGCAAGGAAGATTCAACGTATGCAAATCTATAGATGTGTTATATCACATTAACAAAACGAAGCTCAAAAGACATATTATCATCATATCAGATGCAGAAAGGCATTTGTCAAAATTCATTGGTTTTTTATGATAGAAATGCCTAATGAACTAGGCATAGGAGAAATGTACCTCAACACAATAAAGGTCATATATGACAAGCTCACAGCTACAATGATAACTTCTGTCCCTCACCTGTACATCTCTGGACTCCAGCTGTAAAAACCAGTCTTTCCAGAACTTACCACACCACCCCAGCCTCTATGCCTTTGCACACGCCATTTCCCTAGCCTGGAGTGCCTGTGTTCACGCTGCTTTATATGCAAACACACACATGCCCTCAGACATACTTTTTCTCACCTTCTTTTCACCTGATGAACAACTGCTCATTCTTCAAAATCTAATCCAACCACAATTCTGTGGGGCCTTTCTCAACTTCTCTAAGCTTCTTACTTTCTTCTTTGTACTCCCATTTACTTTCTTCCTTAGACTCCCATAATAGCTATTCCAATCTATTTTCGTGACTCATTAAATTATAAGCATGCATTATAATTCTCTATGTACAAGTTTGTCTTCCTCATTAGGCTGGGAGCTTCTTGGAAGCAGTCACTGCTATTTATTCAGTAACATTCAATGCTTACTTGGTGCTGGAAAGTCCAGATCCTGAAATATGGGCTCTAGAACAATGTCAGTATCTGATGGGGATCTTAATAAAGGTTATTTAAGGCATAAAGGGATGAGTCTTCTGTAAGTTATCTCAATAATATCATGATTATCATTAATGACCTATTTAAAAATTTACCTGTGGGTGTCCCTGAGAAGTCCACATGAAGGTGTGTTAGTTGTTAGTAGTACGTTAGGTTCACTAACTTCAGATATGAAAAATTATTTTCAGAATGCATACTGGGCTTTAAAGAGCAAAAGAAGGAAAAGAAGAGAAAACAAATGAACAAACTTGGAACCAGGGCAAAAGAAGTAAAATTTCTATTCTCCAAGCAAGTAATGTGCTTATTTAGGGAAATTGTGTGAAACGAGTCCTTTGATAGTGATTTTTTAAAAAAATATTTATTTATTCTATTTGTTATTATCATTTAATTTGATGAGAGAAGGAGAGAGAGAAACAGAGAGAGAGAGAGAGGGCAAGCTGCCAAGTCCAAGACTTGAACCATGGTCAGCCATGTGGGAGTCCAACACCTTAATAACCACACCACTTGCTGGTCCCAATAGTGATTTTATCTCTATAGAGGAACAAATATGATTCTTCAGCGTTTGCAAGCCTAATGGTACCTGTCCATTCTGCTAAGTGGGAGCTGTGAATTATACTGTCTATGCACTAATGAATTAAAAATCTCTTGTTTAGTCAACTGTGACGCCATTTTACACTGAAAATTTTTCCTTCAATTTTTTGAAAATAGAATGTCCTGGCATTTGAAGCTTTTCATCTGATTATTTAAAACATTAGCCTTTTCAGGCAACTGTCTACATTCAAGAGTTTAAATGAAAATCCCAATCTTCAGAAATTTTCATGTAATTCCATAATATTTGAATTGAAGGTACAGATCTTTTCCTGACAAATCATGGGACAAAAAGTGATCAACACTCATGAAATTCCAGACTAAGTCAAGAGTCAAGGATCCTTCACAGAGAGGAGGCTGCTTGAGTGGCTCTCAGGAAGAGGCCGGGGTAAGTCCTTCCTTTTATGATCTAGGCTATATCAAGACTTAGCTTTGCTTTTCCATCAATGAATACATCTAGAAGGTTATGTCATTGATGTGATAAAAGAAACAATGTCATTGCCAACATCGTTACTTTCAATAGGGAACCAAGCAATCCATGTGAAGCTATGATGAATGATCATTGGATATAACGTATTATGGATTACGGTTTCAATTTTGTTTGTCAATTATGGAGCTACTGTACAATGGAAATTTTAAAAATCCATAATCTTTTCATAATTTTTCATGGAGGGCCCTTCTAGATACACATTTTTATTTATGTAATTTTCATAGGATGTAATTTGACTTAAGTCTCTGTCTCCTCACCAAAAGGTTTGTCATGAACACAGTTTAGCTTGCAATTGCCATACAGTTAAATGACTAATCGCAGAAACTCACTCCACGATCATTGACAAAAATGGTCACACTTAACATAGCTGAAATTAACATAGAGGAAAATGGATCTGTCTTTCACCCACACTCAGGCAATCAATCACAGCAAAATGATCCAACTATGACTACAATTCTCGAGTGAGATACAATTAATCTGTGCTGTCTGAGTCAGAATAAAATCCTACCTTAAGTGCTGTTTTCCTATTCCAAGTACAGATGAATGCCATGAAGGGGAATGTGGGTGGGCTGGTTCCCAACAGCAAAGCAAGGCATCTCTAAGTGTGTGTAGATGAGATCCTTGCACTCTTTTTCACATTTTTCTTCCTACTCACCCATCTCTTGTGGCCTACCAAATAGGAAGATATTGATTTTTAATGAAATGTACTTATGAAACAGCAATCGTATTTTTCCCATTTCTATTACCTGATTTCAGAAAAGACATCTAGTTCCCTGGCTGCTGGAGACATAGGTTAGGGTTGGAAAACTCTGGAAGTGTCAAAGAGAATGCTGCTGACAGCAGGAAACAACTGCTCCCCCTGGATTTGACTCCCACTCCCTTTCCCAAAGTTTATCCTTTAATATTGACAGAAGTGGAGATCTTTTGGGTGCATGTTTCTGTAGTTAGCTCTCTTTCCTATTTTCCACTATCACTTTTGCCAGACTTCACTCTCCCCAAGTCCTTTCTCCTACCCCAGCAGATAATCTTGCTTCTTCAAGTACACAGGCACTAGACGCCAATACAAGAGAACTCTCTCTTTTTATTTTTTTTCATTTCATTTTCTTCCATACATGCAATCACATTATTATTTGTCTTACAAAATGGATATTTCAACAGGTGAACATTTCTCCCTAGTACTGTTGATAAAACTACGAAATATCTTCCTCCATCACCCTTATCCTCAAAACAGATAAGGACAGGACAAGGAAGGAAAACTATAGACCAATATCCCTGATGAATATAGATGCAACGATTCTCAACAAGATATTAGCATATCGTATACAACAGCTTATTAAAAAGATTATACATCATGATCAGGTAGGCTTTATCCCAGGAATGCAAGGTTGGTTCAACATACGCAAAACCATAAATGTAATACACCATATTAATAGGAAGAAAGATTAAAAACCATATGGTCATATCGATTGATGCAGAAAAAGCATTTGATAAGATACAACATCCCTTCATGATCAAGACTCTCAGCAAAATAGGCACAGAAGGGTTATTTCTCAACACAATAAAAGCTATCTATGAAAAACCCATAGCGAACATCATCCTGAATGGAGAAAAGCTGAAAGCTTTTCCACTAAAAATGGGTACAAGACAAGGATATCCACTTTCTCCACTCCTCTTCAATATAGTACTGGAAGTCCTGGCCATTGCAATCAGAAAAGAGGAAAAAATAAAAGGAATTCAAATAGGAAAAGAAGAGGTGGAACTCTCTCTATTTGCAGATGACATGATCGTATACATGGAAGACCCAATGGTTTCCATAAAAAAATTTCTGGAAGTAATACATAAATACAGCAAAGTTTCAGGATACAAAATTAATATTCAGAAATCTACAGCATTTCTGTATATGAACAACAGGCAGACTGAGATAGAACTGAAAAAAGTTGTTCCATTTACCATAGCCACAAAAAGTGTAAGATACTTAGGGATAAATCTAACCAAAGAAGTTAAAGACCTTCACAAGGAAAACTATGAGAAGATAAAAAAGAAATTGAAAATGACACAAAAAAGTGGAAGGACATCCCATGTTCCTGGATTGGAAGAATTAACATAATCAAAATGGCAATTCTACCCAAATTAATCTACCTATTTAATGCAATGCCAATCAAAGTTCCAGACACATTCTTCACAGATCTAGGAAAGATAATCATAAAGTTTGTCTGGAATCATAAGAGACCATGTATTGCCAAAGCGGTTCTGAACAAGAAGAGTGGAGTGGGCGGCATCTCACTACCTGACCCAAAAATATACTACAAAGCTGTGGTAATCAAAAACAGCATGGTACTGGCACAGGAACAGACAGGTGGACCAATGGAATAGAATAGAGTCCCCAAAAATGAATGCTCAAACTTGTAGCCAACTGATATTTGACAAGGGGTACCAGTCAATCCAGTGGGAAAAAGAAAACCTCTTCAGCAAATGGTGCTGGCAAAACTGGATCTCCACTTGCAGAAAGATGAATCTGAACCCCTACCTCTCACCTCTGACAAAAATAAAGTCAAGGTAGATCAAAGATCTAAATCTAAGACCTCAAACTATAAAACTGCTCCTGGAAAACACTGGGGAAACTCTGCGAGACACTGGGGTAGGGAAAGACTTCTTAAATAAGATTCCCTTAGCAGAGTCAATAATCCCCGAAATAGACAAGTGGGATTACATCAGACTAAGAAGTTTCTGCATGGCAAAAGACACAGTGATTAGTGTGAATAGACAGCCCTCAGAATGGAAAAATATTTTTGTAAACTATGCATCAGATAAGGGACTGATCACCAAAATTCACAAGGAACTCAAGCAGCTGTTCCGGAAAAAGACAATCAATCCTATCAAAAGATGGGAGAATGAGTTGAAAAAACCACTCTCTAAAGATGACATACAAATAGCTAAAATGCATATAAAAAAATGCTCAACATCCCTCATTGTAAGAGAAATGCAGATCAAAACAACCATGAGATATCACCTAACCCCAGTCAGAATGTCTAAGATTAAAAAATCAAAAAATGATAAGTGCTGGCGAGGGTGTGGTGAAATGGGAACTCTTACACTGCTGGTGGGAATGTAAATTGGTCCAACCACTGTGGAGAACAATTTGGAGATTCCTCCAAAATCTACAAATAGAACTACCATATGATCCAGCAATCCCACTCCTTGGTATCTACCCAAAGGACAGAAGAATACTTTATCGGAAAAGTGCTTGCACATCGATGTTTATTGCGGCACTTTTCACGATTGCTGAGTCATGGAAGCAACCCAAATGCCCACGAACTGATGAATGGTTAGAAAAACTGTGGCACATATACTCAATGGAATACTATTCATCCATAAAAAAAAAAAAAAAAAAAAAAACAAAACCCTGGCTTTTGACAGGAAGTGGATGAATGTGGAAGACTTACTGCTGAGTGAAGCAAGCCATGCTATGAAGGAGAGGCACTGTATGTCCCCACTTAATATTTCGTAGTTTTATCAACAAGAGAATTCTCTTAACCCCCTGAAGCATCTGTCTCTACCTCCATGTGTCATTTTACATCCACATGTTTGCTGTGTCTCCACTCGTTCTCCCCTACTTCTCTCCTGACACAATGGAAGAGGTGGTTTTCTCTATAGTCAAAAGTTAACCCCTCTAGCCAAATTCTGAATCCTGTCCTGCCATAAATCCTCTCTCATTGTGTAACTTCTGAGATTAGGTCAAAAGAAATCTGTCTCTTCCATTTGGGTCTCCTGGAATACCCACTCTTGGCAAAGCTAATGTCTATGTAAAAAAGTCTGACACGCCTGGCTGCACAGGGAGAGAGAAAGTGACTTCCGACAAGGCCCTGTCAGTACTCATCATCCTTGATGAGGCACTATCATATGAAGGAAGAAGTCCTCTTGGACAGATAGGCCAATAGAGCCTTCAGTTGCATTGTGGTTTGAATGTGTGTGTCCCTTCTAAAATTCAAGTTAAAACGTAATCTTCAATGCAATGGTATTAAGAAGTGGGGCCTTGAGGATGTGATTAAATTATGAGGGCTCCACCCACATGAATGGGATTAGTGCCTTTATAAAAGGATTTGAGGGGATCTGTTAGTCCTTTTTTGCCCTTTCATCCCTTCTGCCACAAGAGGCTACAGCAACAAGGCGCCATTTTTGAAGCAGAGAACAAGCCCCTCAACAAATACTGATTCTGTTGGCACCTTGAGTTTTCTGCTTCAAACTATGAAAAATAAACTTTTATCATTTATGAATTACCTACCTCAAGGTGTTTTTTTTTTTTTTTTATACTATCAGGAAGGGAATACGTTGAGTTGATTCTAGACCCAGCCAAGATCTGACCTCTATTGAACAAGAGTTCCTGTATTCATTTCTGAGAGGTGACGTACAAACTACGGCGAGCTGATGAACTTCGAACAGTGGAAATTGACTCTCTCAAGTTCTGGAGATTGGAAGTTCTGAAATCAAGGTGTCAGCAGGACCACTGTCTCTCTGCACCTCTGGGTAGAATCTTTCCTTGCCTTTTTCTACCTTCTGGTGGTGAGCATTAATCTGTGGCATTTCTTGGACTGCAGCTGCTTCACTCCACTCTCTGCCTCTTCATCAAGGGGCAGTCTATGTATTTCCTTCCTCTTATAAGGATACTGGTCATGGAGGGTTAATGGCCCGTCCTGCTCCAGTCTGACCTCACTTTAATTAATTATATCTTCAGATACCTCATTTCTAAATAAGGCCACATTCTGAGGCAAAGGGGTTAGTACTTCAACATGGTTTTCTGAGGGACATGATTCAGCCCAAACAGGCCCCAATCTAAAACCACCCAGCTGAATCCAGTCAACCCCCCAAACTGTGAAAGGTAATCATAAATGGTGATTTTAAACCACTAAGTTGTAGGGGGCTTGACCTAAAGCAATATATAATCAAAATGCCTTTGTCTTCTCAAATCTCCTTGATCTACTACTATTTGGCTTCTGTCAATGCAACTACTGACATTGAATTTGCAAGGTCAGTATCACTTCCCTGACCTTCAGTCCAACGGTTGGAGTTGCTGTTCTAAAAGGTGACTTAGTTTACCTAATCTATCTACCTCATTTCTCCCTAAAGTTCACTGACATGAACAAAGAACTATGTGTGTAAGAATAACTTTATCAAATCTCTGGAAAATGCAGAAGAGGAACATTAACAGGTCAGAAGCTTGAAGTATGTCTTAAAAATGGAAAGTGAGGGACCAGCGTTTGGTGTAATGGAGATGTCGCTGGACTTCCACATAGTTGACCATGGTTCGAGTGCCGGACCTGGTGGCTTAAAGCTCATGCCAGGCATATGTGCGTACGTGCCCGAGATCACAAGAGGAGAACAGAAGAGAAAGGATTGCAGCATGGCCATTCCCCCGGGCGCTGATTTCTCACTTTCTGTCTCACTGTCTCTCTCTGTTTTTTGGCGAGCGCACGCACCCTATAGCAAAAACCTCTAAAACACACACACACACACACACACACACACCCCAACAACAACAACAACAACAACAAAAATTGATAGTGACTAGAATTAGATAGAGGGGCTGGCAAGTGGTGTGGTAATTAAGAGTGTTGGACTCCCACATGGCTGACCGGAGTTTGCATTGCGGACCTGATAGCATACTTTTTTTCTCTTTCCCTCTCTCTCTCCCTCACTCTGTTGCTCTCTGCTCTCTGGTCAAATTAAAAATAAATAAATAGGAAACAGCAGTTGGCATAATGGCTATGTTCCTGGACTCCCACATAGTTGACCACGTTCAAGTCCCGGACCTGGTGGCTTAAACTCATGCCGAGTACGTGTGCGTGCATGCCCAAGATCCCGAGAGGAGAATGGAGGAGAAGTGACTGCGGCGTGACCATCCCCCCGGGGAGTGATTTCTTGCTTTCTGTCTCTCTGTCTTTCTGGTGAGCACATGTGCCCTATAGCAAAAGCCTCTCCTAAATAAATAAATAAATAAATAAAGTTAAATAAAATCATTCTTTAACAACAACAACAATAAAGAATTAGATTGAAAGGCAGAGCAAATACATAGCCCAAGAATCCCTGGCTCAACAGACTGAGGAAGGGACTGCTGAAACACTGAGCACTGGCTTCCTCAACAGACTCTAGGGAAGAAGCCCCACTCAGAGTCAGCAGGGGCTAGAGCAGGGTCAGGAGGCTCTGTCAGAGAGTCCAGCCAGCCTCTCTCCCTGTTCTTCGTGCCCTGCATGCAGAGCAGCTCTCAAGACATGCATCTTTATCGGCGTGTGTTAGAAAGAAAACAGTATAACTCTGGGGCAGGAGTCAAAAAAGCACTTCCCATCTCCTGTCCAGCCACCAACATGCCCTGCCCAGAGGGAACATCCATGTGACCTGCCCAGCCTACCCACTCATGCTAACCAATGAGGGTGCAGGGCTGTTTAGGAAAAACAGAAACAAAGCCTCATTAATTCAGGGCGTCCCAACCTTAGGGCTCTACTGGCATTTTTCATGAGAGTCTGTCTCGTAGGATGTTTAACAGCCTCAGCCTCTACCCACTAGGTGCCACTAGCATGCCCTCTCCCGAAATTCGGCACAACCAAAAATGCCTCCCAGACATTACCAAGTATCTCCTGTGAGCAGAAAGAACCATTGCTTTTAACTCATGACAGACAAACTATCTCTTTGGCTTTTTGCTTATTTCAAAACTCAATCCTTTAAGAAAAACTAGGCATGTCTCAGTGTGACTGTCTCCTAAACCCCTACTCCCACTTGCTACATTCTTTTAGGGACTTTCTTTCTCCTTCACAGACAGAGGCACAACAGAGGCTCGGACTTTTAGACAACATCCAGATGGCTGGTTTTCAGACTACAAATGCAGATGCCTGAAAGGGAGGCTCTCTGCAGTCTCAGATTTGTGATTTGTGGTCTCAGATACGTGTAGTCCTTGTGCTAACTCGGAACTTCCCGCATAACAGCTCCGCACTGAGTCTGAGTAGCATAGCTTAAAAAGAGGAAGGGCAGGAGTGGGTAGCTAAAAGGCTGATATCAGGGATTTGACTCCACTTTCGTTAGGGAAGGGTGCAAACTCCCCTCTGTAGAATCAGGGTGGAGCAAGCCAAAGGTTGGCCCCAGACAGTTGACTTTGCAGGAGTCCCAGCAAGCCTCACCTTCTCCTGAGAGATTTCAGACCACAAATGACCCCATAGAAGAAAAGGTGGGGTGGAAGGAAATCATGGAGAGTGAGAGGAGAGATTCAAGAGGGGTCATCAATGGAGTCCTTGAGGGGCCTTAGGTGGGTCACCTCTCCCTAAGAGGGACCAAGAGTGTGTATAGAGTGGTGAAGAGGAGCAAGGGGGAGGATGCTCCTTCAGCTCAGTCTTCCCACAGGTGACAGGCAAATTTCTTCATAGTTAAGCATCCGGTTTTCTTTCCCATAGAAGCAGATGCACCAGGGGCCAGCAGGTGCCAAAGAAGTTAAGGCGCTGGACTCCTACATGGCTGAGGTTTGAGCCCCAAATCCAGCGGCTTAAAAATCTCACTAGGTGTGTGTGCATGCATACTCAAACTCCCAGGAGAAGAATGGAGAAGGGATTGTGGTGTGTGTGGTCATTATCCCCCTGGGGAGTGATTTCTCACTTTCACTTTCTATCTCTCTCTGGTGAGCACACATGCCCTATGGCAAAAATACATATATATATATATATATATATATATATATATATATATATATATATATATAGGTGCAATCTTCCAGCTCCTCTTATCAGAGAAATCACAGCTGTCAGAGTAAATGGATGTTGCCAGCTCCACTCTTACTTAGCTACAACAGCAAGCTCATCTGCCAATGCAAATGAAGGGGGAGGAGATTAAGGCATTCTGTAATCTGCCAGGATGTCAAAATGATGCTTCATTTAAAAAGAAGAAGAAAAAGGAGAAAAGGAAGAAGAAAAAGAAGGAGGAGGAGGAGGAGAAGAAAAGAAGAAGAAGGAGGAGGAGGAGGAGGAGGAGGAGGAGGAGGAGGAGGAGGAGAAGAAGAAGAAGAAGAAGAAAAAGGAGAAGAAAAAGGAGAAGAAAAAGGAGAAGAAAAAGGAGAAGAAAAAGAAGAGGATTTTTATTGCTCCAGATCAGTGGTTGGCAAACTCTGGCTCATCACCTGTTTTTGTAAATAAAGTCTTCCTGGAACACAGCCACACCCATATTGTCTATGGCTGCTTATGAAGATGAGAGTAGATTAGTTGTGACAGAGACCATATGACCCGCGAAGCCTAAAATAATTACTGTCTTGTCCTTTAGAGAAAAAGTTTGCCAACCCTGGCTCCAGAGCTCTGAAAGCAGAATGTTTAAAAATACTATCTGGTGTGCCTGTTTTCCTCTCTGCACTTTAGCTATACACAACGGAGGTGTGAGGTTTTCAATATAAGACTGACAATTTTTGTAGAAGATATGTTTATATTCAGGATTTCTTTATTTTCTAATCAATTGTGCTTTTCAAAGAAGTCTAGTAGAAACTGGTTTGGACCCTCCAGTTGACCGGGATACAAGGTGGCAAAAGACAAATGGGACCAATCAGGTTTGACAGACAAGGTAAAGATGAGGCGGTGGAATTACTTTGAAAAAGTCGGACAGGGCAGCTGGGGACGTGGATGTTAAGGTAGCTGGAGCACACACAGTTGACTCGACTGTGTGGTTTGAGTCCTGAACCCAGTGGCTTGAAAGATACACTGAGTGTGTGCACCTACAGATATGTGTGTGTGCACGCCCAAGGCGCCAGGGAGAGTGGAGGGGAGGGATTGCACTGTAGCCATCCCTGCTGGGGGATTTGCTTTTTCTCTTACTCTCTCCCAGGTGAGCACATGCATCGCATAGTAAAGTTTAAAACAAAAGAAAAAGAATACCCAGAACAGAACCAGGTAGCCAGTGAGGTGAGGAGAAGCAGAGGGAGCGTTGTTTTCCAGGGCCCTTCTCCACTTCCTGCCCTCCTTCCTTCTTCTATCTCTTCCATGTGCCCTAGGGCTCCTTCAGTCGCAGGAAGTCTTTCTCCCCTGATCGGTTGCCCACCCAGGAATGCTGAAGCCCCTTCTCTCGGTTGCTCCTGTTTTGTCATCGCCCTCGGCTCTGCTCTTCTTTTTCCTCCAACCCAGACACCCTGGAGACTTCAGCCTCCCGCCTACCCCGTTGGCAGCCTTCCAGGCCCACTGGAAGCACCCCAGGGAGAAGAGAGTGAACACAAACACAGACCGTTCTTGTAAAAAACCTGTCAAATTTCATTTTAAAAATCTCACCCTGCATTTAAATATAGTTCTAGCACAAAACAAGTAGCAAAACAGAGTTTTCTTTGTAGATTGACAGCTACAGGGTTGGGGGGCTAGTAAATGCATCTGTTCTACAGAATTTTTTGTTGAAGAAAATTCATTTAATTCCACAAAGCGTTGTTCCTATGAGCCAGCTGCTGGGGGCCTGGAGGGGGCTTTCCTCATAGAACTCTGTTTTAAAATGGTGTTGGTTTCAGAGTGGTTTTATCTCTCCAAAGTAAAATCCTTGGTATTCAAAGATGGGACATCAGAGCATTTGGATAATGTAACCACCTTTTTATAAATCGTGTTTTAATTTATTTTCTATTTCTTCCCATAAGAGGCAGAGACAGAGAGAGAGAGAAAGCGAGGGAGAGAGACAGAACCCAATAGGGTTCTGATTCAGAGACCCACTCACAGCCTCAGCTAGTCCCAGATCACAGGCATAGGTGTGCCTGGTGTAGTCACTAGCCCGGGACCTTCCCATGTGGGTGTGGGCCAGCCTTTCAGAGTGTTGTCTATTGCTGCCACCGTCTGGCCCTGGCTACTTTTATTTGCTTGTATTTGTGTCATATTTTATAGCAACAAAACACTTTCAAAGAGGTGATGATATTGGTCTTCCCAGCCAATTTAGAAAGTAGATGAAATGTTATTCCCTTGTACGAATAAGTAAATTAGGGCTCCGTGAAGTTAACTGCCTTGTCCAGCCAAGGCTGACTTAGGATACAGAGGGGACATGAACTTAACCGTGGTTTCCCAGTTCTTGGAGTTTTCTCCAGCATCCTTGCAGTGTTCTCTAAGTTAGATAGCTGGGTGTCATCTCATAATAGGCCTCTGCTATTTTTTGCAGTTTCTTTCTCTCTCTCTCTCTCTCTTTCTTTCTTTCTTTCTTTTTTTCTTTCATGAGAGAGACAGAAAAACAACTGACCTTGATAGGATCTCACCATGCTGCAATCCTCCCTCTGGCCTCCCAGCCAGCCAGAATCACAGGCATGTACAAGCATGCCCAGAGTGCTCAGCTCAGCCCAGGACCCAAACCCAGGCCACCCATCTGGCTCTAGTATCATGCAGTAGCACCACACCACCTGCACCACAGAAGCTGGACCACCCTGTCATTTTTCATGAGATTCCTGAATTCCTGTGATTGCTAACCATTGTCTACACACTGACTAAGGGCTGCAGAGAACACATCTAGGAGATGATGATAAATAGCACAGAATACAATTCTATCTAAAGGCACTACTGCCACTTTTCTAATAAATGTTAAAAGTATCCATTATTAGTAGTAGTTTTTATTTATTGTAGAAATAGCATGTTATTTTTAAAAATGCGAAAAAGCAAATGAATAGGTTTATTTAAGTAAGTATTGCAGAACTTGAGGGAACCAAAGTGGTCTTGGACAGAGATGTGATCTTGACCAAATGATTCCCCAGGGTCTCATCCCCCACTTCAGAAAACCTCAGTTATCATTGTAACTCCACATAGAGAGGTTGTGTGCCTGGTGGTTAGGGGCTGCAAATTATTTTTTTTTTTTTGAGAGGTTTTTGCTATAGGGTGCGTGTGCTCGCCAGACAGACAGAGAGAGACCCAGAGACAGAAAGCGAGAAATCACCCCTCAGGGAGGAAGGCCACGCCGCAATCCCTTCTCCTCTATTCTCCTCTCGGGATCTTGGGCACGCACGCACATGCGCCCGGCGTGAGTTTAAGCCACTGGGTCCAGGACTCGAACCGCAGTCGACTACGGGGGAGTCCAGCGACATAGCCATTATGCTAACTGCTGGTCCCGGGGCTGCAAATTTGAACAAGCTTTTAAACTTCTCTCAACTTGTGCTTCTGCATATATGAAATAGTAACTGCTTTCTGGGGTTGCTGTAAGGATTGAATGGGACAATGCATTTTTACAAATTACTAAACACAGAGCATGGGACATAGTAATTAATGGATAGATGTTTGCTATCGTTTTCAATGATATTATTGCTATAAGTAATACATTTCTGGACTTTCTCTTTGCTCAGTCAGTACTCTCCCAAGTTCTGTGAGAAGATACTGCATGGTAGAGGCGTTGGATTCTTGCAGAAACCTGTTACAGAAAAAGGTGGCTTGTTTTTCTCTTATTTCCTGCCACACAGTGTCCTTGCCTCTATTAAGCTAGCAACAAGCCCCAGGCAATATTACCTTTTCAAGATGAGGACAGCCTCCCACATCGGGCTGTCAGAGAGAATTTGGGGCGTGTGAGCCATTTAAATGAATCGGATCTGACAAATCCGATTTACAGATTAAAATAATGTTGTGATATTTACCAAAAGTATATATAGCAAGTTAAGACACCTCCAACAGGCAGACATTGATTGCATATTTTAATCAACTGCTATAATTTAGCTATAACCAGAAGCAAAATGCTTAGGAAAGGTAAAACTGATCATAAATAATTTCTATTTTGAAGCATCTAAAAATCAAGTAAGACCACTGTTCAGAGTTTACTACAAGGTGACACTATATCATGTGAGGTCACATCAGGATTAATTTGGGTGTGGGGAGAAGATCTGACTTGACATAAACAGGTGCCAAACAAAGCATTAACGCATTTTCACCAGGTGCTGGTATATTAAGATAGACGACAAAGACCTGCCGCCTGCATGTCTTCACCAAATCTCTGACACTCAACACTCATAGAACTTAATTAACATTGCTCCATCAATACCCTCAACTTTTCTCAGCAGAACCAAGAATCCTAGCTCTGAAAGGGATCTCAACAAGTCAATTCATCTAGAAACCCTGAAGTAAGGTTATTGCTTAAGAGAAGCCTGGTCTGGCTTTCAAGATGTATTTGTTGAATGAATAAATGAATGAATGAAAAAATTCTCTTCACTTCCCATCCCCAGAAGGCTGTTTTGCCCTGGAGGTATGAAAGGGTCTGGAAAGTCTGGAGAGGCCCCAGGGATTAAAACCTTATCTACTTGCTCATTTATTATTTATACCCTGCCTACTTCTAAAAACCATTTGAGGCCGCCTACAACAAAAGATGCCAACAATAAAGAGCCATATTCTCAATTATCCCTTGCAGGGTTTTATTATCACTTTCATGATCATCAAACAGGAGTATTAAATGGCTATTTTGCATGGGATGCTATGCCAAGGGCTGAATAAATCAGGCAGAGCCAGGCTGTGACCTCCGTAAATTTCCATCCATTCAGTTTGCATTTATTCATTCTTTTGACAAATATTTATTCAGCACATTCCACATGCAAGTGCTGTTAGGAAATGTGGAGATGGCAAAAACGAATCACCTGCGGATCTTGCCTTGCCCTCAAGAAGTGCACAGACAAGCACAGAAGGCTAGGGCGAGGGTGTGAGACTGTGGTGTGCATGTGGATAAGGTACTCGTATATGCCAGGCAGAAAGGATGAGTGCTGAGCTAGCTGCAGAGAATGTCACCCGGCAGAACGACGGCCTAAAGTATAAATAACTGGTCACTGTTCACTACCAAGCTATGCTTAGGAATAGGCCTTTCTTTGTCTTTTGTTTATGCTAGAGAATATATGTGATCTTCAGAATGAGAGACAGAGAGAGAGGGAGAAAAGAAAGCACTCTCATTTCTTTCTCCTACATTTTTCCCTCCTTTCAGGAATTTGGAGATGCATGCGCATGTACACAATGTGTTTCCTAAGCCACCATACCCAGGGGTCCAACCATGGGGTCAGCCATGTGGGATCTGGCTGCCTTAACCACCGCACCACAGGGCTGGCTCAAGAGTAGTTGCTTTTTCTTTCTTTTTTTTTTTTTTTTTTTTTTTTTTTTGAGATGTTTTCGCTATAGGGTGCATGCGCTCGCCAGACAGAGAGAGACAGAGAGACAGAAAGCGAGAAATCACCCCCCAGGGGGGATGGCCATGCCACAATCCCTTCTCCTCCGTTCTCCTCTTGGGATCTTGGACACGCACGCACACACGCCCGGCGTAAGTTTTAAGCTACTGGGTCCGGGACGCGAACCGTGGTCGACTACGTGGGAGTCCAGCGACATAGCCATTACACTAACTGCTGGTCCCAAGAGTAGTTGATTTTAAAAAAAGGATCATGCAAGGTCCGCAGGCGGTGTGGGCGGCGTGGTGGTTGGGGCACTGGACTCCCACATGGCTGACGGCAGTTCTAAGCTGGGACCTGGTGGCTTGGTTTCTCACTTTACTTCTTGTTCTGTCCCTATCTCTCTCTAGTCAAATTAAAAAATAATAATAATGATAAATAAAATAAAATACATAATCCTTTGGGAAAAACAAACAAACAAACAAACAAAAAAAAAGAGGACCATGACTGGGAGAAAAGGACGTAGCACTGACATACACATGTACGGCTTCAGACGACTTTGTGTTGGGATGAGCGCTTTGGGGTTGCCCGCAAATCCAGAACCAAACAAATTCCAGCCATGTCTCCCTAGAAGGCCTAGAGTTCCCAGAGAAAACTCCTCTGAAAGGTCTGACCAGCAGAAGATCTGTCTTGGCTCCAGAGCCAGAGCTTATCGAGGAGAAGAAACTTTTTAGCTATGATCTACAGCAGTAGTTTTTTTTTTTTTTTTGTTTTGTTTTTGTTTTTTTTGTTTTTTTTTTTTTGAGAGGTTTTCGCTATAGGGCGCGTGTGCTCGCCAGACAGACAGAGAGCCAGAGAGACAGAAAGCGAGAAATCACCCCCCAGGGGGGATGGCCACGCCGCAATCCCTTCTCCTCCATTCTCCTCTCGGGATCTTGGGCACGCACGCACACGCGCCCGGCGTAAGTTTTAAGCCACCGGGTCCGGGATGCGAACCGCGATCGACTACGTGGGAGTCCAGCAACATGGCCATTACGCTAACTGCTGGTTCCCTACAGCAGTAGTTTTTTGTTTGTTTGTTTTAGTTTTGTTTCTTGGGGGTCCAGAGGGCATGTATGTACACCAGACAGACAGAAAAAGAGTGAAAGAAAGCATGGTCATCCTGCAATCCCTTCTCCCCAATTTCTCTATCCCACCAGGATCTGGGGTATGTATACACATGTGTCTAGTAAGTTCCTCAAGTTGCCAGGATGGACTCCGACTACATTTGGCCATGTGGGACCTGGCTCCCTGTGCAGTGTTTAACAACTATGCTACAGGATGGTAGCATAATTGAAGCGGTGCTTCAATTTTAGATTTCGTGAGAATCACTGGAGAAGCCTGGAAAAGTACAGTCTAAGGCTCTGTACTAAAAACTCTGTTTCTTCAGGAGATCTGGAGTGGGTCCTGGAACTCACAATTTTAAGAAGCATTATAGTTGCCTCTGAAGAGGTGGTCTTGGGCAACCCTTAAGATACATTGCCGGGCTCTTTACCACTATACACGATGGCAGGCGATAAAGCTGCAACGCAGGATACTAAGAAGAAACCTGAAGCCAAGAAGGCTGATGCCAGTGGCAAGGTTAAAAAGGGTGACCCCAAGGCTAAAAAGCCCAAGAAGGGGAAGCCCCATTGCAGCCGAAACCCCGTCCTAGTCCGGGGCATTGGCAGATACTCCCGGTCTGCCATGCATTCCAGGAAGGCCATGTATAAGGGGAAATACTCGGCCACTAAATCCAGGATCGAAAAGAAAAAGAATGTGAAGGTTCTTGCAACTGTCACAAAACTGGTTGGTAGAGACAAGAATGGTGGTACCCAGGTGGTTAAACTGCACAAAATGCCTAGGTATGATCCTACTGAAGATGTGCCTTGAAAGCTGTTGAGCCACGGCAAAAAACCCCTCAGTCAGCATGTGAGAAAGCTGCGAGCTAGCATCATCCTGGGACCATTCTGATCACCCTCACTGGACACCACAGAGGCATGAGAGTGGTTTTCCTGCAGCAGCTGAGCAGTGGCTTGCTCCTTGTAACTGGACCGCTGGTTCTCAATCGAGTTCCACTGCGTAGAACACACCAGAAATTTGTCATTGCCACCTCCACGAAAATTGATATTAGCAAAGTAAAAATCCCGAAGCACCTTACCGATGCTTACTTCAAGAAAAAGAAACTGCGGAAGCCCAGACACCAGGAAGGTGAGATCTTCAACACAGAGAAGGAGAAATACGAGATTTCAGAGCAGCACAAGATTGATCAGAAAGCTGTAGATTCGCAAGTTTTACCAAAAATCAAAGCTGTTCCTCAGCTCCAGGGCTACCTGCGATCCGTGTTTGCCCTTACAAATGGAGTTTATCCTCACAAATTGGTGGTCTAGATTTTTTTTTGCCAAGAACCTAATTAAATAATGGATCATATATTTAAAAAAAAAAAAAAGAAAGAAAGATACATTGTTGGGACCAGCAGTTGGCGTAATGGCTATGTCGCTGGACTCCCATGTAGTCAAACACAGTTCGAGTCTTGAACCTGGTAGATTAAACTCATGCTGGGCACGTGTGCATACGTGCCCAAAATCCCAAGAAGAGAATGAACTGCAGTTTGGCCATCCCCCCTGGGGGGTGATTTCTCGCTTTCTGTCTCTCTGTCTCTCTTTGTCTTTCTGTCAAGTGCACGCGCCCTATAGCAAAACCCTCTCCCTCCCCCCACAAAAAAAGATACATTGCCAAAAAGACATACCTTCTTGTAGGATGTCTGGAAGGGTGGGACTTGTGTTTGTCTTATTCACAGAGGATGTCCTAGCACCTAGGTCAGTGCATAGCTCCAATGAAATACTCAGTAAATATGTATTGATTTAATCAATGAATGATGGGGGCCTTGCCCTGCCTCCTGGAACCATAGCTAAAATGTGGGAATGGAAGGCTTGGCAGTGTTTTTTTTGGTGAGTGGCATAGCTTCGGAAAAGATATAACGGTATGGCAGTATCTAAGTGAAGGACTCTGGACTATGTAGATGCAGAATGAGGAGGTAGAGAACAAGTCTGCACTCAAGGTAGGCACCACATGAGGATCTTGCCCTGCCTTGGAGGAGCTGCTAGGCTGAGGATGGGGGACAGGAGTGGAAAGAAGCACTTTGAAGCTTAGCCTGAGGTCACAGACCTGCTTACAATCTCACCGCTCAACCCTCGCCTTTGAAGGCTTCTAACAGAAAGAAGGTCCTGAAAGAGAAGTGGGGACCTGAAGGCAGGACCTCAGGACTGAGGAGGAACAAGAAATTCAAGAGCCTGTGACCATGGGAGCTGCGCCTGCTCCTGACCCACACAGAACATCGAGCTCGCTTGCATCTTCGCACCTACCCTAGAGGCAGCTGCCTCTTCTGCTTAGCTAGAGTAAAACCCCTAATAGGCTACTTTTTGCCAAGGCATTTACCCTGTGGCATTGAGCCTATTGTCGGGTTAAATTTATTCTTTTGTCTTCTGACTGGCTTTGACTAAAAACAAGTGTCAATCCATCTAAGAAGAGAAATCCCACAACTGCTTTCAGTGACTCATTGCCGGGCCTTGTAATCCACTGTCAAGAAATTCTCATGCCTCGTGTCTTATGTCAGTTAGCGGGAGAGCAAAGAGCAATCCCGACATCCATTGACTGCATCATTAGACTTCTTAAGAGCACTGCTCAGGGGTGGGTAGATCTGGTGCTGGCAGTCATTCTAAGCAAGACTAGCTGCATTACAAATCCTGCTAGCATCGATGTTGACTTAGCTGGCATTTTGTCTGGTCCATTTTTCTTTCACCGGTGGAATGAAACAGGTGTGGGACATAGGTTAAACTGGACTTCTGCCCAATAGCATCATGCTTGAGGAAGCAATTAATGGAACCAGAATCTGCTTTTGGATGATCTAGAAATTTTTCCAATCAATCGTCTCTTTCCCAGAGTTCAAATGAAGGACTCAGCTATAAACCATTGCATGGATATGTCTATTCCCATGCAAAAAGATAAGAAATCTAGATTCTGGCTGATGATGTGACCTTAGATAGGAAACATTATCTCTCCACACTGCAGACAGTCATCTGTAAATTGAATGGGTTCTTCTACCAGTAGTACAAAAACCCTTCAACGTCTTCTCATCACACTTAAAACTCCAATTACTTACGATGCCTTAGTACGTCTATATGATTTGGGACCCAGCAACTTTGTCTACCTATTTGTTCCTTACGCTGGCCTTCTTTGTTTCTCTAATACTCCGAGCTTATTCTTGCTTTGGAATTTTACACCTCATCCCCATTACTCACCATTCCACCATCCCAAACTTGGAATGCTCTTACCCCAGATTTTTGCATGGCTAACTTGTTACAGGTGTCAGGTCAAATGTGACCTTCTCAGACAGGTTTCTCTGTTTAGCCAATCTAAAGGATCAGATATCCTAGCCAGGCATCCTCAACCATATTCTTTAATTTAATATTTTCAAACCACTTACCATGACCTGGGATTATCTTGTCTATTTGGTAGTTTGCTTGTTTATAAATAGTTCTGCTATCATGTGACATAGTATGTTCTAAATTCCTGTGTTATGTGAAATCTCCCAGTAGAATATTATAGGGTGATGGAAATAATAAAAAATGGTAGAACAGTTTTAAATATGTTAAACATTCAAGATATATATATATATATATATATATATATATATATATAACTATTATGATAAATATGTCACTATATCTTGAAAAAGACTTGAAATTTGCTTGTGGAAGAGGGAAGGTTGTAGCTTGGGAATTACTGTGAAGTGGTGGAAGGGGTTATATGAAATCAGATGAACAGCTGTAACACCAGATGTGCATGGATGTGGCTCATGACACAGGTGGATAACTGAGGGAGCAGGGCGATGTTCGAGGTATGTGCACATGCCCACTCTGCGTTTTCCTATGTGACTCAGCTCAGTCGAGTGCAGTTTTCAGCCTTGTAGAGTTTCTCATGGATGAAATCATGAATAAGAAAACATGAAATCTACCCTGTGCTCAAATTGTTCTCTAGTATATCAGTCACATTGGAACAAATTTATGTTTTCAAAGCAAGAGTATGGAAGATCTGATAGCATTTGTTGGCTTCACTCACGAGAATTTACGTTCTGTAAGATGAGAAAATTTTCTATTGTAATTATTATATTTCCAGAGTCTAAACAGCCAAGGGCATAGTAGGCTGCCCATAGATTTTTGTTGAATAAATGAATGAAGGGCGATTTCTTTGACTTTCTTCTCTCTTCCCATGCTACTGATACAAGAGTACAGTGATCCTCCCTGGTCTGTTGGTAGTTTTGAGTGTGTGTGTTGTGGAAGAGTGGTTGGTAGAATGAGATGGGTTTCAACTGCACTTTGTTGGAGCATATGTTCTCTGAAAGCGAATGCAAAACTGAAAACAAAACAAAACAAATCTCTTAGCAGCAGCTCTGATATCCACCTAGGTCCTTCCCTCTTGCTAGTCATGGGAGATGATCTGTAAGTCTGTCAATTACAAATACATGATTCTAATTATGAATTATTTGCAGAGTTAGTGCAGAACTGTGGAGGCAGAGAAGTCCTAGAGGCCCTACAAAAAGTCCACAATTAGGCGGAAAGCCTTCTGGAGCTCATTCTGTAAGGAATGAAAGAAGCCACAAGTCTAAATATAAACAGGCACATTCGCTTGACCAACTCCAGCTTCTGTCCCTCCTCTCCAAATAAGTGTGTTTCAGACCTAAAATTTAATCACTCTTGCTAAGCCAGAGAACAGAATTAGAAGTGGCTTTGAAAGGTCATCCCAGACAGGTGGGTTATGTCATATTCCTAAAGGGTTTGAAAACTGTTTAAATTTCAGGGAGATTTTCTAGCACTACTAAGTAAAAGGTCAAATCATAAAGCCCCTAAAGAGCTAAGGAATGCTCTCCCCCTCTAACTTGTCTCTGATTTAAATTTTGAACCCAAGGAAATGTATTTGAAAATGCAAACGTGGTTCAGTTGCTTTAGTGTATCTGGCAAAATAAAGAATATTTTGTTATGATTCTTTACTTCCTCAGTAACTGCTCAATCTTATGGAGAGTTGAGTGGAGTAGCAAAGTAATTACATGGTGAGTACCATGTATTTACGATTATTTATGTTTTCTAGATTGGAGTACAGGGTAATTATTTTTGGTCTTATTAAGTGCAAATTACCAAGTAGTCTTCAGGAACATGTAATTACTATGTACTATAGTCACATGCCACTTACCAAGCAAAATGAATGCAGTGGAAATTTTATTTAATACAAGCAAAATGATGCATATGGCTCTATGAAGCAAAGTACAGGGACCTGCTTCCCTGGCTTGTCTTGGGTTAGGAAACAGAAGCAGTTATTAATACAGAGTGTTTTCTAAATGAATTAGATCAGCTCTTTTCAAAGGTTTGTGCTCATTAAGAATGCAGATTCTGGACCCCTAACCCATAATGTGACTCTCAGAGGTGAGGCATGGCATCCTGAATTGCTGGCAAGGGCCCGAGGTGCTTCATATGCACACCGCAGTGAGAACGTCTGCCCGAGACTCATAACATTCTCTGACCAGTAGGATTTCAAAAAATGCAACAAGTAGAATATTTTGAAAAATTATGGGATCCCAGGGGGTTATATATTTTCTGTCTTTTTAATTTTCTTTCTTTTTTTTTTTTTTTTTAAATGAATGAATAACCCAGAGAGAGAGGCAGAGACAGAGACAGAAAGTCAGCAACTTTGACAGGGTATTGGGACTGCAATCCACTCCCAGCCTCCGCCAGTTCCGGGTCACGGGCATGTGTGTGTCTGACATACTCAGTGAGGTCTCTAGACATGAACCTGGGAACTTCTCATGAGAATCAGCTTCAGAGAGTAACACCTTTTACTATTATGTCTCTCTGCAGGCCCTATCTATACATTTTTTAAATCTTTGACTAGTTTGTGCTTGCTTGCTTGCTTTCTTTCTTTCTTTCTTTCTTTCTTTCTTTCTTTCCTTTTTTAGATTGAACTTTGAGAAGTAGCCTTCATTCCAAATGTTGCAAAGACACAGAAGTATTATTATATGTTGCTCTCTCCCTGTGAGTGAAGTTTTCTATTATGCATAAATCCTCTATATTCAACTGAGAGTAGATGTTTTAGAGTTCAGGGAAAGGTGTGCATGTACCCTGCCTGTATGAACATACATAATCTGAAGAAATGGCATTACAAGGAAGATCAGAGCTAAGTAGTGATTTAGCTCGTGGTCAGAACTTAGATGCAATAGGTATTTACTGAACACTTACTTTAAACAATGTAATTTCACTTTTCTATATTCACTTATCAGTAAGTCTTACTTATAGATGTAAGATTCATTCCCTTAACTGAAATAGCTCAATGAGATAATTAAGGTCACAGCATCTGGAATCTAAGAGTCCCTGTCCCACAATTTTCAAGTTAAGAAACTGTGGGCAAGTTACTCTGTGGCTCTCTTCCTTCATCGGTAAATTAGAAATAACAAGAACACCTATCTCAGAGGGATACTTGGAGTTAAAAAAATAATATAACGCATGCCAACTGTTTCAAACACTACTATCTACTAAAATCTCCATGAATTTAGCTATTATCAATGTATTAAGCACGAATATACGACACTTCTATATTTGCCACTTATATTTTCTTCTTTGTGCTCATTCTGAAAAGACACTATACACACATTTTTACACCTCTCTTCCTCTCACATTTTTTTTTAAAACTCAACCACAGAGTGGCAGGAGTAGCATATGCTTTGTCCTTGCCAAGGCAGAGGAGAGGTTAACTCTTTGACTTAAAAGAGCAGCCAGCTGGAGAGGCAGACTGTCTGCTAATGGTTAGGGAAGGGAAGCAAGAACTAATTTTAGCCATCATTCCTCAATCCCTGTCCAGTTTCCTCTCACACTCCTCCCTGCCTAATCCTCTTCTTTCTTGGATGGTGAGTCCTTAGTCTTTTTCCCCAGGGCACCTTCAGTCCCACTGGGGAGGAAAATAATTCTACAACAACCCACTGGCCTCTTCTCTTGACCTAGAGCTGGTTATGTCCCAGCTTAAACATATTTCCAACACCATAAATGCCAGCCTCCCATCACTGGTGAATAGTCTCTTTTTCTCAGAAACACTGATACAGCCGTGTGTCTTTTCTGCCATCTTTTGCTGAAAGTGACTTTTTCCTGAAATGTGACGCACTGCTGCAGAAACAATTTGAAAAAGTCCAGATACGCTTTAACTTGGTCTTAGAGTAAACAAGGATGAGGAAAAGAAAAGATAAATGATAATAGCTGGGGTAAACCCATATGCTTGCATAACTTTCCTCACCCTTGCTGTTAAAGTCAAAACATCAAGGGAAAGGAAGAGAAAATTATAAAGTAAATATCATACTTCATGAGCATGACTTTCTGCTATGAACATTGTGAAACAACATATATTTGGGAAATGTAAACATTTTCCACCTACTAATATTCATAATTAAGGCAAAAGTTCTTACTCAACCAAAAATCCTAGCTTGGGGAATAAAAACATAAATAGAAAAACAATTAATGCTTTTGCTGACAGCAAGTTTCTTCTGTAGGTAATAGCAAGTATTCTGGGTGCACGTAAGTACCGAGATGCATTTCTGTGGTACACAAACATGCATGCACATAAAATATGGACACAGGAAAAGAGGACATCTAACTGCTCAGATCCGAGATCTGCATGGAACTCATTTTGTTCTGGACTGATAAAGCAATGAAGAAAGGCTTGGATGACATGGTTTGGACACTTCGTTAAAGAGGATTAGTCCTTTATACCAAACTGGAGAAAGCCCTGCCTGGAAGTATTCCGCTAGTGCCTAGCTCGGGTTCAAAAAGTCAACATTTGAATAAAAGAAATATTTGAATTACAGGACTGCAAGAGGCCTTAATAGTCCTTCATTCTTAGATTTGTCAGCAGGATGAATGGCTCAGTGACCACTGGCTTGGAAACTGGGTGGTTCAGTGCATTTGAGCCAACTCTGATGTGCAAGGCTCAAAGACAGGCTTTACCTGGGGCGATGCAAGGATGTCAGCAAGCTCAGGTTTTGAGATAAATTCATTATAGGTGGAAACAGATGACCATCCTCCATTCCTCCCATAGCACTCAGCCATCCACATCTTCACCTGGGGTCTGAAGCTACACCTGAGGGCATGCCGTGGACCTGATCCTGCATTAGCCTGCATTAGCCTCACTCCTGTTCCCTGGCCTCCTCTACTGGTGATGGGAAGATGCTCCGATGTGCTGCCTTATACTGTCATCTTTCTTTTTTTTAATTTAATTTTATTATTATTATTTTACCTTTTTTTTCCACATTTTATTGATTCACAAAATACCTTAAACTAAAACTATGGACAAAGCTAGCTTAACAAGTCATTTTGGTTTCTCTGTATTTCAGTTCCACATCTCCATTGTTCTACAATTTAAAGGGTAAACCCTGAACTCGATTCTAAATATTACAGAAGGTAAGAGTTCAGTGACAATTAAAAATAAATACCACCAATAAATTGGTTCTTAAAACTTAAAAAAAAAAAATGACAAACTAGTAATGCTGTCAAAACTTGCAGTTTAAGGGAATATCACTGTGAATAATTTTTTTTCTTATAGAATAATTTTGTGATACTCTTGTTTCAGTGGGATATATCCAGATTTTTCTCTGTCATGGCTTCTCGTCAAGTCAGACTGGAAAAACCGCAAGGCAGAAAAGATGGTCTGCATTTCTTTAAATAACTCATACAGAGCATCTAGAGCATGTTCCCGTCTGTTCATTTGCAAAGCTGCATGTCCTTCGTCCAACTCCAATACCTTCAAAGGTGAGCTATGACAATGTTTTATTGATTTCTGTAAGAGATCTGAATTCTTGAATTCTTCCTCAGAGCCCTTAGTGCCAGAGCACCGACTTGAACCATCCCAGACTCCATTCCAGGCGTGCCTTCCTGTGCCTCTAGCTGGGGTCCCTTCAGCCTATTAGGCATCTGGGCTTCACTGCGACCTCAGCTAAGGCAGTACTGTGTCTCTTACTGACCTCCTTGCCACCCCCCTCCTGCTGGCAGCTATACAATATTGTTCTCTACTTCAGAAAGACTACTTATTGGGAGAAAACGATGAATACTATGATCCTCTTTCAGCACCCTCCAAAGAATTAAGAGAGACAGTAGAAGAGGTCACACTCCATTATTAATACAGTTAATTTGTTTCAATGAGTGAAATAACAATTGTGCCCACAGTGCCCTTATTTCCATCAGCTCAGTATACTGATCATCAGATCTGGTTTCACTTCAGCAGAACAGCTCAGCAAACTCCATTGGGAACTTCATTCTGTAAATATTGTGGTATCTTTTTTTTTTTTTTTTTTTTTTTTTTTTGCCATAGGACATGTGTACTCATCTGAGAGGGATAGAAAGAGATAGAGAAAGGGAAAGTGAGTAATTACCCGCCCACCCAGGGGGGTGATCACACCATAATCCCTTTCCTCCATTCTCTTGGGATTTTGGGCATGTACTTACATGCACCTGGTGTATTTTTTCAAGCACCAGGTTTAGAGTGCTGTGATCAGCCACATGGGAGTCTAGTGCCTTAACTGCCATGCCACCTGTTGGTCCCAAAAGCATCATGATTTTAATGTTAGATTTTGCTTGTCAAGAAGCTGAGAATTCTTTACATTTTATAATTTGAACCAGGTTTTAGCCCAAACTAAAACTGATCAGTTATTTCCAGAGAACATCAGTCCTGAAAATGAGATTATTCTCTATCCAAAGAACTGAGATTTTATTCAACAACTTTTATTTAAATATGTAAGAACACCATATAGCAACACTGGAAAGCAATATATATTATGGTACAAATAACTCGAAGTAAAACTATGGTCAACTTACTTTGTATTTCTGCATAGGATTATTTTACTCTCAGAAGATAATCGCTCTAGAATTATCTTGTTTTATCATCGTAGGAGGCCAAAACATGACCACCTTCCCCCAATTATACTTTTTTGGTACATTAAAGGATGACTATTCAGAGGGCTGTAAGACACAGGATTATCTATCCTTTTGTCAAAGAAATTCACATCTACTTACATTAGTAAAGTAAGCAGTAAATGCAAGCAAGTTTTCTCGGAGTCCCTTCTCCTTCATATCTACTTAGGGAAAATAGCATCACAGAAAGAGTAGAATTCTGACACCTGGCCCAAAGCCACTTTTCTCACAGGCTACTGCCTATTTCTTTGCAAAGACTGCTACCTAGGAGATTTTATCTACAGAAACAGACAGCCTTTGTACCATCTCCCTTCACCATTCCATAGTTTACCCCCAAGCCTCCATTTCTTTCTGTACACTATAAAAACTTCAGTCATCTGGCCCTCTTTTGAGTTTCTAGTTTTGTTTTGTTTTCTAGAAATTTTTGCAAAAGGGCATATGAGCTAGCTGGAGAGACAGAGAGAGAGAAAGTGAGAAATCCTCCTCCCCAGGTAGGTGGGGTGGGGATGAGCATGCTGCTATCCCTTCTCCTCCATTCTTCTCTTGGGATTTTGAGCATGTACACACGTGCCTGGTGTGAGCTTCAAGCTGCTGGGTCCAGGACTTGAACTGCGGTTGGCCATGTAGGAGTCCAGCACCTTAACTACAACTCTACCTCCTGGCCCACTCCTTTGAGTTTTTGAGTCTTAATTTTTTTTTTTTTGTATGATTCCTCTGCTTATGCAGGTTAATAGATTTGTTATGAGTTTTACCTATAAATCAGCCTTTTGTCAATTCATTTCAGGAGACTTAGATCTGACCCTTCAAAAGCAAAGTCTAAACTTCCCTACATGAATGAGAATTTCTATATCTGCTTCTTGGTATTTGAGTTGGTCTAAGAAAGTGGGCCAGTACAAGCGTTTTATCTACCCACACAAGAACCAGCCAAACTCTTTTTTTTTTTTTTTCCTTTTTAAAGAGAGTTGTTTTTTGTTTTTGTTTATGTTTTTGTTTTACTACAGGGTGCATGTGCTTGCCGGAGAGACAGAGATAGAGAAACAAAAAGAGAAATCACCCCCTCAGGGGGATGGCCACACCACAATCCCTTCTTCTCTAGTCTCCTCTCAGGATTGTGGGCATGCATGCACACGTGCTCGACATGAGTTTTAAGCTGCCAGGTCTGGGCCTTGAACTATGGTTGAATATGTGGGAGTCCAGTGAAATGATTTCAGAATATATTGATGGGATAGATGTACCAGAACAGCCAGTCTCCCTTTTAATTCTGGAAGAGTCAGTTTATAAGTGGGTGAGGAGTATCAACCTACAGTTTCAAAACAGCCTGCAAAATCCAACAGCTTCCTGCTTAATGGCTGAGATGACTAACAACTACTAGGTAACAGATTACTAATTCACAGCAGCCCCTCTGAATAGGCACTGGTACTCTTTCCTCCTTTATTGATGACAAAAGTCAAGTGAACCTCTAGAAGCACACACTAAGTCATTGGCAAACCAGAATTTAAACCCAGTTTGTTTGAGATCAGAGTCCAAGTTCTTGAAATCTACAAAGCTGATTCTTACACATTGACAACGGTCTCATAGAAGGTTTACTTTATAGAAATAAAAATCTAGTAAAAAGAAGCACCCAGGGGCTGGTCCTGAAGAGCAGCAGTTAAGCACTGTGCTAAGGAACCCAGATCCAAACTGGCTAACCAGAGTTTGAGTTCTGGCTGTGATGGCTTGAAAAACACATAAGGCACACGAATGTCCAGGATCCTGATGGGATGGAGAACTGGAGGTAAAAAGACTGCAATGTGACCAGCCTTGTTGGTGCTTTCTCTCCCTCTCGTCCATGAGCACACACGTTCTGACATTGAATAAAAAGGACCCAAGGAAGACCTTGCTTTGTCACATCAGACTTGATGGGGCTGCACTGGTCGGACATAGTGGAGTACAGATGGCACCAGTCATGAGGGATACAGTGCGATCAAAATCATGGAGTATAAAATAATAAAGTGATGTGGATGTTATTTATATATCAACATTTTAATATTTATAGAGTTTATAGGTGGGAGAAATGGAAAACAAAGTTGGATAAGTAGGGTTGATTCTTGAAAAAATTTAAAGCCAGGCCAAGTTCAAACTAGGTAAGTTAGGTATAAGAGTCTAGCTGAGGTCAGTGAGAAAAATGTTTTTGTTTTTAGTTTGCTATAAGAAAGGGAGAGAGAGAGTGAGAGAGAAAGGGAGAGAGATGAGAAATCGTCTGCCTGGTGGGACGGCCTTACTGAAATCCCTTTTCCTCCATTCTCCTCTGGGACTTTGGGTAGGCAGGTACATGTGCCGGTGTGATTTTCAGGCCACTGTCTGGTACTCAAAACAGTCAGCCGCCTTAACCACCACACTATCACTGGCTTCAGGTATTTTTTAATAGTGGCAATATAAAAAGATTCAGTGCCGTGTTCCCTATAAGAGATGAGAGAAAAGAAGTCACCTCAGTGAGACTCAGGATGAGGGCCTCACTAGAGCGGTGACAGAGGGAGTGAGCAATGTGAGGTGACTATGTAAGATCTTCTAAACGGAGATAAAATAGAGTTTTACTGATCTATGTAAGGGTTGCCTTAGAGAGATTATGAGAACAGTATTTAACTCAATGGAAGTTTGTCATATTAAAATAATCCTATATGCTGAAGATTTTGAATAACTTCTTTAGCATACATATATGTATGTGTGTATATATATATACACACACACACACACATATATACACACTTTATGTATACTTTGTGATTAAATCTTGCCTTCTTTATAGAGTTTATTTTAATGTTTTAGCTTATTTTCTCAACTTTGTTTTGCAGAGTAAATTCTTTCTTTCTTTCTTTCTTTCTTTCTTTCTTTCTTTCTTTCTTTCTTTCTTTCTTTCTTTCTTTCTTTCTTTTTCTTTATAATAGAGCACATGCACCTGCAGGGGAGAGAGCGAGAGAAATAGAGATAACCATTCTATAGAGAATCCTGCACACAATGCTCCCTTTCCTCTAGTCTTTCAGTGTCAGGTCCTGGGCACTTGTGCCTTAGCCTAGCGTGTCTCAGTCTGCACAAGCCAGAGACTCAAACTGCAGTCACAATGTGGAATCCAGTCTCCCTTGCACAGTGCTACAACACTGACCTGGAAAAAGCACTATTTAAACGGTCTTTAAAAAAATCTTACTAATGGGTGTTATTTCATTTTTAAATTATTTTGTATGGTTCAGCTGTTCTGTTGTTGTTGTTATCTTAAAGCAATTAATGGTCCTTTGTTTCTCATATTTAATTTAAAAATTCACTTCTGAGATCAGCAGATGGTGTAATGGTTACATCACTGGACTTCCATGTAGTTGACTGCGGTGTGAGTCCTGGACCTGGCAGCTTAAAACTCACATTGGGTGGGTGTTCGTGCATGTCCAAGATCCCAAGAGAATGGAGGAGAAGGGATTGCGGTGGCCACTCCCTCTGGGGGGTAATTTCTTACTTTCTTTTTCTCTGTTTCTCTCTGCCTTTCTGGCCAGTACATGAGTCCTACAGTAAAAATTCACTTCTGCTCTGTTTTGAGCTGGTCATTTCTTCCCAAGTTTATGGTACCTTATATCTTATACTTTTACAATTCTTTTTTTGGGGGTGGGGGGGGGATTTTTGCTATAAGGTGCCTACACTCTCTGGAGAGCCAGAGAGCCAGAAAACAAGAAATCACCCCCCCAGGGAGAATGACCACACCACAATCCTTTCTCCTCCATCCTCCTCAGGATCTTGGGCATGCACACACACGCACCCAGTGTGAGTTTTAAGTCACTGGGTCTGGGACTGAACAGCAGTCAACTTAATGGGAGTCCAGTTTTAAAATTTGATCAGAGAATGACAGATCAGAAGAGAGAAAGAGAGAGACAGAGAGAAAGTAAGAAAGCAAGCCACCAGGTCCAGAACTTGAATCATGGTCAACAATGTGGGAGTCCAACGCCCTCAACCACCACACCAGCTGCAGGTCCTGCTGCTGCTCTCTTAAAACCTGGCTTGATGTCTGGTAAAGGTTCAGAAAACATTTACTGAACAAATAAATGGTTTATATACTTGGATAGATGTATCGTTTTAAAATAATAACTCCAAGGCCCTGACTATGTTAAGACCTCTTGGGAAAGCAACAGTACATAATTTTCTGTACTTTCCTGTATTGGGAGAAACTGTTTTGTACATGATTTGTATGTGTATGTGTGTGAGTCAACTGTTAGGACGTCCCTAGAGAAGTGCCTTTTTAAAGGTTGACCTGGCTACCCAGGAAAGCAGGAGAGTGGTATGTGTCCTCTGGAATGATGGTGGCAGAGGCGGAGTCCTAAGGAGGGGCCAACGTCTATCACAGGGTCTGGGCTGAACATAAAAGTCATCATCTAAAATAAAACCTTCCATTTCAAAACACCTCCGATCAAAGTAAAGCCATTAGAAAAGTAAAAAGGATTTGTGTACTTTTCTGTATGTATAGTATCCAAGGATGACAAATTAAAAATACAACAAAATAGATGCACATAATATATTTCTAAAAATAGTTAAGATCTAAAAAGTCTTTTAAAACTTAACAAGTGACCTGTCAACCTCCTTGGATATACAACTGGTAAGAGGAAATTAGCCACTACTACAGACACATTTTAAGGAAGATTCTGGATCTAGCTCTTCCCTGGAGATGACACTAATGCTGATATGATTGTACTAACCCGATGGCCTTTATTTCAGGAACATTCAGTGCCTTGTGATCAAGGAGGTATTTTTTAAACTGAAATTTTCAATCTCATCTAGAGTCCAAAGTGATGCTGTTCTAAACCCATGACAATGTGCAATTTAGCTTCTGCTTTTATACCTTAAACTAAGTACCAGATAGGAAAGTCAGCTCCAACCAGAAAATAATAATTTTTGTTTTTCAAGGACTTTTTGTTAGAAGATCAAGTCTTTTTTTGTTGTTGTTAGTACCAGGAAGAGACAAACGAAAGGAGATATATATCTATACACAAATGTGTACATATATTTGTGTAATCACAGATAACCAATTTTGAGGCACCATATTTTCACAATTTAACCAACATTCGGGCAATTTCCTATCCTTCACCAAAAAATGATCTTACAAAACTTCAATATTTGTGGTTCCCATGATTATTACCCAGTGAGGCCTACAGAACTCTAAATATGCCTAAACCACAGCTGTTAAGTAAAACTATTTAACAGAATACTTTCTGCAAAGCTTTTTCAGGAAACCATCCTAGCCACAAAATAGTTTTCAGCATCAGATATTTCGCTTTCTTAAACGCAGATTAAAGATTGGTGATGGTTCTGGGATGTGTTTAAATCACTCTACAGTTGTAAATGGTTAATCAAATTCACTGCAGAATTCAAAGGCTTACCCTTTGACTTAATGTACTGTTCTGAACTCAAGAATTCTCTAATCAGACAGCAGAGCATCTGTAATTGGCACTCTAGAGGCCAATGGCCATGGTGACCATTTGAATAAATTCCAGGAACATTAGCCTCTGAAAATATCTTTTGTTTTATTTCCAAATGCTTTCTTCCAAACTGGGCTCCAAGATTTTTTGTCCAATTCTAGTTCTGAGTGAGTATAGCTACGTAATATTGGCATCAAATATATTTCAAATGAGAGGGCTGAAGAGTGATTTTCCATCAGAAATGAACTGACGATCCTGTCAGTTAAAAAAAAAAAAGTCACAATGACTGTGCAAGATAAAAACTGAGCCCCAGTTTGCAGAGAGACAAGTGGGGATGGAAATTTAGATCAGTTTGTTGTTTCGTACCATTTGGGACAGTATGCAGTCTAACATGTATGTCAGCTTTTGGATCCGTGCATGGAGGATTGAACTCGCCAGACCTAGATGTATGTCTGGCAGAAAACGAAAACGGCTGCACCTTGGTGACTTTTTTCAGACTAGTTGAAACATATTGAGCCTTTCTCAGAGCATCAGTCCACTCCATCACTGCGACTTCCCTGGCTGCTCCAACCAGCTGAAGCATTAAGTTGGGCCTTCCTGTGTCTTTTGGCCACAACTTGATCATCTGGGACAGCATAGGCTGGGAAGAGCTGTAAAATATCCTGATTTGTCTTGCATTAAGGGACAGCATCCTGGACTAAGAACTGAAATGAACGTGCTTTGGTAGTGAATGGAAGATCTCACTGACCAGATGTGGCCAGGCCTGCATGGGGACCTGGGACTGACAGTGGAGGCCAAGGATGGAAGCAAAAATCGAATGAGTTCCAATCCCTTCTGATGCAGAGAGACTTGGGGAAATCTCAGGTGTCAAGCATAACTAACTTTTATTTTTTTAATCAGTCAAAGATACATTAAAAAAGAAAGAAAAGCCAAAATGGTATTTCACAAATCATGACACGTTATTTACATTTAAACAAAACCAAAAACACTCTGCACAAAAGTCTCACATAATTGTACCATTCACAAGGTAATTATGGGATTTACAACAAAAAGCCTGATCAAGGGGAGTAACAGCCCAGTGGGCCACTTATAGGGGGTAGGGCTCTGCCTGGAGCCAATTTAAGGGCTATGTGAGGACCTAGGTCTCCTGGCACAGGGGAGGATGGTGGGAAGGTGGGGGTGTCAAAACAGGTGGGCAGCACAGGTTTTTGAAATTTTTTACTTGTAATAAAAAAAAATTTACTTTTAATAAAAAATTTTTTACTTTTAAGAAACAAAGCCCAGGGAAATACTGCGCTGGGTCAGCAATTTTCAAATCTTTGTCAAAGAATCTACAGCAAGATGATTTATTGAAATGCTAACTTGTGTGGTGTGTTATTAAGCATGAGTGTGTATTTTTCTTGTTGCATTTCCCTCTTTCATTTCAAGAAGGTGACCAGCTTTGGGGTTCTTTAAAGGTGGCAGTCATCAGTGAAGAGACACCTCCAAAGGAAATGGAGATTTTTTTTTGGTAGAAAGTTATTGGGTTCTGAGAGGACTCCTTGTTTCGGCTCCTGGGTTGGCTAGATCCGAGTGCCCGGCCTTCAGCTGCTGTAGGTGTTCAGTGTTCCAGGTGGCTCAGGATACAATGAACCAGGTCTAGACAGCACATCAGCAATGACCATGGGCACCACAGGCCAGAGGGTTCTCTCAAAATGCTCTGCTTTGCATAACATCCTTAGAAATTGCATGATCCTAAAGGATATGATCAGCCCTTGGGGCAGGAAAGAAGCTGGTAATAAGTTGTGAGATTCTCACCGACTGGAAGACATGGAGATGCAGAATCAAAGTGATTAAATTTGATTGTGAAAAAAGTAAAAACACCTTTACGTGAAAAAGATATAGTTATCATAAAACTATATGCTCTTCAGAAGAAACTTATTCAGAAACTCAAAGTGAAAACAGATAAATTGACGTCTTTCAAACTGACATGAGCCCTGAAGCCTGGAATCCTGTCTCCTTACTTTCTTAGTGACCAAGAGATTTTGTTGGAGGTCTGGCAGTTTCGTGAGAATCTGCTGAGGTCAGGGAGCACAGTTTGAAACTGCTGTTCTACTTAGAACTGACCCATGGAGAGTTAGTGACGGCCATAAAAGTAACATTAATAATGAAAATAATACATTGGCCTATAGTTAAAAGTGTGCTTTTATATGTATCTCATTTGTTAAAAAAATTTTTAGAGAAATTTTTGTTATAGGGGTGTGTGCTCATCTGAAGAGACAGAGACAGAAACAGAAAGCAAGAAATAATCACCCCAGAAGAGGGCAAGGGAAGGATGGCCACACCACAATCCCTTTTCTATTCTCCTCTGGGGATCTTGGGCATGCATGCACCCACACCCAGTGTGAGTTTTAAGTTGCCAGGTCTGGGACTTGAACCACGATTGATTTGGGAATCCAGTGATGTAACTGTTATGCAATCTGCTGGTCCCTGTATCTCATTTTTTTTTTTTAAGAGATTTTTGCTATAGGGTGCATGTGCTTGCCAGAGAGACACAAAGACAGAGACAGAAAGTGAAAAATCACCCCTCAAGGGGGAATAGCCATTCTGCAATCCCTTCTCCATTCTCTTCTTGGGATTTCCGCACACGCACACACGTGCCTGGCATGTTTCAAGTCCCCCCCCCACCCCCCGCCCCGAGTCTGGGACTCTAACTGTAGTCAGCCATGTGGGAATCCAGTGACATAACTATTACGCCATCTGCTGGTCCTGGCATCTCATTTTGTTATATTGTTATTTATTTATCTTACTCGAACTTCAAATTAAATTTTATTTAATTTATTTAAAATTTTTTACTAGAGTGTGCACGTGCTCACCACAGATAGCGAGAGAAAGAGAGAGAGAGAAAAAGAGAGAGAGAGAGAAAGAGAGAGAGAGAGAGAACCACCCAATGGAGCAAGGTAACACCACAGTCCTTTTTCATCCACAGGGGCTGAGATGCCACCTGCAGCCAGCCATGTGGGATCAGGTTTCCTAGTGCTGTGCTTTAACCCTTGCATGCACTACGGGGCTGGCCTGTGGGGTTAATATCTGCAAGCAGATAAAGTAGACATCCTAATTATTAAGATGAAGCAACTTTCGTTGGGCATAAGATGAGTGCTATTTTTTTTTTTTTTAAATTTGGGAAAACAAAACAATGTACAAAAAGTGCTAAGGATATATATGCTAAACATGTTTTCAACACCTAAAAATGAATGAATATTAATAATTCATCATCTTTACTCAAGATGCCGTTGTTGAAGAAATATAAAATAGCAGATAAATAAGTGCTATGTTCCACCCCAGTCCCATCCCTTTCCTCTCCCAGAGAAACCAGTATAATTATAATGTAGAGCAAGTACACATATACAATTATTTCATACATTTCAATTAGTAGAGATATACTCTGTGGAAAACTCGCATTCTCACTCAACATTAAATCATTTCTATTGCCATTTAGTACTACTGAATCATTTGATTTTTCCTTTCTCCTACCAATGAGCATTCGGATAGTTTCTGATGGTGACATGATTATATACATAGCTACTAAGATGAACATGATCGTAACTGACAGCCTCGCTAAGGAGACAGCATTAGTTTATAGGATATGAGCACAATCAGTTTTATTTAAAATTGTCACTTGGTTCTCCAAGTTACATTTTATTGGCAGTGTATGAAAGTTTTAATACCTCCATGTTCTCCCTGACATTTGAATTGGCCAGTTTCCAATTTAAAAAAAATTTAATGCAGGTTAAATAATATTATTATTGGTGAAACTGGACTGGTATATACACACAGACACACCCCATGTGGGTTTCTTCTTCTATGTGTCACCTGTTTGAATTTTTTGTAGATTTCTCAATTGGCTGTTTCTTAGTGACTTTCTTCATTCATTCATCATCTGTTCATTCATTCATCTGTTTGGAAGGTACTTACGGAAGACCTACCATATACTAGACCTGGCTCTAGGAGCCTGGTGAGTCCCAGCTCTAGTGGCCTAGTGGGGAAAACTAAGAACAGAAAGGAAGTGATATGCATATAATATAGTGTCAGCTAGTGATAACAGCTAGAAAGAAATACAAATTAAAGGAAAAAATACAGGAAAGGAAACATGTATATACCACATGGCGATCAGAAATGGACTCTCAAGGGAGGTCACATTCTAGTAGAAATTCAAATTGGAAAGAATCGAGATGATTTAGAGGAAAGGTATTTCAGGATTGGGGAATGAGAGCAAAGGTTGTGAGGAAGAAAAACCTTGAGATCTGAGGAACGTTAACTGACATACCTTTCTAAATCACCTACTACATCCTTTATTATTATGTACTATTATTTTTAAAACGTCTGTGTTTAAATGTTTATGCACAAGGGATCTTCAAAACGTTCATGGAAAATATGCACTGTGGAAAAACTATGCGTGTATTTAAATTTTTTTGTTCCAATAAACTCATACTTCATTTCCCTTTTCCACGAAGTATTTGAAGTACTATCTTTTTTCTTTTTTTTTTTTTTTTGGAGAGGTTTTTTTATAGGGCGTGTGTGCTCACCAGACAGACAGAGACAGAGAGACAGAAAGCGAGAAATCACCCCCCAGGGGGGATGGTCACGCCGCAATCCCTTCTCCTCCATTCTCCTCTCGGGATCTTGGGCACGCATGCACACTCGCCCGGCGTGGGTTTTAAGCCACCAGGTCCGGGACGCAAACTACATGGGAGTCCAGCGACATAGCCATTATGCTAACTGCTGGTCCCTGAAGTACTTTCTTGTGTGTGTGTGTGTGTGTTTTCCTCACTATTGAATTTTTGTTACATTTTCAAAATGGTTACAACTTACATAAGAGTCTAGATTTTGAAGCCAACATTTCTCGTAAAATAATCTCACGTTGTTTTTGTTTTATCATGCCACCTCTCTGATAAAACAACGTGGGGTGGTGGTACAGACCAAATATGTGGAAAATTAAGATTACAAGCAGAGATTTGTAGTGACTCTACAATGGGAAATTTTTTGAAAATATTTTGAGCCCCTACTAAGACCTGTCTGTTCTTCCATGCCACTCATGGCCATGATAAATGCTGGTGTCAGAATAATTCCAAACAAGTTTCCACTTCCAACAATGATCTCATTCTAGGGAGTAAAGCAAAACTGATATTTTCACACCTTTTCCAACAGAGCAAAAGGTGAGCCCATTTTCTTTTCCTTATAGCACCTTCTTTCCTTCTCAAATAAACAAAAAACATCTTCCATCTTCCTTCAGAGCACCGCAGATTTTTGTCAGGATTTACGGCTAGCCTTTATTGAACACTACCACGTGATAGATACTACATGTCATACTCCCTGTGCATTAGCTCCTGAATTTTCACAACAATACCAGAGAAGTACTTAGGATCACTGTTTTTTATATGAGAGATCTCAGGCTGGGGAAGCTTAAAGGGTTGTTCACCATCACAGGTTGTAAGACGTGAACCAGGTGTTATGATTTCTAACCGACTCTTGCCTACCATTAAAGCCAAACAATCTACTAGAGAAACTCTGGAGGATGCCTCTGCTCTCCTTCACATTGGGAAACCCCAAGGACATACTTCATGTCCCTATGCAGGCAGGGACGCTCGTCTTAGACGCTGAATCCTGAATGCAGACACATTTTGCAGTTTAATAACACAGAACTGGTCCAGAGTGCATTCAGTTCAAGTGAACACTCCTTAGTTTCACGACCTCCTTGTCCATTCCTCTCCTCCATCATCTGCCTCACCACTTCTCTGTTATGATGGCTAAAAAAGGATCTCCCTCTTAACAAATATGACCAAAATAGGCCCAGCCGAGTAAGTGGTGGCTCAGTTACTGTGATCCAAAGGCCTGGGAATGTCTTCTGTCTCTTGTAGACCCAGAAATACAAATTTTAGAGCTGGAAGTAACCTGAATAGATGACCTCATGCAGCCATCTGCCTTCGTCGGTTGGCAGACATGATCTCAATGTCTATGATGAAGTCATTTGGACTCTGAGAGATGATGTGACCAATCCAAGGTCATGTGCTAAGGAAGTGCTGTGAAGCCTGACATCCTTTTACCACATGAATAGAATCTCTTCGGGGTTTTCAGATACTTTAAAAAATATAAAACTTTTATAACTTGTTGTAAACTAAGGGGAAAAAATGTGTACTTACAGGGTTATGGGCTAAGAGAGAAACATCCGTAGAGGGAGAGAAGGTCTCAAAGGGAAGTAGAGGGGTGAAGAAGATAAATTTTGAGGACTTCCTGCTTTGCACTGAATAAAATATACTTTGAACTTCTAGTGGTACTTTTTGGGAATTTTACAATGGTGGAGGTGGGAAAAAGGGAAAAGAAGAGGGCAACACATTATAAACTATGTATTTGTTATCTCATTTAACTCCCCACCCAAGCCACGTAAGAAGTAGGAGCAAATTCCCAGTCCCTTATCTAAAATCCTAGGAGTGAGCTGCCTCCTAGACTCAGAATTGTCCAGATTTTAGAAAATGAATACAGTGCATGTATCATAAATTACAAAACACTCCCAATAGGATCTGGGATAGCATCCTGTAATCAAACACATTTGGATTTCTTCAGCCAGAAGTGTGTATATTCTCATTAAATGGGATAAAATGAAGATTATAAATAGCCTCACATCAGTTCAAATAAGGTTTTACAGCCAACCAAGTTCAGATCAGGTCAGGTTTTAACATCAAATGAGTTCTAAAGAAAAGATTCTATTTGGAGAGATTTCTGGAATTGGAAATGGCAGATAAGGGGTTGACATTAATATCCTGTATTCTTACCACACCACAGTGAAGAAACAGAGGCTTAAAGTTTAAGTAATTACCCAATTCACAGAGTCTCATGGCAAAAGGGGAGTGGAAATCAAAGCCCACAACACCACCCATTCTCTTCATTATTATCTCCAGGGAGGGGTAAGCTCCTATGGGCAGCTTGACACTCGTCTCTTGTATTTGTAATACCCGTAGGGGAGCTTGATGGGCACTGTGTACATGGTGTGCAGATGAACAGCCTGTGAATGAATTAATTCTATGGTTTATAAGTGAGCATTAATTAGATTGGTGATACCATAGATGGTCAGGCTTCTCTGTATTCATACTTAAATAGTGGTCAGAAATTTCTCAAAGGAGGTATGACAAAGGAGTTGCTAGTCAAAGATTTATATTTGCAAAAGGAAGAGGCTCCCACCAGCTTGCATTTGCTTCTCTGGGAGAGGATGAAGGAAGGTGTGAGGGCAGTTCTCCACCTTCTGTAGCAGGATATTGGCCAAAGCGTCATCACTGGGAAGGATGCTGGCACTAGGAATTAAAGAATAACACTAATTTCCTGTCCTCCAAATGTTCTCAAGAAAAAGACAGAGGAAGACATAAGCACACAAAGGCTCATTTTAATACAAGTAGGAAATGAAAGGGTCAGAAGCAAACTGTAAATAAAGGTCTGTGGGGAGTTAAAAACAGAATCGTCAAACCGGAGGTTTCAGAAAGGGCTTTGGAGCTGATTTCTTAGAAAGGGGTAGGATTGGAGATGGGTGGAGGCAGGGAGAAGGGCACTCCTTGTGGGATGGATGGACATACTGAATCAAGCCTGGCTGGCATTTCAGCTTTTTTCTTTTTTTCTTCCCTCCTTCTTTCCTCCCCTCATTCCCTCCCTCCCTTCCTTCCTTCTTTTCCTCTCTCTTTCTTTCTTCCTTTCTTTTGTTTTTCTTTCTTTTGTTGTTTCATTTAAATGGGCACCCAGTAGCTTGTATTTATTCCCTAATTCTTCGAAATTTTCCCTAGAATTTATAATATGCTTCAAGACTTTTTGACGTTTACAACTCAATAATTTTCAAATAAATTTATAAAGTTGCGTGACCATTATTACAATCATTTTATAGCATTTCTATCACCCAGTCAAATTTCCTTGAGCCCATTTGTAATCAGTCCTTGCTTTCACACTTAACCCCAGACAATCACTGTTCTGCTATTTATAAACTTGCTTTTTTTGAAAAGATAAAATAAAATAGATGAAATAAATCAAATCAGACGTTAAGCAGTCTTTTGCATCTGGCATCTTGCACATAGAATAACATTTCTGAGATTCCCTGATGTTGTAACATGTCTCAGTAGTTCATTCTTGTCGAAGAGTATTCCATTGAATGGATATACTACGCTGCATTTATGCATTCACTAGTTGATGGACATTTGCGTAGTTTCCAGTCTATCGTGACTAAAGCTATAGATATTGTCAAACAAATTACAGTTTGGATATGTGTTTTTGTTTGAATTTCTCTTAGGTGGATTACTAAGTTTCCAAAGATTGCTGAATTTTATGGGCACTTTATATTTAAGTTTTTAAGAAACTGCCAAATTGTTTCTAAAGTAGCTATACCATTTTAAATTCTCACCAACATGGTATGAGGTTTTCAGTTTTTTTAACACTTGGAAGTATCTATTTCTTTTTCAAATTACAGTCCTTCTAGTGTATATCTCTCCGTAATTTCAATTTGCATTTCCTGAATGACTAATGATATTGAACATATTTTATGTGCTTATTGGCCATATGTACATCTTCATTTGTTATAACATCTATCCAACTCTTATTAGAAAAATGATTTACAAACATTGATTCCCAGTCTCTGACTTGTCTTTTCACTTTTTTAATGGTATCTTTTGAAACACAAACGTTAATTAATGAATCCAGTTTGCCAAAAATCTTTTGCTTTTCAAGTTGAATTTAAGAAAACATTGATTAACAAAAAAAAGGGAAAATATACAAGACATAAGAAATAGAAAATTATTTGTTGATAACACGTATGATGATGTGCTTGATTGAGCCAATATACAGTGTACTCTGGATGGAAAATTCATTTTGTACGTTGTAACGATGTATAATGAATTAAAGTAAAAAAGAATTAAAAAAAATAAAGTTAATTTCAAAAATTTTTAAAAAAGCAAAAAAGAAACCATTGATTAACTGAAGCTTATGAAAATTTTCTCTTGTTTTGGCCTTAGAAGTTTCATAGTTAATTCATTTTAGGTCTACAGTTCATTTTAGTTAATTTTTTTACTACAGCATGAGATTTAGTGTCTAAATTTCTTTTCTTTTTCTTTCTTTTTTTTTTTTTTTTGCTGTAGGGTGCGTACATTCACCAGAGAGGAGAGAGACAGACAGAGAGAGACAGGGAGAAGAAAACAGAAATCACCCTCTTAGGGGATGATCACGCTGCAATCCCTTCTCCTCTATTTTCCTCTCAGGATTTAGGGCATGTGCACACATGCAACTGGCATGATTTACAAGCCACCAAGTTTGGAACAGAACTGCAGTCAAACATGTGGCAGCCCAGCACCTTCACTACCATGGTACCTGCTGGCCACTAAATTTACTTTACTTCTGCAAGTGAATGTGTAATTTTTCCAGTGCCACTTACGGAAAAGACTATACCTTCTCTGCTGACTTTTTTTTGGAAAGGTTTTTGCTATAGGGCGCATGCGCTAGCCAGACAGACAGAGACGGAGAGACAGAAAGCAAGAAATCACCCCCCAGAGGGGCTGGCCATGCCGCAATCCGTTCTCCTCCATTCTCCTCTCGGGATCTTGGGCACGCACGCACACGCACCCGGCGTGAGTGTAAGCCACCGGGTCCGGGACTCGAACCGTGGTTGACTACATGGGAGTCCAGCGACATAGCCATTACGCTAACTGCTGGTCCCAAAGGACCTCCGTTCCCACACTGGGAGTCGAACCCAGGCTGCCTGGGTGAAAACCAGTAATCCTAACCGCTAGACCATGTGGGAAATGACTCTGTTGACTTATTTTTGTACTGTTGTTAAAAATCATTTGCCCACATATGTGTGGGTGGGTTTATGTATTCTCTTGTTTGTTTCATTGATTGAATTCTCTCTACCTCTATATCAATACTATCATGTGTCAGTTTATACCATACCATGCTATCTTTTTTCCTGTATTATTTATTTATTCATGGTGCAAACACACCTGAGAGAGTGAGAGAGAGAGAGAAATGAGCAACCTCCACAGATTTGGTAACGCCACTCTGCGCTTTCTCCATTCCTCCAGCACATCAGATCTGGGTTACTCATGTGTGTGCCTGGCATGTTTTGGGTTGACACGGTTGGGGATTCAAACTGCAATGGCCATGCGGAACTCTGTTTCTCTGTTTCTCTCTTTTTTTTTTTTTTATCAAACTAAAAGATTTAACCATTTATCTATGTATTTATTTTTACATTTTCCTACAAACATTTACGTTACATATCAAAAAATTTTTGCTCATACTCCATAGTTCTTGAGAGTTAATAAACACTGCCAAAATTTCAAAAAAAAACTGAGTTTTAAAGATAATATTCAAAATATTTGTTATAATTTTGTTTGTGACTCTATAACAACAGAGACAGTATGGTTTTCAATATGTTTGAGGAAATATTTACATATCAACTACTCAAATTGTTGAAAAGCAAACACCCAGCACACAAGTGAGGAGTTCATTACCACGGCACCATGGAGTCAGCTGAACACACTCTCTTGATTACTATAGCTTCATAAAAATAGGTTCAAAATTAGGTCATATTAGTCCTCTAATTTTGTTCTTTTACTAATGTTATTGATATATTAGCCATCTTAAATCCCTTGAGTTTTAGAATAAGTTTTTACAATTTCTACAAGATAAAGGCTGCTGGGATATTGATAGGGGTTGCACTGAATCTATATTTGAGGGGAAATAATATAAAAATATTGAGTGTTCAAATCCATAAAAATAAATTTTTCTCCATTTATTTGAATAACTGCTTCAAATTGCTCAGCGATTTTGTCTACTTATGAGTTTATACACCTTGTACTTTCATTATATGTATTATTATTTTATTGTTTTTGATACTACTGCAAATGAGATTAATTCATTTTATTTTCAATTTTATCCTTTGTTAGTACATAGAAATATACTTGATTTTTCTATATTGATCTTATATCTTGGCATTACAGAATAAATCAGAAATTGTCCCCTTTTTTATGTTTTGAAGAAGTTTGTTGATATAGGACTGGTGCTATTTTTCTTTAAATATTGGATAGAAATTAACCAAGGAATCATCTTGAACTCGGCTTCTTTTTTTCTAGACAAATTATTTTAAGTTTTTGATTCACATTTTTTAAAGGTTACTGGTCTATTTAGCTCTTCCACTTCTTTTTAAGCCAGTTATAATAATACATTCAGTAGAAATGCATTTATTTCATCCTGTTTATCTCAATTATGGCATAAAGTTGTTCATACTATTCCTTTATTCTTATAAATCTTCTATAGTCATCAGTAATGAAGTCTCCACTTTGATTCTGATTTGGGTAATTTGTGTTTTCATTCTCTTTTTTTCTAGGTCAGTTTAGTTGATCATCAATTTCGTTAAACATTTCAAGAAACATAGTTTGGGATAATTGACTTTTCTATTGTTTTATTCCATTGATTTCTTCTCTAACCTTTATTATTTCCTTTTTTCTTTTTGGGTTTGCCAGAGGGTATGTGCCAGAATGGGTGGGGAGGAGGATGGACAGAAAACTTCAAAGATTTTTTTTAATGGATCTTATCTTTGATTTCCCCAGCATTGTGCATTGGTTTCACGTCATGTTCTTACAATGCTGTTCTTCCAGATGCCTTTGCTTCTACAGCTGGAGAGATGAGCTATACTAATTCTGGAGATGGCTGAACAAAACAAAATAGATGGAACTTTCATTTCTATTCTCTTAAACTATCCATAGAAAATAACGAGCTTGTTGAAGCACCTATAGTTTTTCCATCTTTCAGCATGCTCCGGAATGTCTTATCGCCCCTTTTATAGTTGCTGATCCTTGACTGTGCTCAAGATCATGCTCCTTTATGAAGCTATTTCTAGTCACTGTAATCCATTCCAACGTCCCTTCTCTTCAATTCTTTGTTTCTAATTTTGATAGAATTAGTGCTATTATTTTTGGAAATAGTACATTCTTCTAAGTATTCTCTTCATGTACTGTTACTTTTTTTTTAGATAAGTTTTCTTGTTTGTTTTAAATTGCCAGAGAGTGCGTGAGCTTGCTAGACAAAGAGGAGAAAGAGAGAGAGAAAGAAAATCCCAGTTGGGTGTGGTTTGGTGCAATTCTTTCCCCATCCTCTTGGTATTTTGAGCACACATGTACATGCACCCAGTATATTTTTCAAACTGTGAGGGCAAGGATCTGAGCTGTAGTTGGCCAGGTAGGATCTAGTTCCTGTAACCACCAGGCCATGGGGCTGGCCCTCGACAGTTTTTAATTACTATTTTACAGTTTGTTTATTTATTCCATGAATGAGAAAGACAGAGAGAGAGAGAGAGAGAGAGAGTGAACACTCCCCAACAGGGTTCCAATGCCATAATTGATCCCTCCCCCACCTCTAGCCAGCGTAGGTCATGGACACAAACACCTCGCATACTCAGGGAGGTCCCTGAACTTGAACTGGCTACCATGAGAGTCTGCTTTGTAGAACATCACATTTTACTACTATGCTATCATTTGGTTCCATGCACTATTATTTCTATATCCCAGGAGAAAGCACATTTGTTGAAGTCAGAGTAAATCTGCTATTTTCCATGTCTCATAGTTTTTACTGAAGTCCTAGATATAACTAGTGCACAATTTAGAGTTAATAAGTTGAACTGAATATGATCAACTGAATGGTTGCCTAATTGTTATACTTTTGGAAAAGTTCCTATCATAAAAAAGATGTTTTATGGTCTTTTACACTCTGAAAGTTTCTGCATACCTAATTCACCTTACTTTTCAAATTCTAAATAAAAATATCTCTTTCACAAAGCCCTTCCTGATTCCCTGCTTCCTGAACTTGTAGTGCATCCTGTACTCTGCTTGTGGTAGTTTTCCACTTTCTAGGCTTCATCATAGATCTTACATATATATATATATATATATATATATATATATATATATATATATATATTTTACATATATATATATTTTACATATATATATATTTTACATATATATATATTTTACATATATATATTTTACATATATATTTTATAGATATAAGCATCAGTTTCAGGCAATGATTTCTCACTGTAACCTCATTGCTAGACTGTCCCGGTATACAACTGACATGGTACTTGTATACTAAATAAACGAATGGGTAAGTGCAGTTCAATCTTAGCTTTACGGATTTCACTCAATTGGTAGACAATTATGGTTGAGTATGAAGAGGATGTCCTGCAAAGGCAGAGAAGGCTAGTTCTGTAAAGAAACTTATAGATGATCTAGAATATTTTTCCCTTTCGTACGGGATCAGTGAGGTCCTGTGAAGTGAAATGACTTGATCCAGGGACTAAGGAGCAGTGGTCTCCGGACTGCCAGTGAATTTGCCTCATGTGCTTTTGCCCACTGCTCCCTCAGCGATGCAGGGTGACTGTGGCCTCGCATATATGTGCCAAGCAATTATGAGCTTTATCAGAATTTCAGTATTTGTTGAGTGCTTCTTTTTATGTCAACGAATTTATATTTAAATCCCTTCCCACCAACAGTACAGCTCACCTTTCATTTGCTGTAGGGTAACAAATGAATAGGCCCACTCGAACAGTGGAGTTACCAGGTCTAACAACCAAAGCTTTCCCTTTGATGAAAAGATGTTAATGGATTCCAATGTATCAACTAGCTCTTAACAAGGAAGTAAATTCAAAAGTAACAAGAAAATGTAAACCTGATGTGATTTCCCTAACCGAAAGAGAGAGCAAATAGACCCCACTGTCTGTGAAGTGTACAGCTACTAAACTTTAATGACAATATCAGTTCTGCTTGATGAGGGTAATAGTAAGTCCTCGGTTCATCTATTATAAAGATTGGAATTCGGGTTGATTTCACTGCACTTGGCAGGTGGCCGAGCATTAGTGAGCTAATGCAGGCCGTATTCTCACTGTACTTAATGAGGGTGGCGTCTCAGACATCAACTTCAAGCAAAAAGCTTATCTACATATCTGGTCCAGCCTTAATAGCGGAGCATTGCGTTTGTAAAGCTGTTGATGTGTAAGAGTATGTTAAGCTCAAATGAAAGAAAGAGTACAATCACAATTGTACATTCTACAAATTGAGCTAGGTACCTAACCATCACAGCTATGTTTTCATTTTAGTGAGATGAAGGCACTTAGCAAAATGGCACTAAAAAAATGCCTGCTGGGGGTCAAGCATCCCCATCAATACACACTGCCCTCTTATCCTTTTAAAAGAAACAATGTTCTCTTTTTAAAAATAATTATTATATTTAACTTTATTTATTTATTTTAATTTGGCCAGAGAGGGACAGAGCGAGAGCGAGAGAGGGGGGAGAGGGAGAGGGAGAAAGCAATCCATCAGGTCTGGGACTCGAAACAAAGTTGACCATGAGGGAATCCAGCGCCCTTAACCACCATGCCACCTGCTAGTCCCCGTGTTCACATTTTATGCAAAGCCAGTGCAGACTTCTCCTGAGGCCCTCTTCCCCTGTACACATTCTGCTCGTAGGCACCATACTGATCCCAATAGCATATGAGAACTATAACTTGTGATGACTGCACTTACTTCTTGAGAACGTATTATGGACCAAGTTTTCTTCTCTTGCCCATGGATCATTTAATCCAGACACATGTTTTAAATGAGGCATTGTCAATTGCATTTTAAAGATGAGGTATGGAGACTCAGATTAACTGATAGTCTCAGTCACAGACGTGATGGGTAAAGACTGGTTTTAGACATATGAAAACCTTTGTGCTGACACTTTAGAGCAATCCCTTGAGCCTTTATTTTGACTAAACACTCCAAAGACATCACTCCTTACTTATTTTTCTTATTTAGTTCTACAGGCCCAAAATATCTTTGGGGAGCCATCTATGGTATGCATTTCTAAGTATGGCCTATAGATGATAACAACAAAAATAAAATAATAAAAAATTAAAAAATGAGACTTTTTCTATTGTATCCTAGCAACATGTAGCATACTCACATCAAACAGGTAAGTAACAAGAAAATTTATAAGAAAGTATTTTTTTATAAGAAAGTATTCTCAAAAAATTCATTTCTTGGGGTCTATTTTATATGATAATCTTCATCTATCCATTACACATTGTTAGAGTATTAACTGGAAAGAGCAGAGAATAAAATTTGATGCATACTATGATTACTACTAGGAAAAATCAAGAATGCAGACGAAGAATAATTGGGAGGGAGTGCAGACACGGAAGCAATATTTGTTGGTATGGTGGGATTGTGGAATAATTTTTTTTTCTTCCATTTGTGAATCCTGTTAAAACTGTTGTGTTGTTTGTGCAATAATTTTTAAAAGTATAACAGTGAATACCAATTAAAAATAAGACGTGTAAGGTGTGTGCCAACACCATCAGGAAGCATAAACATAGCATTTCTATTTCTGTTGAAATTCTGGTTCCTAATGAGGTCTTTATTCTCACTGTCACAAAGTACAGTCAATCTCCAACCATGTTAAAGGTGGGATGTGTGGGTAAGGATCATTACTCACCAGTGAGGAGGGGCCCGAGAGACTCCAGCTTTCTAAAGAGGCCTTTCTATAGTATGCTGGCCTGAAAGTGTGGTAGGCCTGGTTCTCTAGGTCAATTATGCTGACCACCATGAAACCAGCTACATTTTGGTGTTCTTTCTTTTTAATTTATATAATTTTTAAAAGAATATTTTATTTAACCTTAATTATTTTATTTCAATTTGACCAGATAGGGATAGAGAGAGAGAAAGAAATGCAAAGTGAGAAAGCAAGCTGCCAGGTCCAGGACTCCGACCACAGTCAGCCATGTGGGAATCCAGAGCCCTTAACCACCACGCCACTTGTCGGCTCCCCATTTTGGCTTTCTTAATTGAATTGGACCCAAATTGTAGTCATCAACTGTCACTTGATATCATTTGATAATAATCAATAGTACTCCCAGGTCTAAACTTAGTGGCTCTCAATGTGTGGTCCCCTGAGTTGTAACTTTGGGGACATTTCAGAAATTCAACTACTCTTACCTCTCAAAAAAAAAAAAAAAAAAAAAAAAAAAGAAATTCAGCTACTCTGGCTTCTCAGCCTTTCTGAATCAGAATCTCAGGACTGTGTTTAGTAAACTGTTTTAAGAAGTCTTCGAGCTGATTTTGATGTTAATTCCGAGAACTACTGGACTAAACATACTCCTATAATGTTGCCACACTCCATTAACTAAAGTGTCTAATATTCTTATTTTTTTTCCGAAATGATTACTTCCTTCATATTACTCACTTTATTATTTCAGGTTAAAACAATGAAAGCTATTAAAATGAAATATATCGTGTAGTTGGGATAGTGTTTTAAAACATTGTGTGGTATTACCATATTAGATTGAATTAATTTGTGAGTTCACCTTCAATAAATGGGTTCTTTAGGATTTGAAGATGGAGAGTTTGACAGTAGAGAACAGTTATGAGAAGAGGAACCATGACCAGAAAGAGGCAGAGGCTATTACAGAGATAGGGGTCGGGGAGAGCAGCATTAAGACATTCTTGGGCCCAGAAAGTGGCATGGCAGTAAAGGCACTCAACTCCACATGGCCAACTGCAGTTTGAGTCCCGGACCTGGAGGCTTGCTTTCTCAGTTTCTCTCTCTGTCTCTCTCTGATGAGCACACATGCCCTATAACATACTAAAAGTAATAATAATAACAATAATAAATAAAATTAAATAAATAATTTAAAAAACATTCTTGAAAGAGGTAAATCTAGATCTTAGAGATCGTTACCTCAGTTTTTACCTTAGACTACCTACACCAGCATTTTAGTCATTCAAACTAATTCCACATCCTCTTTGGGAAGCTTCCCAGGCTATCGTGATTCTGAGGGAAGAGTTGATGTATTCGTTCTCTGAACAAACATTAGGGATTTACTATTCAAAATGGGCCTGCTTTGAAGCCTCAATTTTTGTCCAAAGAGAAACAAAATAAAATATTGCCAGCTTATGGGATGCAAAGCTATTTTCAATCAGAGTAAAAAATAATGTGCAGCTCAAGTCTTGCCTTCACATATAATTATAAATCATTTATCCTGGATTGAGCCCCGCTGAGCATGGTTTCAGCCTAGGATCATCGTAATCCCCCTGAGAACACAGACCTCCTTGCTTCAGCACCTTCCCACTGAGGGCTTATTAGAGAAAATACACAGAAACTACACGACCAAAACAAACCATACCTGAGACTTATCAAGGATGTTACCTACAGCAGTGACACACATCACAGGAAGAGAGGGTTTGCTCACCCGCCATGCAATGTCACCGATCATTATTTGTATGTCCCTTTGGGTTTGACTTCACAACATCATCATGGTAAAAATGAGCAGCAAGATGACAAAATAATGAAAAACATCAGGCTGTTTTCTTGGGCATTAGAGGAAACCTGAATGCTGAGATCATTAACACATACTTACCAGCTAGGTGAAGCCATGCTCAATCTTTGGGCAAGTCTAGGCTCTGACATAGTTAATTCCCTTCTAGTGCTATGCCCTTTACTTCCAAAGAGCATCTTCTCTCCCATAGTGCTCACTGCTTGGTCTGTAGCATGCAGGGGCTCACCATACTCCAAGCCTCGTCTAACTTAAACTTCACAATTGGTACCTCTCTTGGCTAGGCTATACATCTGTAGCTTTCTGACTCTTGTCTCGTGACAGTGTAGGGAAGCTGGAGAGCATAATGGCTATGAATACGGATTTGCAAACTAGAGTGTCTGAGTTCAAATCCTGCCTACCCCGTCTAGTAGCTATGTGACCCTGGCAAACAACTCAGCCCTTGGGTTTGTCAGCTTTCTCCTGAATACTGTGGTGAAATACAACTCCCTCGCCATGGGTGGTCAGGGTTAAATGAGATAAATACAAAGATACCCTAGCACACATTATGTGATAATACAGAAGTCTGCTTTCTTTCCCATGCCTTTTTATGCTTTGTCTCATTGTCACCTTTCTCCTCTGGTCACACTCCTCACCAAACAAGGATTGCTAAGAAACAGTACACATGGAATGCACTGCCCCTGGAATGGTTTTGTTCCATGTACTAGACCTTACATGTCTCCGATAACATACACATCTTTAAATGTAACTCACTTTTTATAACAGAGCTTGGGAAAGCCCTTCTTCATCTTCCCAGATATAATTTATTTATTTATAAATATTTTATTTGTATTGTCTTTTAAAACAACACTGAAATGGTCCTTATTAAGATGGAAATAATATAGAAAGAAATGCTTTAGCCTTAAACACCGCTGAATAAAGCCTGGCTTACACCCCAAACCAACTTCAGCTTCACTTCTAATCATAATTTTAATGTCTTTTTACCCCCCTGGTGTTCTCTTTCTCAAGTCCAAAATTCACTGGTACAATAGAGCAGTAGCTTTAGAAAAGCTCTTCTAGGCAGGAAATGTGAGCTATTAGCAGGGCTGTAATATGCCAGCAAAAAAGAAAAAAGGGTGATAGGCTGATAGGCGTGGGTGTGGGCGAAAGGCGTTTTATGCAACCCCACTGGGACATCATCACTTTAGAAAACAATTTTACAGTCATATAGTTAAATTAACTGGTAGTTAGAGGCAATTATGTGATAAAGTAAAAATATTTATGTTCTTTAGAGCTCCAAAACTGTCATTTGAAGTGTGACAAATTTTTAAGTAATTTTACCTGCAAGTTTTGAAAGATTCTATGACTAAGGGCATAAAAGCGAAACAGGCCGCCTCTGTGAAATGAAATCAGACCTATCTCCTCGTAACTTGGCTTGAATTTCATGCTCATGAAATGTCTCAAAGTCATAGTTCTTATGCTCAGAATAAAATAAATAAATCTTTATTTTCTAAACAACCACAATCCAGAATTCAAGATTTAAAAAAGTCACTGCCCCCTGAGGGCCCTGGAATACGTACATGTGCACCAGCAGATACGCACATGCACACTGCCCAGTGCCTGGCCATTTTCTCAGTGATAAGCATGAGCTCACACTTGCTTCCCTTTTTATTGTTAAAAAGTGCCCTGAGAGCCATAAGCCATAAAAAGGGAAAGAAATCACCTACTATCATATTTTCTACATTGCTATTTTATTGTTGCTCATTACCATTTCCGTCTCTGTTTATATACATTTACATTTTTACACAATTGCCAGCACAGTGCATATACAATTTTGTGTTTTTCCTCAGCATTTTATATTGTGCATTTTTAGCGTTGTTACGAAGTTTCCGCAACATTTGAACAGGCTGCAGAATATTCTTCTGAATAGCTGAGTCGTTATTAATTATGCTGTTCCTCTACACTTGGGCACTTGGATGGTTTCCAGTTTCACGACGGCACGTAGAGCTGTGATGATCATGTTTATGCTTATGACTTTCTCTTCTTTTTCCCTATTTCCTTGGGCTACAGTCCCACAGGTATGATTACCAGGTCAAAAATCTATGTACATTTTATTGTGGTAGCTTTCGATATCTCAGGTCAAATTGCTGTTCAATGTGTTTAATCAATTTACATGATCTTGTAAGTTCATCTATACCTTTGTGTATTTTAGTTTATAGCAACATGTTTACTTATATGGTTTCAATGATATCATACATAATTCTGAAGTATTTACTATGGCTCTGAATCTTTGGCCTTGGTGGAAGTTCTTTTGTTCCTGCAGCTTTAATGAATGCTAATATCGCAACATTCAAATGCAAGTGCCCACTGGGACACTGTGGCCCCAGATGTTAGACGTGGATGAAGGTGAGAGGTGGGAAAATCAGTCAAATATTTGTCCTTTTGTACTGAAGCACTAGGCAATGAAGGAAAACAAAGTGGAGAAGGTGGAGTTCAGTCTCCTCTCTCTTACTTCATTCTCCTCTCTTCTTTCCTCCTCTTCACCAACTCCGTCCTAGGTCCCAGGTTTGTAGAGATTGCACTCTCTTTGATTCATGGCAGGGTACCAGTCTTTGTGTATTACTGTTGGTTCACATTTCAGTCTATTTTCTGTTGTTAATAATAAAATATCACAGATGGGGTAATTTATAAAAAATAAGAGTTTTATATTAGTTTACAGTTCTGGAGGTCCAGGTCAAGGGGCTATGTCTGGTGAGAGTCTAATTGGCAGGGACTCCCTGCATAGTCCGGAGGTAGGATGAGAAATCACATGACAAGAGGGTAAGAGTGTATGTGTTGGTATAAGCTCTGATTTCTCTCCTTCTTCTCATAAAGCCACCAGAATTCTCTACCCTGGTGATACTATCTAATATTGATCACCTTCCCATAGTCAGCTTAAGTTTCCACTTTCTTAATACATTACAAAGGCAGTTACATTTCCAACATGTGAACTTTGGGAAACACATTCAAACCACAGTAGTTCACCTGGCCTTTTGCCATGGCCTAACAGCCTCTGAAAGTCACAGCAAAGATAGGCGTTCACCAGTCCGTCGCTCCCCCCAACCCTACAACCTGCCCTTAGCAAATACACAAAGGACCATCATGGTGCTACGCATGCAGCAGACCCTAGACTGAAAAACAGCATCCGGGACAGGTGTGCCAAGCAACAAATAGCTCCCACCTATATGAATCATGAGTTGTGATCATCTAATCACAAGAGAATGGGTCAGAGCCAGCAGCTCATTTCCCATAGGTCATTCAGGAGCCCAAGACAGAAATAAGTTTGAATCAATGCAATCAAAAGGTGACACCTCCATATAACTAAAGGTGCCAGGTGCAAAGCTTATCAATATCCTAAGTTGTTCTAGCTCTCATAAAAAAAATTATAGCTTTGACCTTTCATAAACGATGGTTCTAGTCTAATTTTTATCATGATGTTATGGAGAAATTATGCCTATTTTATGACAAATGTGCACTTTTTAAAGTGATAATGTCATAGTCACTTTTATATGTTATTCCACATAGAATTTCACCATTTTGAGAATTTTCTGCTTAGGACAGCAATCATAAATACCATCTCCTTGGGGTTTATAGAACATTAATTTCTCGGCTACAGGAAAATGATCATGACAATAATACAGGTGCCATATACCTCTTGAGACATTTTTACAAATGAGTTTTAAGGGCTACAAAAGCTTAAAAAAAAAAGAAAGAAAGAAAGAAAGAAACTGCCATGTGCCTTTGGTGAGGAGGATGCTCACTTGTCCAATCCAGCATAGAGCTGAGCCTACAGAAATGGAGAAATGGGTGGGTGGACAAAACAGGCTTCTACCATGAAGCTGACCTGCTCATCAAAGGAGATGAATACGGTCATAGGGATCCTCTTGAAAACACATGCAGATTCTTTGGTTATTGTTTGGTTCTCACGTTAGGAAACACATTTTTTTTTTTTTATAAAAAAGGTGTCATCTCTCTCAAGATCTATTTACAGGGACCAGCAGTTAGCGTAATGGCTATGTCACTGGACTCCCATGTAGTTGATCGTGGTTCGAGTCCCAGACCCAGTGGCTTAAACTCACACCGGGCGCATGTGTGTGCATGCCCAAGATCCCGAGAGGAGAATGGAGAAGAGGGGATTGCGGTGTGGCCATCCTCCCTGATTTTTCTTGCTTTCTGTCTCTCTGTCTCTTTCTGTCTTTCTGGCAAGTGCACACGCCCTATAGCAAAAATCTCTCCAAAAAAAAAAAAAAAAAAAAAAAAGATCTATTTATAAAATTAATTGAAAGCAGGAACAAGACGCATCATGCTATTTGTCACTTAATCAAAGAAGTGAAGGAGAATAAGATATCTGGGTATCTTCCTTCTCCCCTCTTTCTTGTTCATTCTGTCTCTCTCACCTCCTCTTTGGTGCTAAGTACTTAAGTTTTATTTTACACCATTGATATTAAAAAATGGACCCAGAGAAGATAACTGACCATTCTCACCCAGATCAAAACCATGTAGGCTCAGAACGTGGAGGGAAAGACAATTCTAGCTCTAAAGTGTATTTTTTCAACCAGTTTTTCTCATTTTCAATTTTGGCTTCCCGTAATATAAATGAAATCTCTTCAAAGGTTATGATGACCGACCATAACAACACCATCCCTCCATGAGGCCAGCACTGGGCAGCGACACTTCTCTCCTTTGTCCTTGGTAAGAACTTAAGGAACACTAGGCAGGAGATCCAGATTCCAGTGACCTCTGAAACTAACTCCTGTGCAACTTTAGGAAGCTACTAGGATTTTGAAAAAAAAAAAAAAAGAGTAATGTTCTTAAGGGTGAATGAACATTCTGGGTCTATCATGAAGAAAGATACGCTTTTTATACTTCCAGAATGCCTCTCATTTTCTCAAAATTCAAGAATTCAGGAGAAAGGGAGGAAGGGTTCTACAAATCAATATGTACGTTTTTGTTTTTGTTTTAAACATAAGTTTTTATAATCACTATCATCATGTCAGTAACTTTTTTTTTTTTTTTTTTTGGAGAGGTTTTTGCTATAGGGCGCGTGCGCTCGCCAGACAGACAGAGAGAGACATAGAGACAGAAAGCGAGAAATCACCCCCCAGGGGGGATGGTCACGCCGCAATCCCTTCTCCTCCATTCTCCTCTCGGGATCTTGGGCACGCACGCACACGCGCCCGGCGTGAGTTTTAAGCCACCGGGTCCGGGACGCGAACCGCGGTTGACTACGTGGGAGTCCAGCGACATAGCCATTACGCTAACTGCTGGTTCCCATGTCAGTAACTTTAATCCTGTTCTTAGTTAAAAATGGCTAGCAGAGCTAGATAATCACGCTATTTGGTAGCACACAAAGTAACTTATTGTCTTGTACTTTAAAACTCACAGTGAAAAGTAATTAGAAAATTTAAAAATCACATTTAAATATTCGTTCCTTTTATAGAAGAGAGGATTAAGCGACTTCCCCGTAACAACTTCATGACACAAAATGGCACTTTATTCACCACCACCATATGGTTGCTTCATGTCCCGGCTGCAGTTTCCTAGAAAATAAGCAGACCATGCTGGGGAACCTTAGCCCTCCTCATAGCCATTCTGTGAAGCCAGGTGACTTATGGGACCCTCAGGGTCACTTCTTTACTTCTGACCTTGTGGCCTACAAACAGTCTCTCTTTATGCACAAAGCTGGCACATCTCCAGTTTTCTTTAGCAGGTAAGGCTGGGGAGTCTTCATTCCCCTCTCCCAGAGCTGACTGAAGCTTTTCTTGCCCAAGTTTTTTTGTTTTTTGTAAAAGAAAAAAATATATGGTTGACTCCACTGGGCCTGAAGAGTTCCTTGTGACACACTAGCTAAGTAAGTATAAGTATTCTCTTATACCTAGGACTATACGAATTGATTCAGATGGAAACGCAATGGTCTTCAGCAACACATCCTTTTAATTGATGAGGTGACTTAGAAAGTGTGCAAGACACACTTCAGATGCCATGCTTATTTCTGTTCATAATATTGATTGATAACAGTGATATTTTCATTGATAAAAATAACAATAACAGACAGAAATATCTCCCAGAAAAGTCTATTATGATTTTATGGGATCATACGTTCTTATATTTTTTAAAATGTGTATAATAAACATGTTATTTTAGATTTAGAAAAAGTATATAAATATATATATGTCTACTTTGTACATATGTATATATGCACGCATATGTGTATATATATATGTGTGTGAATACACACATATACACACAGAAGGAAATTCTCTCATTCAATCAATCACTTTTTGGAGCACAATGTGCTGTCCAAAGAGTATTTGTGCTGCTATGAAGAATGTTCAAATGGCAACCAGGACAGCTCGGGAGAGTTCTGTGAAGGCTACATTAAAGGGCAATGGCTCTTTCCATATTTCTGAACATGTGCAATTCCCTGCCCTACACTTTGTATACTTCCCCATTTCTGTATTTGCCTCGAGAAGGGAGAGGGCCAAGAAAGCGCTGAACTTGTTCCAAAGGGAGGTCTTTCTGGCAGGTGTGAGGATTTGAAGATAATAAAAACATGTAGCAACCAGCAGTCTCCTCAGCTGAGCAGCAGCTGCCTCTCCACGCTGCCTACTAAAGCCTATTTTGGAAGTGTTCTTGGCTTCAGAAACTAAGCAGACCCACTTCTGAGTTTCCAACCATTTGATCTTCTTACCACTCAGCCCATCACTGGGGATTCCCAACTACTAAATTAGGAAACATTGAAAAGCTCTTCATTTCTACCAGTTCCCATCAACTCTGCTAGGCAGAACACAGTCTTATCTTAAGGACATCATTTTCCTCAAAGAGCTTATGGCAAATAAAAAGACACAGGGATCAAATGGAATCATGGGGAAAAATATGTCTGCAGTTACATATGGGGAGGGGCAAATTTTCACTTCAGAGGTGGGAAATTCCAGAATTTTCTGTTTCTGGACTAAACATAGGGCATGTGTAGTTGAGAAAAGAGAGTTGTCTTTTATTATTTTTTATCTGCTTAACATAGGTGAGTGCCACAGTGAGCTGAAACTTGACTTTATTTTGATTACTTTCATGTAGCTAGGAGATGGATGTTAATAATGTTTTAGACATACATTTTTATAAGGGTTTTAGAGGCCTTAGGCTAACGTGGCTGGTTTTCTAAGATTTCCTTTATGCTGTGTGCACATTTTTGAGCTGCAAACTAAGATTCTGTGAGCCTGCTATTTTTGAGTGCAGATAACAACATGATTGAAACAAATCTCTATTAAAGAAGAACAAAGATGGATGAACACATTTTCTTCCATTTTATTGGAACTTACCAAATGTTGAAAGTTAAAAAAAAATAGTCGAAAATCAATACAGAAAAGAAATGGGAGCTTTGCTGGAATATTTGATGTTTAAAACAAAAACAAAAGCAAAATCCTAGTCAAGGTATTTCACAAAAATTACCAATAAGATTGGAAAGCAAGACATTTTAATCTTCAGTAAGGTTTCTCAAGCTTTGGGGTATATAAAACTAAGCAGTGAGTATTAATTTAGCCCCACAACAATTTTCTTGTGATTAGTGGTGATGGTGTTCTTGCTAAAGTTCTAGAAGGATAACTGGGGTTCAGATGGTATGAGAGTTTTTAAAGTGGTAGGTTTTGATTTAGGCAGTGTATTTTTACCTTTTTTCCTCTGAATCTTAAAATTAGCTTTATTACCCAAGCATAAATGTCAGGATCCATTGAAAATAACAATCCACCAAGACCTTATATATGTATAATTTTATCTGATATAAAAATAGTGTCATTTCACATGTTCACATACAGTCAGAGGTATTTGTATGCATGTATTTTTATAAGCAGTGATCCCACCATTGACTCTGCCCAGAGCAGGATAAACTGGGAGGAGGCTATTTCAGTTAGCTAGAATGTCTGGCTCTTGCTGCAGAAACACTAGACAAAACTGGGTTGGAACATGGTGTGATGGGGCCAACGTCACAGGCTGGATGCCAAATAGCATTGCACTAGGAATATGACTATGTCTTAGGGGTACAGAAGCCCCAGGTCATTTGACTGGGAGCTACATATGGTTCTTAAAGGAATTCTGAGTGTGAATGGTTCAGTATGATCAGTCATGTCACTGAGATACACACTGAATGCTCATGGTCCACCACAGTGAAGCCACTTCACTTCCCCTTCATGGTCACAGAGTGTTGGTAATGTGTCAAGGTAAAGGGTGGGGTGAGTGTGAGTGTAGGGGACTTCTCTGGGTTCCATGGCTTTATTTTGGAAGTATACATTGGAAATTTTTAAGTCAAGGTTTGATTGTAATCTGCAACCATGTTCTACCCTGCTTCAAAGTATTTAGAGATATAATACACTTATACAAATATATCTGCATCTATTCAATATGGGCCACCTGGCTAGATTTTATTAGGCAGACAGGGCAGCACAGTAAAAAGAAACTCAACTTTAGGAGCCAGACAGCACCACAGAGACAAAAACGTGATGCTCTGTGACGCAATCCCACATGGGGAGGTTCTGGGTTCAAATCCAAAGGCCTCCTTGAGCATGTTGGGCAAGCACATGCCCATGATATGGGGCTGGATAATGGCTGGGAGTGAATCATGGTGTCAATACCCCATTGGGAGTTATATCTCTCGCTCCCTTTTATTTATCTCTCGTGAATGGAAAAAAAAAATAAAAACAAAAATATTCTTAAAGAAATTCAACTTTAGAGTAAGACAAATTGAAATTAAAATACTACTGCCATACTACTTTCTAGTTGGATAACTTTGAGAAATTAGATAATTCACTGAACACTGGTTTCCCAAACCATAAACTGAGATAAGTTTGGTACTAGTATTTTTCCTATCTGATTTTGGTAATACTCAACTCTTCTGTCTTTCTCCACACTACATTCCAACTTTCTTCATTTACAGCTTGGAAGTTTTAAGTTTCCTTAAATGAAAACTCCTTATGCGCACCAATAACAACTTTGAAACTTCCCTTATGCCTCTCTGTACAGTGACCTCCAATCTCTCCATCACCAACACTTACACAAAATTTCTCTAGACAGTATGGGTACATACACATTCTCACATGTTCTGAATGAGCACTTGAAGCTGTTTTTATTTTATTTTATTTTTTATTTTTATACATTCAGTCATTATACATCATTTAGCTTGTAAAGAGATTTTATCCAACATGATATACACCACACAGCAGATGAATTGATACTACTATACGTGACATCACCAACAGGCAACAAACCATATCTGTTTAACACAGATGTCCATATTTTCCCAAATTTCTCTTCCTGCACTCTTCCCCTCTCCCACTCTCCTTCCACTTTGTTTCCAGTGCCCATAATAATTTTTAATGCTTTTATGTCTTCCAGTCTTTCAGTATATGTTAAGTGGAGACCTACAATGTCTCTGTTTCAAGCAAGCATGACTTGCTTCACTCAACAATAGATCTTCCATGTTCGTCCACTTTCTTATTCCTGTACCCCTAAACCTGTCTTGAGTTTTGTGCAGCCTTCTGCTTCCCATTCAACAGGAGACTTTTAAGTTGCTTAGCTCTACTGACACATTGAGGCGGGGGGAGAAGAGAGATGAACTGTGAAAAGGTGATGTTACAAGCACACGATGAAGATAAAGTCTGAACTGGAACAAGAATGTCCTCAGATATACACTCCAGAGCTCCTTTCACTCATTTTGTCCTGGCAGAAGACTTTCTTTTCAGTCTACTAGCATTTTCATAATATATATAATATATATTTAGCTATATTAAAAAATTACCATATTTACTTAAACCTTAGAAGCTAAAGTTAGAGTAATCAATTCATGGACATGCAAGTAAAAGAAGACTTCATAATTAAATTCAGAAACTGACAAATTAGGAATGCATGTTAATATTCTGAGAAAATAGCTTTTAATAATCAAGAGAGTGTGATGTTGTAACATAAGAAAAATTCTAATCTGATTAGGTAGTATCGCTTATGAGATATGTCTTTCACAACAGACTACCAACAACCTTAGTTATTGATCATCTGATCCAGAACAGGTATTGGTAGTTATAGTGCAAATCAATATGTGTTCGTTGTGTTCACTCTGTGATGGATAACATAGCAGTCTTCTTCTGTACCTTAATTTGCAATTCAATTGTTTACACATTTTCCCCTAAAGTGTTAATCAATTTCCAATCAAAACAGATTGATTTGAGGATGTTTACTGGTTGTTTCCTTCATGTTTCCATCCTGAATCCCTTCAGAATCCTAAAGCATTATTTATTTTGAAAATAAAACTCAACTCTTTAATATATGTCTTCATTTTCTTGGCAAGGTCTTAGTATAGATTTGTTGGTTTATTGACCCAACAAAGATCTACCTCCTTTTCCCTTAGCTCTTGACACCTTGCAAAAAAGGAGAGAAAAAAATTCATGTACAGAAAATTGCTATGTGGTAGCTTTAGATAAATCTATAACTTTAATGACAACCTGCCCTTCTCTAGGTTTAGTGCTTTTTATTATTATTTTATATATAGTTATCTTAAAAAAAAGTCTGTCCACTTACCGATCAACAAAACCATTCAGGTCACTTAATGGATTGCTGATCTAAGTTCTTCAGACCAAAAAAAAAAAAAAAAAAAAAAAAAAAAAAAAATTGTTGCTTTAGGCTACGACTGCATTGAAGGCTACCCAAAGAAAATCTCTAATTCTTTTAACTCCCCTAAAGTTGTTGTCTGTGTTCCCAGAGTAACATATGGGAGCATTTTACCCTGCTCTGTATGTCCAAAATGCTTCATATTGTAGAAGGTTTCCTGGTTCTTACTTTCTGTTTTTCCTTTCTTCCCTTTCTTTTTTTCAGAAAATTTTTCCAGAGGGCACATGCACTCATGAGAGAGAGAGAGAGAGAGAGAGAGAGAGAGAGAGAGAGAGAGAGAAAGTAACTCTCATGGAAAATGGTCACGTCACAATCCCTTCTCCTCCATTTCTCCCTCCTGTCAGGATTTTGGACACACATGCACATGTGTCCAGAGTTTCTTTAAGCTGCCAAGTCCAGGATTAAACTGTGCAGTTGACTATGGGGGTTCCAGCCACCATTACCACTGTGGCATGGGCTGGTGCTGGTTCCTTTCCTGGTGATGGTTTATCTACCCTGAGTTCCATTTTCCAGGACTTATTGGATGTCATGTACTAATCTGAATTGTTTGACCTTCGAGGTTAATGGGCTACAGTGATTTGAAGTACTAACACTTTGATACTTTAAAATCTAAGCACTATTACAGACTAGACCACAGTATTTTTAATGTATTTTTGAATCCTAGATTCCCAGAATTTTAGTGCCTGACAAGTAGTAGATACTCAATTTTGAGCCAATAATATATATTTAATAGCTATTTGTTGAATAGATACTAAGAATACTTAGTATTTGCATTCAAACAAAAGGGTTAGTTTTAACCCACAGGTTTCATGATTATGGTGATATTATAACCTACAGTACACTATAAAAGGGTATTTTGGGACTGCAGCATTACAGATGGTATACTGAATTTTGCATATTACTGACTGACTGCTCCACAACGAAGGCTAATAAAATTAATTTTATATAATACCTGAGTCCATTCATTTAGTAGACATAAAACATTCTAATTGAGTTAAAAATATTTAACCCTGAGCCTATATTCTTTAGTTTGGTTTATTCCAGCAATCAAAATTAATTTTTTTATCTACTGTATTAGAGATGAACAGGAAAGCTTTTGATTAATGTCAGAGACTTCCTAATACTTTAAGGCAAGTCTACCAACTAGTCTAAGATTTCACTTGGGAAGTTCACTTTCTCTGGCGTGGCAAATTCTTTATTTTCTGATTTGTTTACTTATTTACTTATGTATTTGTATGGGATAAAAAGAGAAACAAAGAAAGAAACACACACACACACACACACACACACACACACACACACAGAGAGAGAGAGAAAGAGGCACCGCCAATGGGGTCCTCATGCTGCGATCCACTGCTGGCCTCAGATAGCCTGAATCACGGGCCCACACTCATGTACTTGGTGACTACAGGGAGACCTCAGGACATGAATCCAGGACTTTTCCATAGGACTTCAACCTCATAGAACATTGCACTCCCACTGTGTCACTGTGGCTGGCCTATTTTCTGTATTCTGATTTTTTAGGCTTCATTTTTACTTGTTTGGGAGTTTTTTTCTCCCCAATTTGGTACTGTGAATACATCTAGAATCAATGTTAGCAGGTTGGCACTGCCTTGTCTTAGAATCATAAGACTAAAATAACCCTTCTAAGTCACAGGACTCCAGATCTGGAAAGAAACACTACAGATCACCTAGTTCAAACCCTTTAGTGAGAGAAACAGATTCGCTTTAATAACTAGCCCAATAAGACACAGTAAATTCACACTAAACTTAGACCCTTTAATCCTATTTCAGTATTACGCTGTAGCGCTATGCTTCACTCCTGGTTATAAAGTCATTAATTTATTTCTAATCCATTTTAATTGAACATCTATATTGTGTTAGCACTGTTGAAGCATTGGTGATGCAGTGATACAAGACTGAAGATATCTTAATGTACTGACCACACCCTCGGAGTACTTGTAGTCTAATGAGCACAACCATGTCTAAACAGAACTATCAACAATGTACAACTACAGGGCATTGTGGAAATATCTGACTTTGACTTTTCTCCCAAAGTTACACTGGAACTATTTTGGAATTCTAGTAATCCATTCTATGTAGTTCTGGCTATAACTAACAGATGAGATGATCAACTAAAAAGAAATATTTCATAAAAAAAGATAAGAACACTGATTTAGGTAAAATGATATTCTAAAATTTTGAGGAGCAAGGGAAGTAGGCGTGCAGAAACTTCTAGCTTAGTAAAACAGGTCACATGTTCAATGGGGTCAATATTAGCGGGTACCACACAAGCTTGACTAAGTATTGTAAATCACCAGGCAAAACAGGTCACTTCACAGTGTCCTGAACTGCTTGTGTAGAGTAAAGAATAAGAGGGAACCAGCAGTTGGCGTAATGGCTATGTCGCTGGAATCCCACGTAGTCGACCGCGGTTCGCGTCTCGGACCCGGTGGCTTACAACTCACGCCGGGCGCGTGTGCGTGCGTGCCCAGGATCCCGAGAGGAGAATGGAGGAGAAGGGATTGCGGCGTGACCATCCCCCTGGGGGGTGATTTCTCGCTTTCTGTCTCTATGTCTCTCTCTGTCTGTCTGGCGAGCGCACGCGCCCTATAGTGAAAAAAACCTCTCCAAAAAAAAAAAAGAATAAGACACACTTCTAGGTCTGCTGAAAGGGAGTGGGAGCTATGGTATAAAGGACATCTTAAGGTTGGGGACTTGGTGCCAAGTTTAGAAAAACCATATAAATACCCCATGGTTTATGTATTTCAGGATGTCACAGGCATGGCTTTTAGTCTAATCAGCTTCTCACAAAAATATTCTTGTCAGAACACTGGGTTATTTCTCTTTGGAGAAAAACATTTCTTGAATATCACAGTGAAAGTCAGAGGAAAATAGAATATAATAGTATGGACTTTATTAGTAGTTTGTTATTATAACACAGTCCCAAACTTAGGTGCACCTGCAGTTCAGTTCTGTGATTGGTCTTCATGAGGATTTTACTGACTGTCAATGTCTTCATTTTTCTTGTTATAACAGCCACCTCACTCTCGTTATATGCATATATAGCAGTTTTTTAAGGGAATGTGAAAATGTTTTGGAGGGTCTTTTTAAAAATCAAATAAGCAGCTGCAAATGGGGAAATAACCATTCCGACTCTGTTTGGGAAACAGCTCTGATCACTCAGGGTATTCAGCAACTGCACAGCGAACTTATTTAGATCAGCTCTGAATATACCACGAAAACGAGTCCTGAGCTAATTCATCTGATTGTATTCTTGGCAGCTCTTTTTGGATTGCTAACACTTTGCAGCTGTAAAAATAAAACAAAAACACCCTTGAAATAAGTTAGGTGCATATATGAAAAGCACAGCTGGGCTGTCCCTCCAGATCATCTGTAGATACAGGATTCTGTTTTTAAAGGGTATTTTGCAAAGGGAAAAGACCACGAACATCTCTGAAGAAAAGCCAGACTTGCAAAGAGAATTCGTTCACAGTTCTTTTTTACTCCTGAACCGTTTCTCTCCTGTGTGTCTGGCACCATTTTACTGAGTTCCATAAAGACCGCTGTTAAAAACATCAGCTTGGGCTGAGTCCACACAAAACCAAGTAGCGATCAAGCAATTTTTTGAAGGTTCAGAATAACAGAATCTGGTTGAATCTGGGCATGAAAGATTTTTATTTACTAGAGGAATTCTTTCATCTTGAATTTTTTGGATTATTGTTTATGCTCATCTGATCTTCGCAGGAATACTTAGAAGTTATGAGTCAGATTACATTGCTAATTCTTTGGTGTAGAGCAGTGAAAATTTCTTTAGAAATGAAAAAAAAGATATGAGAGAAAACTTTCAGCCATCTCCAGCCTACCTAATAGCATTTTCAAAGCCAAACACTTCAGTAATTTTTATTAAAAATGTTCTTTCCTATCTTGTATGTGAATGTTTGGTTATATCCAAAAACTTCAGTATGCTCCATGGGGGTAGGGTCTACATCTTTTTTCACGCACAGCAGTCTTGTATAGTGCTCATCTTGATCATGTTACTCAGTTTCTTCCTCAGTTCCCCTTTATCTTCGTCATAAATCCTGTCATTTATGCTCAAGTCTTACTTCCTGTCTAGTCTTTCCTCTTGCATTCCATCAGCTTTCTCTTCTATCACGAATGAATATCTTGAACTTGGTACACTCAAAATTTGCTCACACTTATCTGCCTTTAAAAAAACTTTCCCCTTTGTCTGGAATATACATTTATTTTTGGGAGGAGGTATAGGGTTCATGTCCTTGTCAGAGGGAAACAGAGATAAACAGAGAGACAGAGAGAGAGAGAGAGAAAAGTGAGAAATCTCCTCCCCAGGGGGAATGGCTATGCCACAATCCCTTCTCCTCCATTATCCTCTTGGGATTTTGGGCATCCACACACATGCACCTGGCGTGATTTTCAAGCCACTGGGTCTGGGACTTGAACTGTAGAGTCATGTATATGGGATTCAGATGCCTTAACCTCTACTCTGCCTGCAGGTCATGGAAGATGCTCTTAATTCTGCCTTTTGGCTGCCTGGGATGCTCTATTTGCCTGTATTTGTTTTTCCAGCTCACTATGTTCATCCTTTTTAAACATCCTTCACCCTCTATAGGGCAGCCCTACTGTCCCTTTCCTAGCAGTTCCCCAAAAAGAGTGAATTACTTAATTATAAGATTGGTCATATTGCCTTTCAAAGAGCTAGAACACTCCCTAGGGCCAGGGCCTTGTCTTTTCGATCTAATATTCAAAAGTGATGTATAGACATTGACCAATTAGGATACCAGTTCATCTGTACAGGTGCACCCTGGCTGAGGACAGCCTGCCTGTGTTGCCAGGACCTACCATATACTCACTCACAGTCACTAAACGAATTGGGAAAATGAATCGATAAAAGGATGAATGAGTAAATTAATGATGGTTGTTTCAATATGAATCCATGAGATAACTTATTAACTTGTTTCTTAGTTGCAAAAAATGCCTTGCTAATTGTGAAAATATTTTCAGAATTATTTTATTTAACTTTATTTATTTATTTATTTATTTATTTATTTAAATTTGACCAGAGAGGGACAGAGAGAGAGAGAGAGAGAGAGAGGAAGCAAACATTCAGGTTCAGGACTCAAACCACAGTCGGCTATATAGGAGTCCAGTGCCCTTAACCACCATGCTACCTGCTGGCCCCTGCTAACTGTGAAATGTTACATCACATTCTGAGGTTCCTCACTATAAAAATCTGGAAATAAAGTTTCTTGATTTTTTATTAGGATCTTATTTAAAGCAGATTTAAAGCTACAGCAAATCTCATTTATATGTGGGTGGATTTTCTGAATTATGGTTTATTCAGAATAAACCATGTTTTAAAGTTCTTATTAAGAATTAGCACCTACTCTAAATTAATTAAGTGTTCACAGTGTGGCTTCATTACATGGTTTGAAGTGTTTTGAAATCCCAGAGCACCAGACACATCCATATTCAAATATAAGTGAAAAAAAAATGCACATTACAGAGCTAAATATAATAGTCTTCTGGATCACGTTCCTAATCATCTTTCACATCAGTAAAGTCCTTCAGGCTTTCCAAAGTGTGTTCACATGCCTTTCTTGAGAATAGGAAGGCTGATGTCTTCCCTTTCTAACATAAGAGAGAACAGATATGAACAGGATCAATGATTTTCCTAATGAAATGCAAGACTAATATGGCAGAAAGGCCCAGAACCACTATCTCTTGGATCAGACTTGGACTTGTATCTTCTGTCCATTGTCTTTTTGCTACAGTTTTTTTTTTTTTTTGTAGTTGTGTCTGTTCCTCCAATAGTGATAAGTATACATAATCAAAAGATGTGTCAGGAACCAGCAGTTAGCGTAATGGCTATGTCGCTGGACTCCCACGTAGTTGACCATGGTTCGTGTCCCAGACCCGGTGGCTTAAAACTCATGCTGGGCGCGTGTGTGTGCGTGCCCAATATCCCGAGAGGAGAATAGAGGAGAAGGGATTGCGGCGTGGCCATCCCCCCTGGGGGGTGATTTCTTGCTTTCTGTCTCTTTGTCTCTCTCTGTCTGTCTGGCAAGTGCACGCACCCCATAGCAAAAAAAAAAAAAAAAAAAAAAAAAAAAAAAAAAGAGAGCGAGATGTGTTTCTTCTATTTGTTCCTGCTTATATATTTATTTCCTTAGTATAAAGCAGAGCCTAGGGTAAGTGGCCTTTATCTCAGAGACATATACAGTTGTGTTATTATAACATTATTCATCTTTTGATTATGTAGGCCCATTCCTCTTGAGAATAAATTTACAATGTTTTAATTGTCACCAGGGTATGTGGTAACTACTGACACAGTTGTAAGCAGATGTTAGTAGAAATTTTGATGGCAATACCAGGTGATGACAAGCATATCACAATACAGGAAAGGCTTTGAAATAAAATTTTTATATTCTAAATTCTCAGACTGGATCATAAAATTCAGCAAATAAGGATATTTCTTGCAATAAGCATTCTAACATCTTGTCTAGGAAAGGTGTGTTTATTAATTTCCCTGAAGCTTAAGACACAGTTTGAACATTTTCAATACTAAGAGAATTTTTCAAGATTTTTAGCTTAATGTCCCCTTTCCTAATCTTATCCCATGAGCTCTAAATAGATCTTGATACCAGGCAAATTAGTTATTTCCTTATCCTAGGTTTATATCCTCTACATGGTTGTTGAAAGTGTGCCTGTGCTTGCTTTCTTTCTCTTTAAACAACCAAATTTTCTAAACTTAATTTTTAAAAAATATTTCTCCCGGCGTCAATGTGCAGACACTAAATAACAATTTTATGTAGAATTTATGACTATTGGAAATTCTGAAAAGGTTACTTTCTTGAGAGAGAGAGAGAGATTTTTGCTGTAGGGCATGTGTGGTCACTGAAGAGACTGAGGGAGACAGAGAGAGAGAGACAGTAAGAAACTATCTGGCTACACCACAATCCCTTCTCCATTCTTGTCTTGGGATTTTGGGCACACATGCACACATGCTCAGCATGAGTTTTAAGTCTCCAGGTTCGGGACTCAAACTGTGGTCAGCCATGTGGGATTCCAGCACCTTAACCACTACAGCACATGCTGGCCCCAGTTGTTCTTAAGTTCAACAAAAAATTGTGTATTTATTAGAACATCACAGTTTGCCTGACTTAAATCTGTTTGTTGCTATTTTAAATAACCGCTGTGCTTATTCCACACGCCAATCAATAGGCATGAATTCTGGTACAAATAATTCTTTTGACTCTACGAGATACCTTTGCTAAACTGTTGGCTTTCTCTTCTGAAGTTGGTTAGTCAAAGGTTACTACTGAGACTTACTTTGAATTTTTAACTCACAGAGGTATAAGAACTTTCGGGGGGTGGGTGAGGGTGGTCTTCTAAGGCCTCAACGTGCCTGCTGTGCTGCTGGGTCCTATGGAAAATAGAGTGGAGGGTAACACATATGACAAAAGACTCTAACCTCACTGCTGACTTCCAAGTTCTTCAAGCTTTTCTTGGTAAGTAGTCATTAATAACTTATTTACTGATAACCAGTTACTATGCTAGATGCAGAAGATATAATATGAGCTAACACAAGTAGGTGATTTAAGAGCAAATGACAGGAACTATGTTACTCAGATAATCATATGAACAGGGTTAAAAACACATCTGTAGCAGGTACTGCAAAAGGAAGGAATGTAGTTCAATGAAGGCATATAGTAGATTTCATTTTAACAGGGAGTGACTCACAGCAAACCTAGGTGTTGCTTCTAGAATTTTTTACAAGAGAAAACAAGGCCCAATGAAAGTATCAAGTGGTGAGAGAAGGGATCGGAGGATTCTCTGATTACCTGTACAACATGTAACTTTTACAAGTATATAAAATGCCTCTCAGTATAGCTCTCCCTTCTCTCATGGAGGAGTGGTGATCTATTGTAGAGACTAAGTTGGGTTAAGAAGACATGTATAAAAGGTTGAGGTCTCAGGACAAGTTGAAAAATAAAAGATAAATGTAGTGAGAGACATAAATAAGAAGAAAGTGGGGGTCTGACGATGCCACAGTGAAATGAAACACTCTACGAAGCTGATTCACATGAGAAGGCTCCAGATTCTCCTCTGAAGACTTTCCTGAACACAGTGGGTGCATACAAGTCCATTATCTGGGTTTGATTAAAACTGGAGGTGGATTGTGGCAGGAAAAAGCTTTGGGGAGTGATTGTCTCTGTCTCTCTCTTTTTTTTCTCATCAAATTAATAAACAGACTTTAAAAAAGAGAGAAAAGAAAGGTAAAGGAAGAAGGGAGAGATGGGAGTGGGAAACATAAAAATAAATACTGGTCATAAACCTTCTCATTGTAAACTTGAGTATCTAAATCTACAGACCACAAGGGATTCTCTGTGGTGAAGACATCCAGCAGATGGTGATAAGAACAGATTAAGATTCACAAAAGCGTGGGGACTACAACAGAGATGGATGTGTAGTAAAATTAGAATAAAGTGATCAGGAGTCTAAGTAGAAAGAGAATTGCGGGTGCAGAAATTTGAACTATTGATGACATCTTGGAATGCTTTCAATTATGAGATTATAAAAATGAGTAGTTTCTGTCAAAGGATTTGTGAAAATCTAGTCAAGCTTGTCCTTTTACCTCTTTGATCACATCTTCTCAGTCTTCGCACCTGTATGTTCCCACTATTCCAAATTTGATCTGGGTAATCTCTTGTCAATATCAACTCCACACAACCCGAACCAAACTACACATTCTCTCCTCACTACAGAATCTCCAGCCCAGCACCCCCAGTTTCTGATAATATCCCTGTGTAATCCCAAGCACAAAGGTAGAAATCCTTGAAACATGTTTTAGTCATCCTTGGTTGCTTCTTTCTTTGCACAGTCAGTTCATCACCCGGACCCATGATTTGTCCTTTGAGTGACTTTCTAGCTTGCCTCATCTTCTCATTTCATCTGGCAAAACTCTGGCCCAGCTCCACGTAGGTCCAGCCTGGTTCATAGCAGAGCCTTTGAACTGGTGTTCTTCCTTCCAATTCATTCTAAATACATTTATTTAACTTCCATAAATTAAAAATAAATATATATCCTTTTAGGAATTTAAAATAGCTCAGTACTTTATAGCATCCTATATAAACTCTTTGCCTAACTTTAATGCATCTCATAATGCAGCAACCTAAGAGTCACCTCAGATAAGTCAGTGTGTCCCTCTCAGTCTGGGTCAACCTATACCTTCTTCCTCACACATTTACTTACTATGTGTCCTAACCAGAAAACACCCTGTTTTATTTTCTTAACCTATAAAAGCTATATGTCTTCTTTAAGGAGGCTCTACTTTGAGATTTCATAATCTATTTAAATGCATTCCTACTAGATATGGTATACTTGTTAAACTTTAATTATTTGTATTATGAAATTAATTTCTTCTCAGTTGTTCAATATGAAATTAATTCACGTTAATTATGATTTTCCAAATTATATACCACCTCTGTGAGACTGGGTGACCCACATTTTCTGGTTCTGCTCTTCTAAGAGGCTTCTTTGGCCCTATTTGACTTTTGTATCTAAATAGCATTAGATGCATCACACTGACATTTTCTTAATTAAATGCTTTCATGCACTGTTATCTAAACATATTATGAAGACTCATTAAGTGAGAAACAGGCGATGATTGTACATGGGGAGATTACTCCCTAAATTTTCAGTGACCGCTTGATTGGGTTGAGTAATTTTGTTTTTTCATCTTGTCAGGTTTCACCATGACTTCAGCCTGATAGAATACTATGGTTATTGGACTTTTGGATTTTAGCATGAGTGACCTAAATACATTCTGACTGACTAGTCTTAATGGATGTGAAATAGATGTTTGTGTGTTTTGTTGCTGATTGCATTTTGTTAGCTCAGTATTCATAATCAATATTTACCCTGAAAAAGATAACGTAGGACCAATAATGAGATACACTTTCCATGCGAAGACTAAGATATCATTCCTGATTTGTACACGTTTAGTTTTACAGTGCTAAAAAGTGCTTTGTTCTGAGTCTGGAAACCAACTGTACAACCTGACAACTGAGACTGATCTTGCATTGGAAAAAGGAAAAAGCTCCTCATAAGCCTCATTGTATTCCAATTGGAATTGACAGCTCTCTCCTTTTGGCCTTCACAGAGCTTTGTGTTTCTTTTTAACACTAGGAATGCCTATATGGAGCGCCTTCAGGTTGAAGATAGCATTTTATTTATTTCCATATTCCTCAAAACCATCACAAAACCACATTTCTACAGAGTTCTGGATAAGTGTTTGTTACAATGAATTGAACACAAATGAATAGCTTTATCCACTCTGGACGTTAGCATTTCAAGTAACCATAGCATTCTAAATTGTGGATAAATCTTACCAAAGCACAGTTCAAACATTTTCAGGATATCGTAGCTATTGCCTGGCTAGTTCATTTTTTGTAAATATCTGATCAAAGGACTTATTTAACATCTCTCTTCAGTCCTTTTTTCCCTCTCTTTCTTCTTTCTACTTCTGGGTTCTTTCTTATGGTCTATTTCTGACTTAGAACTTTCTATTAGTGAGTTGGTTTAAAAAGAGGAAAAATGAAGGATATTGCATCCATGTATAATCGCATAATGGAATAAATATAAGTGTGTATGGTAAAAAAACAAATTCATAGTTTCCAAAACAAATAAAATCTAAGCACTCCAGTATAGCTCTCGATGGCCAGAACCTAGCCTATTTTTCCTATCTGATTGCCCACTATTCCTCACAAGGAACATGAACTAACACTCTACTTACTGTACATGCCCGAATGATCTTAACACCTTCTTTCCAGTACGCACTTTCCCTTATTTGAATATTCATTCAATCTTTGCATATCTAAATTCAGTTTACCTTTCAAATGTCCTTTTCATGAGGCTTTTCCTCATACCCTCTCCCTCTCTACTCACATCCCTTATTCCCTGCTAACTGGAAATGAAATGCTCTCTTGAGAACTTCGATATTATTCAACAGCGTCTTCCTTCTTATATTTATGTCATTTTCTATCTAGTAGTATAGTGGCTTTTGTAGTATCCCTAACTCCCTTTAAGGTAGTGTCCTATCTGATTTATTGTTTACTCTCCCAAGGTGCCTAGCTTTTAGACATAGCAGGTGTTTAAAAAGCATGTGTTGAATTGCCAATAGAATTTTTTTCTTTACTTTTTTAAAGAATTATTTTATTTAACTTTATTTATTTATTTACTTTCATTTGACCAGAGAGTGACAGAGTGAAAGAGAGGGAAAGTGAGAAAGCAAGCCACCAGGTCCAGGACTCAAACCGCAGTTGGCCATGTGGGAGTCCAGAGCCTCTAACCACTACGCTACCCACTGGCCCCAACTAATAGAATGGTTTTCAGGAATCACAACATCTATTGATAGATCCACTGCCCCATTTTGGAGACAAGGCCTAGTGGCTGGATAACACAGTGGTCAATAGCACAGACTCCGTTCTTATCCCATCTTTACCTCTTCCTGTGCAGTGACCTTAACATGTCACTTGACCTCTGTCTTGTCTTTGCATTCTTATCTGTGGAATGGGATAACACTTGTTTTGACCTCATCGAGTTTAGAATTAATAAATAACATACGTAAAGCACTTGGAACAGTATCTAGTACATAAGTAAGCATCACACAAGCATTAGTTTAACCTTTCAGAGCAGTTTTCTCAGAATCTATTACTCATTTTTGAAAAGTCTTTTACTGTCATTTTTCACTGGTTTCCTGTCACATTGTTTTCTTTCATCCCTCTTAATTGCCAGATCCTGAATTATGTAGTGCTGAGTCATTTCCCCCATAGCTGTTTATTTCGTATTAAGTCAATTTCTAGTTTTCATGAGCCTCATATTACAAATAGCTACATTTACATGTACAATGCCTAGGCTAGCATTAGTATAGAGAGCACAGAGTGCCACATCTGTAATATGCACAGGACAAATGGGTTTTTACCAGTATGGCAGGGAGAGATATGGGAGAGAGAGTATGTGGTAGAAGTAGTATTACAAAAGGAAATTGTGTGTGTGTGTATGTTTGCGTGTGTGTGTGTATGTGTGTGTGTGTGTGTTTGTGTATGTATGTAAGGGAGAGTGAGATAGGGCAAAAATTCATACTGGATGAAAAACTAATCCGTCCACATGGAAATATTCTTCAAGAATCACAAATATCCAGAAGTATTACAGGGGGGGCTTCACCAGTGGGATATCACCAGCCCAAACAACTCATCCATTTGCATGAATATTTATTTATGAAAGTCAACACCATTAGCATACACCGCATATAACTGTATTGTTAGTAACTATCTTTTTCATTTTTCACGAAAATTATATTACTTGGCTACTTTAGCAATTAGCTTTAGGGAATAGTTATTGTTGACCTAGATGCCTGTTTGCTGTTGATGTCCTACAGAAGGACATGTATGTTGCATATCCCCATGTTCTCCTGTGCCCTGGCACTCTGGCAACCTGTACCACAAAGCACTATATAACTTTGGATTGACTCTGTATATGGCAATTTCGTATTTAATCTGTGTCTCTATGTCTTTGCACTACAGTTAAACCTAACATATCAGTAGGGCCAGAAGGAGGAGTAGTGGTTATAGTGCTGGACTTCCAGATGGTTAACTCTGGGGGCGTGGTGGCGCCCGCCCTATGGCAGATGGTTAACTCTGGTTCGAGTCCTAGACCCAGTAGCTTAAACCTCATGCTGGGCATGTATGTCTATGCCCAAAATCCCAAAAGGAGAAGGAACTGTGATGTGGCCATCCTTCCTAGTGAAAAATTTCTCACTTTCTGTCTCTCTCTGCCACTCTGGCAAGCACATGTGCACTATAGCAAAAAAAAAAAAAAAAAAAAAAAAAGTCTGTCTTAAAAAAGCAAAACAAAACAAAACAAAAACACTCAAGATATCAGTAACATTTTTGAGTGAAAATGTTAAAAGTACTTACATTACAAATCTGACATATTTTGAATTTTGAGTGTTTTTCCAATGAAAACAATCGCAGCACATTCAGTCTGAATAGTACAGGCCTATGTGACATCCTAGTTTTGGCTTCATTGCTAAACTCTGTAAACAAGTTCACTCTATCTCCCCAACCATTTAAAAAGCCAAAAAGCTGTTCTCTGCACATTCTTTTTCCAATTGACCCTCTGTCCTCCCACAAATAGATGATAATGGTTTGGTGTGGGCAAAGTCAAGAGGTACAGCTTTGGCAGCTGTAATAATCTTCACCCCCTCAGGCAGCCATCTGCCCCTTAGAGCCCAATTCAGCTCAGTGAGCTGTCACTTCTTGGTGTCTTCACTTCCTGCACTGCCCACACACCCTAGATAGAGTGAATTTACAGACTTTATTTTGAACTTCAAAGAAAATGACCAAGTAAAAACACTTTTTTTTTTTTGGCTGACTATGATACTCTTCATAATATTTCAAAAGATAAAACAGTTATAAACAGTTATTTAATAATTTCCTCGACATGTTTTATAAATAAATGACATATTCAGTACTTATCATCATGCTTATGTTCAAGTTTTTTTGTTATAAACAAAGTTTATTCAGTTCACTCAAAAAATATTGATAAATTTCAGTTGCAATTTCACACATACCAAAAATAAACTGATATTTGCAACAATGACTTACAAATTAATGAAAAACTACAATTTCTTGAAAGATTGTAAATATTTTGCATATTAGTCAGACCTATTTGTTTCGGCAGAGTGCTTTTTTTGATGACAGATAAATTAATAAATACACACTCCTGTAAACTACTTCAGACAAATACCAAAAAAAAGGTTTGGATTTGTTTTTCTCTTGTAAACAAAAGTTTATCATTTATAATCTTTTTTCTTTCTTTCCTTTTTTTTTTTTTTTGTCTCACACACACCATCTGCCACTCACTCTCTACCAATTACTTTCCCTATCACCTCACTAACATCCATGCCAATCCTTTCCACCATCACATCTTCAGATCTCTTAAGCACTGCCATAAAGCGCACTTAGTACAAATTGAGTGGGGATATACAATGTGTATCTTTTAAAGTCTGGCTCACTTGGCTTAACATTAAATCTACATTCACCCATTTTGAGTTGAATGAGAGGATCTCATTGTTTCTTACAGCTGTGTAATAGTCCATAGTATATGTGACACAGTTTTTCAACTTAGACATCAGATTTTGGACACTTAGGTTGGTTCCACATTTTAGCAATTATAAGTAATGCTACAATACACAATATGAATGGGCATATATCTTTCTGATTGTGTTTTCTTAGTCTTTTGGTAGCAACCAATAAGTGGGATTGCTGGGTCATATGGAAGTTCTATTAGGTTTTTGAGAAATTTCTGTTTTCCAGAGAGGTTGGACTAATTTACATTCCCACCAACAGTGTAAGAGAGTTCCCTTAATAATACAGCCTCACCAACACTTATCGTCCTTTATTTTTTTGATCCTAGCCATTCTAAATGGGGTTAAATGATATCTCATTGTAGTTTTAATTCTATTCCCTTATGACAAGAGACTTTGAACATTTTTTCATATGGCTCTTGGCCATTCATAAGTTTTCTTGGAGAATTGTCTGTTCATTTAATTTGCACTAGTTTTTAACTGGATTATTGTTTTATTATTATTATTGTTTGTATTATTGTTATTATTTTAAAACTATTTCCAGACGACAGTAGAGGTTTTTTTCTCTGATACCTTGCAATGTTATGTTTTTGTGGGGCTTACTGGTTTATTCTTATACCTCCTGAACTAGGTTAAGTCTTCTTTTTGGAAATTTTCAATTAAGGATCATTATAATTTATTTTTATCTACAGATACATTACACAGGTAGAAAAATAAAACACAATATTATCTGAGGTATACAAATTTTAGACACTAAAAACTTCTAAATTTTATTACAGCCTTTTTATGGGTTATCAGTGGGAACACTTAAAATATTAATAACATCTAAGGACTTTTTTCTATTTTACTTGAGAATGTGTCATAAAATGAGCTATTTCTCCTGTAAGATTAGCAATCTCATCAATTTTTATGAAATTATCGAATTGCAATTCCACTATACTCTGTGATGTACACTTTACTTTATACCCATGCCAACTAAAATGGGCAATGAGAACAATGAAATGTAGATATAGTGAATTTTCTGCTATCCAACAGTATTGAGATTAGCAATATTTAGCTTAAGAAAAGATTTCAATGAAGTTAAGATACTTGGGCAACTTGTCATGCATCTTCAACTTTCTCTTCTTGCTCAATCTGTTACAGACAATAGCATTGAAGGACATATGTCCAGAGGATCTTTACTTCTGACTGGGCCAGGAGTGGACAAGAGACCTATCAAGAATCAGTCCATTCACTGGCCACCCACCAATTAATACCTCCTCTTAAGAATTTGAACTGAGAAGCCCAGAAGGACAAGGTAGGGTTTCCTTTTGACATTTGATAAAGGTTGAGGGCTAGAATCAATGTTGTAACAAGTCAGAGCTCCATGTAAGCCAAAGTGATGAGGAGCTGGAACTAGGAGCCTTGAAGAAAAGTCAGTGCGCAGTGAGAAGAACAGAGTATGAATGACAGCAGAAATTTAGAGAAAGGAGAAAGACAGGCAGAGCTTCCAAGAGAGTCAGATGTATTTCATGACATTGGATTTCACTGTAACCTTTCACTTAATGCTTTATCTATTGAGAGTTTTTTTTTTTTTTTTTTTGGGGGGGGAGGAGGTGGTTGCCATTTAAAACTAAACTGGGGGCCCAGTAGGCAGCATCGTGGTTAAGGTGCTGGGCACTCCCACATGGCCAATCATGATTTGAGACCCAGACTTGGTGGCTTGTTTTCCCTCTTTCCCTCTCTCTCTCTGGTCAAATTAAAATAAAATGAATGAATAAATAAAATTAAAATAGATACTTCTTTAAAAAAGATTTAAAACTAAACTGTGCTTGACCAAGACATTAGTCAGCTAAGGCTAGTTTTCAGAAGATTAACCTGCATTCATGCTCATTATAGGAAAACTTCCTGGATTGTATTTGAATAAAAAAAATAATTATTTTATTTAAATTTATTTATTTATTTATTTATCTATCTATCTTTATTTTTATTTGACCAGAGAGGGACAGAATGAGAGAGGCAAAGTGAGAAAGTAAGCCGCCCGGTCTGGGACTTGAATCGTGGTCAGCCATGTGGGAGTCCAGCACCCTTAGCCACCATGCCACCTGCCGGCCCCCAGATTGTATTTGAATTGATATTCATGGCTGAGAAAATTTTCTAGGGTCTTGCCATGGTCAAGGTTTTTGGACACCAAAAAGAGGGACGAGGAGGTTAAGTGCTCAGACACAGCACAGAAAGAGGAGTATGGGCATATTCTGCCATAAGGAACATTCTATTAGTTCACTGGGTGCTTTTCCACAAGAGTTTCCCCAATACCAACACATACAAAAAACTGGGCATAGTAACATGACCTCCATGAGGAAAATAAAGATGGGGGCAAGGGTAGGCTGAAGGAAGGCTTTCTCTCCAGTTGATTCCCAACACCACTGCATCATGATACTGACCCCCTACAGAGGATGAGTCTGTGTAGAGACTCACCGTTCACCGATACCTATGCTACAGAGGAAGCACTGGCTAACCCGTTGGATTCATTTGTTAAAAAGAAGATAATCACAAGTGTGTATGCACATATGCATGGTCCTTTTTTTCTGAAAATATGTGCAATAATATAATGTGCTATTTAAAATAGCTTCTGCCAAATGTGCAATTCCTGTCTAATACCTGATAATTTTGGTCAAAACTACGCTACAGAATCTGGTGTGTGTGGTCATATAATGAAAGACTAAATATAATTTGTCTATGCAAATGGTAGCAAAAGGGCCGAGCAAGGTTATGATGAGGATTTCCTGTTTGAATTCTGGTTCTCTTTGCACTTCAAATCACAATCTTAATGCCAGGCTATTTCACGCATGTAATTTTAGGTTCTCTATTTACTATACATGTATTTACAGGAAATTGCCAATGTGTACTTTCTTCACCAGAGTCTAATCAGTCAGAAAACTTTTCACACACATAGAAAGCAGTATACATCTTTGACCTATTTTCTTCTTCTCTTAGGTTTTTTGGTGTCCTATCAAAGCAAATTGAATAGACTGCTACATTTCGTTTTCTCTCATTTTTTGGTGTGTAAATATGTCATCATTTATAAATAAATGTAGTAAAGTAATTCTACCAATAGCTATGGGCAATTATTAAATACTTATCTGGGTCACCTAGCATGCTAAGTTCCTACCTTGAATTATTTCATTTAATGATGTCAACAGCCTTATGTTATAGTCTCCATTTTAATAGATTATTAACCCCATTTTATAGATAAAGAAACTAAAGCTACCGGAGGTTTTATTAACTTTTCCAAGACTATCCAGCTAGTGAATAACAGCATCAGGATTCAACCCAAGTTGGCTATTTCCAAGGTTCACCATCTCCACTGTGGAACCATACTTCTGTACTTTCTCTCTGCATACATCTCCTGTAAGTCTAGACGATCTTTTTAAAGAAATATTTATCTAATTTTATTCATTTATTATTATTATTATTTTAATTTGCTATAGGGTATGTACATTCACCAGAGAGAGACAGAGTTGGGGGATTGAGAAAACAAGCTAGCAGGTCCAAGATTCAAACTATGGTCAGCCATGTGGGAATCTAGTGCCTTAATCACCACACCACCTGCCGGCCCCTAAACGCAGACAATTTAAGCTGGAATTTGATATCTGGAAACCTGAGTTTTCAAATTATCACTCTGTATCTTTGCGAATGAATTTTAGCTTTCACAATATATTCAAAATCCATCTGAGGTCTCTTTAAATGTCTTGTGATCTTAATTACAAAAGCCAACTATCTATGTCAAAGGAATAATCACAAGGGATATTTTTGATGGAGCCAGAGGGCTTGAGTTTAGGCATACATTGTATATAACAACAGTTGTTTATATAAATGCCCTGATTTAGAGAATCACTGGTTAATTATGAAGTCTCTAATTTTGTTGTTTTAAATTAGAGCATTTGGTAATCAGAATGAAACATGTTAATGTATTTGCTCAAGTCCCTTTGGATTACTTAGAAGTTTGATTTTCTGTCTAAAGGAGTTTATTATGACAGGGAGGTATGCAGGGAAGATTTTAAAAACATGAAGTCTACCTTTTCTAAAGGGGATTCAATCGACTCAGGCCCTCTGCACCTGTGATATATGTTGGTCATAAGAACAGCTTCTTCTGCTGTACCATATGATTCAGGGCTGAGATGATCATCAAAAGAGCATTTTCTGGCTGGCCCTATGGGCTCCTGGCTGACAGAGTGGGATCCTATATGGTTGACCATGTGCTTCAATCTCAGACCCAGCAGTTTAAAAAACATGCTCGGTACACATGCATGTGTGACCAAAATCCTGATAGGATGAAAAAACGGAGAAGAACTGGAGAGTAATCATACTCCACTGGGGGTGCTTTCTCTCTGTCTCTGTCTCTCACTATCAAGCATGAGTCCCCCCGGTCCAAAAGCCTTGGGAGTGGATGGAGATCCAAAGATTCACGTGATACCTTTGCTTTCCTCCCCCTCAGCTGGGCAGAGCTGTGGAGACCATCTCCTCTTCCTTGTGGTGGTAAGAGTTTTGTATTGAATCAAGGTATCAAAGCTCAGGATTAAATTGTGAGTTTTGGTATCAGACACATTTCAGACGGATTATCCAAAGAAAAAAGAAAAAATATGTGAGGCTTTAAATATCGTTTTGGAATACATGCTTCCAAACTAGTAGCAAATTAATGGAATAATCATCACTTCATATGAAATAATTTATAACTTAAGGAAAAAAAGTAGGTTTTGAGAAATAAATGTAAAAGACTCCTTTAAGCCCTAACATTTTTAGAAGGTGTCTATAGATGATTTTCATTTGTAGAACAAAAGTTCTTTTAAACAGGGCTCCCAGAGTCATCATTGAGTAAATACTAAGAAAATAAATTTTTAAAAGTTAAAAAAAATAATATATGCTTCAAAGTGAGGCTGACTTTCTTAGTGCCGTAGCTATGTAAGGCTAAGATAGAGAAAGATCTAGAAGCACATGAACCTCTCAAGTGTGAACAGGTTAGCTGTGGGAAAGCAGATGACCACCTGTGTTGAAACTTACTATATCCTAGCTTCTATATCTTGAGTTTTCTCTACCAGTTAAAAGCTTATTACCAAATATTGACTTTCTCCTTCCAAAGTAAAGGACTCATCAGCTAGGCAAATGAACACCCAGGATCAAGACTGCATTTCTCAGCCTCCCTTGCAGCTAAAAGTGGCCTAGTTCTGGCTGATGGGATATGAAAAGGAAACAGTTCATCAACATTCTATGTAACAGCCTCAGAGGAGGAGCATTTCTTTCCATCTACCTGCTACATGGTGGCAGGCCTTCTTGGACCATGCATATAAGGACAACACACTAAAGACAAAAACATTCCTTCCGTCCCACAGTTATAAATGAGAATCAAAATTCAGTCACCTAAATGTTGGCCAGCTGCAAGGAATGAACTGATAAAGATGTAAGTTAAATGACCCCATACACCAACTTGCCTGTTTTTCACCATATTTCAAACTGAATACCTTTCACAAAAGTTTGAGGACTGTACTCTTTGTTACCCTAAAAGAAGAATCAGATTTGCCCTGAGATGGCATGGAGCAACGAAAAATATCTAGCTATTCTTCATGGAGATGCTCTCCTCAGTTATTGCTTAAGTAAAAACAAAACAAAACAAAAAAAAACTAGGGGAGCAGCAGGTGGCATGTAGTTAAGGTGCCGGATCCCACACGGCCAACTCTAGGGTTCAAGTCCTAGACTAGGTGACTTGAAAAACATGCCGTGTGTGAGCATACAAGCCCAAATTCCTGGGAGGAGAATGGAAGAGAAAGGATTTTTGGCATGTCTTTCCCCCCTGGGGGGGTGATTTATAATTTTTTCTTTCTAGCAAGAGAGACAGAGAGCAGAAAAGAGATTTTTGTCCTATAGCAAAAATCTAAAATAAATAAGTAAGTAAATATATAGCCAAACAAACAACCCCCCCAAAAAATGTATAAAAATTCTGTTATGCTTCCAAATGTTGGTATAGTGGATGAGTGTTAGGGGAGCTGAGGCATTGGCTGTAATCAGTTATGAATGTGGTGTCTGCATTAAAGTTTAAAACAGTACTAGGAATTGTCTCATCCAAGTGCCTTACGCTTTCCTTGCTTTTGCTGTGGGTGCAGTCAAGCATGAGGAGTTGAAGTGGTGATCCTCCCACTCCATGTCTGGCTGGTAATAAAATGACGCTACCTTTTGCTACCTAGGAAACAGTAACTCGCATAGCACAGGAACTTTTCTTGTTAAAGCCATACTGGAAACCTGGCCTTAAAATAGTAATAACAAAAAATTGTGCTTCACTACACTGACATGCAATATCTTGAGATCTGCAGGGGATTTTCCTACCTGCTGGGGGTTATAGAGTGTGAAAAAACAGCTGTTAGCAGTTTCGAGAGTGGATTATTTTACAGATATTTTCATGAAAAAAAATCCACATGCATTTTCGAGTATTTATTTATTTTTCCTTTTCTTCAAGAATCATCTAAGAAATAATATAAATTTAGTTTCCTTCCTTTCCCTCCCACTGCTCAGTATGATCTAAAGGGAACAAATACAGTACAGAAATAAAGTAAGAAACTATGAGTTTTATAAGATTGGCATACAAAATTGCCATCCTTATTTTGTGCTACGAACACAAACATTTTATTTTCTTTAGGAAGAGAAATCCAAACACACATATATACAAGAACACTTTTCATTTTATTACTTTCACAAAAAAAAAAAAAAAAAAAAAACTTTGAGAATTTGGTTTTCTTGTTCTCTTTTGGTATTAAATCCAGAGTTCCAGAACAATCTACATGTGATAACAGGAGTTCAAAAAAAAAATCTTTTTGGCATTTTCATACAATGTTTGGTCCAAATATCTCTTTGCAAAAAGGATACATCCAAGGTTCTCATACATGTATGAATGCAAACTACTCATACATTTAAAGACTATCTGTATACCGTAAAGAAAACATTTACTTTTTATACAATTTTTTTCTTACGGTATTATATACTTAGTGTGTCATGGCCAGTTTGAAAATTAAAGTGTTTTTTTAAAAGTTTATTTATTTCTCCCATGAGAGAGACAAGAGTGACAACATGCTCCTGACGGAGTCCTCATGCTGGAATCCACTCTCAGCTTCAGCCAGGACGAGGGACACATAAGCACTCAGTATGTACAGGGAGACCTTGGGACACAAACCCAGAACCTTCCCACATGGCTTCAGCCTCACAGAGTGTCTCATTACCACCACAGTGTCTAGCCCTTTCTATTTTTATCTCTTTGAAGTGACATTTTGTGCGTTTCTGTTTTTTTTTTTTTTTTTTTTTTTTTTTTAATCAGAAAAAACATAATCATCTTGGTTCTCGTCCAGTTTGCACCCAGTCAGCAGCAAGGCTTTGAAGTGTTTGGCAAACATTCCTCTCTAGGGGTCATTCCTGTCGGGAGCTATTTGCTGAGCAAAGCCCTGAGACAATGAGTAATAACCAACAAAGAATTACTGCTTCCATTTTGGAGCCAAACAATAACCCAAACCCAAACCAAAACAAGCAAACAATAAACACTTCCGGTGGGTAAAACAGTTGTCGCCTCCACCATAATGATGATATTTATCTGCTGATTACAGATTTGAAATGAAAATGTCCATCATGTTCTAACAGGCATTGTGGAATATCGGCCATGTTTGTAAGCACTGGCTAACCCTTTGGTCTGAGTAAGTCTGGTCCTTTGGGAGAACAATTGATAACATTCAGGTCTCCAGGGTCATTCAGACTTCCAATGTCATGGCCTAACTTAAAACCAGCCTTTTACCAATAGATATTTGCTCATAGAGAACATTTTTGCAGATGTGGTTCTGGATACTCAGCCCTCAAAAAAAGTTCTCGTTTTACAGCTTTCCTTCTCTCAGTTGTGATATATGTCTTCTTCAAGTTCCTTAATAAAAGTAAATAGTTCTAAGAAGCATGGTCACAGCCTTAGTAGTTCCAAATGACAAAAATGTGTGTGACATCTGGCCATGAGCAAAGTCCTGCAGGAATGGAGCACCAACCGATAATGGAAATAAAGAATTAAGGCACATCTATTGGAGGTAAGGCTCTTAGATGGGTGAAGAGCCCAAATCCTAGTTTAAGCGCACAGAATTTGTCTTGTTCCCGTGCTGCTTGCTGAAATCCTTAACTTACCAGAGAGGTTCTATCTGCGAGGCTTTCTGCCCTGAAGAGGTGCAGAGAGCTTCTATACCAGCTGACTTTCTCCTTCCCCTCTCCTACCTCGCTGGACTTCTTTCTCATTTTGTTTATTGTACTTTTAGTCCCTATTTTACATTGCTCTTTGAGTAGACAACATAGGAAGCTGCCTATATGACTTCAGAGACCCTTGGGAGGCTCCCTTGTTCTACTATGCTCACTGGAAACCGAACTTGCACTATGAGTATTAATAGATTTTTACAGGGTCGGGGGTCCTTTCTTTACCCTCTCCAGAAAATGAGTAGTAGCTAGCAATTATTTTAAAAGTGAAGCTCTCTAAGGGCCAATGGATGGTTTGATGGTTGAGGCACTACCCATATGGACAACCACGGTTCGAATCCCAGATCTGGTGGCTTGCTTTCTCACTTTCTCCTCTCTGTCTCTCTCTGGTCAAATTAAAAAATAATGATAATAAATAAAATTAAGTAAATAATTCTTTAAAAAAGAAGTGAAGTTCCCTATGAAAATACTTATTTTCAGTTTCCAATCTCTCTCTGTGGATGATTTAAAAAATGTTAAAATCCACCCTGAAATAAAGGATTTAGTAAAAGAGAAAGGGGGAACACTGTGAAGCAACTAAGAAATAGAAGGAAAAGGCGGTCTACTTACGGGTGGCAGAAGAACTTAAAGAGTCCAAAGGAAGTCCTGGAAACTTTCCTCAAGTATCCACTTATGCTGCAGAAGTCCCACCCTGGTTTGATCTGAAAGCTGTGGGGTACCTTCTAAGGTGTCTCATGTATGAGGTAGTTGTCTGCAGAAAGGTGAGGACCGTGGCTATATTTACATAAAAGGTTCATGGTGATTTTAGGTGGTCCTTAGGCAATTATCAGTCTTATTTCTGCTATCTTCAGGAGATCATTTTGCCTCTTTTCTATCTCTTTAAATCGTCTATTCTCACTGATTCAGATCACCTACAACTGAAGCAGCAAAGGGCAGAGAGGAAACTGATTGCTGAAGTGGTGGACAAAGTCACATGGAAGGATGACAGGTGAAGATCCTGAAGTGGGCAGAGGAAGAGACTCTGCCTGTGGAGAGAGAAGCAAAAGCAGAAGGGAGCCCGTTTCCTACTCAGCCAGCCTGACTTTAGGAAGGAAGCAGCCCAAAGACATGATCAAGTGGCCAGATTCTTACTAAATTTGGTCCATGAACATTTTAATGAGCGAATCCTTTGTCATCTCATTAATATGCTCGTGCCCCACCTGGTTCACTGGATAGCAAGACAAAAACACCTTCTGTGATGGCTGGTCTCGGGAAAGGCCCTATTACTTGGTGCCTTACTAGTTCAAGAAAGCAATTATGAAGCAATATACTTCAGTAGCCTGAACCCAATTCATCTACGTGGGAAGGTAAATTTCCTTATTTGCCACCAAGATAAAGCTAAATATGAGAAGAAGAGACTTCCTCGCATTAATAACAATCTTGATACTGTGGTACTGTCTCCCTCTAACTAATTAGGTTTCAGAATGATCACACCTCTGAATCTTTTGGGTCCGACTTGGTATTAAGTCATTTATAATTAGGCATAAACTATAGCAAGCTTTCTATTTGTCTATGATTTATCCGTGGTATCAGGCATCTTTAGGAAAGTAAGCCCTTTATATTTCTTTTATCGGCAGAAACCTCATTAATTTGTTGTGTTTTTAATTTTTTTTCCCTGATAAGGCTCAAATTATTACCAAGGTAATCTTAGAGTAAGTTTCAATCAGCAGCCTCACAAGGGGAATGGTATGCAGGCATGTGGAAACACGGGCCCAGCCACCTGCAGGAAAAGCCTTCTGCTCATCCTCCTGCACAATTCGCAGTCTCCCGGGGAGATGAGGATTAGGTTGAGCATGTTAATTCAGGATGGAATAAAATGGCTTAAATCTTTAGGCAGTTCCATCCAGACCCAGATACGGCAGCATTCACCATGCAGCAATCTTGTCAGCGAGGAGACATAATGCACAAAACTGTCACTAAATTATATACTGAAGCCAGTTTGTATCGGTGGCAATAGATTTTATGATAGATCCTGCGCTGAAGCAGGGCACATAATTTATATCTATCCCACGTCCCTCATCTCTCCTTGATAAAAGTCAGGAGGAAGGCATATTTGTATTCCTCTGTCCTCTGCCGAGGGTGTTTAACATGCTTATAGGGCAAATGAAGCCGTTTTGTTGTTATCTCCTGGCTTCCAGAAATAGTCGGCTCTGATAATGTGCCACTGGAGTTCTGAGTTACCACATAATGATGTAATGGCTCGGGGAGTACAGTGAAACCACAAACGTCCAAATGAATTGACACAATTTCCTGTAGAGAAAGCAATCTGAAAATAATAGGTAGAAATTCTGGCTCCTTTTACACTTAGAGGAGATGACAGTCATCACGGAAGTGGTGTCTGGGAGCATTCTGATTGAGCCACACAAGTGAATGCTCACAAAAATGCTCAGGCTTTTCTGCGTGGAGGGTGAACCCCTCAAGTGTTGCTTATCTACCTTCTAGGAGCACATTGGGAGCTTTGTGAAGTAAATAATTGACACCAAGAATCACCATACCTTCCTGTTTTAAGTTTGGGCATCACTTCAAAAGTTCATGAGACGTTGATGATCTCTTACTTCCTGTCTCTGCACCTGTCCTTTCCATAGCTTGGAACATGGAATTTCTCTCAATTATTCTTCCTTTCTTCCCAAGCCTAGCCCTGACTCCTTCTCAGCCTTAAATTGCAGCTTTAACTTGTCCTTCCTTGAGATGTCCTCACTGAAAAACACCAGAATTTGGAGGAGTCTTCTCCATGTGCTTTTCAGCAACCTCACCACCTGTCTCCTCTTAAAATCCCATTCTTTCCACTGACTGGGAGCTCTGCAGAGGTGGACATTGTGTTTTATTCATTCATTCTTCTATCAGGAGCCTTCCCAACACCTGGCACACAGGTGATGATCAGCTGATACTTATTAAATAAATAATGAAAGAAGAAATCACAATTATGGGGCGTTACTGTTGTTGAAGTTTGTTAATTTGGGTTTTCCTTTTTAAGTCCAAAAAGATATTTACAAGTTGTCTCCAGAAATCATGTGGATTTCAATTAGATTCATCCGAAGAAGGACACCATTAAAAGATGAAAGATGGAAAGAAAATCGGATGGGGATATTTATCACTTCCACCATCCCCACCGCTTCATTGGTGCATTGGCTCTGTCCCTCTATTGGAAAACCATAGTCTTCTTGACAACCTTCTACATCTTCGTGGCTATGCAGAGGCTCTCCTTGCACAGAGGCTTAATAGCAATAACAACTTCTCTCCATTCCTGGGTGTAGGCAGCTTTATCATCTCTTACAGGTGTCCCTTAACCTATATATACCTTCACAAAGGTCCACTAATTAATTTCTCTATAACCCCTGGCTTGAGAGTTGTCATTTGTTTCCTGCTGGGACCCCCACCTGATGTGGTTCCCTTTCCTCATTCTGCCCGTCTGCGATCATGAGGAAGGGACTATGGTGGACCACCTAGAGAGACCACACAAAAGCCTTGTCACCACCACCATGCCTCTTCCTCTGGGAGGAGGGCTCTATTAACACTTGCTGGAGCCACTAGACATACCTTCGAAGACCTCCCTTTGCTTCCTTTGCTAGAGGAAGTAAAAAAGTAAGAGCTTTTGGAAGATGTCAACCTGCCTAATTTTTCATTTATTCATGCAACACACATGCGTTGAGGCTCTGTGTTTGCCTCTCCAAATATAAATAAGAGTGCAGAAAAGATAGGTCCCATGAAGCTTATTGACCGAGAAGGAAAAGTCAGACAACAAGCTAGACTTAAAATTTACTGTTATGGATCATACAAAGAGCAAGGAGAGCTCCAAGACTATCTGGTAGTTCATACAAGAAAATATTTCTTTCCTGTACAGGTTTCTGTATTTAAGAAACTGAATAAACATGATTGGATATTTTAAAAATGACAAAAATTTTGCACTGTTATTAAAAAGCATAAGACATTCTGAGATTCCCTCTAAAATTGGAGCCCATGGCATCCACTGGTTTCACACCAGATCCTCAGGATAATTTGTATACAGTTGACCTGGTGCCCACACAGCTGTGCTATCCACCTGTTGCTTGAAGCTGGCTTGCAAAAGTACAGTCAGGTTACTCGTAGGTAAATGGATATACTACATGATTAGGAAAGTCGTGACATATCTTTGCATAGAAAAACAAAGAAAAAAAAATGTCATGATTTTCCTGATGACCTAGTAGTTCCCTTAAAGGGCACTACTGGTAATGAATCTTATGATATGCTTGTTTCCTACTTCTAAGAAAGGATTTTTAAAAAAAAAATCAAAACAACCCATTATTGCTCACTGTTCTGAGGAGATTGTGATCTGCAGTGGTGGTGTCTTCGAATAAAAGGAAACTGTGTCTAAATTGGTATACGCAGTGATCATGATAAAGTGCTATCTACTTATTCAGCTAGTTTTCCTTGAATTCATTCAACTGCATCTAACATTTTTGAGCAGACAGTCAATGAATGTTAACTGAGTAAGTAGAGAGCCCTTACCATGATGCCTTACCCTGTGCCTTGGGGGAGGTAGAGGTGGACAGAGGCAAGCAGATCTTTGAGGAGTTTACATTTTAATGGGGGAGATTCTCTAGAACTCCAGGGCAGGACACAAAGCAACCCACACTGAAGCAATTGCTGTGAATCTTGAGCAATATCAGGTGAGGAAAAAGTGTCTCCTCTAAAACATTCTGCGGAAGCCTGAAGTTTTGGTGGAACCCAGGGTTCTTCCTCCACCACTGCCCCTCCAGCAATTCACACAGGACATCTCTTCTCCTTCCAGATGCCATCAGAGAGCACCAGTGTTCATCTAGGTGATGTCAATTAGTGTGTAATAGAATGAGTCCATACGGACCCATGGAGCCTCAGGATGGCCCAGTAAGTGGCACAAAAGTGTTCTTGACAGTGGGACTCTGAGGAGGTGGTTCTATTTTGATCATGGTAACACAAAAAAGGCGACTTTCCACTATCCCACTCCTCTTCAGACACTTATCCTGTTGGAAACCAGGAAATTAAGCTCAAGGAACACAAAACCCAAACTTCCTCTAAGACTGTCTTCTGCCTCAAAAAATACCAGCATGGGGACACCACAAATAGACATGTCTACTTTTGCTACACCCTGACTCCCTTCTGGCACGTTCTATTACATTTAGCTTTGGTCCCTCAACATGTGTACCTGGTACTTGATGTTAAGAGTCTTCCTTGCAATCTCCCAGCATTTAACCTCTGAACCTTTCAGTTCATCTCTCCTTTCTCACACCATGCCCTTAAGGCATGTGTGAGATTGAGGCATGTGACTGAGATTGCAGGTGCTCATGGGACACCTCTCAGAAATAACTAGCTTCTAGAATTTTCTGAAGACCAATGCATAGTACAGTATCTTTAATCCTGACTTTTCATTGTAGTGCATTCTGACAGGTGGAATGGGAGATAAAATTTTTAGATTCAGCCATTTAGTAGTTTAATTATGTTCTTGTAGGTTTTATCCAAGATGTGGGTAAAAAGGTGTAAAAACAATCTTATGTCTAGCTTATGCCTTTCATGTTGAGAAAAATATGATCATTAGTCAGTGTCTCAGGAGACTGGTTTCTACTACTCACTCTGCCCCTGGTAGAGGCCCTAGGAATACAGGTTCTTCAGATTCCCATTTCGTCATAACACTATTTTACTATTATGTTTTTTATGTGTGAGATAAATTCCAGATAAAATTATTTTTCTTTAAGTTTTTTAAAAAATGTATTTCTTCCATGAGAAGGAGAAAGAGAGAGGGAGAGAGAGAGAAGGAAAGGATGATACAGAAGAGAGGCAGCACCTCCAAGAGGGTCTTGATGCCATGACACACCCCCAGATTCAGCCACTTCCAGATCATGGACATGTTCATACTCAGAATACTCAGGGATCTCTCTGGACACGAACCCAGAACCTTTACATCTGAGTCAGCCGCACAGTGTCATGTTTAGCTGCTAACTCCAAGACAATTTTTGAAGTTTTAAAGCATATTGGTTGTGTGTGTGTGTGTGTGTGTGTGTGTGTGTGTGTGTATGTGCCTGCATGCACACATGTTTAGTGCTATGGGATGCATGTGTTCACTGGAGAGAGAGAGAGAGAGACAGAGACAGAGAGAGTTGAGGGAAAGTAAGAAAGGACCCCTAGAAGGGATAGCCATACCACAATTCCTTCCCCACCCTCCTGTTCGGATTTTGGGCATGCACACACATACACTCATCCTTTTTTTTTTTTTTTTTTTTTTTTTTGAGAGGTTTTTGCTATAGGGCGCGTGCGCTCGCCAGACAGACAGAGACATAGAGACAGAAAGCGAGAAATCACCCCCCAGGGGGGATGGTCACGCCGCAATCCCTTCTCCTCCATTCTCCTCTCGGGATCTTGGGCACGCACGCACACGCGCCCGGCGTGAGTTGTAAGCCACCGGGTCTGGGACGCGAACCGCGGTCGACTATGTGGGAGTCCAGCGACATAGCCATTACGCTAACTGCTGGTTCCCGTATACACTCATCCTTTTATCAAGCCACTGGGTCTGGGATGCAAACAGCATAGTCAGCCATGTGAGATTCAGCTGCCTCAGCTACCATGCCACTGGCTGGCCCTAAACTATATTTTAAGATCAAAGGAGAATTGATTTTGTACCATCCACTGGTTTCTCCATTACCCTCCCTGGTCAGAATAGCCCATGTATAATGGAGACCTACAATTGCACTTGAATAGGGAGATATGGGGATTCTGTTCAGCCTTTTCCTAAAGGTCTTGCTAAATGAGGAAACTATCTTATCTTTTTTCTAAGCTCTTTTAAGGAAAAAAAAAATGAAAGGTTATCCGTATGAGGAAGGATTAAAATAGGCTGGGAGTCTGATACTGGAAAGAGGGCCAGTCCTAGCATGCAATTCAGTGTGAAAACATCTTCCAGCATTTTGTGACGATAATGAGAATGACAACTTCATGTATTTCTCTCAAGAAGCTCAAAGAATTTCATAGGCCTTGCATCAATCAACCTTGTGCAGGAGGAAGAGGGCAGGCACTAATATGGTATAAATGGCAGCTGCAGAGAGAGCCTTCACATTGAACTGCAGCTCTATAAATTGTTCCTGCTCCCTTGTAAGCAAACAGTGCTATAGTAAAAGAGAGGGACTGTGACAGTCTCAGGCCAGAAACTGGATCCCCTCGGACACTTCCAAATAAGTAGGTTCACCCAACTTTTATTTATGGTACCTTGGACAAGCACTTAGTAGTGATTCAGGAATGCCTGGTCTCATACTTTGCAAGTCATTCTTGAAGCCCTGATATTGTTTACTGAATAAAATCTGGTTTCCACCAATTAGTAATTACTGGATTTCCCCTTAGCCCTCTGATTGTCATTTGTATAAACAATTATCACTCCCTGCTTACCATCTGAGTGCTTGTTCTTGGCTCTTTTTATCTAAAAAAGAACCAAAGAGAGTCTCATTGCCATTGTAAAAAATACTAATAAGTGCGGCAAAGCCTTCTCCTGCTTCTCACTCTGTAGGTTTCTTCTAATATTTCTATAGTGGAAATATCTCCTTCTCTACTCTGTCCTCTGACTCCTCTCTGTCCCATAAGTCTTAACTTGCTTTTTTTCCTTATTATTAAAAATTCCTATCCTGTTCTCTAAGTCATACCCTCACAAACACATATATTATTCTAGTTTAAGAAGTAAATAAGTAGTGGGACCAACGGTTGGTGTAATGGCTATGCTGCTGGTCTCCCATGTAGTTGACCGCGGTTCTAGTCTCAGACCCAGTGGCTTAAACTTATGCCGGATACGTGTGCGTGCGTGCCCAAGATCCCGAAAGGAGAATGGAGGAGAAAGGATTGTGGCGTGGCCATCCCCCCTGGGGAGGGTGATTTCTTGCTTTCTATCTCTCTGCCTCTCTCTGTCTTTCTGGCAAAAACCTCTCCAAAAAAAAAAAAAAGTAAATAAGTAGTATGCTTGTAAGTAGTATGCTTTGGCCATTGTACTTGTCCTCACTCACTGTAGTTGTCAATATTTTATGGGTTCCTATAAGGTTCAGGATATAGCACTGGTCAAAGAAATATGAAGCAAGCTATAGTCCTAGCCTTAGGAGAATTTGCTTCTTGAAATAAGTTGGTCTGGCCCATTTGGAAAAACAAAAACAACAACAAAAATAGTGGTTAAAAATGAAAAGATGGCTTTAAGAACTTTCCAGAAAAGTGAGAAAAGACAGCTTCTCCAACTTAGTAATGTTGAATAAAATATTTTTTTTTTAGTTATTAAAGATAGAGGTCAGTCTGTTGAGGGTTACAGAAGTGTAGAATAAAGAAGACCTAGAGACATTGGGTGTAGGTCACCCTCCTCAAAAAAAAAAAAAAAAGAACAATAAGGAAACACAACATCCAGGAGTTATTCCAAGGTCAGAAGAGCCCTCTACCAGGTAAAAATGTCCTAGGTTGTCTGGGCAAGAAGGAAATGAATCAGCAGTAACGAGAATAACAACAACAACAAATTACGTTTCCATCATCTCTTTTTTCCTTGTTTTGAGGCTAAATTTTGCTCCCAGTCTTAGGTTTCCTGAGGTATATCTATAAAAGGAAATGGAAAGCTTGAAATAGCATTCACTGCATTCGTTGGACCACAATATAGATGTGTAATGAATGCATGGAAGAGAACAAATAGGTGTTTCCTATTTAAAAAACAAAACAACAACAACAACAACAAAAACCCACACAGCTGTCACGCCTGAGTCCTTCAAATAAGTGAATTTCAGATTTGAGGCTGTCTGACCTCAAAGACATCTGCCTTCCAATCTGATAGTCTATGATTTATTATCTCATTTCCAACGCACCCATCTCGACAACTCCTGCTAAAGCAGTAACTGACGATGTGATCACAGTGGAAAAAGCAGGCAGCCAGGGACTGGTGGGTGACCATCCTAGGGAAGTGTCTTTCCCCTGAATTCTAAAGATGGTTCATTCCTTGCTCATTACACAGCTAAAGAACTGAAAACTCTACTGCCCAAGGTAATATTTTTCCTAGAAATGTAGCTAGGAGCTACAAAATTAGAGAGCAGCACTGACTCTTAAAAATGCTCTTTTTCTAGAAAGCACTGCTCTGTGTCCGAAGAAACTGCTTCAGTCCAACACATCCCTCAACAAGCTTCCATTCTTCTTGGGCATTTAAAGTTTATTTATTTATTTAGTTAGTTAGTTATAGGGTGCATATGCTCACCAGAGAGACAGACAGAGGTAGAAAATGAGAAAGCACACCCCAGGGGAGATGGCCACACCTCAATCCCATCTCCTCTATTCTCTCGGGATTTTGAGCGCACACATATGCACACAGACCTCGCATGTTTTTCAAACTGTCGGGTCCAGGACTTGAATTGCATAGTTGGCCATGTGGGATCCAGCTAGTGTAACCACCACACCACTTGGCTGGCCCTATTTATTTATTTTTAAAAGTTTAAGTTATTCTTTATTTTGAGAGAAAAAGTGAAACAAGCACCCTTAATAGGCTTCAAGATGCTGCAATCCCCTCCCCTGCCCCACCTTCCAGCCAGGAGCTCTGCCAAACCTGTGGGGCGCCCAGTGTTCAGGTGGATGCATGGTCTGAACCCTGGGCCTTTCCATATGGCCCCAGTATCGCTCAGTGGTTCCTTACCACCTGAACCACCATAACTGGGCCTAAAGTTGATTTATTTATTAATTTTTTGAAGGAGAGGTTTTTGCTATAGGGCACGTGCGCTTGTCAGAAAGAGAAACAGAGAGACAGAAAGCGAGAAATCACCCCCCGGGGGGATGACCATGTTGCAATCTCTTCTCCTCTATTCTCCTCTCGGGATCTTGGGCACGCACATACACATGCTCTCTGTGAATTTAAGCCACTGGGTCCAGGACTTGAACTGCGGTCAACTACATGGGAGTCCAGCGACATAGCCATTACTCCAACTGCTGGCCTCCTAAAGTTTATATTTTAAATTGATTTTTTTTTCTTTTTACAGACAAATAAATAAAATACATTATTCAAGCAGCTACTTCTGAGTATGGATTCCTTGACACATTGGGGACACTGGGCTCTGCATCAACTATTAGAGAATATTTTGGCACTTGGTAATTATTTTGCACGAGCAGGTCTTATGACTTATCAATACTTATCACTTTAATGATGTCCTTTTCTAACTAATTTCTCTTATGAAGTGAAACCCCTCACTTGTTTGCTATAGCCGAGGGCACTCTTCAGTGATACATACTAATTCACAGTGTCCCCACCAGGAGGATAAGACTTTCCTGTCTCTTAACTTTCTGTCCACAGAGCAACAATGGGGAGGGGTTCTGAGCAGTTAGTAGTGTAGGCTTTTACCCATTTCCTGGAAAGGTACAACAAATTGATGAGAGAGTAAATGAGGCCTTTGATAAATCAACTCAGTTTGACAGTAATGGTTAAATTCAAAATTGGATCATCAATAGCATTAAAAAGTAAGTAGATTCTGTCACTTTAATGTGCCAGTGGCTGCTGTGAACACCCAGGGACACACGTTGTACACCATTTCATTCTAGAAGATTCTTTTGCAATTGTATTTACGTTACTTGTAAGGCCTGGCTACTTGTCTGGTGAAACTGTTGAAATACCGGGTGCTTCGGCATGCTAATGCGCTAAGTAACCGGATGCAATATAACTCACCGCAGCTATGAAATAAACCCGGCACTCTAGAAACCAGGGTTGGGAGAGCCACTGTAAACAAAATTGTTGCTTCCACATGGCTCAATGGGGCAACCGCGCAAGCAGAATCCCAGAGCTTACAGGTGTAAGGCTCAGCTTGGCAGCCAACCACAAAGTGAGGTGTGGTTCTCTGGCTTCCAAAAGTAACTTTTCTATCTCTATCATCCTTCTCCAACTCACCCAAATTACAGCTTTGGCTGTGAGAAAGGGTTGGAAGAATGACTACGTAGTGAACAAGATATATTTTGAAAGGTAATTGCCCTTTTTGTTGGTTCTGCTCCAAGTCTGGCCCACTGAGCCAAAATATATAGAAATGACATAAGGCAGCCTCCTTGCAAAGTTGACCCATGTGTGACTCCTGCCTTTCACAGGCAGGAGATATACTCCCAAATACCCTGTTGTAGATCATATTCTAGGGAAGTGCTAACTTTATCCCAACTTCTCAGAGATTCTCTAGAGGATAAGGAAAACACACTCTCTCTCTGTAAACTCCACTTCCTCTGAGGGCTGCTTCCAGGAGAGGGTTTCATCGACTTCTTTCGGACTTTCATATTCCCTTTGGGGGAATACAGAGGCCCTACCGTTAGAGACAGTTGCTGCAAAAATTTACATCCATTCTCAGAGTAGCAAGTGGCAGATTAGCTCTACTGCATCTGTCAGTTTGTTCAGCAAGTATTTATTTACTGAAAGCCAACTATGTGCCAAGGGTGATTTTAGGTACTTGAGATAGATCAGTGAATGCCTTTGTAGGTCGACAGGCATTAAAAGGGGTAGTGGGAAGACAGATAGTAGGATTAGGTATTGGGATAGGGGTGGTTTGCAAATAGAATCGGAGATACTGGGTAGGCTTCTTTGGGAAAGTGATGTTTGAGCAAAAGCTCAATGGAGGTGAGGTAGTTAGTGATTTTGTTGTCCATAGGATGGTTATGTCAGGAAGAGGAAAGAGCCCCTGGAAAAGCTGTAAGTCAAGAGCATGCTCATCATATTTGAGAAAGTGCGAGAAACCTGTATGGAAACACAAGGGGGTAAGTGAGGGTAGGAGATGACAGCCAAGTCATGTGGAGTCTTCTAGACAAGTCCTTCTTAAACTTCAAAATATATATAAATTAACTGGGATCTTGTAAAAATGAAGGGTCATAGCTACTTGGTGTGGGGCTGAACCGCTACATACCTCCCAAGGTCTCTGCCATCTGTTGTGTTGCTGTTCTGTGACCCACACTTTGAGTAGCAAGATTTTTTTTTTTTTTTTTTTTGAGAGGTTTTCGCTATAGGGTGCGTGCGCTCGCCAGACAGACAGAGAGAGACACAGAGACAGAAAGCGAGAAATCACCCCCCAGAGGGGATGGTCACGCCGCAATCCCTTCTCCTCCATTCTCCTCTCGGGATCTTGGGCACGCACACACATGCGCCCGGTGTGAGTTTTTTTAAGCCACCGGGTCCGGGACGCGAACTGCGGTCGACTACGTGGGAGTCCAGTGACATAGCCATTACACTAACTGCTGGTTCCCAGTAGCAAGATTTTTTTATAATTATTTTATTTGGCTTTATTTGTTTATTTAAATTTGACCAGAGAGAGAGAGAGAAAGAGAGAGAGAAAGTGAAGGTGAGAAAGCAAGCTGCCATGTCCAGGTCTTGAACCACAGTCGGCCCTGTGGGAGTCCAGCACTCTTAACTATCACACCACCTGCTGGCCCCGGTAGCAGGATTTATGATCATTATAAAAGACTTTAATTTGAATGAAGTGATGGTCCATTTAAAGATTTTGAGAGGGCTGGAAATAGACTGTGGTGGGGGGAAAAGAAGAGAAGTAAGGAATCCAGGTAGGAGGCTATTGAAATATAGCTAAGAAATGACGAGGCCTTGGATCAAGAAGGCATCAGTGGAAGCAATTAGATTCTGGGTGCATTTGCAAGATAAGAGCTGTCAGACTTTCCAAACAGATCAAAAATTGTGTGTGATAGAAAGAGAGGAACCAAAATGATGCTGAGGCATCTGATCCAAGTACCTAGAACAAGGCATGCTCATCAGTAGCGAAGGCTGCACCTGGAGCACGTTTCAGGCGGTAGGTCAGGAGTTCCATCTGGTAAAGGAACTTAGAAGACTGGGCTAGACTGGAGATATGGATGAAGGAGTGGCTGACATGCAATATTCGAAGCCAAGAAACTTGATAAGATCATCCAGAGAGTGAGCATAGATAACAAAGAACAGACCAGAAACAGCCCTGCAACACGCCACCTGGTCACCTCCTGGAGTTCGGTCAGTGCATCTCCTGTCCCCAAAAAACACAGCAGAAGTCTAGAAAGATAACTCTGTCAGGTTCTTCTGGAAGCAGCACTTATGGTCTGACCATGTGGAAGCCCCTCTAATTTCCCCAGAAGAAATGTCCACTTGAGGTGACCACGTAGACATTTATTCACTCATTCAACAACAACGAGCATCACAGTGCATATGTATTGGCCTAAACAACATGGGAGTTACGGAGAAGAATCATCTATACCTGACTCCTTTGGTACCCTGAAAAGCTGAACTTGGCTTAGTATGCTTCAAGGTAATATTGCTCCTGGGAATCTATCTTAGAGCCACATCTCAAACTTGTCATTCCATCTGGCCAAGCTCCTGTTGCAGATATCTCTCTTTCCTCCTTTTTTTTTTTTTCCTTCTAACTATTCCCTTGTTAATGAGACTTTAGGTTGGTCTATTTTCTTAAATTACATACTTGGCTCAGTTCTACCCGTGCATAAGGCCAGCTGAAGATCCCAAGACCCAGGGAAGGAAAAACTGTACGCTGTCTGCTTATTTAGGATGAGAGATGGTTTGGTATTTGTCTCAAAAAAGTTGGGGAGTGGGACCAGCAGTTAGTGTAATGGCTATGTCGCTGGACTCCCACGTAGTCAACCGTGGTTTGCGTCCCGGACCCGGTGGCTTAAAACTCACACCGGGCACGTGTGCATGCATGCCCAAGATTCCGAGAGGAGAATGGAGGAGAAGGGATTGTGGCATGGTCATCCCCCTGGGGGGTGATTTCTCGCTTTCTGTCTCTCTGTCTCTCTCTGTCTGGTGAGCGCACGCGCCCTATAGCAAAAACCTCTAAAAAAAAATTGGGGTGTAAGATATATCAGTATTGTAAGATTGCATAATACATGAGTCAGGGCATGTATGTGTGAATATGTATTTTGATATAAACATAGAAGTAAACTATTAATAGCATAAATACTCATGTAACATATATAGTATATCAGAATCACTGGTATAAGATGTGTAGATAACAGATCCATTCTGCCTGACATCTTTTTTCCCCCGAGGGGAGAAGACTGTCATTCCTTGATATCCACCCAAAGGTTAAGTGTGTGCCTCATAACTTCCCCGTTTCTATTAATAGTCCACTCTGGGTCTCTCATCCATGAATTTATCTATACCTTTTCTGAAGCTATTGACATTTTAGAATGTACCTACTCCTGGGGTAATGACATAGCATTTTATGCATCACTGGAAAGTGACAATGGAGAAGGTATCTATCAAGGCCTGCCTTGGTTCCTGCTCTCGCCGCCCACCTCTCTCCACTGCAGGAGACACATTCCTCCCACATATAGACTAAACCCCGCTCCAGGCCCTAGCATTAATCTCAAGGATTTAAAGAGATCTCTTAACATTCAGTGACAGGAGCCAGGCACCTGAGTCACCAATTCTGATAGACCTCCTGACCCACTTCTATAAAAGACCTTCTGCTTTGGTTTTGAGTTCAGCTTACCACTTGGTACTCCAGTTCTGGCAGCACGATCCTTGTCTTGCATATCTAGATTTCTAACTTGGTAAACCACCCAATACCCCAGGCCTTCTAGGAATAGTCTCTGCCTTTTTTTTCCCTGGGGTCTTTGCGCACTTGATAGGCCTCCTTTCCCTGAACCCTGGGGTTGCCAGTTTTCCTGATGCTGCATATCCATATGTCTGTCTGCTTTGTATAGCTCTCTTCACCTGTCAAGACTGCAAGACATTTGGTATCTTTCCTTCTCCACTCACTGCCTGCTGGATCCACCTGCTGGATTCACCTGTTGCTGAAGGTTTTATTATGTGGATATTATGAGAGATGTATAGATATTTGCTCTACCATGTACACGCATGCAATAGACATAAAGAATATAAACCATATCGTTGCTTACTGCCGTGTTATATACTGTCTGTCAAAGGGTGACATATGCAATGTGGGAAAGGTAGAGCCCATCACAAGGTTAAAGGCACCCCCTGGAGTTGTGCTGTGCAGCAACTCTTGTGCTAGCTACTGTTTGATATCTTGACATTATAACTAAAGGATTGTGCGTATGTGAGTGGTTATCAGCATATGCATCAATATCAGCATTTAGGTGTGCTGATGTTGACTCAAAGCTTGGAAATGCTAATTATAGCCTAAAAATAGGGTCAGATTTGGGAAAAAAAAAAAAAAAAGATGAAGCAGGATGCCTAACCTCAAATACTTGATACAGTTAAATAATTTAATAGACAATAAGAAGAAAATCTCTCCTAATGGAAGCATGAGGACAAGCAAGATGCTTGGCCAGGACAGGAGCCTTAATCCTAAATGATATGGTACAAATTTCAGATTGCAATGGCTCTCATAGCATGTGTTGCCTGAGGTGTGCTAATGCCCTTTCTGCTCTCAATCACCTCGTCTTACCTACCAGAGATTCTGGCTTCTCACCGTTAAAATCAGGTTTTAGGAGTAGTTAATTTGCAGTCCAATTCAACTGCCTCATTTTCTCCTCTACCCTCTCCAAAAAACTTTATCTTGGAAATCTGTTAAATATTCACTTTAACACGAATCCGTATTACTGACTTAATGACTCATGTCAGTTTCTGAGGGGATATACTGGATTGCTGGAAAAGTCATGACACATTTTTTTGCATAGAAAAAATACATCATCCCTTTTCCAACAACACACTATTACTGGCCAGGAGTGTGGGAGAAGGAAAGGGGAGACAATATGACAAGTTACGGGGACAGCCTAATATCTTTAGCAGGATGGGATACTGGACATGATCTGAGGGTAGGAGATGCGGGATCCCAGTTGAGATGAGAGTACACAATTGTGCAGGCTTGGTCAAGTCATGCTCCTGTTCTGGGTATCTGCCCTTTCAACTGTAATGATAAGGGGAGAGATGATTTCTCAGGCACTTGCTACTGCTGAGATTGTACATGCTCAGTCTGGAAGTTGAAGCTTTTCTGCATGGAGTGTCAGAGTGGTGATCATTGGACAGCACATGGACATAGGCTACACTGATGCTAAAGGAATCGCCAGCAAGAGTGAAGAAATCCCCCAACTCAATGCCATCTTCTCCATAATACTCCCCAAGGCAGTTCTGAAGGAAGATGAGCACTTAATTGCAAAGCAAGCCTCACACAACAGCAACCTAATTGAAAAGGTAGTTTCACAGGCACCATTTACACTTCAAAGAAATGAGAGGCTTTACATGTTGGCATTCATTCAGAAGGTAATACTTGTGAATACCTTGTATACAATCAGATTTTCCTCTCATAAATTAGATTATAATATACTTGGTTAATTCCAGCAAGGTATTACTATCATATTAATCTGAGTCATAAACATAAAGTATTTATGACTCTTATTCAGCTCTTTAAGAGCCAAGTACCATATGGACGGTGGTGTCAGAGGAAGTATGAGGTTCATAGACGAGTCTCCGTGCTCAAGTCAAGGAAATGCATTCTGGTTCTTTTAGGTTCACTGAGGTCCTCTGTCCTTCAGGGTCAGCTCAAGTCCCGTTTCTCCTTGAACAGCCCTCACAAAGTCTGCCTGCAGTCTCTACCCCTCCCCTCTAATTTCCCAATACTGCTGCCCCTCTGCATTCTGGCCATTTTATGATTTTTTTTTTTTTTTTTTTTGAGAGGTTTTTGCTATAGAGCGCGTGTGCTCGCCAGACAGACAGAGAGACAGAAAGCGAGAAATCAGCCCTCAGGGGTGATGGCCACACCGCAATCCCTTCTCCTCCATTCTCCTCTTGGGATCTTGGGCACGCACGCACACGCGCCCGGCGTGAGTTTAAGCCACCGGGTCTGGGACTCAAACCGCGATCAACTACATGGGAGTCCAGCGACATAGCCATTACGCTAACTGCTGGTCCTGAGAATCCCTGCTTTGAAAGCATTTATAAAGAGAAAAGATAATGCTTGCAGTAATCACTGGGAATAAGGATCAAAACATGTTGCACTCGAAGAAGAGAGCAACATGTTTTAAAAAATAAGCTACAGAGTGGTTCACAAATGGTAGCGTGCATTGGAATCACCTGGGGGGGTAGATCTGGCAGGGCCCCACTTCCTGTTTCTTACTGGGTCTGGATAAAGCCTGAACGTTTGCATTTCTCACTAGTCACCAGGCGACTTTGACGCTCATAATGCCAGAGCGATACTTTAAGAATTACTGGGCTAAGGGATAAATGAGCCTGAAATAGCCTCAGCAGCTATTTTTACCTTCTTATTTTAAAGAATCACAGAAGGACACTGTCGAATAAACTGTTGGGAAAAGGTGCAAAGGTACAGCATCGTACACGATATTTAGGCATGGGAAATAGCTGTATAGAGAGAAGAGGTTACCAGAATTCAGAGACGTTATTTTGGAGGACGTCAACGTCATGCCGGGGAACCCGGATGACTTACTAGTCTGTAGAGAATACGGGGAGTGTGATACATGGCTCCAAAAGAGGCTGACAACAGGAGGCGATGGATGGACTGGAGGGCTTGATAATTAAGCCGCTAGACCAAGCTGTCTTTATTAAGGGGAAACCAAAATAGAACTGAGACATGTGTTCTTCCAAAAGTGTTCCAAATGTGTTCTTCCATATGTTTCTGAAGTGCATCTGAGTAAGCAGGGCCGAGGCCTCGATTTGACCGCCGTGCGGGGCTTGGGGTTTACTTTTATCGTCACAGACGCAGCACGCAGAGGTGCCCCAGCATCTAACACCTGCTCCTCACCCTTCCCCTTGAGGGACGGTAACTCTGAAATGAAGATTTCGTCCAGCGCTAAATACACGGCGTGAGATGGTTCTCTCAGTTCAAGTCAGAAACTGTCCAGAACGAAACTGGATCTGCAAAGCGGAACTGAAGAGAGAAGAAGTATCATAACTGCTAATAGAGCTGTCTTTGAAAGAAAAAAATTGAGTTTCGGCTCTGTCTCCCACAATAAAAATAGCGGCAGGCACTTTTTAAAAAGAACTATTAATTTAATTGTATTTATTATTATTATTTAACTTGCGATAGGGCACATGCATTCACCAGAGAGAGACTCAGAGAGAGTTGACAGGGAAAATGAGAGAGCAAGTTACCAGGTCCAGGATTTGAACTGCGGTTGGCCGTGTGTGAGTCCAGTATTTTAACCACCATGCTACCTGCTGGCCCCAGTAGCAGAGACTTTCTAAAGTATGATAAATACATTATTTATTCTTCACTAAAGGAATGATTACTTCTAAGAGAAAACCAAGACACAGAGAAGTCAAGAAATGTGATGAGGTCACACAGAAGTGAGAGGGGAAGTCAGAATTGAACTCAGAAAGTCCAAAGATTGGCATTTATGTGTATACGTGTGTCTGCTAAAGGGTGCGTGCACTGGAGAGAGAGAGAGAAGCATGGGTGGGGTGGCGATGGGATAGGAAAGCAACCCCCAGGGGCGATGATCGCGGTGCAATCCCTTCTCCGTTCTCTCGACTTTGGCCACACGTACACACGTGCCAGCATGTTTTTCCACTTGCCTGATCTGGGACTTGAATTGCGTATTTGGCCATGAGGAATCGAGCTGCCTTAATCACCACACCACAGGCTGGCCCAGCATTTATGTCTTTAACCACTACAGGTTTGTACTCTCGGCTCAGTAAGGATTCTGCGTTTGAAAAATAGTCTAGATTGGCCTCAGACCTTCTTCCCTCTGCCCTCCCTTTCGCCCTTTCTTCAAATTAACCAGCCTCTATGCAGTGTCAAACCCTACACACACAGACTGAAGCTGCTTTTTTCAAAGCTGAGCAAAGAAACTTTTTATTTTTTTAAAGAGGTTTTTGCTATAGGGCGCGTGCGCTCGCCAGAAAGACAGAGAGAGACAGAGAGAAAGAGAGACAGAAAGCCAGAAATCACCCCTCAGGGGGGATGGCCACGCTGCAATCCCTTCTCCTCCGTTCTCCTCTCGGGATCTTGGGCATGCACGCGCACATGCCTGGTGTGAGTTTAAGCCACTGGGTCCGGAACTCAAACCGTGGTCGACTATGTGAGAGTCCAGCGACATAGCCATTATGCTAACTTCTGGTCCCCAAAGAAACAGTTTTAAGCAGGGATATAATTCCAGCAGTGATTTATACATGGCATCTTCAAAAAGTTTATGAAAAAATGTATATTATGAACAGACTATGCAGGAATTTCACAAATGTGTTGCACCATAATAAACTCTTATTGTAATTCCATTTTTCCATGAAGTTTTTGAAGTCCCTTTACATACATGGGCAGTATGAAGAGTCTCCGAAAAGATCAAACCACTTTATGGGACCACCCTCTTGGAGGGCAGCTTCGGCTCCACGTAATAAAAGTGCAGGACCTCATCCCCAGCCTCATTCAGTTTCCTGTCACAAATCATTTTAGGCCTTTCTGCAATGTCAAATATGGTCCAAACCCCCTAGAAGAAGACAGTATAAAGACAGCTTTCATATAAATTTTTTTGGGGGGGGAAAATCTTAAAACACATTCATCTGAAGCCTTCCTTCAATTCTCCCATGGTATGCTAACCTTTATTTGCAGTTTGTGAGATTCATGTCAAAAGCTTGCTGTAGCCCGAGGTTTAAACTAGAGAGATTCTGACTTGGTCCTGAGGCAGGTACCTTTGTAGCTTTCTAATCTCTTTCTCTGAAGTTCAGGGGCTTTTAAGGGAGGTTGGTGATGTTCCCTGCAGAGGATTTTCTGTCATTTCATGGGCAGGAATGCATGGTTGTGATATTAAGAACTGAAGCTTAAATCTCTTTACGTTTTGCTTAATTGCCATTATTGGCCTAATTGCAGGTACAGGGCTCAAAGAGAATGCATGTCACTTGCCATCTGTAGCCGGAAGGTACTTGAATCAAACTGAATCTGTTCAGGATGCAAAAGACACTTTAGCATATGCAGATGCCTGAAATGGCTTTACAGACCCAAATCCTTTTAATAAGCTTAAGACAGGCCTGAATTTATGTAAATGTCTAATTCTAAATGTACGTATGCCTGGTAGTAATGTTTACCATCTGTCTGACACTGCCTGTTGAGGTAATTGTCAAGCTACAGTATGACATATGGTGCACATATTTGGACCTTAAATATAACAGCCTTGGCATGAAACAATTGGAAACCAAGATTTAATCTTTGGTATCATTCAAGTTGGAGTTGAACAAACAGACAGTTCTGGGCTATTACTGTTTTCTTCCTTTATGATAAATACTCCTCGGTAGGCATGCCTGAGAACAACATTGGCGTGGCAGGCCCGGTTTCAGCGCACTGCCTTTTCCTTGCTCTGCCTCTGGTACGTAGAAACCCAGTTGGCATAGCAATTCTGCAGTGGAGGCCAGAAGCCATTCGTAGGCCCCGCAGCATCTGGTCTCGGCCAAGCAATACGAGTGCCCCACTTGACAGCCCAGAAGAGCTGTTGCCTTGGAAGGAAGAGGCAGAACAAGACAGTCACAACTGCAGCTCATTTTTCTAGTCTTTATTCTATTTTTCTATGTTCTCTTGTATCTCCATTCTATTCTGCTTCCCAATTTAGTTTTCTTGTTATTGTGTCCAATATGGTGGGGTCAGGGGAAGGGAGGACGAGTGGGCGGAGGCTGACAGCTCCAGAATCCCCCTAATGCCTTGGAGACATGCTCATGGCTCCAAGAGAGGAGAATAGCACCCTTTTCAAGTTATTTTGGTTAAATGATAGAGACCTTAGAGTGACAAATATCTCAGGCGCTGCTCCCTTTTTTCTTTAAATACTAGCAGCACTGTAGCATTAGATACAGCTGTGTAGCTGCCTAAAGCCTGACTTGAAAGACCTACTTTATGCTTGGATTAGAGGATGAGTGTAGCTATTGTCGTTGCAGTCGCTGTCTGGATCTAAAGCGATGTAAATATGGCAACAGGAATAATGTAACTCTTGAAGTAACGTAAGTAAGAATGCGGTCAATGCCTCTTCTCAATGGCTATGCCATGTCATTATACACCGCACTCCATACAATAATAGCTCCCAGTGTAAAGTCAACATAGACACTCTCGAACCCCGCTTCGATCCCTGGGCTGCACTGCCTTTTCACTGACAAAGGAGGCAGCGGGGAATTCTGGAGGAAGAGAAGAATATTAATAACGATGTGCATGCGTGCACGTGCGTGTGTGTGTATAAATGCCTGCATAGTTCAGGACGCCTGGCCAACTGAAATGACAACACACGAGGTCAGCCACCAAGATAACTCAGCCTTGGATTTTCCCCCAGTCTGAAATGACGACTTGATTCTGTATTTTGGTACCCTGCCAAGTTCTGTATTTAAGCCTCCAGCTTAACATGTGCTCTGTTCCTAATTAGCAATGAGGCTAAATTTAGCAAAGGTTTCTCTGGTGCCACCACAGGCACAAAATGATTCTAACATCCAGCATGAAGGCATGCTACTTGATGGATTTAGGGGAAAAACAAACCAAACCTGAAGGTGCCTGTTAGGGATCTGATGGTTTAGGAGGCTAAGAATTGTTGAGGCAAAGGGATAAAATTGGCCATTGTATAAATATTTAACTTTTGATACAGGAAATTCTCTCCCTGGAGGTCCAGAGTCCACAATGTGGCAACTCAGGGTTAAACTCTCAGAGTGGCCTGGCCCAGGGGAACCAATGGGAAGAGGGGTAAGATTTGTTTCTCATGCATCCCAGCCCCACTTGAGACTCCCACCGCTATCCCAGCCTGACCCTTTTTCTCTGGTGTAGTCCTTGACAAGCCCAGATTGTCCAGGGCAATCCCACCACCTTCTCACTCCTGCACACATGGAGAGTGAAGTTACCTAGCCATAATATCTCAGCTGCAGCCCTTCCTCCTGATGCATCCCTCAAACATGCTAGTGCTTCTCCTCACCCTCTACGATTTTTATTTTCAAAAATTTCAAATCTATAGAAAAACGGCACGGATAATATGAGGAATGGTCAGCAGGCATATAATCTTCACCCTGAGTCACCAATTATTGACATCTTGCCATGTTTATTTTTTCCTTTCTGTTTCTCTGTGTGGGAGTGTGCACGTACACATAGGGTATGTGTAATAATTTTGGTTTGATTGCTGAGCCACTTAAGAATTATTTAGATGGTTTCATTCTAAATATTTATTCCTGTGCATGTCTTAAGAATAGAGACATTACTTGGATAACCACGATGATAACATCACACTTAGAAACTGTAGCATTGATACTATGCTACCAGCTACCAGGCCGTCCATGTTCATATTGTCCCATAATGTCCTTTATCAATTTTTTTATGTAGGACATTGATATTTATTAAAGGTCTAGACTGGTTTTGCAGAATGAACCTATTCTTTATACTTCAAGTCTTGCTACTTCACTAATAGTCCCAGATGTCAATGGACGGGGTTTAGACTTAAGAACGAAGGTGCTAGAAGAGCTGCTGCTGGCTTACTGCCTACTGCTGGCAGAACTGTGTGGGAAGAACCCGTTTGTCCTGACAGCCTCAGACCAGCCAGAGGAGCTGGGCAGAAGGGCACAATTATGGTCCTTTCTCTTCCCTTCCCATGCCTCCTATAACCCTCTGCAAGGCCTGATCTCCTTCCTTGCTCCTGGCCTACCTCCCGCATCTGCAAACAGTTGCACTGAGTCACTGTAATTCTGCCTTCCAGCACTGCATCTGCCTGGCGGCCCAGGTCTCTCCAGGCTCAGATGATGGGAATGATGCAAGTTATCTGAATAGGGACAAGCCTTTATTACTCCTCCTTTTTCTTTTCTCATAGAAGGAAGGTAATTCTCAATTTCTCTCTCATAGAGGAAAAACTATGGAGGTGATTCTGCAGAAGCTCCCCTGAGAGGTGACTGGTAAAACTGGAGGATGGCTCTCAGCACAGCCAAGTCAGCCTCTTTCTCCCTCTTTTGTTCGAAGCTGTCTGGCGGAGTCAACACACTGACAGGCTCCTGTCACCCTGTGTGTACATGCATGTGTGTGTGTGCGTGGTGGGTGCAGTTAGGAAGGACAAGTTCAACTTAAAAGGCACATTAAGGCACCCATTTGGTGGCACATCAAAGCCGCATGCCATTCTAATTAGCTTTATCAAAAATAAAGCTGCTACTTGATGTTTATCTGTCTGATGCCAGCTATTCCCTGTTGTTTTTCAGTCTCAGGAGGGCAAAGGGTCTTATTTATTGGCTTTCTGAATTCCCCACTTTTGTCTCAGAGGATTAATCATAACAGAGCAGTGCAAGCCTCATATCTCCCTTGCTGTGGGGTTGAATGAGCTCTATGCTTGCACTGAACCCTTCCCTCCTGAAGGAGAGGGAGCAGTGCCTCGGATGTGGGACAGTGGGGCCGAGGCAGCTGGCCATTCTCAGCTGGTTTAGTCAGCTGGTTTGCCCAGAGACACCATGAAGAATTCAGAAGGTGAGAGGAGAGCCCGATTCTAGTAAGCAGGTGCAGAGAAGATAAAAATGGACGAGAGAGCCCCGTTTTAAACTCTTCATTGAAAGAGCAACCTAGCTGAAGCTGTTGGCAATGTGCTGTCTCTGATCTCTGTACCAAAGGCTACTGGACTATGGCAGGAAGGGCATAGGGCCCTGGGTCCAGCCACCAGAGGCTAACATTTTTGCTGTGGAAACAGCCTCTGGGTTCCTACCAGCTTCTCTGAAGACACTTGGGCTTCTTTACCAGGAGGTGACTTGAGTCGTCCTTTCTAAAACAACGCCTTGTCCTCACATATGAAGAAAAATGGCTGTTGTTAGTCAGTGGTGAGGGAGTGAATAAAGGTTAAGTGGGAGTAAATATACACATTGGAGTCTCTCTGCCATTGCTTGCATCACTAAAATTTTAAGTTACTCCAAATGATGTTCGGCTTGTTTCTGAGTGTGGGAAGAAATGGAAAGAAAGGAATTCTTATCCAAGAGCAGAAGGGAAGTGGTATAGGTTTGAGTTATCACATATAGGGATATATGTGAACGCCTAAAAGTGTGTGTGTGAGTGTGTGCACAAACATGCACGCGTGTGCATATATGCATATGCACCAACACAATCAAAGATATTGATGTTCTACCCAAAGGAAGGGTGAATGAAAGGGTCAGATACTTGTGTCCTGTTTTGTGAGTGTGAAACAGTAGTGGGTGGAGGTTAACAACAGTGGATTTTAGCCACAGCTCTGTCATGTTAAAGGGGTGATTTGGGGTAGTTACTTGCTTTCCTTTTCCTTGACTAAGGGAAATAATAAGTACTATTTTGTGCTGTTGTTTGAGGATGTCAAACTATGGGTCGAGTACGTAGTAAATTCCTGGTAGTAAGAACTCAGCACAGTTTTGATTAGTGCTGAGTCTATTTCTTTATCAACAAATTGCAATGTTGGAAAAAATCCTCACTGGTTTTATCATCTGCCTAATTAAGATGGCTGGATTAGATTCTCATATTAATCAGAGTATCTGCCATTGTTTTGTGTGTGTGGGGGGTGGTAGCCCCAAGGACAGGGCTTGTCTTAGGAAATCTTCACAGGGAGCTTTTAAAGTTCTAATAACTTGGGGGAATTGTTTAATGAAAATTTTTGGTTTTATATAGTATCTGCATTAGTCTAGAATTAGAAAAGTCCATTTCTGGACATGTACAAATTTTAAAGTATGTTAGGAAAAAAAAAAAAAAAAAGCCCTGATACATGAGGATTTGATAGCTATGTTTTCAAAGCCCTATATTACCAATCATATCTAAACACTACTTTTTTTCCCTGCCCACCAAATATTCTGAATTAGATAGAATAAACCAAAATCTTTTATTTCTATGCTACTTACCTGCATAATAATCTATAAAAGAAGCACATGTTACTGTGTCAACTCAGAGGACTGCTACCCTCAAATGTCCAGTTCATGACTAAATGATTCATTCTTGCTACCCAGTGGCATTATTTGAGTTATGGGACTTCTCCTATAGCTGACATCATTAGCAGACAAAGTGTAGAGGAAGCAAAGTCAGGCTCCATAGACCATATATAGACTGAATGTGCTTGTGAATGATCATATGTATGTGTTTGTGTATTTGTGTGTGTGTGTGTGTGTACATAACAAAAATGCTCAGAAACAACCATATGTCAATTTCTTGTCTTGCTGCCTTTTATTTATTTTTCCCCTCTGACGCTTCAACTTGGTTCTATGTTTTTATATTTTATTTCATGAGAGAAAGAGAAAGAGACAGAGACAGACAGAGGGAGAATGACAAGCATCCTAAGCAATGTCTCACACCACAATCCTCCCTCAGCTTTCCAAGCAAGACAGTATCCCAGGCATGCACAACTGGAGTGTACAGGTTGTCAGGAGAACTGAACTCTGATTTTCCACATGGCTTCCAGCATTGCAAAGTGTTATACCACCTCAGAGCCACTGGGGCTAGGCCTCCATTTTGGTTCTTTATCTTAGAATCCTTGGGGATCCAGGGTTCTTTTCTTCCATAGACAATTAGCAGAGAACACATAAGAATAAAATGATCCAATTTCTATAGGACCATGTAAAAGAAAGCAGAGTATAGCAGTAGGCACATTCCTCACTCAGAGTCTTACAGTGATACTCGTACTCTTCTTACTGGCCAGTTAGAGCTAGAGTTACGTGGCCACAGCTAATCCGAAAGCAGAATCAGGGCTTCCACAGCCCTCAACAACCAGCTGCACAGATCAATGAGAAGACTCTATCAGCAGCCCCTCCCTCCCACTGCCTGACTCTTCCTCCCAGTGCCTGACTCTTCCTTCCTCACTTGCTATTAGACTTCCCTAAGGATCTGCCTGGGTCGTGGTTTCTCCCTTAGGATCTCCCCAAAGTGGAGCTACTTATCATGGGAACCCTTGAAGTGATCCTCAAAGGACACAAAGAGTGAGCCCATGACTTTGAATACAAAAGTCTGTCATAATATATAAAAGAAAGTGTTTGAAATCCAACAGAAAATGCATTTACAATCTTTGGCTCCTTCCCTTGAAGTTAAGCAAGTTGCTTAAATTCTATAGAACTTGTTGTCCTTGTCTATGAAGTGCAACTATTAATGCATACCCTTTAACTTGCCGTTAAGGAGGAATGGAATACATTTTAAATGGCTCCTACTGCTCAGTAGATGTTCAAATGTGCAAGCATCTTTCTCCTTCAGGTACATAGGACTCACATGAGGCTTTAGAGCACTATCTCTATGTTCTAAAAAGTTGCCCACTCACCTAGCAAGCCCATAAGCAGCCAACGTCTAGAGAATGACAGAATCATGTACTTGAAGAAACAAAATAGTGAGAGCCAGAGGACCTGGGGCCTGGTTCTTCTTCTTTATTTACTGACTTCTTGATTATGAGTAATCACCTCATCTTTCTGGGCCTATTTATGACCACCTCTAAGTGAGGTTCTACCAAACTCACAGCACGTTGTAATGAGCAATAGCCATTCTGACACAATGGTGCCCTTTCAATGGCAAGACATGATATAAAGACATGGGCTCAGCATTACCAGATGCCAGTGGGCAGGTGTCAGCTCTAGAGGCTCCTCACTCAGGGCTGCTACTCTGTAGGGAGGTTGCCCTTCTAATTCTGTTCTGTGGACACTTGTAAAAAGATAGCACAGACGTGTCTCTGAAGCAAAAATTAGAAGAAAAAGGTCCAAACTTCCCATATCTGGACCATCATCAGCTCACAATAAACAGGATTGTCACATATCAGGACTTAGTCTGAGTCTGAAATGGAGTCATGCAGACCTACACTCTTAGAGGAGAGTTCCTGGTACCCTGGTTGGCCAGATGGAGAGCTACCTCTTGCCATCTGACATTCATTTATTAAATAGTTGCTACTTTCATTAAGCATTTGGCAAGTGGTGGGCATTGAACTAAGCTGATTTATTTTCTCTTCACAATAACTGGATAAGTGGTACTTACTCTTCCCACTTTACAGATATGGGAACTGCAGCTTGCCCACAGCCATCTAACTGGTGAGCAAAGCTCAGTCAGAATACTCCAAGTCCTTCCTCCTTTGACTTCACCACACAGATAACCTCATACTTTCTATGAGCAACAGGTATATAGGAAGCTGGTGCGGTCTCACTCACTTTGTTTTTCTCTTTGTCAAAAGAAAAGGTTACATCTGGAATGAAGATTCAATATGGTGAATGCTGTCTAAGGCATATATCACTTCACAGAAAATCAAGACAGTGTAAACCATTTTTTTCTCTAAATAGATATATCGGCAGAGGGATATTAGAATTTTATCTAAGAATTTATCACAATATATCACTTAAAGGTCAATTTCCTTAAGATATCTTACATACAATTTGAGTTTCAAATCTTTTGGCAATACTGATTTTTGTATTACATTACTTGAACAAAGCAAATATAAGATAGTGTACAGTCAGGAAACTAGATACCTCGCAATACAACCACAAATATAATTATTGATAATTGTATCACGTGTCAAGATAAAAATGTAAAATGAGGTCAGGCTTTAAATAAAAATGAGATGGGAAGTAAGGGAGTGGAGATTACAGTCTATGCACCTTTTATCCTTTTTTTTTGTAGAATATTTTTAAAATTTTTCTGTTTTTTATTAATTTACATTCATTCACTGAGCATTGTCACAACATACAAAATGTGATTTCTCATCCAGAATATACTGCATAGTGGCTTAATCATACATGTTATCATCAATAATTTTCCATCTCTAGTTTCATATATATATATATATATATATATATATGTATATGGCAGGCATTGAACCTATATATATATATATATATATGTATATATATATGTTCATATATATATGTTCATATATATATATATTCATATATATATTCATATATATATGAAAATATTTCTCATCCTCTGCCATTTCCCGCCCTCCTCCCATACTATCTCATTCTTCCAGTTGTTTTCCATTTCCCCCCTCATTTTGTTGATTCACAAAATTTCTTAAATAATCTAACTACTTTCAATAGCAAGCTCAGCTGATATACATATCTATGAATACATGTCTGACTTTAGGCATGAAACTCTGCATAGAATAAATATACTATAAGGTAGCACCTAGCTGATGCTATATAGCTTACTACAATAATTAATTATGTATTTTTTACTATTTTTTTTTAATTTCAAGAAAAGCAGCTTTAGCTTTAATAAATCAAAAAATGTTGGCATAATGGCTATGTCACTGGACTCCCATGTAGTCAACCGCAGTTTGTGTCCCGAACCCGGTGGCTTAAAACTCACACTGGGTGCGTGTACGTGTGTGCCCAAGATCCCAAGAGGAGAATGGAGGAGAAGGGACTGTGGTGTGGCCATCCCTCCTGGGGGGGGGGGGGGTGATTTCTCACTTTCTGTCTATCTGTCTGTCTGTCTGACGAGCACATGTGACCTATAACAACAACAAAAAATACTCTTTAAAAAATAAATAAAGGGGGACCAGCAGTTAGCGTAATGGCTATGTTGCTGGACTCCCACGTAATCAACCGTGGTTCAAGTCCCAGACCCGGTGGTTTAAAACTCACGCTGGGCGCATGTGTGTGCGTGCCTAAGATCCTGAGAGGAGAATGGAGAAGAGGGGATTGCAGCGTGGTCATCCCCCCTGGGGGGTGATTCCTTGCTTTCTGTCTCTCTGTCTTTGTCTGTCTGGCGAGCACACGCACCCTATGGCAAAAACCTCTCCAAAAAAAAAATAAATAAATAAAATCAATCAATCAATCAAAGAAATTCTAAGGAACTATGCTTAAAACTTAAAGCCAGGAAACAGGTTGGGATTCTGTTCAAATACATGTATTTGTCGGCAGCTCAAGACAGGAAAACAAAGCCTAGAAGAAAATCAGCAATGTTTTAGTCAAAAGTCCTAAAATACTATTTCACCAGTTCAGTCTCATGTACTTTATCTATCTTGTGGTCCAATCTTCCCAATAATATTCTGGGATATAATATTCAACTCCAGACTTGTCCCCATGATAAAGTTGGAATCTTATTCTTACATGGCTTGGTTTATACGGGGAAATCACTGCAAGAACTATTTCAGTTAATAATTATTATAACATTACTCATAATCAAGGAACATATGGTTTTATCTCAGACTGAATAGTTGGAGCATAGACTCCAGAACGGTAAATGGCAGGAACAGTATTGATGCGTGGAGATGTCAATGTTCTTGTCATAGTGAACAGTCATAGTCCAGACGAGTTTGCAAATTTATTGAATGAGCTTGAAAAAAGCTATTCCATTCACTGGGATAAATGGAAACCATCTTTCAAAGAGGATATGATTGCCCGTGTCACATTCACATGGTTTGGGTCTCAGGTATTGCCAATTACTCTGTAATCTGTCGTGTTTCGATTCTGTATCGGTTTCCCCCCATCGGTACCTCAGGCCAGAGCTGGGAAGGTAGCGTCTTTCTTTCCAAGTGGCCTTATCCAAGGAAGGCCTTTCATTTGGGGGGCAGGACCAAAACAGAGGAGCACAGACCAGGCAGCTGAATATGCCAGCTCCCTAGAGGAGCCCACTTTCTGTCGGGTGCTTTTAAATCACAGAATTTATTTATGTTCTCTCTCTCCTTCCTGTGGTCAATGACACGGGTCAAAGGCATTTAATCAAACCCTTGTAGAGAGATGGGTCCCATCACCATGCCGTGCGAGGATCCAATTTGTCTTCTGTCAAAAAATGTATTTTGGGAACAGAGCCGAATATGATAAGTGTGATGTCTTTTTACGGTCACTGCTGAAATAGGCGTACGGCACAGATTTGCTAGGCTCATTATTTCATCTGTCTCTGGGTAAATATTGAAATTGTTGTTAGTGCGGATGCTAAATACTAAGGAAACATGGGGAATGTTTCCTTTATTTCACTCTGAGTTCTGCTAGCTAGAGTCAAAATTACATTCTGGCCCCTGAACCAGAATCGCTGATGCCTGGGAAGGCAATGCAATGATGGAAAGGTCTACAGGCCAGAAGCCTGATTGCTACTGGGGAAATAATGATGTAAATAAAGCTTATAGCGAAAAAGAAATGATAACTAAAAACTCTTCCAGCCAGTAGATGGTGCCAAAATTGATAATGTTTGGCTACTTTGGACTTTATGGACAGCTTGTTAATTGCTTTGTCAATTAATTTAAGTGATGTAATTTAATTTCTTTTGCTGCATCACATAGCAGTTTATTAAAGAACTCACATTCAGCTCCTTGGCCCTCCATGACCAGCACATTTGTTAATGTTGCTAACAACTTCCAGGCACCCTCTGCTGACTTCCCCATCCTCCTAACTGAGGGGACGGGAACAGCTTGACACCGAGTGATAATCAAGTGCAGATAGAGACCTAGCTTCTGAAATGGAGCACATCTAAAACCTGAAGGAAGAAGACACAGCGATGTCCTGTTTGTAAGACATTGGAGATGCCTGTCTTTGGTCCAATGTAGGATCTTTTCCCTAAACTCGCTGCAAGTTTTTGCTATACAGTGAAGCCCAAGGTCAGTTCTCATGTATCTGCTATGTGTAATTCTTTCACTTTCTTTGCTAAAGAAGAGCAGAATGAAATAGCTTATGAGACAAGGAAGGAAAGTGAGACACCATCAAGAAACTTGATGGGAAGGGAAAATTCCACCTTCAAAAATAACTCTAGTCAGTAACATGTCTTCTAGCACTTAGAGAGGTCCTTGTTTAATCTCAGACCCCAAAAGCTAGATTTCCAATGCAAATTTTTAAAACTGACAAAATTGTCTAAACTGATGAGGAGAAAAAGTTTTTTCCATGCAATTCTCTATTTGCCCAGGTGCCGGAAGTTACTTCAATTCTCTGCATTACCTCTTCTAGAAATACTCAGACCAATACTTCCCTCTACTGCTTAGATGCAATCATACATGAGTTACCCGGAATTATTGATATGAACTAGCATACCTGTTTCACAGGTGTAGAGATGGAGGCATAAGGATTGACTTTTGCAAAGTAAAGCCAAAAGCAAAGTTTTAATAATGCTTCAAGATTCTCTTATCTCTATAGAATATCAACATGTAAGTGAAGGCAAAATTTCCTTTCTGAATGTAAATCTGAACCAATAGACTATTAAATGAAGACAGGAGGCAGACTATTTTAATCTGCTAGGCTTGACAAAGGGAAAACTTTGACAAAGACTTAGAGATTTAGGAAGAGGACAGAAATGACAAGTTACCAAAGTGTGTGTGTGTGTGTGTGTGTGTGTGTGTGTGTGTATCCCAGCCTGCAGCCTGCGTCCCACATCTTACTGATTATGTTAGCTGCTCTGTAGTGGAACCCAGGCACTGGCATTTCCAAAAATTCTTTAAGCGATTCTAATTACCACACTTCTAAAATGTAATCCTGGCTAGTGGAGAAGAAAATTAGAATGATGTCTGTTTTATTAAATTCATATAAAATTGTTTCAATTTTATCATTTCTAAGTATGGGATAAATTCATATGCATCGATTATATCATGGTCTAAATTATTTTAAATTGCATAAATATATGTAATGAAGTCACAATTATTGGACACAGAAACATGTAATTTAGGAATTATTGGCAGATGTTGGTATCTTTATATTTTTCCCATTTATAATTTAGCTGCCCAATTACATTTGGTGGCATTGGTTGAATAGCTACAGACAGAACGAAAGTACAGCGTGTGAGCATAATCAGGTTCTGTGTGACCCACCAAGTACTTGTTAAACAAAAAGATTTTCCCAGGGCACAGTGGCTTCCAACCAGAGGAGGTCAAAACCTCCTTTCTTTATTAGAAGGGTCATTTTCTTGGCTACAAAAATTACTTCTCAGAAAGCCAGAGTACCTAGTGGTATTACGACACCAAAAGGAACTTTTATCGAAGGAGAAGATTTGGGCTCGTCATTGATGTCAGAATGTGAGCAACCACTGTTCAAGTAGCTATAGGGATATCAAGAACTTCTGGATAGAAATACTGGTATTGCCTTTATTCATTGGAGATTGAAGGAAAAAAAGTTTGATCCACTGAGATAATAGCTCACACCGCCATCTGTGAGCTGGCGCTCTATGGGAGGAAAATAGCAGGCTATAAACACATGACTTAACTGCAAACTCTTTAGAACTGCAATTTCAAGCCTTCTAGACATGGCTCTATCTTTTATTTAAACAGCCTTTGTTTCTTTCCAAGAAACTACAGGCATTTTATAGATAAAGTCAGACTCCAAGTTTCATAAGGGATATAATCCTGAGAAATATTATGTGACATATAATTATGTAACCAAAAGCTTTAGAATGATCTTAAATCAGCCCTGAAAGCATACTCATCATATTTTATGAAGGAAGATATCATAACGTTGATAGGCCTACTTAAATGTTTGTTATGAGGTATACTTTGATGAAGTTACAAATCAATAATTTCTACTTAATGCAAATGTAAATGTTTCCTCCTGTGCCTGGACTTACCTGGCTTTGTAGTAAGTGGAGGAAGTTATAGAGTCGAAGTAGGGAGAAAGGGATAGTCCTGGGTGATCGAGAATGGGAGGGATGCAGAAACTGGTATAGAAAGACCTTCTCTGGGTACCGATAGGAAGACTAAAGAGAAGAGATCTTTGGTCTTAGACCAAGATACCAGTCCCGCCATTCACTAGTTGTGCAATCTTGAACAAGTTTCTTAGTCTTTATGACCTTCAGTCTCCTCCTCTCAAAGTAATAATACATAAAACCTTAGCTAAGTCAAAATGATGAATAGAAAGTGATGAGAAAGTACATAGCAAAGTACAAAGTGGCAACAAAAATAATACATAATTGTTAATAGGTGGTTTCCACTACGTTACATGAAACAATCATTAACCCTCATTAAATAAATAAATGTTACTGTTATGAACTACAGCACAAGGCACAAATTACTGACTTGTCCAGAGCAGTGCACCTACAGACCTCCGAAGAATATTTACCCAGAGCCTTTTCGTTTCCAGCTCTTAGTTGAGGCCACTGTCTTCTTTGACCTTATTGTGATTCTACTCATCTGTTATCATGAAGGCCTCCTGTACAAAACAACAGATATTCTGGAGGAGGGTAACATCTATCACTTTCAAATGTTTCAAAAATTTACTTCTCCAAAGCAAATCTTTCACACGGCTTCTAACATATATTTTGACTCAATCTTTACTAAACTGTCTTTCAAATTAGTTAAAAATCTATTTTCATGATTGTGGTAACACAGGGGCAGAAATATACTTTTACTGGCATTAATTGGTAGTGTTATGATCTCTTAAATAATTCTGGATATCTATAAGCCAGAAAGGCTTGGATTCCTAGGATTCCTCATTCTAAAATAAAGCCTCAGAAAGGGACATCTTTTCCCATTCAAAAATTTCCCACCTAGTAGTCTCAAGGACTTGATAACTTGACTTATCAAAATTGGTGAAAGATGCAAGAAAAGAAAGAAGAGGTGCAAACTTAAATTTACTTATTTTGCAATTTTGCTTTAGGCTGGTCCCTAACACTCAACCTTTAGGGTAAGAAGCTATTTCTTTCTTTGGGAGGCATAAGGTATTTTACCATCCTACTGCCAAATCTTAGACATCAGGAATGACAGCCGCACTGTAGACTTCTCCGTCTACCCTTGAATATGTTGGGGATGCCTGTCGCTGTGTCCAAGTTCCTGGCTGGCTGCAGGGCTGGAATGAGGATCATGGCATGAAGGCTTTGATGAAAGCGCCTCTTTCTCGCTTTTTCACTCTTTCGTGAAGGAAATAAATATGCTTAAAAATATATATATGTTGAAAATACCTAAATAAGGGAATGGTGTATGGAACCAGAGAGTAACAGAACAACAAGAAATGGAATCAAACACAGAAAAGAAAGGATGAATTCTGTCAACCAATAGGAACCTTTCTTTTTCATAGACAGAAAGTAAGAGAAGGCAAATGAATGATAACACATGAAGCATAAGGCAGAAAACTAAGGAGACTGTGTCAGACATGAGAGAATCTACTCACAGTATGAAGAACAAACCAAGATTAAGACTGAGACAATGAAACATTTAAAGTTGTTGCTGAAATCCTGGTTGCTGTGAATGAGTGATGAATTAAGAGACTACAATGCAGGGATCAGCAGATAGTGTAATGGTTACACTGCTGTATTCCCATGTAGTCAACTGTGGTTCAAGTCCCAGACCCAGCAGCTTAAAAGTTACACCAGGCATGTGTGCATGCGTGCCCAAAATCCTGAGAGGAGACTGGAAGAGAAGGGATTGTGGCATGGCCATCCCCCTGGGGATGATTTCTCACTTCCTGCTTCTCTATCTCTCTGGTAATGCACCCTATAGCAAAAATATATCTCTAAAATTAAAAAAGAGATTACAGTGCAGCTATGATGGTCCAAGTGAGGAAAGACCACAAAAACTACTGTTCATTTTTAAGGTTTTCTTGAGTAATGTTAGATGGCTCAGAAGTCAGAATAACTGAACATTTTCTAGACTGGAGACCAGAAAGGTGGGAGTGGAAGGTCAAGTGGCGAGACATCCTTGAACCATTCTGACTAGGAGGTCAAACTCTCCTGAAAGGGAGTCTAGGCAAAGAAGAAAGTAGGAAAACGTAAGAAAAAAAGGTAACAAACCAGGAAAAGGAAGGGCCAAGTACTCCAAGTTTTCCTCAACATACTCTCTGGTACTTGACCCCCACTTGTGGTTATCAGCGGTGCATTTGGACCATCACAATGGTGATGATTTATCTGTGGTGTGGTCCAGCAACTGGTATCTGAGATAGAATAAAAACATAACTTTCTGGAGCTGAAAAACAGAGGAGAGGCCTGGTCCTGTAGGCCAGTAGTTAAGGGAGCCAGATCCCACATGTCTGACTGCTGTGTGAATCCCTGCCCTACTGGCTTAAAAAACATGCCAGTAGCATGTTCATACATGCCTAAAATCCCGGTAGGATGAAGAAAGGAAGGAAAAGGGATTGCAGTGTGACTATACCCCATGGGGGGGAGTGTTCGGTCCTTCTCTATCTTTCTATGTCTGTCTCTGTCAAGAGCATATTCCCTCTGGCAATTAAAAAAAAAAAAAAGAAAAAGTAAAACAGAGGAGAATATTTTAAAAATTGGGAAGAGATGAGCTCACAGTAGACAGGGTAACTACGAGTTAGGTTCTGGTATCACTGTGTACATGGGAACAGTGTTGTGGCACTTCAAAGAGATAGCAGAAAGGATGTTATAAACACCCAAGGGCAAACACTTGAAAAACACATCCTTCATAAAGTGAATCAATGTTTGAGTGGCCCCTGTTTGGTTAGTACTAGCACTTTCAGAAACAATGAGTATGGTTCAGGTATAATAATGGAAATCTTGGGAAATCACTGTACTAGTTAGTCATTGACCAGCTAGAGAAAATACTAAATCTGAAAGTATAATGAATTAGCCCAAGTGTTCCATTAGAATACATTAGCATCACTAATCAGAAATCTGAAAAAAGAAATTTAATGAAAAAAAGGAGGTGACTCCCTAGTGTTTTCACTATACTTCATTTTTGAGTACACGTTGTTTCTATTTCCCTTTGAGACCAAGTGAAAAATGTGTCTATAAAAACAATATTGATTAGTTTAACAATCTCATTAAATTTGATTAACCTTTTTAGAGTATTAAGTAGATCTTTGTGCTATACAAAGCCAAATAATACTGTATGTTCAATGAAGGGCACCTTATAAATACTTAAGTAATTTATGAGAATCGGGTACTTACAAGACAAAAGTTAATATTTGGAATTTAAAAATAGGTGTCATTCTCTCTGTACCGTGCTTATTTTTTGTGTTTTGGTTATTTGGAATTACTTAAAAAACTATATAAAGAGAATTATACACAAAAATGGGTTAGAAGAGAAGCTGATGGAGCACAGAAAACTTAGAAAGTACTGCCCACACACATCCGCACACATTCAGACTAAACAGTCCTTGAAACTTTTCTCTTCCTTTTTTTTTTAAATGTTTCCAAATTCCTTAACACCTTACTGTTGATTCACAGATTGATAAACGAGACCTAGTAATAGAAGTTCTAACATAAATAGTAATAGGGAGAGTAGAAGAAAGGACTAAATTTAACCCTGAACTGCAATGGTTAATATCCTCTGTTAGGAAACTAGATTGTTTGGCATCAGTACAAGTTGAGTCAACTACACAAATCTCAAATTTTTTGAAGAGATTTTTGTTAAAGGGTGCATGTACTTGCTGGTGAGAGAGACAGAAAGAGAGAAATCAATCCCCAACCCCTGAAAGATGGCCATGCTGCAGTCCCTTCTCCATTCTCCTCTCAGGATTTTGGTCATACAAGCACATGTACCCAGGGTGAATTTCAAGCTGTCGGGTCCAGGACTTAAGCTGCTATCAGCTACATGGGAGTCCAGCACCTCAACCACCATGCCACCTGCTGGCCTCAGTCTCAATTTACAACAAAGACAAATATGGACTTTAAGGGAGAATAGAACTCTTCAATAAATAAAAAATTAACAATATTTTCTTTTCTTTCTTTTTTTTTTGTTAGGAAAAATACACTACTTCCTTCAGTGGACAGTTGCAAGAGTCCTTTAATCATTTACAGTCATAAGAATGGCTTTCACTTTTTCTTTTTCACTCTTACAGCAGACAGATTTTTAAAATGAAGATGGTAAGCATCAGAAACTTACTCTCTTACATAGGTGACCTTCTAAAAATTCAGTATTTTTATTGACTGTCCATTTTCTTCCCCTGAGATACTGGTATGGTAATCAAAGTGTGGGAATCATTAAACATTACAAAACACCAAGCCAAATGCCCTTTCTACAAGGAACTGCATTACTCTTCCAACAACTAACTGTGTTTGCAATTAAATGCAAATATACATGCTCACAATCAAAACAATGGCTTGCTATCATTTGCAGAATGATTCATGAATGTGTGTGTGTGTTATACACATATCCAAATTTTTAAATGTACTTTAGGGATAAGAAACATAACAGAAAAGAATCCAACTATTTTGATTTATAATAGAAGATACTGCCAAATCCTTCAGCAGTTGTTTATCTAGTTAAATAAATGACAGTAACTCTTCACTAGTCACATATATATGTGTGTGTGTATGTATATATATATACATACACACACACATATATACATATATATGTATACACACATATATGTATACACGTGTGCATATATATGTGTGTGTTTGTGTGTATCCTCACATTATATAACGGTAAATTATGTCCACGATGCATAAAGCTTAACATGAAAAACTTTGATGCCTGATTTTTAGTATGCCAAAACTTTTGTCATGTTCTCTATTTGAGACTTTAATGCTGCTTAGAAATTTCTTTAGGGCGTTTAAACCTCCTTTTGTGACTCTTCATCAGCTGTTTCACAGACAGCCGTGATCTCTATAATATACATTCTCACATTCTGCATGGTTGAAGGAGTTCATGTGCTATATTCAATTTTAAGGCAGAGAGTAAGATTACATTTCTAGAATACAGAAAACGATAGCCACCGAAACTGCACCTTTGCTGTTTATAGTAATTCCTACTATTTACTGTTTGATGGACATTTGTGAATAATAGAGAGGATGATGCCAAGATGATGGTTAGTCCCTGTAATGGCTGGTAGTGCATGTCGTCGACTAAATAGGCCTGGACTAGCAAGCACTTGGGCACTCAATCTACTTCCAAGTGGGCAGCTTCTTTGCTTTTTGGAATGGAACTGACTTCAAAGAATTATGTTACAGAAATCCATGAAATACCATTCTGGCTGACTTTCTTTGTCTTATTGAAGCTTTCATATTGCATAAATTTGGAACCTGAATTTCCAATTGCACATTTTATTTCAATTGAAGTTTTGCAAACTCTCTTCTATTTCCAACAGCCTGGCCATAAATTTTACAAAGTACAATGTACTTTAAAACATAAAAACCTAGGTTAGGCAGAATGGCGAAATTAAAAGTATGAATTTGGGGATGAGGCTGACCTGGGATCAAATCTTAGCTTAGCCACATGTAAGTAGGCTTAGATAAACTATTTGTTTTTTTCTGTTTCCTCATTTTTAAAGTGAAGGTTATAGTGATTTCTACCTCCCAAAGATATGAAGGGACATAAGTGAATAATCCACATGTAGCAAGTAATAGAATTCCTGGCAAGTAGAAAACACTCAAAACTGTTAGCTAGTGTAGGAATGAACGCACATAAATACACAGGCCTTTCCCTAAGTCACTGTTCACTTAAGTCTTTGTGAAAGTTGGATATGGCTCATATGCCTCTCACACCCAGCACTGGGAACTCCTTGAGATGCCTCAGAATGCAGTTTTCTAGCTGGAAGAGTGTGCTAGCACAGTTCTTCAATACTAAAGAGAAGCCTGCACATCTGATTCTGATGATACTTTCATTAGCCAACAAGAAGATCACAATGTAACAAGACTGAAAGGTGAGAGGTGCTAACAAAATTTCACATCTGTGCCTTTATCTGGCAGGGGTATTTTTACAAGATGAACAATTTTGCCTACACAAGTAACAAACTCAGCGTGGGCCAGGTTCACCTGCTTCTGCTGACATGGCCACACTCCCATTATAGAATGCCAAGTGTGAGGGATGGGAGCCTCCTATGGAGAACTGGGCTTTGGGGGCATTTGAGGAATTTGATTGTGGTGGACGATTACAACCCTAACAGTGCAATTTCTATTCTGCAGCCCATCTTTTTAAGTTTGGAATCCAAGTGTGTTTCATTCCAGCGTGGCCTCTAAGGCTGGATGCAGGAGTAAGTTCTTAGTTTGTTTTTTTATTTCCCTTGCTCAGAGGACCTAGGTAACGGATGTGGAGAGATTTAATACCCCCAAGTACTCTTCAAAAGAGTCTTACTTGGCAATATTTAAGCCAAAGTAGAGATCAAGACAACTGTCAAAAATATATGCAAAACATTGACTCTTTGTTTTTTTTTTTTAATGTTCATTGTGAGCTCATTCTAGTATTATCCTAGAACCTTCCATGTCAGGGATGCCAGATAAAATTATGCCAATACTTCCAGCATACAACCCCTAGTACCCAGGCATTATAAGCTACCTATAAAAACATATGTTAATCTATAATATGGCATTCCAAATTTCATCATCTGAGCACCTTTTAAAATGCACTTAAGGTATTTTCAGAGTTTTAAAAATGCTTAAAAGAAACAAAGCCACATTTGGTTTCTCAAGTAGTTTTTCAAAACATTTTTATATATTGGTTGGATTAGTATAAAAATACAGGCAGGGCTATGTAATAGAAACATACATTTTAATGTCCTGGCTAAAGATCAAATGTGCAGAGCTGGGAGAGGCAGTTTGTCCATTTGCCTCATAAATGTACACTTCCTTCCTCATAGACTGAGGACTTTTAAAGTATTAATTATGTTTTTATTTTTGCTCTCTTTGCCAGGAATTGTAGAGACAATTCTATATTTCAATAATGTGGCTCTGTGGTATCTTATGGAAAACATCTCTCTCTCTTTTTTCTTCCGTCCTAATTTCAATCTACTTTAGATTGATCTAGTTTTTAGTCTAATTTAGATTTTTCTCTTTTATTCTGATCAACTTCATGTATACATTTGACATGGATATTTCTAATTAGAGATCTCTTACATGTCTATGACCAAAGTTACTCAACTTACATTTTCTTTTTTTTTCTTCTGTCTATATGAACTTAGAACAACTCTGGGAATTAACAAAGAAGATATCTGCCATCATCCAAGGTACATTTATTCAAGAAAAAGGGCTGCATCTCAATAGGAACAGTGACCTCCAGGGCATTTCGATGTATTCTTGTCACTTTCTGTCCAAATTTGAGGTAATCTTGAAAACAAAGGCCTCATAATCATAGTAACCATGTAAGGCGATAGCAAAAGCAACCCTTAGAGAGGACAGAATTGATTTGGAACTCCCCAAAATCCCATCCCAGAAAACTGCAGCTATCTGGCGTGTCTGGCAGTACTCTGGAAAAAAAGCCGTTTCTAGACGCCCTCTTATTTTGATCTGAATGAGAGCTCACTAGCTGTAAATATCTTTTAACCCTGATGCCATGTTTATGGAAAACATGTCATAATTAACCACTTTTATATACCCCAAAGCACACCCAAACGCACGATAATCAAACTGTCAAAAGGAAAAAAAAAAAGGCTTTTTTGAAAAAAAAAACACCCTGTGTTGTTATTTATCACTTTTTTGAAGAAACGCATAGAAGAAACTTTCAAAATTTATTCTAGCATTGTAGAAATGACAACACTGTGCTGGACTGCCAAAGAATTCAAGTAGAAAGAAGCTTAAAACTCTGTAGCCTCTTACCTTTATTCTACAGCATGAGGAAGTGTAACTTTTTTTAATGATGAATCAAAAAATGTTGCCTACCTAAGAGCATTCTGTAATAAGCTCATCTTAAAGCTCAAAACAAAAACAAAGACAAAAAAGAAGAAGAAGAGGAAGAGGAAGAGGAAGAGGAAGAGGAAGAGGAAGAGGAAGAGGAAGAAGAAGAAGAAGAAGAAGAAGAAGAAGAAGAAGAAGAAAAAGCCAGATTACATCCTTACATTAAGTTGATCTGGGGCTGGATGGTGGTAAAACAGAATATTCTGCAAGGCTCACCCACATTGGAAGGTTCTGGGTTCACATCCAGAGACCTCCTTGAGTATTTCAGGCACGTGTATGTTCACAGTGTGGGCTTGGCTGAGGTGTCAAGACCCTTTTAGGGGAACTGTCTACCTCTCTCTTGCTCATCAAATGAAGAAATAAGTAAACAACAACAGAAAAAAGAGATGACCTGTCTTTACTACATGCATAAACAATAATTGGGACGTTCTCACATTTTTGAATTTCCACATCTTATATTTCATGACAGGATCAAAACTTGAAGCCTCATGTTATGATTGAGATACACCATTTTACAATGGTGTAATAATTAGCTACAATAAAAGGAGTAGAAACCAAATGCAGAGTTTATGAATTAACTCGATCAGTGTGGCTACTTTTTAAAACTGCTCCCTGCTCTAGAGCAGGAAACACTCACTGTTATGCAAACAAGAAACAATTAAACAAAGCTGAATTGCATAGGATTAAATTTCTTTAACAAAAGATAGTAACTAAACTCATTTTGAAACACAGACATATATATATACATATATATACATATATATGTATATGTATGTATATATATATGTATATGTATGTATATATATATATATATATATATATATATATATATATACACACACATACACACACACACACACACACACACCTGGTCATTCCTTACCTTCTCCTATAAAGTAAGCAATACATTAAATTTTGCATTTATAATTTCCTTACTTTTTAAAGAATGTAGTTTTAAAATCGCACATATGCATGCATAAAACACTAGTTTAGATTGTCATTGCTGTATGGAATCTATCCAATCTCTTATCAAAGTCTCTTATCAAAAGGCATCTTGGTTGTAGGGTTATTTGGGGTAAGAGGGTTAGGACATTTTGTTATTTTACAGCTACAAAACTACTGTATATGCCTCTTGATGGTACATATATGAAAGTGTTTCTTCTCATCTGTATGCATGTGTAATGGCTAGGTCATAGAGTACGTGAATATTTAATTAAATTTATCAGATAATGTCAGTCATATCTGCAGTGGTTTCTTCAGTTTACATTTCCACTAGCTGTATCTTTTTTTTTTAAGAGAGATTTTTGTTGCCAGAGAGACAGAGACAGAGAGTGAACAATCACCCCTGGGGCAGATGGCCATGCCACAATTCCTCCTCCTCCATTCTCCTCTTGAGATTTTGGGCATGGATGCACACATCCCTAGCATGAGTTTTAAGCCACCAGATCTAGGACTTGAACCACAGTCGACTACATGGGAGTCCAGTGACATATTCATTATGCCATCTGCTGGTTCCAGCAGTATCTTTAACACCTCATTGAACCATGTCTTCTTCAGCACTTGATATTGTCAGATTTCTTAGATTATTCACTGAAAAAGTCTAAAATGGTATTATAAAATTGCACTTCTCCAATTACTACTTAGATGAAGCATATTTTCATATTTTTATTGACCAAATGTATTTAATCTTCTCTAAAATGAGTATTAAGTTTTCTTAATCCACTTTTATCATTATCATATTATATTATATTTCCATTATTTTCTTAGCAAAAATTTTATACATTTTGAATACCAAACCTCTGTTAGATGTGTTGTTTTACAAATATCACCTCACCAGTTTTGGCCTGTCTTTTCAATTTTTTAAAGTTTTTTTCAGAGAATAGAAATGTTTAATTTAATGAAGCCCAACTCATCAATCATTTCCTTTATCCCACCATAATTTTATTGGGTTGTTGGGGAAGTCATGACATATTTTTGTATACAAAAATACATCATTACTTTCCTGATAACCTAATATAAATCAAATAAGTTGAATTAATATGGAAAACTCACAGTGTGCATTGGTTATCTCAGATCTCAGAGGTACAAAACTGAGAACAAAAACAGTTAATTCTCCCAAAGAGTTTTAAAGTCTAGGGAGAAAGATGAACAGGTAAATGATTATAGACTAGTGTGGTACCTGCTATGATAGAAGGAGGAAGTACTTACTGAGGACCACGAGGGAAGCTTTATAGAAATAAATGCAATATTTAAGCTACTACTGAACAACTGTAGGAAAGAAATTTTGTCAGCGTATGCCTGTGCCCAAGGATATAAGAAACCACAGTGAGAAATTGTGCAAGTAGAATTAACCTCAATATGGCAACAGGTAAGCGTGAAGAAGAGGGAACATGAAAGACTGCAAAGTCGCAGGGCCCCACAGTGGTGATGCGCTGTGGAGGAACATAAACTCACAATGCACTGGGACATTTGTGTGTGTGCCCTCGTCACTGCTACATCTCCGGGACTTTGAACAGTTTAGGTACACAGGGAATATTTCTGCAGACGTGTCTAATATCTAAGCCAAAATGTAAAAAGGAAAAGGAAGGGCTATGTGTTAGTTTCTGAGGGCTGTGGTAAGAAAGTACCACAAACTCAGTGGCCTAAAACAAAAGAAATTTATTTTAACACAGTTCTAGAGACTGGAAGTCTGAAATCAAGGTGTCAGCAAAGCTGTGATCCCTCCAAAGACTAGGGAGAAAATGCTTCCTCCTCTTTGCAGTGTCAGGCTGCTTTGACGGTTCCTTGGATTAGGGCATTGACTACAGTCTCTGTTTTTGTCTATGAATGGTCTTCTCCTCTGTATTTCTCCTCTAGGGCACCATTTGCAACTAGAGCCCACACGGGTGATCCAGAATGTCATTTCAGGGATCTTGATTACATCAGCATAGTCTCTCTCTCTCTCTCTCTCTTAAATAAGATCATATGCACAGTGACTGTGGTTAGAACTTGGACATATTTTGGAGGGCCCACAATTCGACCCACTACAGAATGTTACTTCTGTACTTAAGTCTTTCAATGGCCATCTAACATGTTATAGTAAAATTTGAATTCCTTCAACAATCTTACAAGACCCTAAGGATCTGACCCCTGTCTTTCTCTCAGTCTTCATCTCATGACCTTCACTCTTATCTACTATTCTTTTTTTTTTCTTTTTATTTTTTGGAGAGGTTTTTGCTATAGGACGCGTGCACTCGCCAGACAGACAGAGACAGACAGAGAGACAGAAAGCAGGAAATCACCCCCCAGGGGGGATGGCCATGCAATCCCTTCTCCTCCATTCTCCTCTCGGGATCTTGGGCACGCACACACATGCACCCGGTGTGAGTTTAAGCCACCGGGTCCGGGACTCGAACCGCGGTTGACTACGTGGGAGTCCAGCGACATAGCCATTACACTAACTGCTGGTCCCTTATCTACTATTCTTTAGACTTGAAGGCATTCATGTAGAATTTCTCTTTGGCTGGGACTAGCAGATGACATAATGGTTACATCACTGGACTCCCATGTAGTTGACCTTAGTTCGAGTCCTGGACCTGGGGGCTTAAAACTCACACTGGCTGTGTGTGTATGAGTGCCCAAAATCCCAGGAGTAGAATGAAGTAGAAGGGATTGCAGCATGGCCATCCCCTCTGGAGGGTGATTTCTTTCTGTCTCCCTGGTGAGCCCATGTGCTTTATAGCAAAAATCTCTCTCAAAAAAAAAAAAAAAAATTTCTCTCAGGCCATACTTTCCACTCTAAGGGTCTTTGCATATTGGTTTCTTTACCATAGATGCTTTTCCTCTCATTCTTTCTCTAGCTCCCTTTTCTGCTCAGGTCTCAGAATTTCTTCTCTGATCCTCATAAAAAAAATTATCCTACCGGGACCAGCTGTTAGCATAATGGCTATGTCACTGGACTCCCATGTAGTCGACCACAGTTCGAGTCCCAGACCCAGTGGCTTAAACTCACGCTGGGCGCGTGTGCGGGCGTGCCCAAGATCCCGAGAGGAGACTGGAGGAGAAAGGATTGCGGCGTGACCATCCCCCCTGGGGGGTGATTTCTCACTTTCTGTCTCTCTGTCTCTCTCCGTCTTTTTGAGCGCATGTGCCCTATAGTAAAAACCTCTCCAAAAAAGAAAAAAAAAAAATCATCCTGCCATTGCTCTCAACATATCAAAATACTACAGAGCTATGTTAATTAAAATAATGTCTTCAGAAACAGAGGAGTAGATCAATATCTCATAGTATGTATATATTGTGGAATTTCAGTGGTTGGTTTTTTTTTTTTTTTTTTTAATAGAAGAGATCTGACTATATGCTTTGACATGAAAAGATCTCCAAAGTGTTAAGTGACAAAAGCAAGTTGAAAATCATATGTATAGCATGGCTCCACTTATATTAATAAAAAGACCCAAACCAGACATGTCTGTAAAGCTTCATGTATATATGAAAACACATAAAAAGGAAACCAGAATAATATCTCTCAACTGTTGACAGTTGGAAGAAAGGCTGGGGGAGTAATGAGAGGGAAGAAAGGGTCTTTTATGTTTCCTCTGGAAATTTCTGTACTCTTTCAAGTCAAAGAGTGTGCAGAAAATACTATGTACTACTTGTGTAAATAAACAGTAATGAGTGAAACAAAAAAGAAGTAAAAAAAAAAAGGCAACAGTATAGCTGACTCAGGAATGTACAAATAGACTGATAGAAGAGAACAGAAAATATAGAAACAAGTGCATGTATATCAGAGAGTTAGTATTTGATAAAGGTGGTCTCTGAATTCAGTCAGGGCAGGAAAAATCTTAAATACAGTGTTGAGGAAAGTGACTAGCAATTTGGTGGAGGCTGGGGAAAGAAAGATGATAGATCCCTGCCTCTACCTGCTGGTAAAACCCAGATGAAAGAAGAGGTAAATTTAAAAAGAAAACTTATGAAAAATATTGGAAGAATACATAAATTAATATATTTTCTAATAGCAGGGTTGAAATACCTTCATAAGCAACACAGACTTGATAACTGATCTGTGACAACTACACCAGAGGAATACCTGCATATGTGTAAAAAGAAGCATGGATAAGGATATTCAGTGAAGCTCTGTAAATTGAAATTAGAAATGATCTGAAGGGGCTGGCAGGTGGCATGGTGGTTAGGGGCGCTGGACTCCCACATGCCTGATTGAGGTTCAAGTCCTGGACCTGGTGGCTTGCTTTCTCACTTTCTCTCTCTCTCTCTCTCTCTCTCTCTCTCTCTCTCTCTCTCTCACTCTGTCCCTCTCTGGTCAAATTAAAACAAACAAACAAACAAAAACAGAAAGAAAGCAAGAAAGAAATTATCTGAATATTGGAAGCCAGCAGATGGCACAGTGATTATGTCACTAGACTTCCACATGGTTGACCATGATTCTAGTCCTGGACCTGGTGGCATGAACCTCATGCCAGGCACACGTCTGTATGTGCTCAAGATCTCAGGAGGAGAATGAAGGAGAAGGGATTGCAGTGTGGCCATCTTCCCTAGGGGGTGATTCTCACTTTCCCTCTCACTGTCTATGTCTCTCTCTCTGGTGAGCACATGTGCCTTATAGAAAAAAAAAAAAAGAACTTATCTGAATATCTATAAATATGGGGAAGATTAGGTAAGGTATAGTTTCACTATGGCAAATTATTCAGCTATCAAAAGAGAGAAGTAGATCTTTAGTCACATGGCAAAGTCTTTTAGATATAATGTTAAGAAAATTATGACACAATACACCTAATATAATTCAATTTATGTTTTAAAAGACAAAGCTATATACATCTATGTACAGAAGGATGTACACATGAACAGATACACATAGACATGTATATACATGTATAAATATATAAATGTGTATATACCTGTATATGTATTATAAATGTGTGGATAACAGCTTGGAAAAACAAAAACTAATGTTTATGGTAGTGACTTGTTTGGAAGGAGTGAGGTTGGAAGGAGCATCTGTAGAACTACTAGGTCATCAGAAAAATCATGATGTGTTTTTCTATGTAAAAATGTGTCATAACTTCCCAGAGGACTCAATTCTTGATTAGCAACCATTTCTTCCACTTTCCTTTGGGGGACTATTCTTCCTTTGTCCTCTAAAGTTCTTCTGAGAATGCTGATTGCAGTACATACTCCCTTTCCCAGGAATTATTAAGGGTGGTCATATAACCTAAGAAGGCCCAGTCTGTATCCTTCCTTGAGATTTTATATGTGGACACTGGAAGAGGGAGCTTTCTCATATATCTAGGGCTACTGTGACCAGCACAATTAGTCTTCAGCTGTCTGAAACCACGCTCCCAATCCCTGCTGTCCTGTAGTGGAAGGCAAAGAAGGAGAGGAAAAGGACAGGGGACGGAACAGGAGAGGGATGATAAAGAGGGAAAGAAGCCAATCATTTGAGTCTTGGCATCTAGTCATATGTTGATTGGCCACATCTTGAGACCAGTCTTATCCACGAATTTCCCAGCTATATGAACCAATAAATTTATTCTCTTAATTTGATTTGGTTTCTGTCACTTGTAACTACAAGTCCTAGACAATCTAAGCACATCCCTTTTGAGTTGATGTCTTTGTATATTGTTTGATTGTCATTATGAAGAAAATGTACTAATGTGTTCCTTGTATTAAAACATCACATTTAAGGAGCTGGATGTTAGCACAGTGGTAAAACGCAATGAACTGAAAGGCTTAACCACATGAAAAAGCTCTGTGTTCATGTCTACAGACCTCCCTGAGTAAGTAGGGCATGCATGTGCCCATGATTTAGGGCCAGCTGAGGATGGGAGCGGATTATATAGCACTGGGACTCTATAGAGGTTCTCTGTCTTTCTTATTCATGAAATAACTAAATAGACATTAATTCTTTTATAATGTCATACTTCAATTTTAATTGTATTTGTATATTTGTTTAATATTACTGTGTCCCACTAGACTTAAAGGCAAGGACCAGTGTAAAACCAAATCCACACCTGCAATATAGCAGTTGTTTAATAAATATTTAAAAATAAGTATGTGTTCTGAGAATGTCAATGTATATGCTTTGACTGTACTACTACAGTTAGGGGACAGTAAGAATAGTAAAGGGAATGAATTATGAAGGTTTTATCTTGCTTTTTTCTTTTAAATCTTATAGGTTAAATGTTACTTGAAAAATTTGGGTAAATTTGGACAAGAAAAGAAATAGCATTCTTTTGGAGTAGATTAAAGCAGTGATTTTTAAAACAAAGAAAGCAGAATTAAAACATATTATATTTTTAATCTTTTCTTTACAGGCTATCTAGACCACTTTTGATTTAAAAAACTGTAGAAAGTTAGTAACTGCCACAAGCCAATGCCAGGTGGTGGCATTGCCAATTGGCGCATGCCAATTTTCCACAGAGTCCTGCTTTGTGGGATGTCTGAGTGCACTGCTCAGGGTCTCTGCTCACACTTGCTGGTATTGAACGTGGCAGATTTTAGTCCATAAGTTGCTTTTCCCAGCTTTCTCTGTCAACTCCTCGGCATTCTTACAGACTTTTTTACAGTCCTTAGAGTATTCTTCAGCTAGGTCAGCCTGGAGGGGGTGTTCGGGCTGGGGGTCAGGCACCAGTGCTCTAAGGGACTGGATTATGTGGTGGGTTTTGATAGCTGGTCGCTAGTTTTCAGCACTGATTACTGGCAGACAGACTTGCCCCTTTTTATCCATGATAGATCTTTGTTTTAAATGTGATCTTCAGTGGTTTGAATGGGCACTCTGCTGGAAAGTTGATTTCGATTCTGAAGGCCCCTTGTCATATGGAGAGTTGTCAGGAACACTAAGCCCTTGGAAAGTCAATAAATTAGCTTCATCAATGTAGAAGTTACAGAAGTTTTTCATTCCATATTTGCGGATTTCTGCAGGCTCCTTCATCAGCCTCCTGTGCTAGCTGCCATCTTGGATCTGGTGCTGCTGCTCTCCCCAAGAAGGGCTTTTTAAGCTATGCAATACATTTGTAGTGAATCGTAGTATAGATTTAGTATCTATGTCATCAGTTAAATGTCCAGTCTAAATTCTCTCTTGTAAAAAGGTACCCACTGTTGCAGAGTTTTTTTAACCCTCTAACCAAATTTCATTAAAATATCGTAGTCCCCCATATCTCTAGTCAGGTGGAGAGTGCTGGTTTCAGCAGGGTGCGTATGAGGTCAAGATAACAGATGTGATTCTTCGGTAGGCCTGTTGTCTTCATTATGAAGCACATCCAGCTGTCTGGCAACCTTGCACTTGAGCTCATAATGAAAATGGGTGAGAGGGTGTTGCAGAGTTGGAGCAGATCCACTCAAAAGAGCTCAAAGCATTTTGGGGAGTGTGAACATCTTCATCTTCCTCAATAGAAGACAACTTTATAAATACAAAACCTTCACCTACGATACCCTCCCACCAGCAGAATCAACATCAAAGTTCAATCTTCATAAAATCCATGTAAGTTTTTTCATTGTGGTTCCTGCTCGCCGTACACATCTGTTTATTTTCTTGATACGAGTTGCACATTACAAATTCACTCAGTACACAGATGGAAAATATTAGTGAGAACATTGACTGCAGCTGTCCTTTTCATAGTCTGATATTGTTTTCAACTCTGCCTTGTTTACTTTCTTATGCTTTAACTAAAAATGAGTTCTTATGCCTGGTCACACAGCATCAGCAATCCCATTTTCCCAGTAGCCATGCCTACGGACTTCAGACTTTTGCTTTATTATACAGATACTTTGGACATTTCTCTCACCTGCCCCTGCTGCCCTAATTTGGCTCACTGCAAAGTGGCTTCTTGGCAATTTTGTCCTTTTGTTCTCTACACAAACACAGTCCCACAGTATGGACTTGAACTAAACAACGTTATCGGTCTTGTGGACTGAATCTTTCTGACTCCTTTGGAAAACAAAATTGTCTTCTCCCATCACATTAACTGTGGCTGATGAAAGAGCTCACAAGGTTGGGTGCGCTGTGGAGAGTGATGCCACCTCTCTTGGGTATATGAATATGGCCCCTGGATTGTGTCTGAATGGCAGCTCAGTGCTGTGCCCGTATGCAGTCTCACGAAAAAGGTACAGAATAGCTTGATTGGGTTTTCTGTTTTCCTCTTTTTTTTTTTTTTTTTTTTTTTTTGTCTCTTAGTGTGCCATCAATTCTGGACAGTGGTGAAGCTAGCTCTATTTAATATAATTCTAGAAAGCTGTATCCATAACATAATTGAGTCTGATATAACTCTTTGGGTTAAGTATTGTATGATTCTTTTTGATGCAGATTTAATGGCAATTAAACCAGATTATTTCATTCTTGGTACAAAATATTTTATTATATACTCATTCCTGGTCACATACACACACACACACACACACAGAGCTTTTTTTTTTTTTCTGAGGAGAGACAGTATATCTCTAATTGTGGTCATTTTATGTTTTATTACTTCTTCCGAAATATTAACCACTTCTTCCGAAATATTAACCACTTCTCCAGAAATAGATCATGTCTAGATATCCTGAGATATTTTGAACAAAAATATATTAGCTGGTTGAATTCAATGTGATCCTGGGGCCAGCAGATAATGTAATGGCTACATCGATGGACTCCCATGTAGTTGATCGCAGTTTGAGTCCCAGACCCAGTGGCTTAAACTCAAGCTGGGCACATGTGTGTGTGTGCCCCAGATCCCAAGAGGAGAATGGAGGATAAGGGATTGTGGTGTGACCATCCCCCCTGTGTATGTGAGGGGTGATTTCTCACTTTCTGTCTCTCTGTCTCTCTCTTTCTGGTGAGCACATGCGCCCTATAGCAAAAACCTCTCAAAAAAAAAAAAAAAAAGTGATCTATTACTTTTTGACCTTGAAATATTGAAATCTCTTGTGCCTGCCTTGCCAGTTAGAATGACTCAAATTCTGACTACATATATGACCACATTCAGTTTAGTCATGGTGATAAAAATATGCATCTTATATCATTTAAAAACTTGGTGAATAATAAAAGTTACATGAATGTGAAACAAAAAACCCTGGTGAATCTACATCTTCTGTAGTATAAAAGCCATATACACATGAATTGCAATTTAAAGTGTTCACTAAAGTGAATGTTCATAGGTATTCATAAACCATGATCTTATTCCAATTCTAAGATACAGTTGTCCAGTATGAAGGCTATAGTCTTCCCTGTGTATAACCTTTGAAGAATAAATAGAAAAGTCTTAATAAACAACCTTTCAAATCAATCAACTGGAGTCAGGATTTATCCCACAGGAAATCACATGGTGTTCATTCCCTTCTTCCATCCCCACGACTGCACAATTTGAAATAGCTCTTTGAATTGGCTATTCTCATAACAGTGAGAGAATTTAGACTATATTTTTACTTAACATTTATTGTTATAGAAAGAGAAACATAATTGAAAACACTCAAGAAATATTCAGAGTGAGTTTTGTTTCCTTCTTTAATGCTATTATGAATTTGGAAATTAGTTGTGGGGAGAGCCAATGGTGTGACAGTTAAGACAGCTTGATCCCACATGGTTGATTGTGCAGTTCAAGTCCCAGACACAGTGACTTGGAAAATATGTTGGACATGTGTATGTGCATGCCCAAAATCCTAAAAAGAGAATGAAAGAAAGAATTGCGGCATAACTGTTCCCCATTGAGAGTGCTTTCTCTCTCCCTCTCTTCTTCTTCTTTCTGGTCAATGCATGCACCCTCTAGCTAATTTTTTTTTTTTTTTTTGAGAGGTTTTTGCTATAGGGCATGTGCACTCACCAGACAGAGAGAGACAGAAAGCGAGAAATCACCCTCCCCGGGGGGGTGGGTGGCCAAGCTGCAATCCCTTCTCCTCCATTCTCCTCTTGGGATCTTGGGCATGCACGCACACACACCCGGCGTGAGTTTTGTAAGCCACCGGGTCCAGGACTTGAACCGTGGTCGACTACATGGGAGTCCAGCGACATAGCCATTACGCTAACTGCTGGTCCCGCTAATTTTTTTTTTTTTTTAATAAGATACTTGTGGCTTTAAACCTTACTGAATTCCCTCACTTCCATGACTTGAGTAACTCTAACAAAGGAATAAGGTATTAAAATTACCAACTAACACGTAATAGTATATTATATACTTGTGAAAAAATTCCAATGTTGGAAATGCAATAGGAATCCTGAACTGCCGTGTGACCTCTGTAATAAAATATTTAATAATAATAAAAACAAAGTGTTTCTGTACTATTCCCCTTGGTGTAAGAATCTTTGATGATGTTACTCAGGACATTTCTAAAAAAGCTCAAAATTACCCTTGCATTACTACTTCTGGGTAGGAATTTTAATGGTGCTGTACAGGAAGTATCCCTGAATGGCCACTGATGGGCAGGAATATTAAATGGTGCTACACAGGAAGTATCTCTACACTGTTACTGATGAGATAATGTCTAAGTACTGCACATTGGGGAATGTTTTCAGTTTGGTGCCAGGCAGAAGATAACTCTTACTGGCAAAAAGACTGGAGCACCCTTCCTGCTGCTAGAATATGCTTAGAATGCTACAAAATGCAAAGAAAATGCTGACTATGTCAAAAGAATGGAGAGATCAGGGAGCCCTCCTGTGTGAGAAGAGTTACAAGGGCTATTTCTGAGGCTGAGAAGTAAACAAGCAGCCTGCAGTTTGGTGAGCTAAACAAAAATCTCTGTAAATGTTCCAGGTAAAAAGGTCTTTAAGCTTTTGCACATGGGAAGCCCAAGAAGGGCCTGGAAATCAGAAACACACATCCTGGTATAAATAAATTAAGGCAGGGCATTTTCAATAAACCAAAGAAATTTCAAGAACTAAGGAATAATAGAAAAGACGGAGCCAGCAGAGACACCATTCCTTGGCCATGAGAGTTAAGAGATTTTAACAAATCTTATTGAGAAGGTCATGAAGATGGAAAATCAAACTCCACTGAGTGATATTTATGGTCCTTCTATAATAAATGTAGTCCCATGGTAACTGAGTAGTAAAATCCATATAGTTCTTTCATTCCAGAGAGTAAGTTTAAACTCACATAAATTCTTCTATAGTTTCCAAAAAGTCTTGAGTTAAAAATTGCCTCTAGGTGTTGTAAATGATCGAAATCTGAATGAACTATATCCTTGACTATTACAGTTAAAATTCTGGTGTCCTGAGTGGCAAAACCAGGCAAGCTCCCTCTACATCCATTCAAACATAAATTCATCCACGAAAGAACACAGATAATCTAATGAGCCAAATATTCCATCCTATTCAATTTCTGAAGGGTACCTGGACTTTTCTACTCTGTCCTTGGATGATGACAAGAGCCATATAAGTGTCAAGACCATCAGTCTCTGGTCTCCTCAAAAGCCATAGCACATACTTCCATAGCCTGAAGGATCTATGGCAGTTAGTCTCTCTGATCAGAGGTAAGAAACTTAGTCATTATTTCTTAAGTCATGTGGAGCTGTCCTCCCCAATATTTCCACCCTAGGTCAAATAGTAAGGATATATAGATGTATGACTCCATATTCTCTCCTTTACCACTAAATTTCTGACCATTCTTTTAGAATGATATTTAATTTTTTTTTTGAGAGATTTTCGCTAGAGGGCGCGTGCGCTCGCCAGACAGACAGAGAGAGACATTAGAGACAGAAAGCGAGAAATCACCCCCCAGGGGGGATGGTCACGCCGCAATCCCTTCTCCTCCATTCTCCTCTCAGGATCTTGGGCACGCACGCACACGCGCCCGGCATGAGTTGTAAGCCACCGGGTCCGAGACGCGAACCGCGGTCGACTACGTGGGAGTCCAGCGACATAGCCATTACGCTAACTGCTGGTTCCCTAGAATGATATTTAATTTTATTTATTATTATCGTTTTGACTAGAGAAAGAGAGCAAGAAAAAGAGAGAAAGAGAGAAAGTGAGAAAGCAAGTTGGCAGGTCCAAGACTAAAACCACAGTCAGCCATGTGGGAGTCCAGTGTCCTTAACCACCATGCCACCTGCCTGCCCTCTGATCACTCTTATTCTTCTATATATTTTTATTTTTTTCTACTGTACTTATCATCTTCTAAAGATGATGTAATTATTTATTATATTTATTGTTAGTTGTCCGTTTCTCTCATTGATTGAAATTCCCATAGAAGGGCAAGAATCTCTATTAACTTTGTTCACTGACTTATTCCAAGCATCCTCAATAGTGTCTTGTACAAAGTAATTTGTTCATATAGATTTATTGAAAATGCAGAATGAATAAAATTTTTGACCACAACATTATACTTCATCCTCTTTCTATGCCATTTTAATCTATTTTTATTTGCATTCCCATTGACCTACACCCAGTTAATAAATAATTAATAGATAACTTATCTTTTTTTCCAATCAAACCAGAATTCCTCCCTTATCTCTCTATCACATTCTTTTTTTTTTTTCTTTCTTTGGAGAGGTTTTTGCTATAGGGTGCGTGTGCTCGCCAGGAAGACAGAGAGAGACAGAGAGACAGAAACTGAGGAATCACCCCCCCAGGGGGCATGGCCACGCTGCAATCCCTTCTCCTCCATTCTCCTCTCGGGATCTTGGGCACGCCCGCACACGTGCCTGGCGTGAGTTTAAGCTGCCGGGTCCGGGACTTGAACTGCGGTCGACTATGTGGGAGTCCAGCGACATGGCCATTACACTAACTGCTGGTCCCCTCTCCATTACATTCTTGAAACAACTGTTTGTACTCCCATAAGTTTCTATGTTTTCAGTCATTCCTTTGATCACTTTCCCTCACCTATGTCCACGACATCCTACTAGCATATTCTATACACTGTCTACATAATGGTCCCTGTCATATAATTTTCACATATTACACCATAGTCTAAACCAGTGTAAGAATTTAGCCACCACCCAGCTTGTCAGTTTAAATCAACTATTAAAGATTTCCCAGAGGAACTGTGTTGAAGAGGATTCTGATGCCATTTTTAAAGCCTTCTGCATTTGAATAGAGATGACTCTCATGGAACAGGTAATGATGGCATGTCTAACCACTCATGGGCTCCTATATTCACTATAGCAAAATCCTCCATGCTATCCAAGTTTCAGTTCTTTTTTTCTTCAATATCTTTAGTACAAAAGTTTTCAAACCATATTTTCCAAAAGTATATTTTATTATGTTTCTTCCCCTCCCCACCCAGTGCAGCAACTTATCAAGGCTCCTTGTTGTTGTCACATCCAAAACATATCTTTAATTAAAATTTGTGACTGATCAATTACCCAGAATCCTTGCATCTTTGGTCTAGCCATAGAATCAGTCTATTATCTTTGCATGGCTTGCTTAATTTTTTCCAAGTGTCTTTACACCATGTTGCATGCTATACTTAAAATAGCTGCTCTCCCTTTCCTTGCCAAATACTTTCCTCTTCTCTCTAAAGAACGACTTCTTCTATAAACCCTTCTATAATAAACCATACCTGACAGGTCACGCCTATATTCTACCCTTTCTCATAATTCCTACATTCAGCCTCATTTAAAAAAAAATGATTTTGTTCACAAACATAGCACTGTGTCATAAACAGTAGGGTTGAACTATAAATAACATGCCTCTGTGCTCCTCCTCAGCCATAGGGTTTGGGTTTAGCACACAGACGGAAATAGTCTGAATGCAAACTGATCCAGAACTACCTTTTCCTCCTTTTCAGTGCACTACAAACATACACAATAAGAGAGCTCAATGAATTTGTGAGTTGAAGGTGACAGGGATTAGTGGTGGCCCGACTTCAGGGCCAGGTGTCTGGAAACTGTAATAGTTTGTGAGTTAAAACAGGCTTGTATCCATCAACCTCAAATTCTTGGAAACACACTTAGTGAAGGTCAGTTCGAAAAGAACTATGGGAAATATCCCACTGCAAATAATTGGAGCTCAGGTGTCTAAAAAAGCTTAAGAGTTTAAAACGTTTGCTACTTTTTCCAATCCATCCAAACTCTTTTCAAATCTGCCAAAGGTACTTATCCTCTTCATGCACTTAAGCACAGAGCTACTTTGTAGCTGTAAATGGTGGCAGCTGTTGAGTTCAAAATGACAAAGCCCAGGCTGCACATAATTTTAGAACCCAAAAACTGGAAGTGTTTTGTGGCTGCTCACCTCAAAAGGGCTCTCTAAATCTTATCTAAACTGCCCTCGTCTACTGGAAACACTCTTTCCAACCCTACCAAGAAAACCGTCATAGATCTGAGCCCTTAAAGAGCCATTCAAAATGTGCTGAGCATCTACAATAGGGTAGTCATGATTCAAGTCTCAGGGAATTTAATACAGGATAATTCCGTGGGAGGATTTTGAGTCTAATAGTAGAGACAGCCCTATAATTAGATAACTCTATTATAATGCTATAGACCCATCATAAACGTATGAGCAAAGGGCAAGGAGAAAACACAAAGGTATACTTAATAATGGCTATCAGGGAGAGGTAAAATTTGAACTGGATTTCCACGTTTGAGTAGGAGTTCACTAGGTGAAAGAAGATAGCAGGATGGGGGAAGTATGATCATTGAAATTATCATGCTTTTATTATGAAGATACAAGTAAGATAAGGTTTATCTCTTCAAGAATTTTACAGTATGGTTGAAGAGACAAGTAGATCTAGAATAAGTAAATAACTATTAAGGCCTGGCTGTAGTGGTCCAAGTGGGAGGGCACAATAATATGGTGTCTGAGGCTATATAGGAGGTCCAGGTTCAGTTCTCAGCTGGACCGAAACAGGTTGGAAGCAGGGAATAGTACATGCCTGTGGTCCTAGCTAAATGGGAAGCTGGGGCAGGAGAATCTCAATGTGGTGAGACCCTGCCAAAAATTCCTATGTCTCTGGGACCAGCAGATGGCATAATGATTTTGTGGCTAGATTCCCATGTAGTAGGCTGCATTTTAAGTCCCAGACCTGGTGGCTTAAAACTCAAGCCAGATGTGTATGCATGTGTGTCCAAAATCCCATGTGGAGAATGGAGGAGAAGGTATTGTAGTGTGGCCATCCCCCCCGGGGGGTGATTTCTCACTTTCTCTGTCTCTGTCTCTTCTGGTGAGTGCATGCACCCTATAGCAAAAATCCATCTTAAAAAACAAAACAAAACAAAACAAAACCTATGTCTCTTCCTCCTGTGTGTGTGCTATAAGTAAATGTAAATAAATAAATAGGTGTATTCATGCATGTTAAAATCATTCAGATAAGAACTTTAGGAATTCAGAAACAAACGTGGAGGTGTGAGGAAACTTAGACAAGGGCATGTTATTAGTGTGACATACGAGGTAGAAATAAAGGCAGAGTCCTGGTGTGAAAAATTATTAGGAATAGCATAAGCCAAGGAATGCAGGTGGGAAACCTCACAGAATATACAGGATACATGGAAAGTGCTAAAATGTAAGATGTCTGAAGGACAATAATGGATAATTGGTGTCAAAAGGCAAATTGGGCCCACCTTGTGGGTAATCTTGACAGGCAGGATAAAGTGTTTGGATTTTGTCATGGAGCAATGGAGAGCCATTGAAGGTTTTTGAGTGTGACAGTGATATGATCAGAGTTACCCATTAGGCAGAAGAAAATTGGAGATACGAAGAGATGGAATTAGGAAAGCTGTTTGGGAAGTTATTGATTTTATCTAGGTGAGAAATAACACAGAAAATATAATAAAAATGACAACAAATTCAGCAGTGCACACTTAACAGAATTGCAAACTGCTTACATTTCTTATTAGATGTGTACTTTCATGGGGGCGAGGGGTTGGATCTCTTTTTATTCCTGCATTTCTCTGACTGTAAATGGACCCTAGTTAATTGTAATCACTTAGTTAACAATAAAAGAGCTCCCACTTTACTCATCCCAAAGGGTTGATTTCCAAGTCACTGTTCTAAAACGTTGACTTGTTTTACACAGACATAATACAAATCAGATTCCCCCACCCTCCATGAAACAGTCTCAGAGAGCTGTCCTGATGACATAATAAAGTATGTAGTATATAAAAGATAATTGGTACTTATATAGTTATTAGTAATGTCACAGGAGTTCTTATGCAGTAGAGGAGTTCAGCAACTGGGTACAGAATTCATAAACAGTCGATCTCAGTAACTGAAGTAGGCTCTTCATACTTAGCATCATGACTGCTTCTCACTGAACCTGGCACCCAGAAACAGGCTGGGGCTGAACCTGGATGGACAACAGACTCCTATCCATCGAGTGATCCTCTGCAGACAGCATAGAAGATTTCTAAAATGGAACTTCTGTCTCCTAGCACCTTATGGCACACTTAGTAATATAAAATGAATATATGCAGGAAATGACGACTGATTGAGACCACTAGGGCTAAAGAATTTGGCTCACATTTTTGAAATACACAGAATGATGGTGAAGAAGGGTTTATACATTCATCATTCTCTTTGTCATCTTCCGCAGTGAATCTTCACCCAAGGCTCCAGGAAGTCATCATTGTGAGAATGACTTTGGTTCCAGCTCCTTCCTTCTACCCCACACTCCTCCAACACATCGCCCTTGGATCTTTGCTTTTACATTACCGACGCCGTGATTCTTCATCAACGTCTAATGTTAGCCCTATTGTTTATGTTAGCATCTCCCTTTCTGTATATTTGTGAGACTTAGAGATGAACCAGATATTCAAGAACTTTGAACCCTGTTATTGCCCTTTGTTGACACATCCAACAAGTTAATTGTCTGTTTGCCTTCCTGTAATTACTTTAATTATATGCCATTAGTGGCCACTAATACATGCAAGTGTGTTTGATTTTCATAAACCTTACTTTCCTTACCCATCTGTAGAACTCTGTCAAAGCTTTCATATGTGGTCAAAATAGAAAGTGAAGTAAACTAAACACTTTCACATTTAACCTTGGGGGCCAAAGTGAAAACTAAAGGATAATTCATGAATGGGCTAATTGTTTTCCCCTGCTTCTAACACTGACCAGCATTCTCTCTATAGTGGTTACACATATATGCTGTGTGCTCATTTATAAGACAGCAAAAGTTAAAAGGGGTTGAGAAATAAAAGCTGCCTAATTGCTGCTATTATCTCAACTCAAGGAGAGAATTGCTGGGTGATATTATGAGGATCGAAAAACCATTGAAGATTTTATTGATGGAACACTTTTGCTCTAACTTCAAGCCACAGAAAATGAAGGTCATAATTTCAGTTTTTATGAGCACCTCATTGGGCATTTACATGGAAAGAGCTGTACTGCGAGACCAGCCAATATTCTCTTTGCCATGGTTTTCTAGATTATATCACAATACTGGATTCAAAAGCTGTTTATCCTGTATTGTGTTTTAGTCAGTTTTACCAATGACATCAATTGCAAGTCTGTGAAAATGAACTGAATAGAGAATGGTTAGTTAGATATTCATTATTGTATCACCAAACCAAAATGAGAAAAAATATATTTATTGGCAAAAAAGGTCAAATTCTGTAGCTGTTGGCTGTTTAGATACTTCCAGCATAATTATCTTGCTCATTAAAACATTAAATACACTAAATTTATTTTACAATAGAAATATGCTTTCTCCAAATTATCAAATGCTGATTTCACTCCCTCATTACTGGAATGTGTGATTTGAGTTCTTCTCTTGTGGTGAGTGTGGGTTATTTCTGTTGCTCTCGGGCCTTCCCTGCAACTACAGGTGATTTGAGAATGCAGCTGAGCAGGGTTGAGCATGTGGGCTCTCTGCAGTTATGAAAAGGCATTTTAAATATGTCTAAAATTAAAGGCCCCATACAGGTAAATCCAAGAAGGTGTTGTCACTGGCACCAAAGATTCCTCAGTGTATACTGTATCAGGTTATTAGGACAGAACTGGTAATATAATTTCCATGCAGCTTCCAGTATGAGTTAATCAGGTATTTAAAAATACTCATCTTTTCAGAGGAAAAGATAGAAACAAAAATAAGTATTGGGTGATTAGTACCAGGAAAAAATATATACTTCCCTAAAATTTTAGAAATATCTAGTTTGTGAATCTAGTCAAGGTTTGGCTAAATGAGTTAATATTTTGGGGAAAATAATATATATTCCACATTATGAAATGTCAGTTTTCTGACTGTTCTGATACCATGGACTTTAGCTCTATTATATGCTTTTCTTACATGTTGGCTAAGTATTACTGACTCCTTTTTCCTTTTCCAGCATTTACTTCTAAAGTGATTTCAGATTTTTACTGGAGGAGACAGGTCATGAAGAAGGTTGTAAGCTGGGTCACAGACAGATGAAAGAAATACTACATAATTTTAAGACATTTCTAACTTCCACCATTGGTAGAAGAAATAGTAGGTAATTCTAAGCTATCTCCAAGCTCTACCACTGATCTGTATGTAACTGAACCTGAAAATAATAGCATCAAATTCTCAGATTCTTCATATACACAAAGTGAGTATGATCATTAAATTCATCTCCATTCCCCAACTGATTAAGATTGTAAAGGTCTGCACTGGCTCCATGGCATGGTGGTTAAGGCAGCTGGATACCACATGGCTGGCAATATGGTTCAAATCTTGGACCAAGAGTCTTGAAAAACATGCCGGGCACATGTGTGTGCATGCCCAAGATCCAACAGAATGGAGAAGTGGAGGAGAAGAAATTACAGTATGATCCCACCCCATTAGAGGTTGCTTTCTCCTCTCTCTCTTTCTGTATCTTCCTGGCAAGTCACAGACCCTCTAGCAAAGGGAAAAAAAAAAAAAAAAAAAAAAAAAAAAAAAAAAAATATATATATATATATATATATATATATATATATATATAGTAAAGGTATTTAGAATTCTCCTTGAAATCCCAAAGTAGCATGATAAAGAAAAGTTCTCAATATAATTCTAAATATTTTTTGCAGTTAATTTCGACACCAATCCTCCCATGAAATCGATGCTCCAATTAATCACCAGTACTGAGTGTAGAGCTAAATGAATGAATGAAGGATGTTTCAACATCTCAAATATAAAGTTTTTCCCTGTCTCTCTGCATCTGCTTAGAATGCCCTACTTACTTCTTCTGCTTGCAAAATGCACATGTCTCCTTCAAGAGCCAGAATAAATGTCACCTCCCCTGTGAGACAAGTTTCTTCAACAATATTCTTTGTTCTCACCACACTCTATACAAACACCCAAGTAGAACCCCTCTAGTCAGCAGCATTGTCAGAAACTACTTAAGGGATGGCTCACGAGTTCTTTCTGAGTCCCTAGCCAGGGCTTTGTAAACTGTTAGAAATGAGGAAAAGTGAAGCGAAGTTAATTCAATCCAATATATAGTCCTAAGATTTGGGAGGTAGTAATTATTTTTTTAAATTTATTCATAAAAATTGATTTAACATCATGTTTTCAGACTTAGTTACAAATAAAATAATTTCTACAATAAAATTTGACTTAAAAGTAAAGTGGGGCACTGCCAATTTTCTACTTTTTCTGCTTACACCCCTCTACTGAACTCTGCTCTGCAATCTTCTCCTTACAAGGAATCTCCTTTAAAATGATTTAAAATATGAACATTGATTGAATTTAGGAATAAGGAATGAGAATATAGGGGCTTTCCATCCAGCTTTTTAGATTGCCTATACAGACATGTAACCTGCCAACAAAGGAATCAAGAATTCATGATACAAAACATGAAAATCAGATATGCTGCAAATAATCTTTAGTTAGGATGCTTATGTTTGAACAGAGTCTTTAAAACATTCTATGTGGTAAGGGTTAGCTACTCAAAGCCTATTCTTCTCATCAGCAAAATAATATTACTTCATAAGATCATTATGCAACATGCTGGGTCATGGGAAAAGTCATGACATATTTTTCTGTTTTTTTCTATGCAAAAATGTGCCATGACTTTTCCAACGACCCCGTAAATGAGATTATGCATGTAAATGCCTTAGCTCGATGCCTTGTATACAAAAAGAGATGAAATATATTGGCTGTGATTATGATTTAGGTATTTTTTTAGTTAGGTAAATGAGAGTGCTTTCATGTATTCAACATACTTTAATTGAATGTACATTACTTTCTTGGCCCCTGTATTAGGCTCCATTATGTAAGTCACAACTTGCCCCCCAAATTTTAATGACTTAATATCACAAAGGTCACAAAGGCTTATTTCTTACTCATCCATCATGTCCAATGGGAAATCAGAAGGGACTTTGCTCCACACAGTCATTCATGGCTCTAAGTTGATGGTAACTCTGTAACTTTTCCTCCAGAACACATGCCTACTAGATTACCATAAAATCAGACCATGAAATCATGAAAAACTGTACCTGGGTTTTCACTTTCTCAGTCTGAAAAGTGACACACAAATAATTTCCACTCATATGCCAATGTCCAAAATTTGTCACAATGCCCTAATTGCAAGTGGGCCAAGAGTATAAGGGGGGAAGGGAGCATCGGCATTACTGTCATTGCCTTAATTAAGCACTGGGAAAACAAAAAGGATTAAGACTTAGTGCTCCTTATCATGTACAACTTGCATAGATACTAAGACTTAGTGTTCCTTATCACGTACAACTTGCATAGGTACTAAGTAGTTCTAATGAAACCAGTCCCTACTAGAATGATGCTGCATTAGATGAGGATTTCATTGAGATCACACAAGACTCTTTGAGAAGAATAATATTTTAAGATGACTTTTTGGAGTCATGTAACATTGGCTGCAAAAAAAATATACTCCAAAGTTTAAAACTTACTGCCATATACCCTTTGTACATTACTTAGAATGTTTACAGTGTTTAGAAATAATAGTGTTTGAAGTTAATGTTTATGCTAATTTCATAGGAGAGTAGAAAAGATTCCCAGTGTATTTTACAGCTAATTAGGTCATCTACTCCTCAATTTATTGTTCTAAATTGAAAAGAGAGGGGCTTCTGGCAAGGAGATTCTGAACCTAGCAGAAACAGGGAGTGTCCGTCTTGCTCATGGCTCAGTTGTAAGCCTGTCACAGGGAGCCTCCGTGTCTTCCGGACTCAGTTCACTCCATGAGCCCAAAAGCAAGGTGGCAAGCTGACAGGAGCTCAGCCAAAATTCTTGGCCTTCTATTCTGTTTCACGAGCCAAAGGGAAAGGAGGCCACCTTCCAAGGTCCAGCTAGCTAGGAATTAAGCCTCCTCCCCCTTTTCTCTTCTTTTACTCTCGCCAGACAGCCTGTGGACAGCCTTCCCAGGCTTCCGGATTGCCTGGCCAGCTGAGAAAGGCACGGCCGGTCCAGATCCCTGTGAGCTCGCCAACAAGTCTCCCCCCACACACACTTCAGAGCAGAATCCAGCGATGACAAAGCCACTGTCACAAAACAGTCACTAATATATGTTTTAAGAGACCAAATGAAAAGAAAGTTTCCGGGTCAAAGAAAAAGAAAGAAAGCAGCGAGTTTCTAGCAGTACAGTCACAGTTTTTCACAGTTTGCTGACAATCAGAGCAAACTTTCTTCCGGGGGACCCACACAGGCAGGAAGATGCGTTTCTAAAATTTGTGCAGAGCCATGTTTCATTAGTTTTATTTTGAGATGCTTTCTTTTTGAGTATTAACCCCAATTCTCTAACGCATGAAAAATTTAAGTTGATACTTTATGAAAAGGCATAAATGTTGGTACCAAGTCTCTGTTTTACATATAGATATCCTGGGGACTTGAGAAAGCAGCTAGAGATGCTCTTTCTTTTGGATGGTTTAATGTGTGCCAGGGGACTCAAGTGGGGCTCTTGGATTTGACTTGTGTAGCAGAGCTTCTGCAACGTTGGCCTTGCTGCCTCTTGGCTCAGGATCCGCCATGGCCCAGTCACAGACCTGTTCTCAAGTGCTTCTTACTCTCTGACTTGGCCCTGCATCGTCAAGGTCCACTGGGCTCCACAAATCCCAAATCTTTTCCAGTGCTGATTTTGGACCAGAACCAAAGCCACCTCTGCAGAAGCCAAGGCCCAGTAAGTAGCAGGAACTGCAAGCAGTGAGGTAAGTGTGAGGCCACCACTCCCTTCTATGGAAGACTGATTCTTCTTCGCACCCTTGTCCCCATTCCCAAGACTGCCAATGGTATTACCAAGGTCTTTTTTTTTTAATTTTTTAATTTATTTTGGTTTCAAGCAGACAACTAGAGAAGTGGTGGAATTTGAATATTTTTTTTTCCAGGAAGCTCTGTGACTTACTGGAACACAGATCTGTCTAGCTTCACTTACTTATGGATCCAAATGCTAGGTATCAGATGTGGCAAAAAGGTTCTCTTAAGCTCTTCCTCCAGAAAAATGGGTCTCTATTTACTCTACGTCTAACTATGAACAATCAGGCAAGTAATCCTTGACCAACCAAAGCTTGTAAAACCTAAAGAAGTGGCTCAACTTCTATTTTACACTGCAGAGCCAATGATGTAATTCCCCACTTTCAGCTATTTTAAGATCTAGTCTTCACTTAACTTTCCCTTATATGTGTTTTACTGAATCCTCAATTCCACTTTATTATATCAATGTTATTGATAGTTTGTAGTTGAGGAATCTGAAGATGATAAGAAAATCAAGACGCACAAATCATAAGATCAATGTCACACAGATTATAAAAGATGGAAACAAACTTTGCCTCCCAGTCTCTGTGGCTACAAAGCCTCTTTCCTTTTATATGAGGCGTTACATTTCCATAATGCCATCCTGCAGACATTTGTATGGGGTGGGGTTGGGGGAGGAAGAATGGCTAGGAAGCAGGTAACTCTAGCACCCTCGGTCTCTCTTCCAGGTTTACTTCACCTGTTTTAAACACTGGTTTTTCATAAAGAGTTTCCTCGAAGATAAGAAAGTTAGAATAGAGTAACTACACCAGTTGGCCTCCGATTTCTGACTTTCTACTTAGGGAAAAATAAGAGCAAAGAGCAATATAAAACCGCCTAGGTATTTTCTAAGTCTAAAATTACTGAGGGATCCTGTGTTAATTGCCATGATTACCATGTTGACTTAGTAGACAAGAAGAGGTAATATCCTATGCTCCCTTGTGGCCCAACGGGAATATGAGAATGAATGAGTTTCATACTCTTTTAATATCTTTTCTGTTTGGGGGGAAATAGAAAATTGTTTCTGCCCTTATGATTTGGGAAGGATAGTTCTTTGAGCATGAGGATCAGTGAACTTGGTTCTACTCCTAGTACTGCCAGTAGTTATTAGCTAAGTGACCTTGGGTAAGACATGTCATCTTCTGGGCAGCAGTTTTTAAAAATGCCACCCATCTTCAAAGTGTTCTGATTTATCTGTGCAATAGGGACCATCAAAATGCACAGGACAGCAGAATTTGTATTAGTGTCTATTCCAGTGGCACTTTGGTACCTTGAAGAATGGAGAACCCAAAACCAAGATAATGAGTTCTCAAAGCTCAGTTGTCACAAGTGGCTCCTCATCAGTCACAAATGTATTCTGACTTTTTGTGGATCCCACTGATAAAAATTTTTATCATTTTTCCAGTGATAAAAATGTCATGTCTTTCTGTTCTCTTCTCTGCCCGCCTCTGTCTCTTTCTCTCTTTCCTCTTGTGCATGCATGTGCACACTTGTGTGTGTGTGAATGACAGTACCTAGGTGAAACACCGACCTCCTGGAGTTGCTGTATTTCAGGAATTGTCTCATTTTCTCCTCATGTACATTTGTTAACCTCAATAACACAGATATTACTACTGGGACTTTAACACTCATACCTAGTCCCTTTTCCAGGAAGACAGCTGTAGGTTAAAAACAAAGAAGAAAATCAAAAGCAGTTTACCTGTGTGTTCTAGCTCCATCCATGAGGCAGATTTCCTAGTGTGGCTCAAAAACCATGTGCTTTAGGCTGATCTGACAGACTGCTTTCTACTGCCATCTCATGGGTTAAACCACCATTTCTGAGAATTAACCTCTCATGCGGTGTAGACCCTCACAGAAGTGGACAAATTATGAAAGGTTATGTCTGCCAGAGCAGCAGACTTTGTAACAGATTGCTTAGGACATGAAGGCTGAAAATCCCAAGAGAATTGCTGAGTGAGTTGTAAGTTTAAGCAAGGTGTACATCTGGACTTGGTTTTAAGAAGTACCAATTAAGAAAAAGTAACTCACAATAAACATAATTCCTGAATCAGAAAGTTCTGTCTTTTTTGGAGAAGAGGGGAATTTTTGTTGTTATTGTTTATTGGGATTTTTTTTTTTTTTTTTTTTTTTGGATATAGGGTCTCACTATGTTCCTCAGACTGATGCCTTGAACTTGCGATCCTCCTTCAGCTTCCAGGATAGCTGGGACCATAGGCTCCAGTACTGTGCCCAGCAGGGGGAAAATTTTCAAAATACGAGAATCTTGAGATATAGAGTAAGAGACCTGAAACTGCACTAGGAGGCAGCAATGGTCTCAGCATGACGATGACAGTGCATCGGTGTCTCACAGGGCTGTGAAGGCAATCACAGGCATTCATAGTCACCATGGAGCTCACTCAGTCACCCGACTTTGTGGCCCTGTCTGAGCTGAACCTATTCCAGGCCTTGTCCCCTCCACCATGTGTGAGGCGGGGCAGTCACATGTCAATTACTGGTCTTTCTTTGGCACTTGGTTGCTTCTTTTCCTATTGCTTGGTCATAATCAGGAGTATTTCTCTGTATAGAGACACTTCACAGTTTGCTCTGCTGTGCCGACTGCCTACCATAAATGGCCCTTATAATATATATAGATATGTGTGTGTTTGTGTGTGTGTATACACACATATATTCATACATATTTGGTTATTAAAAGTACATCTTACATTAAATAAAATTTGGAAACACTGCAAGAATTTATAGTGTAGGCATGCAATGAATTGACTCAGACATGAAAGTGCTTTCATTGTTTACTTTTATCCTTCCTTCTCCTGTTGTGTTTTCCTAAACTGACAAAGAGGGTTTAAAAATAATAAAACTTGAATTTTGATTTATGTAAATCAAGAATCCAATCTGAAAAGCTAAGTCAATCTGACCACTTACTCAAGTACATCTAATGCCAGTTCAAGGCAAAATTCTGGATTAGATTAAATATCTCCATAAGAAAAATGATTTTCTAAATTCAAACTTAAATTGAATAGTAGTATTTCCACGAGGAAGAGACAAAACTGCAAAAAATCCATGCCTTACTGTTAGGAGTCTTCAGTTTTCCCAGGGTTCCACGCTGTCAATCTGTGACCAAGATATTCAGGACTAAGCATTCTAAAGAAAATAGAAAAAAACAAATGAACATAAAGATATTGGGATAGCTACAGATGCAGTGAAAATGTGTTGCCTACAGACTACTAAAGAGAAAAGAAATTAAAATTAGGTTAATAATTCCAGTTCATCTAAGTAATTCCAGTGCTTTAACCAAAAGTATTTTTTCACACAAAACCAGAATGTGAACAGCCTCCTGCAGGGCCTGTCACAGCATGCGATGCAGTCATTGCAGGTGCACAAGATCATGTCAGACGAGAAAGGACCTAGAATGAAGTAATGCCAAGATGCATAGTAACGTTCCTTTTCAATAATTAGTTCATGAGAAAAGTCTTATTTGGGTTAAAGTAGGTCTCTGACCTTTGTTAATCTCTCTTTCAACTAATTTAGGTATTGGAAAACACTAAGATTCAACTAGACTTTTAAAGATTATTTATTATTTCTTCCATGAGAAAGAGAGAGAGAATGAAACCTCCAATAGGATCGTTGTGCTACAATCCATCCCTAGACTCAGCCATCCCAGATTACAGGCACATACACGCATACTCCCTTTGCATAGGGAAATCCCAGATGTAAACCCAGGATTTTTCCCATGTGGTCCTGGTTGCATTGCCATTATGACACCACCTGGTCTCAGGTAGATTTTTAAAAATTATTGACATAATAATTAGATATATTTATGGTATAGGGTGTTAATTTTTTTTAGAACATGAATACGATATATAATGATTAAATTATGCAATTAACGTATTTATTATCTCAAACGTTTGTCATGTCATTGTGTTGACAACATTCAAAGTCCTCTCTTTTAGAGATATATGATAAATTATCATTTACCATCATTACTCTACTATGCTATAAAACTAGAACTTGATCCCCTTTCTATAATTTTGTTTCTACTAGTCAACATCCCTCTACACCTCCTTCCATGACCCTTCTTTATCTCTAATCATCATTCTATTCTCCACTTTGACATGGTCATCCTTTTTAGTTTTCAGACATAAGTGAGACGTGATATTTCTCTTTCTGTGCTTATAATTCAGCTAGAATTTATTAACAGAGCTTTGTTTTCATTGTATTTATGTTTGCCTGTTTTATATTTATCATCAGGCGTAGGTGTTCACATTTACCTACTTATAGCAGAAGTATTTGTTTATGAAATGGTTTTAACTTAAAAGTGAATCAATTTAAAGAAAATCTTAATAGTACTTTTTTTTCTTTTTTTGGAGAGGTTATTTTTTTTTTTGCTATAGTACGTGTGCACTAGCCAGAAAGACAGAAAGAGACAGAGAGACAGAAAGCGAGAAATCACCCCCTTGGGGGATGGCCATGCCACAATCCCTTCTCCTCCATTCTCCTCTCGGGATTTTGGGCACACATGCACACGCGCCTGGCGTGGTGAGTTTATGCCACCAGGTCTGGGACTTGAACCTTGGTCGACTACATGGGAGTCCAGCAACATAGCCTTTACGCTAACTGCTGGTCCCGATAGTACTTTTATTATATCAATATAGAAAAAAAATCATAAAGTTAATCATTTGTTGCTGAGTTTGGGTGGTATAATTTATATAAGTGAGAGAGGGTGGTTTACATGGCAGAGTGGAAACTACATGAAGACAGAGTCAAGAATTTCTTTGTTATCTTTAACTTCAACATCTCGCACAGTACATAGAATATAGTGGGTAATTGATTTTTTCAATTGCTAGAGGGTATTTGTGCTTGGCAGAGAGAAACAAAGAGGGAGAGGGAGAGGGACAAAGCACCCCTCAAAGGGTGGTAGTCATACTGTAATCCCTTCTCCTCGATCTCCCAATCCTGTTAGGATTTTGGACATGCATACACATGTGCCAGTGTGTTTTGCAAGCACCTAAGGCCTTGAGAACCACACAGTCAGACATGTGGGATTTGACTCCTCTAATCAGTACACCCCAGGGCCTGTCCAATAAATAGCTTTTGGAAAAATAAATAAACAGCTTCTGGAGAATCTAGGAAGTAAAATGTCTGCACTGCTGACAGGCATGGAACAGGGCTTCTCTATCATTGTAATTCTAATATCAAATACAGGTCCTTAATCTAACAGTACACTGTGAATACTTGAGTTTATAACTTAACAGGCTAAGTGTCCTGACTTAAGAAATTTCCTCTAATGAAAAAATCAAATTATTAAAAATCATTTTGATGTCTCTTTCTCTTCAGAAAAAAACTCAAAACTTTAAAGCAATGGTCTCAAAGTCTTTGGGTTCGAACAATGGCATTAAAACTGTGACATTTGTTGAAGGTCCCTTCAACAAGGGGTTTCACTGCCAATAGAGAATCTTAAAATAATAATAATTCCAACTAAAAGCTTTTTCATATCACCATGCACCAATAATTCCTCCCCACCAGGAAGACAACCCGCAATTCTTCCTCCTTGACACAGCCCTTGGGTCCGAAAAGATGTGCTGTTTACCTCAACAAGGTAAGAAAATATGTTGATAAAGAATTTGGCAGTGATACACTCTCTGTATCTAGAGACTCTACGAGTTCAAGGGTCAATGAAAAGGAAAACATAGGATTTTTCTACATAGAAAATGCCCAGGGATTTTGGGGGTGGAATGGGAAGGGGTCTGTCTTGGGAATAATCTTAAATGGCTTCTTATTGTGTTGGTGAAGGTGAGTGAATACACCCCAGGGTGATGACTACTCCCTCTGGTACAAGTGTCTGTCAGTAGTGAGTGATTTCCTCTGGGCCGTTCAAATCTGGATATTGGATATTGGCAATTCATCTGTACTTTCTTGATATCTCTGCTGTAGAAGATAACCAAGGGAAAGTGCTACTTTAATATCTGCATAACCCACCAGCAGCAAAAACTATAGAACATGGGGTTTGTGATAAATAGATAATCTTACAGGAAGTCTTGGGTTCAACCACTGTTCATACCTCCCCCTGCATTCTGGAATCACTCCCCATAACCCGGCTCACTTCAAAGCTAGTGTCACCCCTTATGAAGTTAGTATCTCGGCTGACAGTGTCTCTTCTCAGCTGTCAGACTTCATTCACTTACACTAGAGCCAGTCTGGTGAGTCTGGTTTCTCACCTCCCTGCTGAGTTAGTGTTCAGGGTTGAAGCCATTTGTCCCTAGACCATTTTATTCCTTACTCCATCCTGGTGGTTGAAACAGTCTATGTTACTACTAAGATTGTTAAATCAGAACAAATGCTGCTGTCATGAGGAAACACCAACGATGGAAATCACTTTCAGCTGCAACTGCTTTTCACCAGTGAAGAAACATAGATATGAATATTTATATGAGAGGACTTCAGAAAGTTTATGGAAAACTGGAATTAAAGTATGAGTTTATTTTGGTGAAAACATTTTTGAAATCCACACAGAGATGTTTAATAATATTCATTGTCCATGAAGTTTCTTTTTTTAAAGAATTATTCATTTAATTTTATTTATTCATTCATTTATTTTAAGTTGGACAGACACACACACAGAAAGAAGAGAGAGAGAGAGAGAGAGAGAGAGAGAGAGGAAGCAAGCCACCAGATCCGGGACTTGAACTATGGTTGGCCACGTGAGAGCGAACAGCCCCACAACCACCACACCAACTGCTGGTCCCCACGAAGTTTCTTTTTTTTTTTTTTTTTTTGAGAGGTTTTGCTATAGTGCGCATGCGCTTGCCAGACAGACAGAGACAGAGAGGTAAAAAGCGAGAACTCACCCCCCAGGGGGGGATGGCCACGCTGCAATCCCTTCTCCTCTGTTCTCCTCTCAGGATCTTGGGCATGCATGCACACGTGCCCGGCATGAGTTTAAGCCACCGAGTCTGTGACTTGAACCATGGTGGATTATGTGGAAGTCCAGCGACATAGCCATTACGCTAACTGCTGGTCCCGATGAAGTTTCTTAAGACCCCTTGTGTATACACATACACACACACACACACACACACACAGAGTATCACATATAATTTCAATTAGAAAGGGGGTTGAGGGGCCAGCAGATGGCGCGGACATTATGGCTGTGGATTTGCACATGACCATGCATAGTCTGAGTCCTGGACCCAATGGCTTCAAAATCACACCTGGTCATGTGTGCATGCATACCCAAAATCCCAAGAGAAGAATAGAGAAGGGGTTGCAGTGTGGCCATACCCCCTACGGGTGATTTCTCACTTTCCTTTTTTCTGTCCCTTTCTGGCAAGGTTAAAAAAAAAGCAAGAAGGTTGAAATTGCTGATTTTTTTGTACTGTATTTCTCACAACTAGGTAGCCGTAAATACTGCTGCTGTAGGTCTTCCAGAAACAGATAGCCATGGTGATGAAGAATGCTATCAGTTTTCTCTTAGCATCCTGGCAGGGAAAGAAAAGAGACCACATGCTAATCCCAAGCAAAATGCAATGATGAGTGAAAGAGATGACAAGAGAAACAATTCCACTTCCAATTCCCACAAGTCTAAACCAACTCATACAAATTTATCCTAATTTAAGAGCATTTTTTTTTTGTTTTTTTCATCCCTTCCTCTACTTCTAAATGTAAAATTTAGCTAACATTTTCAAGTTGTTTTTTTCCCCCACAACTTTACCAACCTTCTTGTATTTTCAGCCTTCAAATGTTTAATGAGAACACACTGGGTGTAGGCCCTATGTCAATTCACCTTCTCTAGGTTGCATTTTCTAGCAAGCATTAACATAAATACCAACATGTTTACATCATAATTACTTTAATTCCCTTGGCCCCAACCAGACCTGGAGTGTGTCAATCCCCAGTGATTTCAGAGTTGGGGGATGATTACTGGTCCATGAAACATAAATTACAATAAATGCTTAGAAACTTGGCACGCCATTTCTAAAACAATCTCTCTTTGCAGCAGGGTGGGCACAAAGCTTTTACACTGACTGAGCAAGTCACATTTTTTTCTAGCCTTCGGGTTCTCAGTTCTAAGACAAAAACAAAAATTCTTATCCTGTAGAGAAAAGAAAACCCTTGTGCACTGTTGATGGGAGTTGTAAGTTAGCATAGCTATTACGGGAAACAGTATGGAGGTTCCTCAAAAAACTAAAAACAGAACTACCATATAATTGTGCAATGCCGTTTCTGGGTGTATAGTCAAAATAGTCACTATCATAATCTTGAAAAATGTATCTGGGGAACCAGCAGTTAGCATAATGGCTATGTCGCTGGACTCCCACGTAGTCGACCGCGGTTTGCGTCCTGGACCCGGTGGCTTAAAACTCACGCCAGGTGCGTGTACGTGCGTGCCCAAGATTCCGAGAGGAGAATGGAGGAGAAGGGATTGCGGCGTGACCATCCCCCCCTGGGGGGTGATTTCCCGCTTTCTGTCTCTATGTCTCTCTCTGTCTGTCTGGTGAGTGCACGTACCCTATAGCGAAAAACCTCTCCAAAAAAAAAAGTATCTGCACTATTATGTTTATTGCAGTTCTATTCATAAAAGCCAAGATATAAAAACACATAAGTGTCCATCAAAGAATGAAGGGAGGGACCAGCAGTTGGCATAATGGCTATGTCGCTGGACTCCCATGTAGTCAACTGAGGTTCGAGTGCTGGAACTGGTGGCTTAAACTCATGCTGGGCGTGTGTGCATGTGTGCCCAAGATCCTGAGAGGAGAATGGAGGAGAAGGGATTGTGGTGTGGTTGTCCCCCCGCAGGGGTGGGGGTGATTTCTCACTTTCCGTCTCTGTCTCTATAGCACACACAACCTATAGCAAAAACCTCTCCAAAAAACAAACAACAACAAAAAAAGGATGAAGGAATAAAGAAAATGCTATAAATATTTTTAATGAAATACTATTTAGTCCCCCAAAAGAAAAGAAACTCTACTGTTTGCAACAACATGGATACACCTAGAGGACATTCGGCTGAGCGAGATAAATCAGACACAAAAAACAAATACTGCATGATCTCAATTGTAATCTAAAGAAGTCAAAATCACAAAAATAGAAAGTAGAAAGTTGTTGTCAGAGACTGTAGGGTGGAAGAAATAGAGGAGATTTTTTTTTTTTTTTTTTTTTTTTTTTTGGAGAGGTTTTTTGCTATAGGGCGCGTGCGCTCGCCAGAGAAGAATTTTGAACGAAGGGTACAAGTATTTCAGTTGTTAGATGAGTAAGTTCTGAATATCTACTGAGCAACATAGTTCATTATTATTTACTAAATTATATTTAAAATTTGCTCAAAGAGTAGACCAATATTAAGTGTCCCCACTACACACATACAAAAATGGTAATCATATGAGATGATGGCTATGATAATCGCTTTATAATATATATGTATGTAAAATCTTATTTTGTACAATTTAAATATGTGTAATTTTGGGGTCAATTTTACCACCTATAAACTGGGGGAAAATAAAGATAAATTCTTGTGTTTCTGTCTTCTTCATGAAATGTTGCAAATAGGAACATTTGGGTCTCAGAAAAACATGTCAAGTTTCCTGGGAAAAAAACCTAGATATATATCACAGATTTAGTAATTCTCTTTATTAGGTTCGGAAGATAACGTCAGAACCTTTCCACTTCATAAGTTTTAAGAGGGTTTAGCACAACTTGTAATGTTGCAAAGCAAGTGTCTAAGCTGTCAGAATTATAACTGGTATATCGACAATTATTTGCACACATATGCATGAACAAAGGTTCTTATTTAGTTGCTTATTATTAGTAACCAGGCAATTAATGGTGGGAGAGGTCAGAGTTAGAGGCCAAGTTTAAATTGCTGCAGTTTTGTGAGGGATTTTTCCATTTTTCTTATATAATAGTAATCAAGATATTCATTGATCAAAATATATTTATTGACCTCCTACTGTGTACAAAGCAGCATGGGTACAGGCAGAAGGTCTTGTTTTTATTGAGGGTCTTCTGTATTCCAGGTGCTGTATGAGGCACATGGACTGTGTTGTGAGTGATGACGGGGAGGCAAAGAGGGGAGGTGTAGGATGAGCAAAACAGAGTATTTTAGCTTGAGGCTCAATTTGACTCATCACTGAGATCCACACATACCTGGCTAACTTTGGACTTATCTGATTATTTGCAGGAGGGACTCCGGGGGTCTCCTAATAGGGTACTAACTCAGACAAACCTACTTGGTCTATGTCAGTACCTCAGCTATCAGAGGGATAGGGCAATCCATGGAATTGTCACCTTAACTCGTGTTCTTATTTCACTTTGTATGAACTCATGCAGGTGGTACTCAGCTATTAAAGATGTATTTAAATTAAAGGGAAAAGAGAGTCTTTCCACTTAGGTAAGGGTGCCGGTGGTTATTGCATGTGGAGGTCGCAAAGCACACAACGCAACTTTAGTACCTCGAGAGCTTGAGTAAGTCAGCCACAGCACAGTGGTGGCAGAGCACCTGCAGCTCCTCACACCACTGATTGGAAAAGTGAAAAATAGGCTCAACTGTGGAATAGCCAGAGGCTGATCTGGGAGGATCCTGAGGCAAGGTCCTTGGCATGGACCTAGGTGCTGGTGGCAGAGGCTTGGCACAAAGCCAAGATAGTATGTAACATCAAAGATACTTGAAGCTGGGCTGGGGGAGGAGTTTAGCAGATTTCATGACACTGAATGCATTTCTTAATGTGAAAGGAAACACCTGTAGGGATGGTTGCAGCAGGGGCTGAACTTATTACAATAGCATTCAGGAAAAAATGTTTTTACAATGTTTGTGATCCCACAAAACATGTTTGACATAAAAACATATTATTTTACCCTATTTCTCTTTATAGCATGACAGTGAAAGTTGATTATTTTCATCTTACTGATAGCTCAAAAATGTTAACATTTTTTTTCTTTCCTTTTAAAAAATTATTGTTGTCAGAGGGAAGGTAGACTTAACAGAGAAAGAAAGAAAGAGAGAGTGATAGAGAGAGAGAAAAAGAGGGTGGGAGTAGGGAAAAGCCATCCCCCGTGAAGTATGCTCAAGCTGTAGTCTTTTCTTCATTTCTCCATCCCATCAGCATTCTAGGCATACTGGGAACACATGCCAGTATGTTTTTCAAGGTGTAGGAACCAAACTTGAACCACAGCAGGCCACGTGAGAACTGGCTCCCTACACATGGTACGTGGTACACACAAGTAAGTACGTGTATATTAGCCCCTACAGGAGCAGCATGTGAAATCTCTTCTTAAGGTCACTTTATGGATTGAACAGTGATCTTTCAAAAGATATGCCCAAGACCTAATTCCCAGAATCTGTGAATATTACCTTATTTGGTAAAGGATATGACTGGGTATGGAGGAGTCCATTCTGGATTACCTAAATGGGCCCTCAAAGCAATTGTATGTATCCTTGTAAGAAGGACAATTGCATGCTTCTTCTGTATATCTGTTCTCAGATACACAGGGGAGAAGGAACGGGGAAGCAGGTGGCAAAGTGACCATAGAGGCAAAGACTGGAGTGATACATCCACAAGCCCTGGAATGACTACAGACACCAACCAAGAGATACAAGGAACAGATTTCTCCCAAGCTTTCTGAAGGAGTTTAAAACTCTGCTGATATTTTGATTTCAGACTTCTAGCCTCTGTAACAGTGAGAGAATAAGTATCTGTTTTAATCTACCAAGTCTCTAGGAATTTGTTACAGCAGCCACAAGAAACTAATACAGTGACACGACTAGTAAGAGAAGAACGTTTCAGATCTAGGATTGTCTGACTTTCAATCTAATTCTGTAGGATTTCTACTGGGATACTCCCAGCTACCAGCAGTATACACTGCAGCCCTACAGCTCTTGGGAATTACATGATATTCATTTACTCTGTGCTTTAGTCACCAACACCTTCTATTTGGAAATATTGAAGAGGGCTAAGGAATCAGAAAGTGGAAATGAGAGTGTCACCACTCACCATTACCTTAGTACTCATTAGCAAACGCTTGCTTCCTGTGCCCTAGATACTACGTTCTGCTGGTCTAGAGGTCTTAGTTCCAGAGGGAGGAATGCATTAACCAGGGGACACAGCAATTATTCCACTGAACTGAAAGTTAAAACTGCCACATGACCACTTTTGGTTCCTCATGCTTCTGAGCCAACAGGCTAAGAAATGAGTTAGTGCTGGATGGGATGATTGATTCAGACTAGCAAGGACATACTAAACTATTACTTCACAATATAGGCAAAGAAGAATAGATCTGGAATATAGGAGATTCCTTAGGATGTCTGTTAGTATTACCATTCCTTGTGATTAAAGTCAATGGAAAACCACAACATTCCAACCTCTGCAAAATGACAAATGACACAGATTCAGGAGTGAAGGTGTGAGTTACCCTGCCAGGTAAGGAACCATGCCCAGCTAAAGTGCTTGTTGAAGGTAAAGGGAATGAAGAATAAGCATCAAAAGAAGGTAGTTATAAACACTAGCTATAACTATGTGCCAGTAACAGAAACAAGGACTGTCACTGTCATGAAGATTTCCTCTATTTTTGTAAAGACTGTTTGTGTGTATATACACATGGATTAAGCAAATCTGTTTGTTTTCCTGCTTTTCTTATTCTTTTATTTTGTGACACAAGATTTATTGACTTATTTTCAATATGGTTAATTTTACACCATAATATTTAAGTTATGAGATTAGTGCATTTTTGGTGGTATGTAGGATCATTGTATCACATTAGGCAGAATTATGATCTTGTTATTGTCTTTATTTAGATGTGAGGTGTGGCTTAAGGAATTGCTTATGCACCCACATTATGTGCCATGTTGATGAAGTATGGACTTATTATGGTTAATATTTGGTTTAGAGTATCAATTTGGCTAAATTAAAGGATACCTGGATGGCTGGTGAAGCATTATTTCTACGATTGTCTGTGAGCTTGTTGACAGACAAGATTGGCATGTGAGGGGAACCAGCAGTTAGCGTAATGGCTATGTCGCTGGACTCCCACGTAGTCGACCGCGGTTCGCGTCCCGGACCCGGTGGCTTAGAACTCACGCCGGGCGCGTGTGCGTGCGTGCCCAATATCCCGAGAGGAGAATGGAGGAGAAGGGATTGCGGCGTGACCATCCCCCCTGGGGGGTGATTTCTCGCTTTCTTTCTCTATGTCTCTCTCTGTCTGTCTGGCGAGCGCATGAGCCCTATAGCGAAAAACCTCTCCAAAGAAAAAAAAAATAAAAAGATTGGCATGTGAGTCAGTGGGCTGAGGGCAGCCACCATTCAATTTGCTGTGACTGTGGGAGGGACAAACAGAGGGATTGAGGGTTTTGTTTCCTCTCTCCTTCCTCCTTCCTCCTCTTCCCTCCGGAGTGTGCTAGCTGTGTGTCCCCCTCTTGCTCCTCTATACCTCAGCCCTTAGCTGCATTTGTTTTTGCTGGGTTTTGGCCCTGGCATGGGTCCAGACAGATAGACAGACTCCACGTTCTTTACACTTTGGGCTCTGGACTCCTAACTAGCAGTGGCCCAAGTCCCCTTCAGGTCTAAGACTAGAACTATATCAGCTTTCCTGACTGGGTTTTCAGTTGTTTCTCCAGCTTGTAGACAGATTATTATGGGACTTCTTCATCTACCAATCATGTGAGACAATTTCCATAAGAAAGCCCTTGTTTTATGTATATATTTATCCCATTGTCTATTTTTTTGGAGAACAATGACCAATGTAGTCACTGACACCTTCTGTTTGGAAATAAACTGAGGAGGTTGAGGAACTTTGGAGTTTTAACCACTTCTTTTTAGTAAACTAAAAACTACTGGATTTGTTATGATTTAACAAGATATATATGCAGTGATGGCTAAGAGTTTAGTCAAGATAACTTTGTTATAGGCAGAGATGATTAGCAAAGAGTTTATAGAGGAGAAAATTTTGAATTGTGAAGAAAAAGAGTGCATTAATTTGGATAATTGTGAAGGTCAGGTAGACTATTTTGGGGTCTCTGAAGTCTTGAACAATATTTCAAAGGGAAAATTTTATTAAATTACATGCAGAATAGACTGTAACCCAGACTGCAACTGCAAATCTTGTATCACAATGAAAAACTAATTATATTTAGAGTCTGGTTGTTTCTATTGTTGCTATCATGAATTGTCACTATGTCTTCTGGAATCTGAGGTATTCTTGTTTATTTACTGAAGACCCTCTTAAAAAAAAAGAAAGACAAAAAAAGTTCTTCTCACATTCTAGTTCATTACTGAATGGGTTTTATAGCTACATCTCTTTGTGGTCAGGCATTTTCTTTCTGTCCACGTGCCTCTTTCAATGACATCTGTTTTGCTAAGGGATTTAACAAATTGCAAACCAGATCACGGACATACAGGACCACAAAGGCTGGGCTCTTGAAGAACAGGTTTCAATTTTTCTTTAGCCCTTCTCCCTCTCCCCCAAGGTGAATTAAGTAATCATCGCAAGAGATAAAATTACCTGCACTCTTGCCTGACCTTAATAATGAAAAAGAGAAGGCCTTTTATCTATTCTTTGTAAACAGAGTAATCACAATTTGCTATGGCTCATGGAAACAGGATAAAACAGTAACAACAAACCACCACAACTAATGTGTTTTTCATTTTATCTAAGGACCCAAATAACTTGGTAGTTTTAACTCCAGTTCATTACAGTCAATGATTTAATCTCTGATGGCAGAGAAGCAAGAAATATGTTTATGGCCAGGGTAGCAACAGCCTTGCTCCAGATCAATACTCAAAACAACTGTAGGAAAGCAGTTCAGCTTCCTCAGAAACACCTACATACTTCCTGTCTGAGAAGAGGGAGGCTGAGATGGGGCATCTGGGGTAAAGCAAATGAATCTCTAGACTCCAGAATCATTGGTCAGGCAGTACGTTTGGTGTGTGCCTGCTATGTAAGGGCCAGCACCAAGACTGTGGGCGATAACAAGGTTTAAAGTTACCATTCCTGCCTGAATAATCTAGTTGGTGGGATGAAACATAATGTCTTAAAAAAGTTTTAATTGCTAGAGGGCACGTGCACTGGCCAGAGACAGAGCAACAGAGAAAGGGGGAGAAATCGCGCCCTACTGGTGTGTAGTCATGCTGCAATCCCTTCTCCTCCATTTCTCCATCCTGTTGAGATTTGGGGCATGCATGCACACATGCCAGCATGTTTGTTTGTTTTCAATCCTCTCGGGCTGGTACTTGAACCATGGTTAGCCATGTGGGATCCAACTTTCTTAACCAGTAGGCTACAGGGTAGGCTCATTAGATTATATATAATGGCTGCAAACAATGAAAGTGAAAAGAATCCAAAGTAGGAGTTCAAGACAACAAAAATAGCATAGGATAGGATACATTCAATTACCAATAATTGCTGCAGGATATCAGAGAACTGGAGAGGAACTGGAAGAGTCTATAAAACTCCGTAACAGTAACAAGACTTGAAATGAATCACACTAGATAGATGCAAAAGGGGAACAAATGGTATCTAGAATCACCAAATGGTGCCTTTATGAAATATTCCATATGATCTGGTAATGTACAGGGTCTATCTTGTTTATGTTGCAAGATCAAATCTGGTGTGCACTGACTAGAACAAATAAACTTCTGTACTATTTTTCTCCCACCACAGTAGAAATATGTGCACACAAACAGAAACATACACATTTTTTTCACATATTTTTCAAATGTGTCCTTCAAGTAGAAGTTCTAATCTTATGGATTTATCCCTTTGGGACTGTTTGTTTGTATTAGCCTTTGTGCATCCCCCTTATCTTAGAGGCAGATTTTTTTATTCCAAATAGATTGACTCATCAAAGGTCAGAAAGCAAATAACTTCCCAATAAGAAGCCTTTTCCCTACATCCTACGCACTCCATTATATCAATAAGAATTCATCTGTGGGGCATTTTTCTTTTTCTTTTTAGAGAGATTTTTGCTATAGGGTGCATATGCTTGCCAGAGAGACAGAGACAGAGACAGAGAGACAGAAAGAAATCACGCCCTAGGGGGAATGGCCTCCCCACAATTCCTTCTCCTCTATTCTCCTCTCGGGATCTTGGGCACACATGCACACACACCCATACCTGGCATGAGTTTTAAACTGCAGGGTCTAGAAACTGAACCACTGTCGACTACATCGGAGTCCAGTGACACAACCATAATGTCATCTGCTGATCTCACTATCATTACTAATTTTAATGATTTTTATTTTTATATGCTAACCTCACTAGTATAAGATTATCAAATCTGACTGACAAATCTCAAATTCTTGGTCTACCAGTTTCAACCTAATCATTTGTCCAACAAATAGGATAGAATGCTGCTTTATGCTAGGAGATGTTTCCAGCACTGGATATAATGGTGTGTGTTGTGTAATAAGGTCTATGTGTTCATTTAGCCTCCATTTTAGAGTGTGTGCGCTCGTGGTGGTGGTTGTGGAGAGAGAACATAAACAAACAGTCCAATGCATAGAAGTAATTTCAGGTTGTGAGATCTCTGTCATTTGGAAATAATGACAGTGTGATGAGACAGAGAGTGACTGTTGGGCATGCGGAAGTTGGGAGTGCAGTTCTTTCAGTCAGTGAGATCAGCAGAGGCTTTTCTGAGAAGGTCATAGTTGAAGAAAGAATTAAATGAAAGCAATAATGTGCAAACGGAGCAGAGAGCAGCCCAGAGAAGAGGAAGTACAAAGACTCTGGAATTGGGAATTAGCTTGTTGAAGGAGCAAAAGGGCCAGTAGTCAGGAGCACAGTGAGAAAGAGGGGATGGCTAGAAGGAAGCAGGAAGAGGAAGTAGGCAGTAGTCAGACAGCTTGGGGCCTTGTGGTCCATGGAATGGGCTCAATAGTCCTGTGAGAGCAAATATCAACAGCAATTTTATAAAGATCAAGGTAAATTTCATTTTTAGGTCATTATATCTACTGTTATATGTTAAAATAATTCCTGGTAACAAACATTTTAGGTACTTATGTGTGATATTTACCAAAAATATACCCAAACAACATGAAACCCAAACTGAGATCTCTTGTTTACATGAATTGATGACCCTATTAATGCTTACATAAAAATTAGAGGATTTTTGAAGTGTATTTCAATTCAATTTCCTTTTACAGTATTATTTACATGAAAGTTTGGGGGGGAATCACAATCACAATAACATGTAACATTAACGAATCATCTATTTTCAGTTGTACGTCCTCCTTGTTCTCTGTCTTCAAGAGTACAGCCTCATGATGTAGTTTTAATCATAGCAGATATATGATTTTTCCTTCAGTGCTTTCAAAATACATTTAGAGCAGAGTATTTATTATTTTGTAAGATTTGGTCATCGGGCAAGAAGATTTCTCAGGCAACTCTAAATAAGCCTAGCTACCCCGGCCTTATTGATCACTGCTTGCAATGATTTCCTCCCTCTCGTTGACTCAAATCTCCCCTTCTTATCAAAATTGGCCTTTCAGGGTAAAAAAAGACTTGAGACAAAAAGTAATTTCTGATAAGAAGTAATGAGCCTGACTCCTTCTTACTTAGCTCCCTGGCTATAAAAATTAGATTCTAAGTAATTTCTAAATCATTTCTGAGAATTCACAGAAGAATTCCTCCTCTTAGCTGAGTGTCATTTGGTTGCAAATGAGAAAACACAGCTGTGGGATCCCTAATTAGAAGACTTTAACCTTACCTATCTGTGTCTTAGCAAAACTGAGAAAATAGGAATTTTTCTTAGTCTCTATGTAAGGGTCTAAAACTCCTTGACTTGGGGATTTGAACACTGAAATCTAGAAAGCTTAAAAGGTCAATGGGAGAGTTAGTCGAATTGATTTTTAGGAATGGGTATATTTCATAAATTCATGTGTTATTTAGGAAATCGAAGCAGAAGAACCAAATACAGCCCACTAAACACTCCGCACTTCTCCACATTTTCCCCTAGATAGTTATCTCTGTTATCAACACAAAGATAAAATCCTTTTTAATGGAATTTAATAGAATTTCCACTAGAAATACTTAATAGAATCTAGTATTGGTTTATTTGGAAGGCTAAAGGCAAAAGAGGAGAGGCAGTCTATTGTTTGTTTGGAGGTTATTTTAAAAATATTTACATTTAAATACTTCTTCTTCCCAGTATCAAAAACATGTCAAATTTAGTATAGTCAATATAGAATTTTTGATTCCCATTTTCACTGTTCCCACATCTGTCACTCCATGGTCTGTCCTAGTTTAGTAAGTTGCCACACATCCAATGTCAAGCTAAGCTGGGTCTTCTTGATTTTCTTCATTCTCTCAAACCATACTGCATTTAATATTTCATCCATCTGCAAGTCATTCTGCAATATATACCACATGGCTGCAACTGAGGTATTGATAGGCTGTGGTTTTATCTGCAGACTCAATCGGAATCTGATTCCAAGCTCATTCAGGTTATAGGAAGAAAATTTCTTTGTAGCTATTTAAGTGAGATGCCTGACTTTTTATTGACTGTTTGTTGAAGACTACTCTCAGTTCCTAGATAGGCTACCAGAAGTGCCTACAGGCTGCCCACATGTCCTTATTTTTATTTTAATAACCAATTTATTATTAGACAATAAACAATAAACTACTTTTATGAATACTTTTCAATGTATTACATAAGTTAGTTTCTTGACGTTGTCTTTTATAGTTTTTATTTCATTTTCTTTTAAACATTCAATCACATTATTATTTGGCTTACAAAATGGATATTTCAACAGGTGAACATTTCTCCCTAGTACAGTTGATAAAACTACAAAAGATCTTCAACAGATAATACAACATTTTTTTGTGCCATTAATGCTTTGCCTCCCTATTTTTCTTCTAAATGTCCTTCCTCAGACCCTCCTCTTTCACATACACTATATCTGGTATTTACAACTATATACTGTGTTTCTGTATCCTTTAGTCAATTAGTTTCAGTCACGGAGTGCGGACACTCGGTATATATTAAGTGGGGACATGTCCCTGCTACATGGGTTTCTCCAACATGGCCACTCACTTCATCAAGCCTACAAGGAAAATCTCTAGCTACAGTCTGCTAAGGCAGAGTTTTATATAATGTAACATAATGATAGCAGTTTCATCCTATCCTCTATGCCATATAACAAAACTTAATCACAGGAGTGATATCCCATCACCTTTAACATATTTAACTGGTTAGAAACAAGTTACAGGTCCAACCCACACTCAAGGGGAAGGGACTACACAAAACCCTCAATACAAGGAGGTGGGAATCATTGGAATTATCTAAGAGTCTACCTGCCACATTTTTGTTGTTGTTTTTTATTATTACTTTTTATTGATTGTCTTTAGCTCATAACCTTATTCTTTTTTTCCTTACCTTGGCTTATATTGTTTTTATCCCCCTAGTTGTTAAGGTAGAAGTTTAAACCATTGATTTGAAACCATTCTTCTTTCCTAAAAAAGGTGGTTATTTATATAGGTAGCTTTTTATTCATTGAAAAGGCAGGATTCTACATATTTTTGTCATGTTTTTATTTTCCTTCAGTTAATAATAAATTCTAACTTCTCTTTTGAACCTTTGTTTGACACATAGGTTAATCAAAAGCGTATCATTTAGTTTCCAAATACTTGAGGATTATTCAGATATTTTTTTCTGTTATTGATTCCTAACTTAATTCAATTCTGGTCAGGGGATATATTTTTTATGTGTAAACCTTTTTAAATTAATGAGACTTATTTTATGGTCAGAATATTGCCTTTGTTGGCAAATATTCTATGAACATTTGAAAAGAATATATATTTTTCTATTATTGGGTGGAGTCATCCATAAATGTCAATTAAGTTAAATGAGTTGAAGGTGTTGATTGATCCTTTATATCCTATTTAATATACATTTGCTATTATTTATTGAGAAAATGTTGAAATCTCCAACCTTATTCATGGATCTATCTATCCTTTTACTTCTATTAGTTTTTGTTTCATGTATTTGGAAGCACAAGTACTTTTTTTCAGCACAAAATATTTAAGATTCTTATGTTCTCTTAATGAACAAATATTTTTGTCATTATGAAACGGTCTTCTGTATTCCTAGTCATATGCTGTCTGAAGTTTACTTTGTTTCTCATTTTTGTTTCTTTTTTTTTTCATTCTTTTTAAATTTAATTTTTTGAGAGATTTTTGTCATAGGGCATATGCACTCACCAGAGAGAAGACAGAGACAGAGAGATAGGAAGCAAGACCATTTTCTTGGAACTGCGGGCATGCATGTACGCATGCCTGGTGTGAGTTTTAAGCCTCTGGGTCCAGGACTTGAACCACTGTCAACCATTTGGGAGTCTGGTGATATAGCCATTATGCCATCTGGTGGTCCCAAATTTAATTTATTATTATTATTATTATTATTTAATTATCTGTAGGGCATGCACACTCACTAGGGAGAGACAGTGAGAAAGCAAGCCGCTAGACCCAGAACTCAAGTAGTGGTCAGCCAAGTGGGAGGGCAATGCTTTAACCACCATGCCACCGGATGGCCCCCTTTTCTTTGTTCTTTATTGCCAAAGGGCATGTGTGCTCACCAGAGAGAAAGAGAAAGATGATCCCCAATGGGGTATGGTCACATTGCAATATTTCTTCTCCATTTCTCCAGCCCATTGGGATTTGAGTGACATATACACACAATCCTGACATTTTTTTCAAGTTGCTAGGCTAAGATTTAAACCATGGTCAGCCATTCGTGACTGGCTTCCTACGTATAGGGTGAGTCCTAAAGTCTATTTTTTCTGACATCAATATAGCCACCCAGTTTTCTTTTAATTAGTGTTATCCTAGTGTAATTCCTTGTATTGTTTTGCTTTTAAACAATCTGTGCTTTTATATTTTAAATGAGCCGCTTGTAGGCAGCATATCTTGAAACTGGCTTTTTTATTCAATCTGATAATTTCTCATTTTTAATCTGATAATTCTCATTTAAATTCAATGTGATCCCTGACATTACTGGGTCCAAATTTACCACATTGTTATTTGTTTTCTATGTCCTTGTTTTTATTCTCTTCCTCCTTTTGTTATGGACAGAATGTATGTAACCCTCAGCTTCATATGTTGAAGCCCTAACCCCCAATGTGATCATACTTGGGACTGGGCAAATGGGAGCTAATTGTAATTACACTAGGTCATTTTTTCTTTTAGAGGGTTTTGCTATAGGGCGTGTGCGCTCGCCAGACAGAGAGAGACAGAGAGACAGAATGCGAGAAATCACCCCCCCCAGGGGGGATGGTCACACTGCAATCCCTTCTCCTCCATTCTCCTCTCGGGATCTTGGGCACACACGCACACACGCCCGGCGTGAGTTTTAAGCCACCGGGTCTGGGACGCAAACCGCGGTCGACTACATGGGAGTCCAGCAACATAGCCATCACGCTAACTGCTGTTCCCCACTAGGTCATAACACTCAAGATGAGATTAGCAGTTTTAAAAGAAGAGAGGGAGAAAGAGATCCTCACTGTCTGCCTGTTTAGCAAGGGAGGACCAAGTGAGAACCCAGTGATGAGGTAGCTGCAAACTGGAGAGACAGCTCTCACCAGATACCAAGTTGGCTGGCACTCTGAACTTGACTTCCCAGTCTGCAGAACTGTGAGAAACGCATTTCTGTTGTTTAAGTCCCCAGTCCATGGTCTTCTGCTATGACAGCCTGAGAAGACTAAGAAACCCCCTTGTTCCTGTTTTCTTTTGGATTAATTGAATGTATTTTTAAGTTATCCACATTATATCCTTCATTGGCTCATTAGCTATAACTCTCTTTAATAGTGGCTGGTTTAGGGTTTATAGTATATATCTTTACTAACTTCAAGTAATATTACGCCTCTTCATGTAGAATATAAAACCATTACAACAGTAGACATTCATTTATCCTTTCCTAGTCTTTCCCTATTCTTTTTATTTTTTTCCCTTTTTTTTTTTTTCCTGCCAGCAGGTACATGTGGTCACCAGAGAGATACAGACAGTCAGGGAAAATGACAAAGCACCCTCCAATGGGCATAACCATGCCACAATCCCTTTTCCTCCATTTCTCCATCCTATCATTCCTTTTGGGCATGTATTCACAAGCACCCAGAGTGTTTTACAAGATTCCAGGACCAGACTCAAGCCATGTAGTCAGCATGTGGGATCTGACTCTAACCAGCAGGCCATGGGGCTAGCCCGCCTTTCTCTATTCTTGTAGTATATTTTAATACTACACATATGATAAAAACTCCAATACAATATTATTATTTCTGCTTTATATAATCAATTATATTTTAAAATATTGTAATTTAAAAAGCATTTTTACAGATGCCCATATATTTAACATCATCAGTGCTCTTCATTTCTTATACAGCCCTAGATTTCAATTCTTGTCTGTCTGAACAATCCTTTACAATCCTTTATTTTCATTTCTGTTTTATAGAGATTTTTCTGTTGGGTAAATTCTAGGGTGACAATTTTGTTCTCTCAGTACACTAAACATGTTGCTCCTCTGTCTTCAGACTTGCATTGTTTCCAATGAAAAGTCTACAGTCATTTTTGATTCTTCCCCTCCCTCACCCCCAGCCATGGGCATGCCTTTTCTTGGTGGCTAGTTTCAAGATTTTTCTCTTTATTACTAATTTTAAGTACATTGATTACGACATGTGTTGGTAGTTTCCTTTATGTTCTGTGCCTGGAATTTACTGACTTTCTTGAATCTTTCTTTGCGTTTATATTTTTTTTTTTTTTTTTTTTTGGAGAGGTTTTTGCTATAGGGCGCGTGCGCTCGCCAGACAGACAGAGACAGAGAGACAGAAAGCAGGAAATCACCCCCCAGGGGGGATGGCCACGCCGCAATCCCTTCTCCTCCATTCTCCTCTTGGGATCCTGGGCACGCACGCACACGCGCCCGGCGTGAGTTTCAGCCGCCGGGTCCGGAACTCGAACCGCGGTCGACTACGTGGGAGTCCAGCGACATAGCCATTACACTAACTGCTGGTCCCAGCGTTTATATTTTTCATCAAATAATACATTTTTCCACTCATATTTCTTAAATATTTTCCTATGTTCTTTCCTATTTGAAGTCTCAGATTAAAAATATATTAGTCTGGAGACCAGCAGATGGTGGAATGATTACATTACTGGACTCCCACATAATCGACCATGGTTCGAGTCTTGGACCCGGCAGCTTAAAACTCAAGCTGGGTGTGTGTGCATGCATGCCCAAAATCCCAAGAGGAGAATGGAGGAGAAGGGATTATGACATGGCCATCCCCCTTGGGGGGTGATTTTCACTTTCTGTCTCTGCCTCTCTGGCGAGCACATGTGCCCTATAGCAAAAATCTCAGTCTCTAAATACACACACACATACACACACACACACACAATACACACACATTTATACACACATACATATATGTATATATTAGCCTGCTTGAAATTTTCCCATGTGTTTCATTTTGGTACTGCTATATCTTCAAATTCACTAATCTTTTCTCATAATGTCTCTATCTTCTGATGATCTCTTTTTAGGTATTCTTCAGTCTCAAGCAGTTATTTTTCATCTCTATAAATCTGATACTGTTCTTTGAAAATATTTTCTTTGTCTTTCCTTAACAGCTCATGCTTTCTTTTACTTTCTTGAGCATATAGAGTACACTTATAATAGTATTTAGAGACCTTTCTGTGCTAATTCTTTTATCTGTGTATTCTCTGAATCGTTTTGTATTGATTTTCTTCCTTCTAATAATAAGTGTATTTTCCTGCTCCACTGCATATATAAGTAAGTTTTTATGACATTTCTGCTTTACATTTTTGGTGTGTAATGCCTTTATATTCTTTTAAATATATGTAGCCTTTGTTTTGAGGCTCAATGAAATACTTTTTTAGCTCACTTATTTATCCCATGAGTGGAAGAGACAAAGAGAAAGATACAGCATCGCTCACAGGGCTCTCAGCACTGTGATCCTCTGCCCAGCCTCAGTCAGCCTGGATCGTGGGCTTATGTGTGCCTGCCATACTCAAGGAGGCCTCCAGACTCGAACTGATAACTTCCTATTTGGGTCCATCTCCAGAGTGTTGGTTTTTACCACTATACCACTATTCAGATGCAAATAAATTATTCAGTAAGCTTTTCAAGCTTTGACCAAAAGCTTTGTTAAGGGGAACCAGAAGAGTTCTCGGTTTAGTGCTAATTTTTTCTGCTACTAAGGCAATACAGCTCTGAGCACTTTACCCAATGTCTTGTGTAAGATTTTCCACTCTAGCTGGAAGGAATACAACTTTTTACCAGCCCTGCATGATCTTTTGGGACCGTTTACCTGCTCCTTTATAGGTTCCTTCTCCAGATGTGGGTGTTTTTTTTCACATCCTTGTGCTGATGAGAACACAGTAGTAGACTTGAAGAGAACACCCTGGCAATCTCAAGTGTTCTCTCTGTGCAGCGCTCTCCTCTATAGTACTCTGCCTTAGAAATTCTAGCCACTCTGGCCTCATTGAACTCTCAAACCTTCTCCTAAGTACATGGAGACTGCTGTGATTTGTTTGAGATCGTCCTTCTTGGAACCTCTCAAGGCAGTAAGCTTATCTTGCTCGTTGCCTTTCTATCAGGTATGGCCATTTTGCACTGCCTGTTCCCACATATCTTAAAAGTGTTGCTCTATAGAGTTTGGTTTTGTTTTTTAATAACTTGATTAAGGTGAGTGTATGCAGGCCCCTTATTCTTTACTATACACAGCAGTGACCAGGGATCTTTTATTTATTTATTTATATATATATATAACTTTGGCCACTCAAGCAGTCCTGTGAAATCTGTAGACTTTGCTCAGAACATTGTTATTCATTCCATATAATGTAAGCATAGGATAATTATGCTGACATAAAATTACCAAAGTATTTTTTAAATAATCATACTACTGTAATATATGTATTTGTTTATTAAAACCTTAAAATATTCTAGCAGCAATTCTAATACTTATCAAAATTTGAAGCGAGGTGAGCATAAATTTTAATTCCACATAGTTGCAACAATTGTATGTGATATGAAAATATTTGAAATTTCTACTGGTGACAAAATCATAAGAACTGCTAATGCTACTGAGATTTGAATTCTGCATTCATAATTAATGCTAACTTTTAATCAGAGGTTAATGAAAAGAAATATGTAGATATACTATTTTCTTTTTTAAATAATTATTTTTTTATTTAATATTATTTATTTATTTATTTATTTTAAATTGGACCAGAGAGAGACAGAGTGAGCGAGAGGGAAAGTGAGAAAGCAAGCCTTCAGCTCTGGGACTTGAACCGTGGTCGGCCATGTGGGAGTCCAGCGCCCTAAACCACCATGCGACCTGCCAGCCCCAAGATACACTATTTTCTAATCCAAGTTTATGAACTCCAGCACTACGCATGAATCTGATGGAGGCCCATGGACAAGTAACACTGTTGTAGCGAAACCTCCCAATTCCTTCAATTGGGGGATTGTCGTGGCTCATGGAATTTGCTGCCTGTGATGCCTTGTTTTCTCAGACTTCCTGCTAGTTCTCCATCTTCCCTTTTTTTTTTTTTTTTTTTTTTGGGGGGGGGGGAGAGGTTTTTCGCTATAGGGCGCGTGCGCTCGCCAGACAGACAGAGAGAGACATAGAGACAGAAAGCGAGAAATCACCCCCCAGGGGGGATGGTCACGCCGCAATCCCTTCTCCTCCATTCTCCTCTTGGGATCTTGGGCACGCACGCACACCCGACCGGCGTGAGTTGTAAGCCACCGGGTCCGAGACGCGAATCGCGGTCGACTACGTGGGAGTCCAGCGACATAGCCATTACACTAACTGCTGGTTCCCTCCATCTTCCCTGTTAATGAGGTCCTAAAGACACTAAGATTAAGTGGGATAACAGCTTACCATTGTGCTTAGCATCCAGTAGGCCTACAATAACCGTAGCAACACTTGTTAGTGAGCACCATCTCCATCATTACCACGGGGGAGGGGAACCACTTGGGGAGCGTGTCAAAGTTTATATAGTATGAGAGTCCCCCTTCAAAGAAAATGAGTAAAATAGTCTTCTTTAGCAAACTTTATGAGAACGCCTGATACATGAACCTATTGACAAATAGCACTGTTTCATGAAGAGGTAGAATCAAATATCACAGGTTTGATCTACTTCAAAATATCCTGCTTTATCACAAGAACAAGTTCTAACAACTCTTCTCAAAAAGATGACACAGGAGGCCAGCAGATTAACGTAATAGTGGTTATGTCACTGAACTCCCACATGGCCGACCGCAGCTTGAGCCCCAGATCTGGTGGCTTCAAACTCACACCACCTGCATATGCATGCGTGCCCAAGATCCAGGGAGGAGAATGAAGTTGAAGGGATTGCGGCAGGGCCATTCTCCCAGGGTGGGGGTGGGGGTGATTTCTAACTTTCCCTCTCATTGTCTCTGTCTCTCTCTCTCTCCCTGGCTAGTACATGTGCCCTAAGGCAAAAACCTCTTAAAAAAAGAACAAAGAAAGGGGATGAAGAGGGTTTCTCTCAGGGTCTCAAAGCCACCTGGGCAAATAGGACTCTTGAAACTTAAGATTCATTAACTTCATGATAAATCTGCTTCTGACTGTCATTCTCCTCTTTCTCATCTTTGTCAATCATGTCAGTTGTCCTGATGCCAGACAAAACTCTTTGTCCTCATTAAGGTGGTGGTAATGGTGTGGGGACATGTACAAGTGTGATGAACAGAGATGAGGGCCACTGTCAGGCTTGGCCTTAATTTGGAGGCCTTATGATGAATGTTTATACCCTGGAGAGATCCCCTATCAAGTTCCCACGAGCAGTTCTGACAGTAGACCAAGCCCAGAGATACCCATGGAAGGGAGGGATCATGCTTATGTTGTCCTTCTCTATCCCTGTCACATAGTTAAGTAGCAGCACATAGTGGATCTCCATGCACATGTCTCAAAAGAGTGTCTGAATACAATTTTGTTTTCCAAAAATATATTCAAAATAAAAATGAAATAAAAAAATATAAAATAAAATACTGAATTTAGGTATTGCTACATGTTTAAAATTTTAAACTTTTAAATGAAATATTTTCTCATGCTGGGATTATGGAAAGGGGGGAGTTGGGGTAAAGGGGGAATTGATCTGTTTAGCTGTTCTTCAGTGTCACTCCAACTGCCCAGACAATTCCTGTCATCCTTCCCCTAGATGTGCCCTTTAACCCTCTCACTTCCAGTGTCTGATTTCTATTACTATTGGGTTCTAACTGAGGTGTTTGTGGATAAGGAATAACAACAGTGATAGTAAAAATAATAACTAACATTAAGTGCTTACTATGTGCCATGCTCTGGGCAGTTTTAATTATATTGTCTCAAAATCCTTATCAAGGTATTATTAACCCTCACTTCACAGAAGGGAAACCGATGCTCACAGGATCCAGGTGGCATATCCACTGTCATGCTAAAGTTAATGAGCAATGGAGCCAAGTTTCAAACTTAGGCACTTGGACCCCAGAGCTTGAGCTCAAAGCCACTCAATTCTCATACCACCAGGCCACAGGAGGAATAAAATTCAGTGGAGATTCATTCAGAGAGCATCTACCATTTAGAAGGGGCCACTCTATAATGAAAAGCATTCAGAACTTGAAGAATTATAAACAATGGCGAGCATATAAGATAGGTGAAATAAATAAAAATCCTATTGTATAAATATGAGTATGTCCTGTGTTTAAATAATAGAGTAAAAAGCTGTGGGGACAATGAATTTTCTGTGGGAAGGCATCCTTAACTCTCTCCTTGTGATTCCATCTCCGACTCCACCTCAAGGTAACTCAGTGTTTGTTTATTTGTTTGTTTTTTTTTTTTTGCTGGGTAATATTCCTACCATTTTAGGCAGTCTTCATGGGCAATCTATCTACTGACCCACAAATCTTCTTAGCAAATGTGTGTCATACCAATTTGTGGAATGAAGAAATTCCATTCTGGTACCACAGAAATAAAATGAGGGAACTTTAAGTAGGCAATTGCAAAATTACCTCAGAAATTAAGCTGTATTCATGAACAAATGCTGCTTCACTCTAAGGATGACTAGTGGATCAGAAGTTAGTTACCAAAACTAGACCATAAATTCCTGTGGTATATTACGAATTCTAAGAAGGCAGGGATTCATAGCCTTTCATTCACATTTGTATCTCATTAGCACAGAGCCTAGTATATATACACCAGCTCTCCATAAATGCTCATTGACTTCATGAAAAAACTACTTCTTTAATTATGTCCTCCATTGATTGCACCACAGGTTCTATTACTTAAAACACTAGCTGGATAGCAGCAGGCTTTTGCTTGTTCATTCCTTAGTGTATGAGGCAATACCAGCCACGATCACTGGAATGTTAGATCCTCGTGGCCAAAGAAAGCACCAACAGGGGCTGAGCTTTGCAGAGAGCATGGGCTCTTTGGGCTACATCAAAGGAGAGCTTCTATTTTCAAGGTGTTTGTTTGGGATCAACTCTACCTTGCAGTTTCATCTACAATAATTTTCAAACCTGTGTATGGCATGCGAGAAATTCTGGCCATAGGGTGGAACCTGCGTGGGCTCTTGATCCCCCTTCTTTTTGAGAAGAGTTGTTAGAAGTGGTTCTTGTGATAAAGCAGGGTATTCTGAAATAGATCAAACCAGTGACATTTGATTTTGTCTTTTTGTAGAGTGGTGCTATTTGTTTTAGTTTACGGAATAAAACAGAAAACTTGCAGACGTGCTATTATTACTTAAAACTGGGATCTTCTTAGAAAAATAGCAAGACCCTAAGTGCCATTCCCTCTTTCCTCTCAGTAGGATACAAAGCTTTTGTGCACATAATGAACTCAGACATTTTAATAGCTGATTTGTACCCTTCAGGCCACTGTTGTCATAACCTCTACCGACTCACTGTGGATTAATATGTGGGGCTTAGCACTGTTGATTTAGTTTTTTCATATCAGTTCCTTAAGCAAGAGAATTCGTCACTTTTGTTTAAAACACATTTATTGAAATGGCACTTTTTTCAAAAGGGCACTTAAGTCATTTTTATTTAAAATAAATTAATTAAATTTATCTTCCTCATTTGCCTCTACATGACCTTTTGAGAGATTGGAAATTAAATTTTCTACTAATATTTTACATTCCAGCTTGGTAAACATTGACACTATTTTAGATTTTGAACAAAGTTGAAAAAAGCACAGATTTCCTTTTTTAAATCATTATAACTTTGAAATAGGAAATGATTATGATTTTGGAAATGTGTATGTTGTGGTATGAGTTTTAATTTTCCTTTTTAAATGAATTACAAATGAGAGGGTAATGATAAGCATAAAAAAATAAAATCATTACGAAAATAAACTAAACTAAATAAATAATTAACACCCTCGGGAGTGATTTCAACTTACACTCATTTAAAAATGAAAAACAACAAGGCAGTTGTAATGGTGTTACAACAGCACTGCGCTCTGGGATTCTGAAAGTCACAGGGGAAAAGCCCAGGTTCATATCTTGATGTTTCCCCACGTATGCCAGGCAAGTGCATACCTGCCTGTAATCCTGGCTTGCTGAGGCCATGGTGGATCATGGCATGAGCACTCTGAAGGGGGTGTCTCTCTCTGTTTCTCATTTTATGTCTCTGTCTCTCATAGAAGAAATACATGACTGGACTTTAAAGGGAAAAAAAGGAAAATATTTGTGTTCTTATTTAATGAATACTATTAGTTGATGCTTATAAACATAATAACTTCTTGAACAGAAACTGAAATATCCATTCTTGAGGGGGTCAAATTAAAACTTCTATTAATAGTAATAACGCAAAGTAAATATCTCTAAACTATGCCAAGGAAACGACATAAAGCAGAATTTTTTCTTTAGAGCTTAAAATGTTTTTTCATGCTCAATCACACAATCAAATAATGGCAATATTCCAGACATTTAAGAAATATTTTTAAAAACAAAACAAAATAACCTTTTAGGTTCAAGTTCAATAATGAAGATTCTTCATCCTAAAAATGTTAGTATTTTTTTAAGAAAGAGAAAATATTTTATTATGTTAATTAGAAACAATAAAAACACTAATTGTGTACAAATATTTTTATTTAAGTATTTATTTAATTCCATTTGTTATTTATTATTATTATTATTTTTAATTTGACTGGGCAGAGACAGAGAGTGAAAGGAAAAGTGAGAAAGCAAGCCTCCAGGTCCAGGACTTGAACCACAGTCGGCCATGTGAGAATCCAGTGCCTTTTACCACCATGCCACCCGCCAACCCTGTACAAATCTTTTAATTTATGGAACTATCTCTATAGATACCTCCTAAAGAGGTAGTTAAGCCAAGTTTTTATTTTTTCTCCATTTAGATATGAAGTGGTGTTCAGCAAAGTGTAATAACTTTCCCAAATCACACAGACACTGTTAAAGCCAGGGCTTGAACACAAGACTTTTAATTTACTTCTCAGGTAAGAAACACATCCTCTCTCAATTGCTATAAAAGCAGCGAGGACAGTTTTCTATGTGATTTAATGGCATTGAAGGACTTTGTTTCATCAAACTATTGATTTTATTTGCCTCATCATTATTATCATTGGTGAGTATTTCATTAATTTAATGTTTGCTGCTATAAAGAAGTTAGAGAGGAGTGAGGAGGAGTAGGTCCTGGCCCAGGCCTTAAGGAACTGAGGGTCTAGTAGGGAAGCTAGCTGGGAAAGAAATAGCAACAAAGGTCTGTGTATGTGGACACCAAGCAAGAGTATAAATATTAAGTGCCAGTGGCCTTTGACTGGGGACTAGGGTGAACAACAAACAATTAAACAGTAAACAATTCAGTTACTGGTTTTTGTCTCAATTGTGTTGAGGTATAATTTACATACAATAAAATGCATTCATTTCAGTGTACTCTTCAGTGACCACCACAATTGCAATGAGAAACATTTCCATCACCTCTAAACATCCCTTGTAGGTTTCCTAGAAAGTAAATCCCCCTTCCAACCCTTGGCCTCCTATAACCACTGATCCATCAGGGTTCAGATAATTGAAAAGTGCAAAGAGGTTAAAGGAACAGTGAGAACAAGGAGAGGACTTAGATGGTTCTCCGATCACTAGAATTCCAGGTTAAAAGTCTAAATAAGATTTTCAGGTAAGAAAGGGAAAACAAAAGTTGGGTTGGTAGGGGGAGAGACAGCACCTGCTCTCCCATGTAAACATATTTCTTCCCCATATGCATCTTCTGGTTTCTCATTCCCATCCCATCACCAACCTCAGGCCCATACATTGCTCTCTCATATCTACAGAATGAAAATGGTGCCTGTGGGGCCCTGCTGTATTTGGGGAGCATCATACTGGAACAGATTGGTAACTCTAGCTACCATCACAGATGTCCATGCATTTCACCAAGACGCTAGTCAAGTAGTTCTTAAACCGAAGTGAGGGAGTCAGAGACTTTTCGAAGAAGTTTTGAATCACTTCCTAGCACCATGCACCTTAACCAACAATTAGGCAATTTCAGCTGGTTCACATAGTTACTGAAACCCATTCCTGGAACCTTAAGGGTATTCAGGGTAAAAACTTTGCAATAACTTGTGCTTTCCCATCATCTAAGTGTACTTGACAGAGCAGGAAAAAATATCTCATACTGTCCTAAAGAAATCATAAAAGTATCTGCACCACCACTTTTTTTTTCTTAGAGGTTTTCGCTATAGGGTGCGTGCGCTCGCCAGACAGACAGAGAGAGACATAGAGACAGAAAGTGAGAAATCACCCTCCAGAGGGGATGGTCACGCTGCAATCCCTTCTCCTCCATTCTCCTCTCGGGATCTTGGACACGCACGCACACGCGCCCGGCGTGAGTTCTAAGCCACCGGGTCCGGGACACGAACCGCGGTCGACTACGTGGGAGTCCAGCGACATAGCCATTACGCTAACTGCTGGTTCCCTGCACCACCACTTCTAAGGCCTATATTAGCACTTTGCTAAAAAATAGTTTTTGGCCTCTTAAAACACTTTGATCTTTCCTTCTGTTGAAAGGAGAGATTTCTCACAACTTTACACAAGGAAACACAGTTCTGAGGGAAGGCTTCTGGAGTGACATGTGGCCTATCAAGAAGTGATTTGACAAGGGTGAAGAGAACACAAGACATTCCAGGGTTTTCTGTAGTTCTGCTTTCCTCCAGTAACTATGACTGTGATACTAAGGCACAACCTCTCTGAGGGTCCCCAATACGTTAATCTTTCCAGTGAGGAGGGATTATATTGCATAGTACCTCTAGGCTCGGTATTCCAGGATTCCATGTACCATCTCCCTTCCCGCTAAGTCAAACTACACTCTCTCTCTCTTTTTAATTAGTTATAGGGCATATGCACTTACCAGAAAGAGACAGAGAGAGAAAAAGGAAGAAATCACCCCCTGGGGGAATGACCACAGCAATGCCTTCTCCTCCATTCTCCTCTTGGGATTTGGGGCGCACACGCACACATGCTCAGTGCGATTTTCAAGCTGTTGGATCTAGGACTCAAACATCAAAGTTGGCCATGTGGGATTCACCAACCTAAACTTCTGCATCACCTGTACCTCTTTTATAGTTAAAAGAAAATACATGGGACACTGGAGATCACCTTATAAAATGTCCAGCATACATACACCAAACATCCAGACATGTAAAAAGCCTATAAAACTGAGACCGTGACTTGAAATGTAAAGCCAGAAGGAACCAATTTCTTAGGAGAGAATCCACCACGACCCCTCCCTTAGGGGATCACAGAAAAACAATGCTCTGTTTCTGGGGCCACCTAACTGTAGACACACGAACTAATGAAATGCCACAGGTTTGCTAAGGCTTCAATGACACTGAGCAGCATGGAGATGATGTGGTCAGCATACTGTGGGTGGGCAGCAGGAGCCATACTGACGAGCGTCACACCCAATATCATCTAGCACAGCATAGGTGATCAATCAGTAAATATGTCCTGAATGAACGCATGAAAGAGAAAAATCCTGTTAGACTGTATGAGCTCAGAAGAGAGCAGAAATGCTTAAATTAGATCTTTGGCTCATTTTAACGGGTATTATCTAGTTTATTGAACATATAATTAAGATGTGTCCACCTTGGGAGGTTCTTTGCTTGTGCACTGAACTGACGCTGAACTTATTCTATTTGCTTCATTTACTATATATATATATTATTTTTTTGGAGAGGTTTTCGCTATAGGGCGCATGTGCTCGCCAGACAGACAGAGACAGAGAGACAGAAAGCGAGAAATCACCCCCCGGGGGGATGGTCATGCCACAATCCCTTCTCCTCCATTCTCCTCTCGGGATCTTGGGCACGCATGCACACGCGCCCGGCGTGAGTTTTAAGACACTGGGTCTGGGACATGAACCGTGGTTGACTACGTGGGAGTCCAGCGACATAGCCATTACACTAACTGCTGGTTCCCTATATATTTTTTAAGAGGTTTTTGCTATAGGGCGCGTGCACTTGCTAGACAGACAGAGACAGACAGAGAGATAGAAAGCAAGAAATCACCCCCCAGGGGGGATGGCCATGCCGCAATCCCTTCTCCTCCACTCTCCTCTTGGGATCTTGGGCACGCACGCACACGCGCCCGGCATGAGTTTTAAGCCACCAGGTCCGGGACTTGAACTGCGGTCGACTACGTGGGAGTCCAGCGACATAGCCATTACACTAACTGCTGGTCCCTCATTTACAATACTTTTAAAAATGCAATTAAAAAGGGGACTAGTGTAATGGTTACATCGCTAGGCTCCCATGTACATCAGCACAGTTTGAGTCCTAGATCCAGCAGCTTAAAACTCACACTGGGCACATGTGCATTTGTGCCCAAAATCCTGAGAGGAGAATGGAGGAGAAGGGATGGTGGCATGATCATCCCCTCCAGATGATTTCTTACTTTCTGTCTCTCTCTGTCTCTCTGACAAGTGCACACACCTTAGAGCAAAAAATATCTCTTAAAAAAAAAAAAAGACAAAATGGCACCAAATAGTCCCCTCTGTATGAAAGGTCAGCTGCTTCTCAAAACTGCTTTTGCTGGCTTCACAGTTATGAAAATGGTGATGTGTCTCTGGGAATTTCCCTAATTCTTCGTAACACTCTAAAATAAGTACTCTGGGACAGCTAAACACATAACTTGTCATCTAAATATGCATTTAGAGACTTCTAATACATATTATAAATATGTACTTAGGGATTTTCTTACAAGGAATAAAGAGCTTTATAATAACTTCTTTGAAAAGATTGTGCTCTACTGCATTAGATGTGTTCAGTCTCTTAAAAAATTCATGCTATTTTCCTGATAGATCAGGAGGTCTGATAGGAGATGGTAACAAGACACTGTCAGGAAAGCATGGAGAATCTCAAATTCCACATGTGATGCGAGACCCCATTCTTCATAAAGTCAAGGTATGTGGTGAGGAGCTCAGGATACTTTGTTTTTTTCTCATAAAAAATGCAATACAATTGCTCACATGTCAGCCCCTAAATGGGCAAACACAATCAGCATGAACTGAGTCATTCAGGTTCAAGGCACTCTGTGAGAGGAGGCCTTCCCACAGTTCTAGTGGGAGATGGGACCTGGCTTCGGGTGCAGATAGCTGCTTGAAGCAAGCCTCTACTTGCATAGGCTCCCACAATCCTTCCGCAGCCAGATCCTCCTGGTTCAGAACACAGTCACCTTATGATTGTCGAGAGCTATGGACACCAGCATTTTAAAATCATTTATTGCAGTAAAAAAATTTGTAACTCTATCTCCAGTAAATGGATATTTATTTTTCAACTGTTAGAATACATATATTGGATTTTGGTCAGGCTTAATAGACATTTTGTTTTCAAATAAAACATGAGAAAGAGAACTAATATTCTTTCCCATACCTCAATAAATCATCTGGTTTCTGAGTCTAGAAAATCAGCCCGGACAGGGAAGCACACTGACTCATGAGGTCCTCTCTAGGACATTTCTTGCTTCACCAAAGTCTCTTCAAAACATGCTTAATAGAGCATCGAAGTGTGCAGTCACATTGATAGGAGCCAGCAGTACTCTTTGACCATCGGAAGGGTAGGTATGAATGGAGCAGAGGGCGAGTTTTCATGTTTGTTTTCTAATATGAGATTCTAAATGGACAAAGTACCAAGACCCCAGAAAGTTTTGATCAGAATGGAAAGGAGGAAGAGGATGTTCAGCCCCTTGCCTGAGCCCTGGCTGGGCTGTTCCAGAATGAAGATGAAGCCCTGTCCTCTCGTTGGAGGAAGGTGTCTGTAACAGTGGTTTCCATAGGTGGAATGGGTCCCATCTCAGGGAGCAAGCTCTCGTAAACAGGGCAAAGTGCCAAAGCAGAACCCCTACTTCAATCTTGCTTGCTTTTCTTCCTGTAATCCCATTTCTGGCCAGATCAAGACTTTAGGGCCCCCTTTACTTTCTCCTGACAGCAATAAAGCCATACTACCTGGAAAATAGGGTGATGAAGAAGCTCATTCATCTATTCATTTGGCAAATATTACTGAGCTCCAACAACGTGCTAGACTGAAAAATAAGTGATTGATTAAACATTGCCCCTCCAGGGGTTATCTGCTGAGAGTGTACTATCATTAATAGCTCAGGTATTAATAATCTGGCTCCCAAGACTACTGAGGCAATGCCACAGGCCACTGGAACCTCACAACACAGACTCTATGTGTGGTTTGGCCCAGATAAGCTGAGTCCAGATCATACAGATACAGGGATTTTTCTTCTGGAAAATAACTAGCTCTTCATATGGCTGTCACACTGATTTGAATGAAGATCAGACCCAGGGTCCATGATAAGCTGGGATTAATAGGTTGGGAGTGTGCAGAAAGGAGTGCAGGGACACAGAAGGGTGGCAAGGCAAGTGCAGACCCAGCACCACCAACACCAGTAGGGCAGCCTGCACAATGCTAGGGTGGCACACTTGTCCTCCAGCAAGAGCAGCACCTGTGACCTTCAAGCACAGTGTAATTGGGAGATTGCTTGGTATGTGAGTGTGTATGTGTGTGTGTGTGTGTGTGTGTGTGTATTTTGTTGTTGTTGTTAAAGTTTTTACTAGAAGGCACATGTGCTTGCCAGAGAGGAGAGAGAGAGAAAGACAGAGAGAGGTAAAGTGAGAAATCACCCCCCCTCCCACCTTATTGGGAGGAATGGCCACACTGCAATTCCTCTTCCCCATTCTCCTCCTGGGATTGGGGCCTGCATGCACATATACCTAGCATGATTTTCAAGATGCCAGGTCTGGGATTTGAACCATGGTTGGCCATGTGGGCATCTAGTGCCTTAACCACTATGCCACCTGCTGGACCTTGCGTGTGTATGTTTTAATGCCACAGGATATGTGTATGTATGAGAGAAAAAGTAAGAGAGAGTTAAAACACTCCTCACTGGGGCCTGGTCATGGCAATCCCTTTCCCTCCATTTCTCCATTTTGCTGGAATCCTGAACATGCACCACATGCCCAGCATGTTGTACAAGCCTCCAGGGCTGGGCTTTGAACTGTGGTGAACCATGTGGGATCCGTCTGCACAACACTTAACCACTGCACTACTGAGCTGGCCCATGGGCCTGATAGTGTTACCCCAACCCCTGAGAAGTCTACATTTGGGCACATTCTTTTGGAGGAGGAAATGTTCCATGTAGTTAGGGCAGAATGAGCATGGGGGTCCCTCTACCTGCTAAATGGAAATTGACTTTCAGGCCCAGCTAAGCTGTCAGATCATTAATTCATCAAACACTCATTATGAGTTTTCCCTGGAGAATAAATTATTTCAGGACAGAAGCAAAGGTTGGGCCAAGCCCCACTGCACAGTGATTAAGGGAGCTAGATCCCATGGGACTGACTTGGTGGTTCAAGTCCCAGCCCTGATAGTTTAAGAAACATGAGCGTGTGCATGTGTGTAACCAGAATCCTGACAGAAGTGAGAAATGGTGGAGAAGGAATTGCAAAGATTATACATCTTCCTTGAGGAGGCGTGAGAAGGACGGTGATCACTATGTATTTTCTGTGAGTCTAAAGTTCTTCCAGGTTTAACACCCACCACACAAGTCAGTGGTTGTTAGCGTGTAGTTGATATAACTATGTCAGAGGTCAGTCATCTTACCCTTTAAACATAACCTTTGAGAATCAGTGATATTTGTCACATACACGGAGCTCTAAGAGACTAATGCACATATATTAAGGGGAGGAAGACACTCCTTGGCTTCTAAAATGCAATCTGTTCTTTTTGTTTGTTTGTTTGTTTTTGAAGTTGAACATTTGAACCAGAATAAAAACCCTTTTACTAAACTGAAAATAATGTAAACATCTACAAGAGGGGAACAGTTTTAGTAACAGGTAACAAAATAAAAATGATTATTATGCAGTTACGAAGGTTCTCACTAAGGAAATTCTAAGCTACATCAACATTTGCAGAATCCAAACATGTATACTCCACAACCGCCAGTGTGTGAAACAGATGTAGGTATGGTTGAGCCTGGAACAGGATGAGTGAATGAAAAGCGCTGGGCAGGCTCCGTGCCACAGGGGTAATGTAATGCTCAAGAGAAGCGGGATCCCACTTGGCAACCACAGTTTGAATCCCTGGTCAGGTCAGCCTGAAGCAAACCAGAAACATGCACAGTGCCCAAGATCCGATGGGGCAGAGGAAGGAGAATACGGCACAAGCTGACCCTGTGGAGGGTGCTCATCTCTCCCCCCCCTTCACTTCCTCTTTTTTTTTCACTTTCACATGTGTATTAAGATGCTCTATCATGAATAAAGAAAAGAGGTAAGGTGATGATCACAGTTTAAAAAAGAAAAACAAAAATGAATTAAGTTACCATATTACTATGCTGAGAAGATAGATGAGTTTTGATTATTTGTTCTCTTCCTTATTTCCTGTAAGTTTTCCTTAATGGGAATTTCATAATATTATGATAATATTATGACAATGATATGGCATGAAGCTCCAAGTGATATTTTTAAAGTATCAGATATGAAAAAAAAATTTATAACGTATAGTAATTTTGTTCTTTTTCCAATAAATAAAGTAGTCTAAGTCATTCTGGAGGCAACTATGCATTTCCCTCATTATCAGTGTAATGACGTACACTTCTGATGCTTACTCAAAGGCCCGAGGAAGCAGAGTTGCTTTGAATTATTGAAAGCTCATGTTATCATGAGCATTGTCTCTGGTTAGTTCAAGAAAACTGGCTGGCATGAAACTCTCAGCTATTCTTCACTCATAAGAACTTTATTGAAGGCTCCTAATATCTCATTTCCATTGAAAAGACAACCCAGCCAACATGAACTTTTTATAACATTCAAAGTTTGTTAATACTTCTTTGGGGCCATCATCTACTTAAAATTGCTAGGAACTCAGCAAGGTGTGTGTGTGTGAGTGTGTGTGTGTGTTCATTATAATCTCCATGAGACTTTGTTATACTTCCTGGGAATTGCTTTTCATAGCATCTTGTATGTAGTAACAAGACATGGGGGAAAAGGTCAGATGCAATTGTTAGTGAGAAAGGCGAGCTTCTGGTTGGAATTCTGACCATATCCCAAAGACACTGTGTCTGTCTTCTAAATCACCTTTTTGTTATCCTTATTTGCGCTTATTTTGATCTTGCAATGGTGGGCTGTTAGTAATAGATACTGTTCTTAGATATCCTAAAAAGACAATTTTCCATGGTAAGTAGTCATAATCAATGTCCTAAAACTTCCTGATGTGTGAATATACCTCCTCACCATTAAAAGTCAAAATATCTCCAAAGTTACTCCTATTTAGTGATGCTATCTTGATGGATAAACCCTCTTTAAAGCTATCTTTAAGAGTTGACATTGATCTTTTCAAACATGTTTCAATTATTTATTATTGTTTTAAAAATCTTCCCAAAAAGGCTTAAAACAATAATCATCTCATTATCTCCAGGGTTTCTGATAGTCAGGGATTTGTGAAGGGCTCAAGTGGGTGGTGCAGGCAACAGTCTCACATGGGTTTGCAGGCAGAGGAGCCTGAGGCTAGAACAGTAGGAGCTAGAGTGCCTGAGAGCTTGCTCTGCATAATGCTCAGCTCATGTAGTCTCAGGACTCTTCATGGCTACTCCACGAGGACTATTTGGGCTTCCTAGACTTCAGAGCAGTCAGTCTGCTTGGATGGCGGCCAAAGGCTTTACACGAGTCACTCCCAGTGAGCAGAGTAGAAGCTGTACTGAATTTTCTAACCTAGCCTCAAAGTCATTACAACTCTTTATTGGCCAACAGAGTCATAACAGCTTGCAGATTTCAAAGACAGTTGACATAGACCCTACCTCTCAATGGGAGGGGTGCCAGGATGGGAGATGTTGTGGCTATCTTTGGAAAATACCATCTGCCACAAGGTGAAATATCTATCATTACATTTTGTGTGATGAGAAGTCATTTTAATTTGAATTGGAATGCAGTTTCCTGCCATCCCTGGCAGAAGAAGGCTAATTTTCTAGTCAGTGCACTCTTTTGTAATAATCTTAAACTATTTCTGGTTAGAGAAGGATTAGCCTGCCTGTTGTGGTTCTGGAGAATGCTATTTGGTACACACATCTAAGCCATAGAGGGAAGGGAACGATAAAGCTATGCCTGAAAGATCAAGGCAATTGTACTTCTGGTCCTGGTATTTCGAACCTGGCCGATAAGAAGAATGCAGACTTGTAAACCATTTTCCACACTGGAACTTAACTAGTAACCCAAATATTGTCCAATTAATATTTAGAACTTTAAACTGTGAAAAGCACTTCCATAGTTGTTGGGTTTGTTTTCAATAGCTACCTTACAAAGGCACTGTCTTTATCTGAATGAGGATGAGAGAGGTACATGGGGATCAAGTGACATAGGTTCCATGGCTAGCTAGTGGCAGAGGGCATGAGTAGGAACTCAGGCTCCACAGCTGCAGGCTAGGGTGCACTCCTACTTAGCATTATAGAGCAGATATAAGTATCTCTGTACCTACAAGCCATAAGTCAAGTCTCTCTTTTCTATACACCACAAAAGGCATCTTATCCTTCAAAGTGTGGTTATAGTCCACTTCCCCTCTAATGAAGGGAAAGGTGAAGGAAAAGTCCTGAGGTTCAACTGTCTCAAAGGCTTCAATGTAGGTCACAAACCTTGGAAACATTGCTGATTCTCAGATTTCTTTTCTAGTTTTATTGATCTATTTTGTTTTCTGTGAGAAATACAGAGACAGAGACAAAGCACCTCCAACAGGGTCTTTTTGATGCTGCAAACATCCCCCTATTCAGCTTCAGCAAGTCCTGGATTATGGGCATACATATGCCAGAGTATCAGGACAGTTGACATATGTGAACACAGAACCTTCCCCTGTTGGTCAGCCTTGCAGCAAGTCACATCTTACTGCTGCACCACCAACCAGACCCATCCGTGTTTGATGTGCACTATACAAAGAATGTTATTAATGGATTGTAAAAACCTGAGTGGAAATATTATTACTGTATTGTGAATACAAGGTTTGCCAGTCATTTAGAATCACTTTCTAAGCTACTTACTCTAATTATAATATACCAAATGAAATTAGGATGAATTTTAACTGCCTTTATAATACTAAAAATTGTACGTGATGAGAGAGGCGTGGTAAACTTGCTGAAAAGTGCTCACAATTTATGAGTTAAAACCTAGCTAATTATCTCATTGAGTTATAATCATTTCAATAATAAACTAAGAAATTTTGGGTTAGAGGTGATCTCTCAGTGCAGAAATGTGGCAGTACCCACCGACACTCCATCTATCTCAACCTAAAAAACAACAAACATGGAAGTCAGCCACAGACAGGCTACAAAGCCTTTCTCTGCTTTCTTCACTTGAAAGGCTTTGTATTAACAGATAGTTATAATATATCATGGCTTGGAACACATTCAAATCAACCTTATTTAAAAAAAATAAATCACAATAGCTATGATCCCATAAAAGAGTTCAGTATGTGGACTCTTCTACGCCAGCTATCTGCAGTCAACTGGGATCTGCTGTTGCCAGAAAATCATGCAACATCTATGGTTGAAAAGACAGCTGTGCATTTGAAACTCTTGCCCATAAACATTTAAGAGACAAATGGTATATCAAGCTGTTATATAAATGGCATTGTGTCTACACTCCCTTACAGTAATAAACATATCATTTGTCTTGCTTGTTGCAGGAGGAACGTTCCATTTTGCTTTTTCTCACTACAGCTTATTCCTACCCTCTCAACATCGATTACAAATTCCTTTTTTACTTCTGGCTTTTGTTTAGTTTCTTTCCACCATTATTTACTTCTCTGTTTAACTTATCTTTCATTTTCCAGATTATTTTTCCATTAAATGTCAATTGTGAGGTAAAGAATTTATGTTTAAAGTTGAGAATAACTGCCCAAAACAGAGACATTAGTCTAGAAGCACGTGTGATCTACATAGGTAACATAGTACATATATACACAAGAAAGACCAAAAGAGGCCCACTACGTGATAAAAAAAAATAGTATTATGTAAAGTGTCTAAAGGCTAACAGGATGCTGTTTGTGATTCGTCTCACAAGGCGGTCATGAAAAGCTAAGTGTCAAGTAAGGTGTCAGAAGGATGGTGGCATTTCAAAAGTAAAAGGAAGAAAGAACAAGTACAATACATACGAGCTGATGGCAAATAGATGAGTGGGTTTGGTTGTAGTGTTTGGTCTCCTAAAGGTCAAGAAAAGAATTATGAGTCCTAGCAATAAATTCTCCAACAAGTTTCACAAAAATTTGTCATGACTTTCATTTTCTGTTTCTTTTTTCCTTTTCATATACTGAACTATCTGAATGCATATTGTAAATTGCCTCCACATCTTAGTTACTATTTTTTATTTTTATCCAGGCAACCTGGCGGCATTTCTTGCTGATCAACAGAGTCCTCTGAGGTCACCAATCACCCGACTTAGAGTATTTGTATTTTGAGTTCCTGAGCTAAGCCTCGCCTGTTCTAGACATTGCTCAACACCATTTCCTTGACTTCATCTTCAGACCACTGAAATGCTTACTTTCTTTTCTAATCTGATGCCTGCCAAAGTCATTCGAAACAAGCGGTCCTCTCATGTCCCTAATGTATGAATGGTAGTTCTCTTCAGAAGTTCAGTTGGAGTCTTGTGCTTTTCCTCAGGTGCTCTGTTCTTTCCAACCAATAACTCCCAAGATCCCACTCATTACATGCTTGCATTTAATTTTCCCAGTGCAGTCTTCAGCCCAATATTTCTTACTGAGTATAGCTTGTTGTCACACAGATTTCTTGCCAATAATAAGTGAAATATAACCACAGCCAACTTCATTGCAGAATCCCTATCCTCAATTCACAGCAAACACCCACTTTCATGTCATTTTGTTTGGCTTTACTGATGATGAGGATAATCTCTTGCATCCTTATGTCCTTACTCAAGGGAGGCCACCTTTAGGTTTTCTCATTTCTTCATTCTGCCAAGTCCCTATATTTCTTTCTCCTTTGAATGTCTTAGACATGTTCCTTACTCTATTCCTAACACCACTGTATTCATCCAATCTCTAACATATGCACAACTATCCTAGAATATTCACTGTCTCCCTGGTTTCCATCCTTTTGTTCGCCTAAGTTCAACCTTCCCACATGTGAGCAACTTGCTGTTATCTAACTCCCCAGACTCATCATAACATGTGTGCTCCAAAAATGCTGGAGGCTGATATTTCCGGTAACTTGAGACTACATCTTCGATGCATTGTATTTTTTCTTCTTTTTCCTCACTGCCTGAAATATTGTTTCAAATCAAACTATCATCTCCTTTGTATTTAAATTTTTCTTGGCAATTGTGATCTTCGGAAAAAAATTGAGTAATATTCCGACGAAAAGGTCTTTACAGATTTAAGCAATTCTACTTTTTTTTCATGAGGCCTCACAGTTACTTTTTATCTGATTTTTATTGTCTGCTTAACTTGGCCTCTAAACCCACAGGGCAGAAATTAGGTATAAAGCATTCAGTTGTGAGAATAGCGTCGGCATTTAGTCAATAATACACTGCCTACTTTCAGCTCCGGCCTCCCAAAGTGAATGAGAAATCCCACACAGAAAAGTCTGTACGGAAAAGCTACACCATGGCCACAAGGATATTGTGCAGATCGTATCATCACTCAGGTCACATGACAAATTCTTTTTCTAAAGGAGAGTTCACACACTCAGAGAAAAAAAAGTACATCTAAAATTATAGTGTTGGCATAGCTCAGGTCAAATTATATCAGTTGTTTCTAGTAACTATATAAACAGAACCATAGAATCTTGAGTAGCTTATAATTAAAAGACTTCTAGGGACTTGATCTGTATAAATACAGAGACTGTAAGTATTCTGTTTATATAGGTTTTTTAAAAATAGAAGTTAGCTGACGCACAAACATGGTTAAATGTGTACACAAACTGCTCACTTCTTGGTGCATAGCTATTGTTTGATTACGAAAATAAAATATCTCTAATGAAATAATTTCCTGAGTATATGCTCAAATTAACTGGCACAGTGCTCTCATTATAACATGTAGGGAATTACAGAAAGCAGAAATAAAAATCGCACAAAATCCAGTTCTCGAATGACTTCTCAGCTTCTCTTTTTAGACTGGGAGATTCAAATGTTTTCATTCTTTTTCCTTCTACTCTTTCCTAAACAAATTTCACCACTTTAATTGCTTACCCACTGCAAAGCGTTTGTGGAGCTCTGACACCATATCACATTCATTCATTCACTGAATATTGATTATATATCTATCATGTGATTGATACCATTTTAGGTATTTAGAACACAATAATGAGGCAATGAAAATCCTCTCATGTGAAGTTTTCTTTCTAGAGGGCAAAAACAAACAATAAATGAAATGAAGAAGAAATTAACTGGGTAAGAAGGAGGAATACTCAGGATGGGGATGGGGTAAAAGAGCACAGTAGGTCTCATTAAGGTGATATTTAAGCAGACTCGAAAGACATAAGGACATTGGTTATCTATGGAAAGAACATACCCAGCAAAAGTACAGCAAGTGCAAAGGTCCTGGGGCAAGATCAGGTCAAGTGGGTTTATGAACAGCAAGAAGACCAGTTGTAATTGAAACATAATGAACAAGAGGGTGGGAAATTTTAGGAGAAAGAAGGCAAGTAAGAAAGAGTCAAATCACATGGCACACAGTGGGCTGTTGCAAGTATTTCGTATAATACTGTATGGGAGATGAAAATCAATTATGAGATTTTGAGCGGATCTGTCTAGACATGATTGTACAAATCTTTTTAAAGTCTACATACTTATTTCTTCCATAAGAGAGAGACAGACAGAGACTCTAAAGGGTCTTCACATGATGATCCACCCCTATCAGCCAGCTCTGATTATGGGCTTGTGTGAGCCCAGTAAGCTCAGGGAGGTTCCAGAATGTGAACCAGGCAGCTTTCTACGTGAGCCCAGGCAGTTGCATTACCACAGTGTCACCTCCAACCCCTAATCTATATTTTAAAAGATCATTTTGGCCAGTGCATTGAGATAGGTTCCAGGGGATCAAGGGAGGAGACTAGGATGATTTAGAAGGCTGTTATAGTCAAGAGATGATAATGGCCCATACCAGGGTGGTAGCAATGGCGGTGGAAGTGGTAGAATTCAGTATAGATTCTGAAAATCAAGTCAATAGCATTTTCTGATAGACTAGATGTGAGATATGAAAGAAGATAAGAGAAGATCATTTCAAGTTGTTTGGATCTGGGCAACTGAGTTGGGGAAAACTGTCAGCTGAATAAATTGGGAGAGGGTAGATCAGAAATTCACTTTAGGACATGTGAAACCAAACGATTCATTCACACAACCAAATTCGGTAGCAGTTATAAATGACAAGTCCCAGAAATGAAACTGCCTTTGCAAGTCATCCCCCTACACACTCTGCAATTCACCAGAAGTTTCAGTCATAGGAAGGGCACTGAGTGAGAATTAGAATGTCCGCAGTGGGCTCATGAGTCAAAGAGATGTTTAGAGAGTTATTTTTGGTGTTTTCAAGGCAAAGGGTAATGAGAGAGAGACGGAGAAGGAAAATATAGTAGTTGTTTAAAAGAAAAACTGGACTCAAGGTTTTTATTCTGTCTCACCTTTAGGAAAAAGAAAATTTGCAATTATAACAAATTAGCTGAATCATCTGCACTGGGCTGTGATTCAGACAAATCAATGCTAGACAGGTCTCTTGAAAGAGGTCCTCTTTAGTCAGAGGAAATGACAGTGATTAAGAGCCAGCCAGGGAGGATGGTATCCAGGGTGAGAGATTACTTCTTTTCACAGTTACACTAACTAGATATTGCTTTCTTTCTTTGCTAGTTTCAGGCTTTTGTGGGTGGAAAATGAATTGAGATGAAGGAACAAGATTCATATTAGGCAGGTAAATGTTCTAAGAGAAGTTTGCCCCATTTATTTTCAGTCAGACTAGACGTGAGTACACAAAAACTTTTCTTACCTGTTTGTAGATGAGTAATAATTTTGACACATCCCTGCGTGCAACAGGAAACGTTAATTATTGCTTATGTGGCTCATGGGTTGTATTAGTGATGGGAGGAAAAACACTATCAAGCACGACCCTTGCTCTCAACATCATTGTGGGCTTTCTGCAAGCTTATAAGAAGTCTCGATGTTTCTTAAAATAATCTGAGTGTGTGTGCATCAGACAACTTGCAATGAACATGAGGTGGCATTAGGCTATCTATATGTTTGACTAAAGGAACCACTAGATACTCGATTTTTAAAATGAGGAGTAAAGATGCCAGCAGTTGGCACGGTGGTTACGATGCTTGACTCCCACAAGGCCAACTGTGTGTGGTTTGAGTCCCAGACCCAGTGGCTTGAAAATCACACCAGACACTGGTGCGTGCATGCCCAAAATCCAGAGAGAAGAATGGAAGAGAAGGGACTGAAGCATATGGCCATCCCCCATTGGGGGGGGGGTGATTTCACACTTTCTCCATCTCTGTCTCTCTCCAGCAAACCCATGTGCTAGATGGCAAAAACCTAAAAAAACAAACACACAAACAAAAAAAAAAAACAGGGGAGTAAAACCTTTTTTAATGTCAGTGGGCGACAGATAGCTGAACTATTTACTTTTAATGTTGAGACCAGTCATCATTTTTACACAGCATTTTCCTACATCACAGGATTTAAAATATTAATCTCCTACTCCAGATAACTATTTAAGTTGTTTATAAGTCATTTTGTCTATTAAAGCATCACAAATAGTATCAGTATTAGTGAGGTCAGGCTAACAATGATACGATAATAAATAATCCTCAAATCTCAGTGCCTTAAAACAGTAAAAGTCAAATTTTATTTGTATTACACATCAAATATGGTAGTAAATTCTCTTCCAGAGCCACTCAGAGACCAAAGTGTGAAACATTCAGCCCCCTCGGGAATTGAGAGGCTGCTACATTGAGCAGAGTTCTTACTGCCTTAGCCTGAGAGTGCTTCATACCACTTCCCTTCACAGCCCATAGGCCAGAGCTAATCATAGCACCCCTATTAAACAGCAAAGAAAATGGAAAATATAAGAAATCTTTGGTGAGCCCTTATACCATCTTTGGTTTATTTTTAAGGAAACAGAAACACAATAATATAACTTAGGGATAGGATCTCAGTGACCCAAGACATGATTCTTTAAAACACAGAAGTCGATGAAAAAAAAATGAAAAATAAGAACTTTTAAGTTCCTAATAAACATCAGAGAAAAGAGCTTATTCAAGTCAGTATCTCCACCCAGGAGAGGCCCATTATGAATCTTGCGTCTCTAAGGAGCCAGATCAGAGTAAGTTAAACTGAGCCAGAGCACTCCCCAGCAGACAGCAGCACCAGCAATTACTTCGTTCATGTGCCCAGAAGGAACTGAGTTGGCCTAGTCAGGTAGGGAGCCCTTACCATTAGACTTGCCATACAGTCTTCCCAGCCTTTTCTTTGAGAATGCATAATTCAGGAAACAAGGCAGAAAAAGTTTCTTCCATTCTGTGAAGTCAAGTTTTATCATGGAAGTGGGAGGCAGAAGAGCTTTCTCTATGTTATTAATCGATCGAAGCATTACAGAATCAACGATGGTGATGGATGGTTTACAGCCCAGCCCATCCTCCTATAGCATCCTCAAAGAAATCTAAGGCTTTGTTTAGAATATTTCCTTCTCCACTCAGGACAATAATCTTTTCAAGTATAACATTCCAAGAAAAGCCCAGTTTCCCCATCACCTACTGCTAGCCACAAAAATCTAGAAAGAATAAGTCAAAACATAAAAAGAGATTGAAAATTGAATCCAGTGTGATATTCCAAGAGTTTAAAATCTGGCCATCCTTCACAAATTTGCATTCCAGGGATTTATTTTTAACATTCATTATCTTCCTTTGGGATCAAGATAAAGCTGTTAAAGAACTATGGTGTGTGTGTGTGAGTGGGTGTGTGTGTGTTATTTCTAATGACCAACTGTATTTAGTCCCTCTATAAGGTCAAAGGAAGCCTCTTTTCCTTCCCATCTGGCATATTTCTTACAAAGAACACACTGATATAAACATACATATTCTTCTTGTGTACTAGGTCTTGTCCTTGGACTGATTCTGGGTTAGTCAATGGGCCCTCACATATGATTCAGAGGGAGCCGTGCCATGTGGGACCACACATTATCCATTTGTAGAATGCATTCTCTCTACCAGGCATTATTTATGTGCTGTGTAGGATACAAAGTTGGATCAAACACAGACTTGACTCACAGAGTCGTTTCAGTCCAATAGTTTATCACTTGCTTGTATCCCATCTTTCTGAAGACAGAGAAGAAAAAAGTAAGCTGTATTTCTATATCACTGCTTGTGGAGGCAACTAAAGTACGTAAAACAGCAGAAAATTGTTATGGATAGCATGCAGCAAGAAGAGACAGAGGGGTGGAGGATAGAAGGAAGAAAAACAATTTGCATTGGCTCAGACAGTTTATGCCTTTAAAGAAGAGCCAAGACACTCCTCCCTCTGCTTCAGTTCTACCATCACCCGTAGCCAGTGGGTGCCCCAATCAGCATGATCGAAATCACCCATTCCAAAAGGATCAAACCCCAATTCCCAAACTACTTCCTTCAATTTTAATGGTGTTTTGTTTTGTTTCCATTTTTCAGAGAGAACCTCTTTCTATGCCAAAATCCTCCTACCTCAACCTCCCAAGGAGCTGGGGCTACAGGCGTGCACCACCACAACCAGCTTTTTTCTTTTTTTCTTTTTTTTTACAGCCAGCTTTTTAGGGTGGGCCAGGAATCAAATCTGATCTTCCCAATGGCTTCAGTCTGATGAGTAGAGGTCAACTAGTGGGCATTGCTGAGGCTCAGCCAAAGTTTCTTATTCTTTAAGTGTTTTCAATATTTATCACAGGCTTGAAACTGCAGACATAGCTTGTTCTTCTCCGTCAGCCCCCAAACCTAATCACTCTGTCCAGTATTACTATACACTATTTGTCACTTTCTATTAACATTATCTTAATAGAGTCCTCATCATCGTATACTTACCCTGCTGTCATTGTTTCTGTTTGGCTTTCTAGCTTTCATTCTGTCACCTCCACAACACTATTCATGATTTTTGCTGACTTTGTTGAGATGTTAGGATTTATTGAGATAATGAAAATTTATGGTACTTCTTGTTAAAAAATGTTAACATTCAATATTTTGATGTAATTACTGAAAGCCCATCTTATAGCTTGCATTTTCAAAAGCATAAGGGGATTCAGGATGGAATATGACTATCACAGTAGTAATGATTTCTTACTCTTAATCTCTGCCAATTATAAGATTATAATTGAGTTGATTCCAGCATCTAAGCCATATTTTATATTTACCTCATTATGCTTTGGAAAGAGACTAAGAGTACCCAGCCATTCCAAGGTTTTGGTAATGTGCTTCAATATCCATAAATCAACTCCCATATCCCACAATTTCAGCTAGTTTATTTTTCTAATTAATCATTAACCTCAACTAAAACCAGTCCCAGAAGTTCTAAAATGTGTGTTCTGTAACACGTTGAATTACAATGTTTGCCAGTGAGATTCTGAAAAAATAAAATGAATGATATATTAAATGTAGTAATCACACAAACATCTACTCAACGGGTAAATTTTTACAGAAATCTAAAACTGAGTATTCTTTTGGAGCAAAATCATAGTATATTTTAGCTGGATTGTTGACTGGCTAATGAAAAATCATCAAAGTCTCCACTGACACTTTTGTTGTGGTTAGTCAAATGTTTATAGGGTACTCAAAGAAACTGAGTCATTCCCCAAAAAAGACCCTGTCAGGGGTCTTTTTTAGCACATTTGTGGCATGGCAATCTGTGTTAGTAGACACATTTTAGAATGAAATAGTCAGATACATGTCTAATATATAAATGCTTGAATATCTGTCTAAGGAGCAAAAACTATAAAACCTTTCAGTATTTCAGTAATACAAATAACTGACAGGTCTAATTCAAGCTTACATTCACACTGTCCATGAAAAGAGCTTACCAAAAGAAATTAATAGTATGATGATGAAGAAACTGACAGTGTTTAAAAAGAACCAGTAGCATTTATTGCATTTGGTAATTATAGATTATAATTTATTTATAGCTTATAAACAGTGGTATACCACTTTTTCCCAGCACTTACCACTGTATCTGGCACAAAGGCTCAGTAAATTTTTGGGGAATGAGTCAGCTTCTTTGTGTACACTACAAATATTGAAAGGATCCATTCATAAGTAACAGGTAAATCATTATAGCCAATCTTAAAACAAAATACACAGCAACAACAAAAAAACCTTGTTAAGCTTTGATGAATAACTGATGGCCTGCTTTACTTTATGGGTTTTAAAAATAACTTTTCATATATTCAAAATTCATACTTCTCACCAAAACAAAGAAGGTTTACACTTGATTACTTAGATTTTTAGCTTTTCTAAGCTGAATTGTTTTAATTTGGAAAACACAATACTTTTCCTGAGAAATGCCCAGACCAACTCATAATGTGGAGTGGTTAGTTTTAGAGCCATCTTTTCATCTTGAGTGGGTCACAGGATCTTTTTAGCACATCTACTTATTTTGCTTCCTCTTAGATCAAGCCAAGTACTTGCCTTTTAATTGTTCTTTTTTTGGTCTGAGCACTTATTAATTGTGCATGTGTATATGTGTGTATCTGTATATAAATATACTCATAAATATTATTCATAACTATATATTTTCAAATATATATGTATATACACATGTATTTATGAATATAGTTATATATACATACTATATATACATACACACATGTGTGTATGTTTATGTGTGAAGGGGTAAGAACATATATAAAAAGGGGAGGGAGGGAAGAGAGGGAGAAAGAGAATAAATCAGAAAACTATCAGATTTTAATAAAAAAAGTTTGCATTACAGTTTAAACATAAATTACTCTTCATTCATTTTTTTTTTTTTTTTTGGAGAGGTTTTTCGCTATAGGGCGCGTGCGCTCGCCAGACAGACAGAGAGAGACATAGAGACAGAAAGCGAGAAATCACCCCCCAGGGGGGATGGTCACGCCGCAATCCCTTCTCCTCCATTCTCCTCTCGGGATCTTGGGCACGCACGCACACGCGCCCGGCGTGAGTTGTAAGCCACCGGGTCTGAGACGTGAACCGCGGTTGACTACGTGGGAGTCCAGCGACATAGCCATTACGCTAACTGCTGGTTCCCTCTTCATTCATTTTTATGAACCCATATTTATAAGCCTTGTTTATTCAGAAAAATGCTTTTTGTCCCTACTGTCTTGTTTTATTTGTGTGTTGTAAAAATAGAAGATGTAAGAATATAATCTCTATAATTTTATAAAGTGGATATTGACTCATCTGTCAGTTCTTTTCAGCAAGAGCATTAACAGGTCTAAAATTGTTCTCGACTTTTTGGGTCCATTAATGATTTTGTGAATACTGAGCTCTCCTCTTACAGTAGAAAACACCTTTCTGGCTCAGTACCCTGGAACATTACCCCAATCCAGCCATATAATATTGCTGGTAGTTGGGGGTGGATATTTAGAATAAGTGAAACCATGGCTGCTTTTAACACATTTCCAGGTTGTCTCAATGAATGCAAAGTCTTGTGCATACACAGAAGACACTTATGGAATAAACAAGAGGCTTATTTATAATTATTACCCTTGTCTCAACCCAAACACTGAGATATCTTTTAGTCACATAAGACATGTGTTGATGTTAGACATTTTGAACTGTACTGCATCTGAAGACTAAACTGTGCATTTCTTTTGTTCATGGGAATCAACAGGAGGCATTCAAAATGGATCACACAGGAAGCATTTTTGTGGGTGGCCTTGGAATTGGGGCCAGCACGATTCCCTCACATCCACATGCTGGACCTCAAGGGCAATGACACAACAGTGTTCCTGCTGTCCACGGTGGCAGGGCTGCCAGCCAGGCCTCTCTCCAGCCCACAACTCCATCCATGCCAACCAGGAAGATGTGATTAGTGGGCAGTCTGGGATCCCTGTGAAAAGATGTACATTTGCGGAGTGTGGGAAGAGTTGCAGAGAGAAGATGACGTTTTTAATCAGGGTATGGAGCAAGAAGTAAAGATTTGGGTTTGGAGCCATTTAGGCTCTTAACAATGTTTGGAAAGGGGACTGTGTTTAAAACCATGATGGTACTCTCAAAGGGTGTTTTGAAGGGTATCCTCCTGAAATAAAATATATTTTATTTCACTTATTTAATTAAATTTAATTTACTATAGTCAATAAGATAATAATAATGCTGAGCTATATGGTAAAAACTTTGGAAATTAAAGATCTTAAAGAAAGATCTTAAGATGCCTTCAATAACATGCTTAACATATGAACAGCCTCTGTCTTTGGCCACTGGTGGTGGTGCAGAGGTTATGTGAAACTCCTTAATGGTGAAGCTGTATGGGAAGGTATCAGGTTTGCATCCCCAGGTCTCCCTGTACAAGCTGGATGTATACTCATGCCATGATCTTGGCTGGCTGAGGCCAGGAATAGATCACGCACTGTTGGGGGTCCCTCTCACCCGGAAGAGATAAACTGATAACTTAAAAAATATACATAGGCATTCATCCTTAAAATAGAGGCATTGGTCCAACAGGCTTCATCTGTCTTCATCCAGGGGGGAAAAGTGTAAAAATTCAGTTCTACTAAGATGGGAAAAAATTATATTTTGAGCACAAAAGAGAGCCTATCTATGTAGAGATTATCAGTGTCTGTGGAAATGGCCACCATCGTGATTCAGGGACCAGCCAGTGTGATTTGTATCATGAAAGGCTCCTGGGGCCTGGCCAGCTGGTTTGCCAGCCTGGGGCTAGGGCTCCTGACCAACTCAGTTTTGCAGCCTGACATAAGCTTCTCAGGCAAGAATGCTTGCTGTGAAATTCAGCGCCCCTGCTGTTTGCCCCATCAAAGAGGCTACTAGGCTTAAATAGCAGAGGGGTAATAAAGAGTGAGAAGGGGTGGTAGCATCTGACCCAGTCTTGATGATTTCTCCAAAAGAGGCATCCACTACGTTTCTATGTTTTTCTGTCTATCTTGAAAATTTTGCATTTTTACAGAGAGCAAATACACAGAATTAAAACGTGTGCGTAAGTTTTATAAAATCTGGGTATCTTTATATCTTGTCATTGTTTACCCTACTTTTGAAACACTACCTTGGGCCTGTAGGGACCTAAGGTGAGAGTAAAGGCAAAGGGAGCAAGTTCTAACTTGAGAGCAAATGCACGTTCTTTCTTTGCTAGTATTTTACATGCTTTCTTCCTATCTCTCTTGCTCTGCTTCGGTGTTGCCAGGTACAGATGCTGGATAGACTGATCTGCCACGCTGGAGACCCAGCTCACATTAACATGTGTCTTGTTTCTGCCCTTTCCTCTATCTCAATACAAAAATACATGTTTTATTTTGTAGGAGGCAGAATTAACTTATTCTCAGGTCAGCCACCAGCCTGAAGAGATGCAAAAAAAGAAAACTATTTCCTAGATGATCACAGATAACAAGCAAACACAAATCAAGAAAGTGAGAGTTTGCAGCCACCAGGTAAGAATGGACCACAAGGCAAAAGGTGAGTGCTCCCCTCCTTGCTGTAGGTACCTATGCTACCAAAAAGGATTTTATTTTTCCTCTCTGCCGTAGGGAAATGGTTTGGTCTACCAAGGGGGAGTTTTGTTTTGTTTTGTTTTGTTTTTGAGAATAGGGTACAGTAAAAAGGAGAGGTAAGGATTTAACGTTCAAATCCAAGAATGGCTGGTATACTGTACTTTTCTCACTCTCCCTCATTGTGAGAAGGGTCTGACACCCTGCACGACTCAACACACTTGTACCTCAGTCAGGTCAAAAAACACACAGGTGTCTCTCACTTTTAGACATAGCCTTTTGGACCCATTATGGCAGATGGGTTGTAAGCCAACACATAAGATGCTTGGTCTATGTCATGATACCTAAAGCAGCAAAAAGTAAGAGAAACTTTCCGCAGTAGTCACTTATTTACTAATAGGTCCCCCAACTGTGATTTTTCTTTTTTTTTTTTATTTTCTTGGAAAGTTGGTTTTTTTTTTTTTTTTTTTTTTTTGCTATAGAGCACGTGCACTCACCAGACAGAGAGAGACAGAGAGACAGAAAGCGAGAAATCACCCCCCAGAAGGGATGGCCACACCGCAATCTATTCTCCTCCATTCTCCTCTCGGGATCTTGGGCACGCACACATATGCGCCCGGTGTGAGTTTAAGCCAACGGGTCCAGGACTCGAACTGCAGTTGACTACGTGGGAGTCCAGCGACATAGCCATTACTCTAACTGTTGGTCCCCCAACTGTGATTTTTCTAGTGAGTGAGAAAAGTCAGCTGTGTCAGCCACAAAAATCAGTGCGGTTTAAAACTCCCAGGAATAAGAATAGACACTATAAAAAAAAAATATATATATATATATATATATATATATATATATATATATATATATATATATATATATATATATATATACACCTTAGCCCAGCCAGGTAGCACAGTTGAAGCAAAATGAACTGCAATGCTGAAACTCACATGGACAATTGCAGGCCCAGATCCCAGGATGGCTTGAAAACACACCAGGGAAGTGTATGCCCAAATCCTGATGAGCTGAAAGCCAGGGAAGGGAAATTGGGGCATGAGGAGACTCTGTCTGAGTTTTTCTCTCTCTCAATCTCTCTCTCTCTCTCATATGCATTTGCTTGCTAACATGAATAAAAATAAAATAAACTTCAAAAATTTCTTTTTTTTTAGATTTTTGCTATAGGGCACATGTGCTCTCTGGAGAGACAGAGAGAAAGATAGACAGAAAGTGAGAAATCACCTCCTAGGAGAACTTCTCCTCCATTCTCTTCTCGGGATCTTGGGTATGCATGTATATGCACCTTATGTGAGTCTCAAATCACCAGGTCTGGGACTGGAACAATGGTCAGCCGTGTGGAAGACCAACACCTTAACCACCATGCCACATGCTGGTCCATAAAAATACCCTTAAAACCACCTTTGAACCATTTTACAGGACTTAGACAGGACAGACTAGGCCTTGACCACACAATGAAATACAAGTGGGTTCAGAAGAGTATCATCTGCCCTACTGTATTCCTCCTTGGGCACTTATTTCCTACAGAGCAAGTGCTTATGGTCAATGCACAGCTTGGTTAGCCTTTTACTGCTTTACCGTGAAATATGCAGTAGAATAACAACCAATATGCTCAAAGATACTGAAAAATCTAAGTCTAATTAAATATCTCTGAGCAATTCACACCAGATTTTTGAAAAACTGGCTGGAATGGATATTTCATGATCTTCTGGAGCTTCATCTCATTCCCATACAAAATAATAGCACTATCTTCCAGCCAGTTAACCTTTACTATTGCTCCAAACCTTTACTAAATCCTTACAAGAACACTAAAAGTGCACATTATTGCATGGAAGGACTCAGGAAACTTAAGCAACTTACATGAGGTTGTACAGGTAGTAAGCAGCAGAGCCAGAAACTAGCCAGCCTACAGGTTTAATGATAACTCTTTTTATTTTTAAGAGAGACAGATTTTTGCTATTGGGCATGCACGTGCGCTCACCAGAGAAAGACAGAGAAAGTAAGAAAAGTAAGAAATCACCCCTCTCCCTGGGGGTAGCTTGGGGGGTTGGGGGAGGAAGGATGGTCACACCACAGTCTCTTCTCCTTCATTCTCTTAAGATTTTGGGAACACATGCACACATACCCAGTGTATTTCAAGCCTCCAGGTCCGGGACTGAAACTGCAGTTGTCCATGTGGGAGTCCAGCGCTTTAACCATTATGCCACCTGCTGACGCCAATGATAACCTTTTCTGTATTGTAACACTGCTACTTCCCAGTTACCTGCTTCTGAGACCTGGGCAGGCCCTAGGCTCACACACCCCCTACAGGAAGCTTTATACTCAATAATACTTGCTCTGTTGTTAGTCAGTGTGAATAATTGACTGATCTTAGATTTTTGTCAAAGCGCCCATGTCCTTGCCAAAGAGAAACAGCAAGAGAGAGGAAGTGAGAAACCATCCCCCCCCAGGGGGAGGGGATGACCATGCTGCAATCCCCTCTCCTCCATTCTCTCAGGATTTGGGACACACACACACACACACACACACACACACAAGCCCAGCATGCTTTTCAATCCCTATTTTCCTGGAACTGTTCTCTTTCTCTTCTTCCTTCTGTCCTCCTCAACTTCCTTCCTTTTTCTTTTGTGTATTCATCCAATTATATAATAATTTTTATAACATCCAATTACATTTCTTTTCTTTTTGACATAAATTTGTTTATGATATAGACGCCCATCTTATCTGCTTTAAGGGTCAGGTCAAGGCTAAATGTGCTCCCTGAAGGCTTCCTACTGCTCTGTTCTTAGTACTCCTTTCACTCTTGTCACTGCAATTTGCAGTGGCAAACAAAAATACTTCGTTGTTTTTTTTGTTTTTTTTTTTTTTTTGTTTTTTTGGTTTTTTTTTGCAAGGCCAGGATTGATTGATGTCTGTTTGCACCTTGTGCTTGAATGAGCTCTACAATGAAGTTGTACGGCTTCTGATTAACGTGCCTGCCTCATACTATTCTCTTTATATTTTGTGATCCTAGGATATAATAGGTGCTAAATAAATTCCAATGGCTGACTTATTGGTACTTTCTTTGTCTATATTGTAATATGAGCAGGTAAACAAACCACTTTATACTTAAATTCACCTATTTATTATTGTTATTAATATTACTCAGGCTCTTCTCTTTTCCTACATCTTTTGGAGATAAGTCTCTTACATAATATGGTAAAACATCTGAATTTTAGACCTTTTTGGGGAACTAACAATTTCAAAGTAAGTTGTCTGAAAGCAATTTATTTAATTAGCTTAGTTCATATTCCCCATCCTATCTCTCTTCTTTCCTAAGAAGAATATACGACTTTACTTAACCTCATCAAAGAGAGTCGGTAAGAAAATTTCAGAAATCAGAAAGGACTTAGTAGGATAAGTAAGAATTTCTTTGCTTCATCTAGTGCACAGATCTTAGAGTGATAATAATGACAAATATCATAAATGCTAGTTCTTTATGGCTTACAAAAGGCTTATAAAGTGCTACCACCTTTAGAACTGAATTCAAACGTCCCCTGTGTTAGAGAAGGTAACACTATTCTCATTTCAGAGCAAGTTTAAATAGTATCCCCAAGGTCATTTTAACAAAGGGCAGAAAGAAATCCAACACAGGTTTTCTGATGTCACTTCTGGTGTCCCTTTTTTTTTTTTTTTTTTTTTTTTTTTTTTTTTTTGGAGAGGTTTTTGCTATAGGGCACGTGCGCTCTCCAGAAAGACAGAGACAGACAGTGACAGAAAGCAAGAAATCACCCCCCCCAGGGGGGATAGCCACACTGCAATCCCTTCTCCTCCATTCTCCTCTCAGGATCACGCACAGGTGCCCAGCGTGAGTTTAAGCTGCCGGGTTCGGGACTTGAACCACGGTCAACTACATGGGAGTCCAACGACATAGCCATTACACTAACTGCTGGTCCTAGTGTCCTTTTCCATGCATATATTCCTTTTCTTTTGCTGAAATAAATTCTTCAGTGAAAGTATGTAAAATAAATATATTAATAATAGAATATAAATTCATTTATGATATAAATGATAATATTACCTAGAGCGGTGTTTCCCATGTTTCCCATGGAACCATATTTCCATGGGATGTTATCCGACAGAAAAAAATGAATGTAATGATTTGAAAAGGGCTAAATTAAAACATGTTAAAATGCAATATTTCTCCAAGTATTCAACTTGCCATTGTGCATCGCTGCGTGTGTGACTTTCCATATGTATGCAAACCTGTTCAATTCTGGAGTATGCAATATACAGCAGGTGCATGTTCAGTGTTTCTCAGGCTCTTGTGACCAAGGGGTCATTATTTGACCAACATCTGTGATTTGCATCCCAAGATGCAGACTTTGGGCAGTGCTGATTTCCATCAATGCCTCCTTTTCTTCCTATGAAAGCCGTTCACATTGTGAATACTTGCAATGTCATGTCTTAAATTAAGTGAAATGATGCTATCACTGAAAATGGATTTTACTTCAGTATGATCACAAAAGAAAATGCAAATATGTCTTATTACACCCTACTGGTATTTGAAATTGCATTTGGTACCTGACTTATTAATTCCTTTTTACAATAGTTTAACCCATATAAAGAGGCATGTGATTTCTACCATTTAAACCCTATCAGTAAAATGATCATTATGTCTTTTTAACAGAAAATATTCTCTTCAGATTTATGACTTGCATCTGGCAGAGAAAAACTATGTAATTTATACAGTTCGTTACCACAATGGTAATAAGAATAAAAATCACAGCAGCCCTTAGGATAGTATAAAACATATTTGAAACTAGTCCTTTTTAGCATTGAGCTCCATTTGGGGAAAAAATATTTGGTATTAAATATGTGTGTGAAAGAGAGTTTGAGTTTCTATACCCTGTAGGAAGTACACATCAGGGATGTACTTTTATATGTTAAAGAAAACGTTAATAAAGGACCAAAATCTATCTTCAAATATTTCCTTCTGTATTTTCATGCCTTTTAACTAGCAACTCTTAGGAAGAAAGATTTTCCCAGCCATGTCCTGAGGCCCTGTTCCTCCCATATAAAGACCATATCCTCATGTGCCCCATAATATAGAACCAGAAGAGAGTTAGTTGAATTAATACAAATACCTTTCATGCAGGATAATGATTATCAAAACTGAATGCACTGTACTTTTCTCTGTGTCAGAAACTCAGCAGGTTTTTGTGATAAAATGAGGGACCATTAGACAACAATATCAAATAAAACAGAACAAAATAAAAATTAAAACTCTGGTACTATGCTATCTAGGTCCTAGGTAATACAAAAATTCATGTATATGCTTTTGTTAAATTTGGAAGCCTAGCAAAAAATTTGCAAAAAGGCTTTCAAGGGATGAGCTAAGTAGACAAAATAGCATTTATTAGTACATATAGCAAAACTAAGAAGTCTCTTACAGGCTCTTTCCTCTAATTATTAGAAAACACCTGCCAATAACCAATATGCACACAAAAATATCCAGCAGAGAATGATTAAAAGTAATTAGAACAGGTGTTTATTGGGCTGGGAAATTAGAAAGGAGACTTTAGATTATACATTGAAGAGAAGGAATTTATTCCCAGCCCCAAAAGTGTCCTTGGATTCCAAGCAACCTAGACCAGTGAAACAAATTCCAGTTGCATTCAAGTACAAGGTGCCAGATATCAAAACACACCAGCACCCTCCCAAGGAGTAATGAGGCTAAGCGCAGTACAATGAATTATCAATACATTCCTTTTGAGGAAGGCCTTGATTTTCCCATTAGCTTATAGGCCAGCATGGAGTTTAAAGATAGAAGTCATACATCTTATTCAGATTTATTCTGTCTATATTAGTAGGATCCAGTTCTGATTGCCCTTTCAGGTTTTGCAAGTTCTGCCACATGCTTTGCACCAGCAAGAACTCAGCACATTGTCAAGGAATGAATGGCTGAATAAATAAATTAAAAAAAATAAATAAACTGAGGACAGAGATAGTGTCTTGGACATTAACCCTAAATATGTTTTCCAAGTAATTACATACTGACAGGATCAAATTTAATCAAGGCCTATGGTTGATAGAAACTTATTTCATTAAAAATTATTTTATTTGATCATGAGATCATTATCTACAGAAGCGATTGAAAGTACAAGGCATTTTTTCTTTTCAGAAGTAATTTCCTTTTCTCTACTATTACTCAAAAATGTATACAATATCTTGTATCTCTAAATATATTCTAAAAATTCTCTTTATATTTCCATGCTAGACAACTTTTAAGAGAGATTTTTGCTATAGGGTGCATGGGTTTGACAGAGACACAGAGAGAGACACAGAGAGAAAAAGTGAGAAATCACCCCCAGGGGAGATAGCCATGCCACAATCCCTTCTCCTCCATTCTCTTCTGAAGATTTGGGGCACAAGCATATACCTGTCTGGTGCAGAGTTTCAAGTCTCCAGGCTCAGGACTTGGACTGCAGTCAGTCTTATGGGGGTCCAGCACCTCAACCACTATGCCACCTGCTGGCCCCTGTAGACATCCCTTTTTAATTACCAGCAGAAATTAGAGGTACTAGTAACTAGTCACTAAATAGTCTTTGACATATAGCAAGTTTTGAACGTATTTTCCTGATTAGTGTAGTTATCTCTAAATAAATACATCACATAACATAATGATTTATTAAATCTATACATGCTGTGGGTCATTTTCTGCTTTGAAGGTTGTTTCCCTCTCCAGACTTTCACCAATTTCCTACTTAAAATTAGTAAAATAGAAAATGTCTGCAACTTACACAATCACTCTATGAATTTGTTTTGTTATATTAGAAACAAGTAGAGAATGTGAGTTCTTTGTCAATTATAGACAAATGAATTTAGCTTGGTCCCAATGGATAGTGTTACTTTAAATGATTTTAGTCTATGTGGTACTCAAAGAAGAAGCACACTTAGAAGCAGTAATGACAAACTCCAGGAGTGTTTAGATAAACTCTATCCCCAATACATGTATAACAACTTGTCCTGGCAAAGTATGACTGTGAAACAATAAAATTAGAGCTTGCTTACTGTGTCCCTTAAGTCTGAAGAAAAATCCATACTCTAATTTATTGATGTGGTGGTGACTATTTCACATATAGTACATCAAGGCATATATATAGAATATCCAAAATACAAAGTATAATTTTTCACTTGGGGAAAAATTGATTTCTTTTTGCCCTGCAGATTTGTAGTTGCTGTTTTTCTTTAGTATTTCATCTAAAGGTTTAATTATAGCATATGTTTCATTGACGAGGACTAGGAGTTTCATTAGACAAGGTCCTAAGTAGGCGATCAAGTATATCAGCAGGTATGCTTTGACTAAGAGATTAAAAAGGCAGATTTAGGGGAAAAAAGTAAAAATTGAAAGCAGTTAGATAATTCTTGTACCAAGAAAGGCTATTTACTGGCACTCTAAAACATAAAACCAAAAAGCTCTAAAACTTCTAAAAGAAAACAAAGGGGCAAAACTGTAAGATATTGGTCTGGACAATAATTTTTTAGATTTGACCTCAAAAAGCAACAAAAGCAAAAACAGACAAATGAGATTACATCAAACTAAAAAGCTTCTTCAGAAAAAAAAAAAAAAAAAAAAAAAAAAAAAAAAAAAAAAAAAAAAACAGTGTCCAAAGACAGCCTATGAACCAGGAGAGAATATGTGAATATTTGCAAACCATACATCCAGTAAGGGTTAATATCCAAACTATATAAGCTCAAACAACTCTATACCAAGGAAACAAAAAATTAATTTAAAAAATATGCAAGTGTCCTAGCCTCTTTGGCATAGTGCCCCAGAGGCATACTGGGATGTAGGGCTGGAAGCCACATGCCAACCATGGCCTGCTCTGCCTGAAAACGGCCAGGTACATGTGTGCATACATGCCCAGGATCCTTGCAGACTATAGAACTTGAGAAAGGGGACTGTGTATAACTGAGCCCTGTTGAGAATGATTTTCTCTCTCCATCTCTCTCTCTCTCTCTCTCTCTCTCTCTCATGCACAAGCACTCTATCATGAATTTAAAAAGTAATAATAGTAGTAAAAAAATGAGCAAGAAACCTGGACAGTTCTTGAAAGAAGACATACAGATAGCCAACAGCTATATGAAAGTATGCTCAGCATCACTAATCATTAGGGAAATGCAAATGGAAACCACAGTAACATTATACTACACATGATGGTTCTTATCAAAAAGGTGAAAGATAACCAATATTGGCAGGATGTGGAGAAAAGGGAACACCCATACATGGCTGGTGGCAATGTAATTAGTACAGCCATTATAGAAAACAATATGGAGATGCCTCAATAAACTAAAAGCAGAGTTATCATATGATGCAGTAACCCGCTTTTGAGCATTTACCCCAACAATTTGAAATAAGTCTTTTGAAGAAATTTCTGTACCCCTGTGCTCACTGCAGCACTATTTACAATAGACAAGTTAGAGAATTAACTTAAATATCCATTAACAGATGGACAAATAAAGAAAATATCATATCATACACCGTGGAATAGTTTTCGGCCTTCAAAAAGAGGGAAATTCTGTCATTTGCAGTAACAGGGATGAATGTGAAGAACATTATGCTCACTGAAATAACCCAGGCACAGAAAGACAAATACTGCATGTTTCTATTGCACAGCATGATAAGTATAGTGAATAGAGCATTTTACATTTAGAAATCGCTAAGAAAGTACATTTCAAATGTTTTCACCACACAAAAATTTAGTATTTGAAGTGGTGGATATATTAACCAGCTTGCTTTGGTTATTCCACATTGTATTCCTAAATTATAGCATCATTTAGTAGCCTGTAAAATTATATGATTTTAAATTGTCAATTGACAAAAAAGAATGCCTGATAGGAGGTGATGGCGAGGATCACTTATCAATAGAGTAGATAAGAGTTTTAGGCTCCAAGACAGCTGTATGTTTCTAAAACACACAAACCTACTTGTGAAAACCTCCATTTGGGGCCTGAAAAAGCAGGTGGTACCTGAGTAGTTCTCTTTCATCTAAGTGTTCTATCAGTGAAAGCCAGAGTTAAATGTTCCCGAAGCATCAAAGGTGTGACTGTCGTTCTCTAATACGTGTGGTAAAGCACACAGCACACACTTTATGAGTGACTCAGAGTCAATCAGAAGGAACAGGAACCCTGCTTACAGCTCTTATTTTAGCAAAAGGCCAGTCCTCACCTTTTGTTTATATATCTCCATCAAAGGCTCTTTTAGCCCAAGGGCCTTTCTTTTCACTGTTACCAATTTCCTTTGAGCATGGCCTTCCGTTTCAACTGAGTTATTTTGATGATAATGTTTCCTTTAAGATGATTATTTGTTTAAAGTTCAAGCTAATAAAAATAACTTATCCCATTAAAAATATTCTGGGGAGCAGAACAACATTTTAGGATGTTAATTGCTCATGTTACCAGTCATCCATGAAACATATGCCAAAAAATTCTTTAAAAGGTTCCAAAATGTCTCTTGCAGCTATAAATCTTTAACAGGTACAATTATGTGGGAATAGAAATAAGAAAAAGTGCATTCAACATCTGGAGTCAGATGGTTTACTGAAGTAAAAGTACAAAATTAAATTTAGATGAACTTAATTAAAAAGGGGAGGGGATCTAATTTAATATGGACATTCATCATGTCCTCATTGAAGTTTCTTCTAGCACCAGAAAAAAATACAATAAAGCCTGAATACAAAAGTTGGATAAAGCCTCTAATGGAGTGTGAAAAGATGACCAAAGAAATATAGGCAGAATATATTCTCTGTTTCTCTTTGCTATTTTAATGACACAGAATACCCAATTGTTTTCAGCAGACAGAATCAATCAAGAAACTGAGCTTGGAAACTTATCTCTTCCAACCATCTCTACTGTCTGGAGTTTCATTGTACATATTTCGTCACTTAAAGATGATGACTACTAGGTCTGGTTTTTTAATCCAATGATACCATATTGAAAACTCTAACAATATGTGATAAGAAAAAAAGAAAGAACAGACTCAAAGAGTAAAGCGTTAATTTCAAATCACTTGCCACTTGGTTTTTATCCTGAAAACCAAAGAAATAACCCAAAAATGCCCCCCCTTAACAATGTCAAATTGAGTTCTTACTGTTTATTGAATAGTTTCTGTCTTCCTAGTTCTTAAATGTTCCGTGCTTTGCCTATGTACTGAGAAAGACATGTTTGCCAAAAGGCAAAATTGCAGCTCTGAAATTATATATCTATAATGGCACAAAAATAATAAAGTTTTCTTTTCTTTTCTTAAAAGAATTTTTAAATTTTATTCATTATTATTATTATTATTATTTTAATTTACTATAAGATATGTATACTCATCAGAAAGAGATTTGGGGAGAGGAGGGTAGAGTAAGAAAGCAAGCCACCAGGTCTGGAACTCAAACTGCAGTGGGCCATGTTGAGTGTCCAGTGTTTTAACCACCACGCCACCTGCTGGCCCAAATTTTATTTTCTTAAATTGATTAATAGAGTCTAGGAAAAAGGCAAATATTCATGTAGTCCTACATACCATGGATGCTGCTAGAAGTTTGGTTTACAAACATTTGATACCATCAGCTGACACCCAAATTCCCATCATTTCATCTTTCCCCTCGACCACATCCATTTTTAGCTTTTGTCATAGATGTCATTGGCAGCTTCAGATTTTCCTTCTGATTTTCCTTATCTAAAACTTAAGCTCCTGCCACCTCTCCTTCCCAATTACAAAGCTAATCTAATATAGTACATTCTGGTGGAGTACAAAGTGAGGGCAAAAGATGCTTAAGCAGAAAAAGAAGTAAACAATTGAAGAGGTCTGCAGAAGATGAAACAAAACATGAAAACTAACCCAGTACTTCAGCTAAAATCAAGGAGCAGATAATACACGAAAAGTTACGGTGTACATTTATTGGGCACCTTCTAATAGCAAGTGGTGAGCACTTTCAAATATATTGGGGCAGTTAAACACAGCAGCTCCGTAGTAAGAAACAGAGGTCAATAGCACTTCTCTAGCTTCCGGAGCACTGTATAGCTGGTTAGTAGCAAAGCCAGGATTTAAATACCTGTCCTTTGATTTCCCCATCCTCTGCTCTTACCTCTACATTGCACTGCTTTAGAAACTGCAGATGGTGGAGACCATACTAAGGGAGATAAAGGAGAATAACAAGAAGATTGAATCTTGTCTTGGAATATGAATGGAGATATAAGCAGCGGTACCGGTGAGAATGAATAATGAGTAATTTTAACTGTTAAGAAAAGTTCATTCATCTAAATCATGTGTTCTTCACTGACTCATAGCATTTGCTTCCCATCGAGAGTACAAAAATATCAAACTTAAAAATCCTTGCAATATCTCTACTTTGTGAGAGAAGAAGAGAAATAGCAAGTTTATGGTTTATAATAACCCTGATGGTACTGATGGTCTGTGCCACTAAGTGTGATCCCAGTTCTACCCATAATATTTCATATATACACTTCTGTTTTTCTGAGAACTGATCAGTTTCCCCTAAGGCCAGAAAAAGAAAACAGCATTACTTTTCAGAGGTAGTGGGCCTGTGGTTTTGGATTTAAATACAACTTGCAGTTTAGTCCCATAGAGTAACTGACCATAGGAAGTGCCTGTGTGGGGCCAACTTATGGACTGGTGGTTAAGTGAGTCACATCGTATGTGGTCGAGTGCATGGTTTGGGTCCCAGACCTAGAGGTTTGAAAATCATACCAGGTGTGTGTGTGTGTGTGTGTATGTGTGTGTGCATGCCCAAAATCCCAAAAAGAGGGAGAAATGGAGGAGAAAGGACCATGGTGTGACCAGGTCTCATGAGGATGCTTTCTCCTCTCTTTCCCTCTCTCTCTCTCTCTCTCTCCAGCAAGCACATATGCCCTCTGGAAAAATATAATAATAATAATGATAATATAACATAATTTAATATATAAATATTAAATATTACTATCCCTTCCAAAACAATATCCAGTTTAGAAGTATCTTAAATGCCATGAAGAAAAGTTGAGTCATTTATGGTAAAGTAGCAGTTCTTAAGTCAGTTCTGCAAAAGCGAAAGGTCAGGTCAAAGGAGAGGGTCATGAGGACTTGCAAAGCACACAGCTTCACCCAGTTCAGAATACATAATGTCAAAGAGGAGCAACATTGTGGGACTATCAATACTTTAGAGAATGAATAAAATGAGAGCACATTGTGCTTTGAGAGAAAAGTGGAGGAGACAGCCTATGGACAGTTATTCATTCACTCACTGTATCAAGAAATGGAACAGTTGGGGAGAGAAAAATGGGGAGGGGAAGAAGGACTCCCAAGCATGTAGGAGATAGTCAGAGCAAGGATCAGGAAAGAATGCTATCCAGTACAACACTAAGTTCCACATTGGGTCTGTATGTGATGAACCAAATAGTATTGTACTGATAAAAGAAGTTAAAGGGGCGTCTGACTGATGAAGAACCATTGGGCTCTGTAAGGATACATTTAGAAGGAGCCAGCCCTCTCCATGTAAGACCACCCACAGAAAGTCACTGTCTACTTCAAGGCAAAAGACTCTCTGTGTGTTCTGAGTCACACCACTGCTGAAGGACAATTATCTCCTCAGCAACAGTCAAGTGGTCACCTCAAAACTCTTGTTCTTGGAAAGGTCTGCCTTTCCACCCTCAACCCTGACACCTAACTCTCCTTCCACTCAATACACACAGCATCACTACCACCCTCTGCCCTGGACCAGCAAGACAGCTATCATTAAGCCTTGCAGGTCAGTCACCATACTAACCCAGGTCATTTCTTACTCCCTTATCTGTAAACCCCACATGATGTGGTTTACTGCTTGGTCTGATCTTGGCCCCATACCTACTGAAACCTTTTAATGAACCCTCTAGGACTTCAGATTAATCACCAGTAAGTAGCTCATTCTCAGGACCAGCAGATGGCATAACAGTTACATCATTGGACCCCCACTGGGCTGACCACAGTTCATATCCAAGATCCAGCAGCTTGAAATTCACATCAGGTGCATTGTACGTGAGTGCCCAAAATCCTGAGAGGAGAGTAGAGGAGAACACATGGCAGCTTTTCCATCCCCTTAGGGGATGATTTCTCACTTTCTGTCTCTCTGGCAAGGGCACCTGCCTTATAGCAAAAATCTCTTAAAACAAAACAAAACAAAACAAACAGCTTATAGCTCATTCTCAGCTTCCTTTGAAGACCAACCCTTCAACTTTTGCACTAGTTGAAACCGACTTTCCAGATAATACTTGTTCCACTGAAGCTCTTTCAGGAGGCAGCTTTTACTCTCCTAAATCTCTCTCTCTCTCTCTCTTCTCTTTTTTAAAGATATATTTATCATTATCATTATACTGCTTTTTAAATCTGTTATAGGGCATGTGTGCTCACCAGAGAGAGGCACAGAGAGAGAAAGAGAGAGGCAAAAAGTGAGAGAAAGCAAGCCACCAGGTCCAGGACTCAAACCACAATCACCTATGTGGGAGTCCAATGACTTAACCACTACACCACCTGCTGGTCCCACCTCTAAATCCCTCTTACCAAGGAGCTTGAAACAGCAGTGTCCTCCTTGCTCCTCATTGCTGTAGCTAGACCTTTATCCTTCTTCTTCAATAAAACCCCAGCTTTCACTTTCAAGCCATTTGACTATACCCGCCTTTACCAATGTTAGTGCTTATACAACTCTCCAGTTCATTCATTCCTTCTCCATTCACTGGGGATTTTAGCAACTGGCTCATTATCACTCTGTAATACTACTCCTATTTAAATTTTAGCTACTTTTATATCCAATGGTATGGTCTTTTCAATATCCTTTCTACTCAGTTACTGGACTTATTCTTGTCCAGAACTTGCATCACCCATTCTTTTGAACCACTCACTTCCATAGTCACACTGTGGATCTTGTGATTATTGGTTACTGCAGCCCCTGCAAGTTTTTACTTTCTCCGACCATGATCTCTTATTTGTCCTGATCACTTCCTCTAACATCCTAGTTTCTGCAATTCTACAACCCCACAAGGATCTAAGATCCACTCTCCCAAGTGTTCCTGATACATACCTGGCCTATGATAGTCTTTCCATCTTTCCTTCTCTTCCTTTCAACTTAAATTTCATAGGTAATCATATTATCCGAGCTCCTTTTTAGTTTTGGTGAACTTTTCTGATAAAATCAAAACCTTCATTAAATTTAATCTGCCTGCATTCATGCAGTCTAATGTGCCTAATATTTATAGACAATCAAAAGAAAACTTCCATATTCTGTCATTACTACATCTGATCACCTCTTCACTCTCTCCTGTTGTTATAGACAAGTTCTTCGGGTCCATATCAAGGTCCACTCCACTTAAGCACGGGAATCCTCTCTTCTCTTACAAGAATAATTGAAGCAGCCACCCGAGAAGTCTCTCTAGGTACGCCTTCCCTATGTCCTCCCTACTCTATGTGCTGCCTCCTACTCTGCTACATGCTGAAGGTTTGTGCCCCCACCCCCATAATTCACATATTAAAATCCTAACCCAGGGACCAGCAGTTAGCGTAATGGCTATGTCTCTGGACTCCCATATAGTCGACCACGGTTTGAGTCCCGGACCCGGTGGATTAAACTCATGCCGGGTTGTGTGTGTGTGTGTGTGCGCATGCCCAAGATCCTGAGAGGAGAATGGAGGAGGAGGGATTGCGGCGTGGCCATTCCCCCTGGGGGTTGATTTCTCGCCTTCTGTCTCTCGGTCTCTCTCTTTCTGGTGAGCGCACGTGCCCTATAGCAAAAACCTCTCCAAAAAAAAAAAAAAAATCCTAACCCAAATTCCTAACCCCCAGGGCCATGGTATTAAGAGGTGGAGCCTTTGGGAAGTGATTAGGTTATAAAGGCAGAGGGCCCTTACAAAGGACATACCAGAGAGCTCCCATTGTGTCCTCCACAATGTGAGGAAGTGGGCCCCACAAAGTTGCTGATGACATGATGTTAGACTTCTCAGGCTCCAAAATTGTTTTAAATTTGTTTTCTATAAGCCACTCAGTTTATGGTATTTTGTTATAGCAGCCCCAAAAGACTAAGACACACTCTCAATCGAGCATCCAGGTGAACTTTGTAAAAATGTAAGTCAACCAGTCATGCCACTTCTCTATGCAAAATTCTCCAGTGGCTTCCCATCTCACTAAGAGCCAAGTCTTAATGGCATCAGGGCTCCAGATTGCCTTTCTGACCCTACCATCTCTCCCTCTTTCATGCTGAATGCTCTCTTTGTTTTTCAGATATACTAGGCACTCTCTTGTCTCAGAGCCTTTGCATTTACTGTGCTCTCTGCCTAGAAAAATCTTCCCCCAGATATCTGCCGGATTTGCTCCCTCATTTCCATCAAGTCTTTTTTTTTTTTTTCAAATTCTAGCTACATAGCTTGAGTAAGCCATTCTATATCAAATTCAACTCCCTCCTCAGGAACATTTCATATCCCCTGCTCTATTTTTTCTGTTTAGCACTCATCTATACATAAAATTTATATGGGCATATAAAGTATATAAATGCTGTATATCTTAAATATTTTTATCTTATAAATCATTCATCTCCTCTACTAGAAAGTAACCTTCATAAAGGTGGATATTTGTATCTGTTGAGTATACTATTGCCTAGCTAATGGTAAATAGATATTTATTTAATATCTATAGATATTTATTTAATATCTATGGTTGGCCATATGGGAGTCCACTGCCTTAACCACCATGCTACTTGCTGGTCCCAATTTTATTTTTTATTACCAGAAGGCACATGTGTTTTCCAGAGGGAAAAGGAGAAAGAAAACACCCCCCAATGGGGAATGGTCATGATGTAATCCTTTTCCCTCCATTTCTTTATGTAACTCACACATATGTATGTAGCATATTTTTCAAGCCTCTGGGGCCAAGACTTGAATCAGTCAGTCATGTGGGATCCAGGTCCCTAAGCCCTGTGTCCAGCCACTGTGCTACAAGGCCAGCCCATCTTTCAATTAGCAATAATCACGCCTCAGATAAACCTCATTGGCTACGATACTGCCACTGCGCAAAGTAAGGCCAGCCCATCTTTCCTACTTTCTCAGACATCCTCTTCTTTTCTTTCTCCCACCCCTCTCCCTGTCTCTCATCTCTCACAGATCCACATACACACACATGCGCAAGCTATAAGCAGACAGCATCTAAAAGGTGACGTACATAACAAAGGGATTAGATATCAGAGCATTTTCTTACCTAATATTAGAATGAAATCATGGTACACTTAGACTAGTTATATGTCTCAGTTCCTCTTTCTGTCTACACACCAAAACAAACAAATATATTTTTCTATAAAGAATTACTTTATTTAACTTTATTTATTTTTAATCTCACCAGAAAGAGACAGAGAAAGAGAGAGAGAGAGAGAGGGAAAGTGAGAAAGCAAGCCGCCAGATCCAGGACTCAAACCATAGTTGGTCATGTGGGAGTCCAGCGCCCTTAACCACCACACCACCTGCCAGTTCCAAAACAAACAAATAGTATACTCTTAGGCTTTGATAATGGTTTCCAAATGTGTGCCTTTACAACATACTTTATAATGTAATTTAAGATATTAGAATTTTTTGTAGATAGTTGATAAGACAACAAACAACACATTATTAAAAACTATAACTTCCCTTTCCCCCACAATTTAGTGGAGTCTTTCAGATATAAAAGCTGCTTTTCATCAAAGGTTCTCAATCTGTCCCAGTTTTCCATAAGTCACTGTGCTCTAATAACATTTTGACAGATGCAAACTTGAAAATAAAATAAAAAAAATTGCTTTTGACTTTATTACACCGAAAATGTCCGAGTGATAAATGGAGCCACTGCAGATATGGAGGTTTCTCGGTTCCTATTGTTGGTAACGGGTTATTTTGATAAGCTGCAATGTAATGAGTGGTGGCTAAAAGAGAAAATACTTGCAGTTTTCTGGACTTTCAGTGAAATGTTAATGAAGATAGCAGAAATTTTAGAGGCTTATGTTATATCTGTCCATTTTTATCAGGTTATGGTCCCATTCCTGGGAATGGGCCTAAGGGGCTCTCTTTGGTGATGACATTTCACTTCCACTATGGTTTGGGAACAGCGAAGGTCAAACAATGAAAAGACAAATGAGATTTTGAATTGGAAATTGGAAAACTGGAAATTATGGAAGTATCTAGATCAGCCAGATTCTAAGAAAAGGAGCTCAGTGAATTGTTAGCAACATGATCTGCTGTGATGTTTTTAAACTATCATTGTTCAGACTCATTGAGTTATAAACACATGGAAATAAGGGTGGTATATCCTAGGACCATATTGCTCATATTTAATTTTATTATCTTAATTCTCTTTGATTTCTCTCAGATTATTCTCAGTATTTTATGACCAAAAGGTTTAAGTTAGGCTCTAACATGAGGACAGGGTGACTACAGCCCAACTTGAAGAGATTATATTTTCTTTTGTTCTCTTGGGGTAATGAACTGGTAGAAATGAGGGTGGATTTCAATAGTCACAGAATGTTCAGATAATGATGCCATGGGATTGGATACCCTGGGGCTGGGGAAAAGTATCAGTAGAGAAGATGGTAGTGGACATAGGTAGCATCTCCATAATGGTGACCTTGGGATGGTGTGTACATTTGTTCCCTACCAAAAAGTAAATGAATGATACTCTTTGTTGGTATTTCATATGTCAGCCAATTTCTCTGACCATAGCCATTAGGTTAACATTCTTATCTAGTGTTCTGGATATAAGTTTGGACCACTATGTTCATCCGTTATTCACAGTCCTTGAATACTTCTAGCATCAGCACAGGAACGGGGAGCTTTGGAAGATTTTCTGTCATGTGTCATTGTTAGAATTTCCTGTTTATTATTTAGATTATGTTTTCAAACATAATTTGACTTTATTCTAAAAGGACATGTGATCAGCAATTCTTTGCAGGAGCAAAGACTATGGTGTGTTCAAGCAAATTGTGTTTTTTGACCCAGGACATTTCCCCCTCAACTCATATTGATTGTCTACAACATTTGTAATGAAATGGAGTCAGAGAGTAAACTCAGGGCTATGGGGGTGTATTTGTCTTACAGATCAAACACTTAAAGCAGGATTTATAGAAGCAGAGGGCTGTGGGTCAATAGCTAAAAAAAAAAAAAAAAAAAAAAAAAAAAAAAAAAAAAAAAAAAAAAAAAAACTAGATTGTAAACAAGCAAAGGACTTTCTGAGGTGTGAAGGAGAGGAGAAAGGAGACTGGAGGGGGTGGAACAGAGGAGAAGGTACAGGAAGATAAACAGAGTCTGGATTGATTTAAAAAAAAAAAAGCCTACATCTGAAATAATTAAAGGGAGGGAAGTCTGAGAAAGGCTGACTCCCTAAAGAATCAACCTCAGAGACCCTTTCCTCCCCATCATGCCTATAAATACTGTACCGTAAACATTTCTCCTATTCTCTCCCATGTTCTCATTCAGAGAAGTTCTAGACACTGAAATTCAAGACCAGTGCAACATAAACACAAGTGACAGATTTAGACATGAGCCAGGGACAGTTATGATAACTGAATTTTGTTACCATAATTAAATGAAAAGAGTCAAATATATTAGTGCTCAGAACAACTGGAAGCCTTTGTTCAATATAAAGACATTGACCAGATTGATGAAGATGTTTTTCTCTGACATAACGTAATAGTGACTGCTATTAACAAGAAGTCCACTTTCCAGCAATACTAAATTCTGCATAGTGACCTTAAGTTCCTAAAAGCATTCCTCACTCATTTTTATCTCTGGGTATATCTACAGAGAAGAGTGAGTATTACCTTAGTTTTACAGAATAAAATCTAAGGTCTGACATTTAAGATACTATTTAAAGTCTCGGAGGCAAAGGAGAAAATCCTTCTCTAGTTAAAGCAGCTATGATATTACGGTTAGTATCTATGGTAGATCTGGTGAGTCCTAAATAGTGGTATTCTGCTTTGCCACTCTGTATCAATGTATTCTTTCTCTAACAAGCCTATCTGGCCAAGACAGTGGATTCATTTCACATAACTAGGGCAGGAATAAGTATCATCTTCAGTTCTTTGGTTCTCTATAGAGATTAGGAGTTCCAAGGCTAGTTTCAAAAACACCTTCCCATATTCTAAATGATACAAATCAATTTAACATAGAATATTAATATTTGATAACACAAAGCATAATTTAATAGATAGAGCTCAAATGCAACAGTGACTTCTGTGGTCCAGACGTGAGTTATGGACCTCTTCCACAGAGGTTTTTTGGTTGTGTTAAGGCCAATCACGTGTCTATTTCTCTTACTTGTTTTTATTCTCAATTGCTCAGCCTTAGAGCTTTAAAAGGCTCTGTTCGGTTTCACTCTGGCCCTTCTGATAGCTGAGCTTTAATGACTCTCTCATCAGAATGTTCTCTTAAATTGCATGTACATTAAGGAAACCATGACTTATGTATGGAAACTAGTGTTTGGTGGTAGTTCCTAGAAAACACATCTAAATCATAAAATAAAACATGAAACTTAAGTGCAAAGTAATTTAGCTTTCAGAAGGAATATAGCATTCATATAAAGCAAGCCATAATGGTAAGTTCATTTACCTTTATACGTACAAAAGTATGAAGTTGTGTCATCAGTTCCAGATATCAGTTTAAGTACTATATCTTCCAGACTATTTCACAATTACTCTTCCATTGTTCCATAAATAGATTTTGAGAATACAAGCTGTTAAGCTAAAAGTTACTGCAATAATATAACTGAATAAAGCAGCAGGGCAATTTGAGAGGAGTATACTTACAAGACTAAATATGAATGTTGAATTGCCAAAATATATCTTTCAAAAATTCAGATATAAGGCCATGGCCAGAAAACAAGAATTAAAAAATCAGATGGGTAAAAGTCACATTTTGTTCAGTGTATCACAGATTTGCTACAAGGCTATATGAAAATGGAGAGTAAGAAATATATAGAAAATATGAGACCAGCAGTTAGCTATGTCACTGAACTCTTATGTAGTCGACTGTGGTTCAAGTCCAGGACCTGGTGGCTTAAACTCACTCCGGGTGCATGTGCGTGTGTGCCTAAAATCCCAAAAGGAAACTGGAGGAGAAGGGATTGTGGTGTGGCCATCTCCCCGGGGAGTGATTTCTCGCTTTCTGTCTCTCTGTCTCTCTCTGTCTTTCTGGCGAGTACACATGCCCTATAGCAAAAACCTCTCCAAATATATATAAAATACATTTAAATGGCAGCCTTCTCGGGTGCATGTGTGTGCATGCTCAAAATCCCGGAAGGTGAATGAAGGAGAAGGGACCAAGGTGTGCCATTCCCCCTGGGGGGCGATTTTTTGCTTCCTATCTCTCTCTGTCTCTCTTGTGCACCCTATAGCAAAAATCTCTCTGGAAAATAAATAAATAAATAAATAATAAAATAAAATATCAGCCCTCAAGAATTGAATATGCTGAATACAGCCTCACCCTCTGAAGATCTCTGACTCGCATTGAAGATAATGCCATGGGGAGTTAATTCTGAATGTAGCCTATTAAGCTCCATGGCTCAAGAGTCCTAAGAATCCACTTGGTCTAGATGATCTTTCTTGACTCTGACTCTGGTTAACCACATCAGTTTCTACTTTCTACTGGAAAAGTATCCAGAGAAGACCATGCTCTCTTCCATAAAATATATGATTAACTATGACTTTTTTCTTTTCTCTAGAGAGAGAGACTTTACTATAGGGCGCATGTACTCACTGGGGAGACAGAGAGATACAGAGAGACAGAAAGCAAGAAATCATCCCCGAGGGGGGCTGGCCATGCCACAATCCCTTTTCCATGCTCCTCTTGGAATTTTGGCCACATACACACAGACACACACACAGGCACCCAGTTTGAAGCTGCCAAGTCCGGGATTTGAACTGCAGCCAACTACGTGGAAGTCCAACAACATAACCATTATGCCATACATTAGCCACTATTACTTTTTTCCATGTTATATTTTCACCTCAAACCCAAGAGTATGTGTGTACATGTACGTGTGTTTATTTAAATGCCATACATGATTGAGAGACTTCTCTTTTCAAAACAATCTTCCAACACAATTTGCCATTCATCTACCAACATCTTCATTATAACTCCTTTTTAAAGTAATATCATAAAGATGGCTCCAGTGGCTGTAAACATCCAGTGTATGGAGATGCATGCCTCTAGCATCTGGCATTCTTCTTTTTGATGCAATCTCTTGATCGAGTCTGGGTTTGGTTCTTTTAAAAACTCCATTTCTGGACCCATGCTGAAGATAAGACCGCCTTGTACGGAATTAAAAACAGTCACTCTCTCTCTCTCTCTTTCTCCCTATTAATCTTAAACTTTGTGCCCCTTTGTGTTCTGATAACCACATCTCTTCTGAATAGAGACAGTTTCCTTGCCCCAAATTGATACTATTTCCTCCCCTTGGTTCGATTATGCAGAAATAAAGAAATGTAGGCCCAGTCACATTGGTGTAGGCACTGGAGTTCCACTGTGTGACATGGGGACTGTATGAGAGGCCTAGGTTTCAACTCTGGGTTGACCTGCATGTGCCAGGCACACTGACTGTGATCCTGGCTGCCTGGGAAACTAGAAAACAATCTCTCTCTTTCTCGAAAGAAAAGCCCAGGTACCATCTCTCTCTCTCTCTCTCTCTGTGAAAAAAAATAAACTTAATAAATAATTAGTTTCCTAATTGAACCCATCCCAATTATACTATGGTCAATACTTATAGATTATGGGTTTCTTTTGCATTTAATATGGTTTTGCAAGGTAATTAAATAGAGATAGTATTGGTCAGAAAAGATCATACCTAAACAACTTGTTTCACATGTACTGCAAAAAAACAGGAATATTTAATATCTTTCATTACTATATCTTTAAGTCTTACCACTGTAAGCAAATGTGAAAATCCTTAAATTGCTGGCCTCAGTGTTCCCATGTCAACTGGCATATGCCCAGGTTGGAGATCCTGCCAAAAGTCAAAGGAAAACATTTATGAGACAGAGCCTGATGGCTGATTATTGTAATCCTGTATGTCCAGCACTGCCGGCAAGGAAGCCTGCTTTATAAATGCCTGCTGCTGCTTTAATGATAAGACCTCTTAAACACAGCTGAATGCAGCGCACCAGTGGATTTTCTTTTTTTTCATCCCCCTGCCCTAACTAAGAGACAGATTATTGATCTCCACCTGGATGTTCTTATTGAGAATAGGCCATTCATGGATATAAGCAGGAAGAATAATGGTACACTGCATGGGTAGTTTTAATAAACTACAACAGGGCCATTGTGTCTGTAGGGGAAAAATATCCAATTCAATCTTAATGAAGCATGTGCTTACATGACTACAACGTCTGTGGGCATTCTATGGGCCACACACTGGCTGGTCAAGGCCGCTGGGCTTGCACTGAGAGCCACACCATAGGAGTATAGGATCCCAAGGGTGCTCTGTATTCCTCCTCAAGAGAAGCTCCCAAGTCTCCCTGGGGCCCCTAGCTTGAAACTTTGAAGGCTGGAGTGGACTGACCTTGCTCCAGACACACTACTGGAGAAGAGGGGTCTGAGTCCAGAAGTGCCTGCATAGAAACTCAAGGAATGTGAGCCCACAAGAACACAGAAAAGTATAAAACCTGAAAATAGGAGGGCAAAAAGTAGCCAAATAGCTTCAGGAGCTCTCTAGAGCTGCTGAAAGAAATAGAGAAGTTGTGAGTCAATTAAGCCTTACTTTGGGATTAAAGAGGGCCCTGCAGCACCCAGCAGACTCTGAGATCTTTGAGGTTCTAGGTCATTTTCCAGTTAGATGGTGCAGGGCAGATTTCAAATGCATTGAGTTAACACAGTGGTTTGGCCCAAAGTTATAGATATCCATTCATTTGTTAAATTTGTTAATCAGAGATATATGTCTATAAGGGGTCTTCAAAAAGTTTATGGATAATGTGTATTATATTAAAATAACACTCTCCATGGATTTCAAATGACTTATTTTGGACCAAAATAAACTTAAAGAATTTTAGAGTTAGAAAATATCAGACTTAGTAATTTTTTTTTTTTTGAGAGGTTTTTGCTATAGGGTGTGCACGCTCACCAGAAAGAGAGAGACAGAGAAACAGAAAATGAGAAATCACCCCCCCAGGGGGGATGGCCATGCCACAATCCCTTCTCCTCCATTCTCCTCTACAAGATCTTGGGCATGCACGCACACGCACCTGGCGTGAGTTTAAGCCACTGGGTCTGGGACTCAAACTGCCGTCGAGTACATGGGAGTTTAGCGACATAGCCATTACACTAACTGCTGGTCCCCAGACTTAGTAATTCTTATACAGGTTTTGCTCTAATAGTATAAGAGTATACATGTTAGCTTGTTTGGTATTAAGTGGGGCATAAGCTTTATATTTACCACCTGCTGAAGTATTTTTGGAATAACATACTCGATATTTCAAAAAAAAAAACAAAAACAAAAAAACCCACCAGGCTGGATGTTGATGCACCAGGAAAACATGAAATTCTGCAAGTCTAATTTGCATGGGAATGTTTCCAGTTCACTTCTGGAGACCTCCCTGTGTACACTGGACATGCATGTGGCCATGATCTGGAGCTGGCTGTGGCTGAAGTGAACTGCAGCCTCAAGACCCTGTTATGGGTACCTGTCACAGTCTCTCTCTCTCTCTCTTTATTTCTCTCTTATCTAACTCATGGAAGAAATTAATAAAATAAAACAAAAACAAAGCAGAGCATGGGAGTAATTCTTCAATGGCAGGAATACATACAGCTGTGAATATTAAAATAGGAATAGATACCCAGGAAGCTCCGAGAAAGTAAGAGACACACAGAAGTTTTTGTATCCTACACAGCATCCCCCAAGGCCTTTGCCTTGCCAGAGATGCAGTTCTCACATTTCAATTGAGAGAAACAATTTTTTTTAATAAATAGAAGAAGATAAATGTCAATATAAAACAGGTATGTTTTTGAAAAATCTGAATCCTATATTAGCTTACATTTCAAAGACCAAAGAATCATTTAGGATAATATTATCAGTAGAGTAGTACTGTTAAAGACTGAAAATATTCGGGGAAGAACTGAGAATGGCCATTTTCATATGTGAGTATTCATAAGAAATACTAGGAGATTTTGTAAAAATACAGATTCTCTGGCTCTACTTCCTAAACATTCTGAATTAATAGATCTGGAATGGGGTCCAGGACTACATATTTTCAGGGAGAACATGTGGTCCTAATGCACCTAGCCCAAAGACTCAATTCAAGTTCTGATGGGTAGAGGCCACCTTCAGACCCAGCTAACAAGAAAGCCTTTTCTGTGTTACCCTTGCATTACCCGGCTGTGGTTGACACAGTCAAGTACCAAATCAGCAGATGTATTTGTAAGAGGAATAACAGCTGTGGCATTTAGAGGGGAACTGGCTTTTTTCAAATCAGAAACTGGCTTCAATAAAATAGGTAAGACTTGTTTGGAAAGAAAACATAAACCCAAACGTAATCCAGTTGTGTTCTGACGCTTTTGTACAAATGAAGTTAACTAACCAAAGAAACCAGAGGCATAATTTCCCTCACGCATGAATACATTTCTTTCAACATTTGGTTTCAACATCTACTTTGATTGATGAAGTATTATATAAGGTCTTTAACCTGAAATCCAAGACCCCCACCCAATTTAATAATTTGCAAATATTATGTGGTTTTGTGTGTGATGCATCTGCACATGCACCCCATACATACCCTCGCCCACTCCTAGAAACTATATGGCTTTCATCAGGTTTTCAAAGTGGACTCTGGCTCATAAAGGTTGAAGGTTTTTGGATCAGTGGTTGGTTTCTATCTTAGCTCAACTTCTAACAGGTTATATGACCTTCAACAAATGAATTCACCTCTCTATAACTCCATTTTCTCATCTATGAAATGAGAAAGCTGAACTAGAAAAACCAGACTATTCTTCCAGCTTCCTAATTCTAGGAAATGCCAATAAAACTGGGAACACCAAGCTGGAAGGTCTCTTGCCATATCCTTTGGACTAATATTATTTATGGAGGAGAAACTGAAGCCCAGAAGAGTTTATCAGACTATAGTTACTATGAGAGATCAAAGATTGAACCCAGAATTTGCAACTCACACATCAATTCACTCTTTATCCTAATACATAGTGAGTTTATAAAGCTCTTTTCCCAAATCATGCTTTTACTTATTGGCCAAGGGAGCACTTTAGGCAGGATTTTCTTTTCTTGGCTGAGAGAGGGGTACAATATGTCCTTTGGGGGTTCTCTCCCAGATTTTCTCAGGAAGAGAACATATGCCCTGGTCCCCAGAGAATATAGTGCTCCCACACTCACAGCTGTACAACAGGCAAGGAAAAGCTGTCTACAAGCTTAAAAAAATAATCAGCATTTGCAAAAGTGCTCTGGGGTGTCTTCAGGAAGTGTTCCAGGAGAATTGCTATTATAAAAAGATCACTAGATTCTCTTCTCCTGGTTCCTACTCCACACTCAGATATTAATATTTTAGGTGTATCAGTGGTACTCATTTATTCATCCCAAGTTCAACATCCAGCAAGTAGGCCTGGCAACAAAACATAACCATTCTTGTTCTTATGCAGGTTAGTCCAGTGGGGAACCAGGAAGAGCTCCTACAAGGTCTGTTGCATTCCTCCTATGTGGACTGGCAGCAAGGGAGAGGGCTGACTGCCCATGAGAGAGGTTTATGCTTCCTTTGAGTGGCCTTCTTTCACATTTACAAACACCGCTTGGGAGAATATTATCTTAGTGGAACCAGTTTATCCAAATTGCTTTTGTTAAACTTAATAAAACATCAGACTCTGTGTGTTTTTCCTCATTCTGTCAATACTTATTTGTTTACCCAAATTTTACTTATACAATAACACCTAGATCATTTCCCCACCCTCCCCCCTTTTTTAAAATTTGTTTTTAACATAGAGTATATCCATTTGCCAGAGAAAGAGAGAGGGAAAGCAAGAAATCAACTCCCCACTCCGAATGGGGATGGCTACAACACAATCACTTTTCCTCTACCCTCTTCTTGGGATTTTGGGCACACACACACAGGCACATGCACCCAGCATGATTTTCAGGCCATCAGGTCTGGGACTTGAACGGTGGTCAGACATGTGGGAGTCCAGTGCCTTAACTACCTTGCCACCTAGTGGCTCCCAAACTCCCCATTCTTAGTCTCCCAGTATAATTTTATCACACCTATCTAATAATGGAAGAGCAACCTCACTTATTCCTCTCTTTTAACAATGGAAACAGAGAAATGCTAGACCTTCACTAGTGTATAAGAATTATAAATCATTTGGTATAAACTTATTTCATAGATAAGGAAGGAGTGATCCAGATAAAAGGCACATAATTATTAATAAATTATTACAAATCAAAGGGCAGGAAGAGTAAAACGCATTTCTGTTTAGCCTTTGCTCTGTACTGTGTTCTTTAAAATATTTTAAATCTGTTATTAATCAAATCGTCAGAAAATCCTGCTCAGTAGATATGTTTTTATATCTCAAAAGCAATAAATGTCAGAGGGCATAAATAACTTAAAGCAGGTCAAACAGCTACACATGGTAGTAGACAGAGATGAGATCTAATCCCAGGCCTATTAGCAGATGCCAGACCACGGCAGAGGTAGCTGTTTTATCCACCAGTCCTATCCATTTTCCTGCCAGGACACAGGGATGGGAAGAGAAAGTGCTGAAATTTACTGAGAAAGGGGATTTGGGCAGTCTCAATGATAAACAGCAGGTCCCTGACAACTTGGTCAAGAGCCCAGTCTACTGCCCTACTTCGGAGACCTATCCTCTCTCCTTGACTAAGGTTCAAAGAGAAGGGAGAAAGGCATGAGGTGCCAGCTTTGTGCAGAGGAAAGCAATGAAGACTGTCAGAATCTGCAAGTGTTGGAACTTCTGACTGGTTATCAATCAGATGCTTGGGCAAGCATGCTAAAACGTTAAGCCCCAAGAGTGGTATCAGCTCAGTGGTTATAAAATGTAAAAAACCGCAGGTTTCCACCTGTGTGTACCAGTTTTAATGGGAAGGAGCGCCTCCCAATTTTTATTTCCAGACACTATTCAGCTTATATACATGTAAGGTACTTGGCAGCTTTCTGCGCCAAGAGGATGGCAGGTACTGAACTTGAAGGAAGAATGCACCTGCTCTTCTGCCAGTCGGGAACAATTTTATATCTATTTCAAGTGTGCATTTCCCAAATATTCTTGTAACAATGACAGCCTAAGTACTTCCAACATAATAAAAATTACCACACTTTCTGGTTATTTGGAATTTTTCACTTTCTGAAGTATCAGTATATGGACTGTTTTCATTTAACTTCTGCAAAAACTATATAAAGTAAATATGACGGTTATCTTTTATTTTTTTGTTTATGGTTATGCTTTTATTTATTTTTATTTTTTTCCAGCTTCATTAGCTGGCAAATAAAAGTTGAATATATTTATGGTCAACATGATGTTTTGATACATGTACACGTATATACTTGTGAAATGATTTTACCACAATCAAGCTAAAGCTAATTAACATGTCCATCATCTCACACAGTTAACTTGTGTGTGTGTGTGTGTGTGTGTGTGTGTGTGTGTGTGTGTGTGGTGTGTGGTGAGAAACACTTGAGATCTACTGTCTTAGGAAATTTCAAGTATGGAATACGTTATTAATAAATATAGTCACCATATTATACATTAGGTCTTGGGTACTTACTTTGTCTTATAGCTGAAGAGCTGTACACTTTGACTAATATCTTTGACCTATTTCCCCTTTTCTTCTACTCTTCAACTTCTGGTAACCACCATTCTACTCTCTGTTACTATGAATTCAACTTTTGTAGATTTCACATATAACTGGGATTATGCAGTATTTGTCTTCTTTTGATCTGTTTTATCTCACTTAGAAAAATGTCCTCATTTTTGAGGCCAGCAGGTGGCTTGCTTTCTCACTTTCTCTCTCTCTCTCTCTCTCTTGCTCTCACTCTGTCCTTCTCTGGTCAAATTAAAAATAAATAAATAAAGTTTAATAATAAAATATTTTTTTACAAAGTTGTAGCAAATGACAGAATGTTGTAGCCAATGACAGAAGTTTCTTATTTTTAAAGGCTGAATAATATTCCATTGTATGTATTTATCACATTTTCTTTATTCATTCATCTGTCCACAGACACTAGTCCTATTTTAGAAATAAGAAAATTGAAGCCAAATAATATATAACAAAGCAAAAAGAAAATGATTAAGTTACACTTATGGAAGGTTTGCTATATATTACACACCACTGCAAAAGTTGTATATGTTTTCTCAACTAATCCTCATGACAATTCCATAAACTAGGTATTATCACCTCCACACAAATCTAAAGATTAAAGAGGGTAAAACAACTTACCTAAAGTCACACAAGTTAGGAGCAGAGCTGAGATTCAAATCAAATCTGTCCTAAGTCTAAATAATGTAAAATGATTTCCAGAGGTGTTGTGCAATGCCTGAATATCCATGTGCTGTAGCTTGCCATGCCTTGCTTTTGTGTGACATTCGTGGCCTCTATCACACTTTGAAATATGTAAAAATTGGGGGGGGACAGCAGGTGGCATGGTGGTTAAGGCACTGGACTCCCACAAGGTTGACCGTGGTTCGTGGTTCAAGTTTCAGATCTGGCAGCTTGTTTACTGACTATTCTCTCTCTCTCTCTCTCTCTCTCTCTCTCTCTCTCTCTCTCTCTCTCTCTCTCAAATTTAAATAATAATAATCATCATTATTATTAATGAAAAATAAAATAAAATAATTCTTTAAAAATACTTATAAAAAAAGAAAAACGTAAAAATTGAAATCACTGTGAAACTTTAGATCAAAATTCGTATGTATTACTCTTCATGATTCAGATATTCAGGCAAAATGATCCATGTCAGAGTCATCTCGTTACCTCATTTTGTCTCCCTCATTGCTTTCAGATAGCCTAAGCTTTGTCGCCTTTTCAGCTCTCTCCAGCAGTGCTGATGGCTACCTGCCTACATATGTGTAAAGTTCTATATAATACAGTATTTGCACACTTGGTTGAACCTTTTCCTTACTCTTTTCCTATGTTCAGTAAAATAAAGTTGAATTGCAAAGAGAAGGAATGAAAGGCTATGATAAAGCAGTTTCCTCTCAGAGTAGTCCTCCAGGCTCCTTGCACATGGAGGGTGTGTGAGTAAAAGTGGCAAAGTACCTCTGCGTAGCTGCGGGGCATGTGTCTCTGCATACATATGCATAATGTCCTTTTCACACTTTGGAGCTACCAGATGCCTGGTTCTGCTTGGAAGGGGTTTGGTAACCCACTTGAAATCATGAGGATTCATAATTCATTTATGCAAGCTGCAGACTCTTCCAGATGACATCTCCTGCTCTAAAGAATGATTGAGAGAAAGATGTAATAGAGCTGAAAAATGACAATGACATATTAGCAGCACAGCAAAGTTTATACGAAGCCTCCAGCTAGATGAGGAAATTATGCAAGTCCAAAGAAGAGGCAAGCCTGCAGGCAACAGGAAAAGTAAAAACAAGGGAAGCAAGAACTGTCCAGGTATCGAGGACTCATTTTATTGCCATGAGGAAGGCTCTAAGGCACTGAATCATTTTAAGGGCTGACAGGCAGCCCTCACCCCAGGACTCTACAGGTTAGCAGATTCTGAGTGAAGAGTGAAGCTGCTCCTCCAACCCCACTTAACTTCTGGGATTAGCACCCCTCTGAGTTAGCAGAATGAGGTATGTGATTGTGTCAGGGAAGAGGGATTATGAAGGACTCAGGATGAGGACCTAGCTCTGCCTGCAGTGGCATGTTGTTACAAGCTCTCATCAGTTCTATAGAAACCCCCCCTCTCCAACCAAAATCCTTCTCCACTGGCTCTCAACATTTTCTTCCAAAACACGAAGATCGGGACACCTCCCGCCACTCTCTCACAGCCTTCCCTGCCACCCACCACTAGCAACACCCCACTTGTAAAATGAGATTTCTGCTGCTCAGAAGAGAACAGGAAGCCCTCCACAGCCATGCCCTGCCTTTTTATCTCTTGCCACACACACTTCTTGCATCTCCTAAAACATTTTCAGTTGCTATGTCTTTGCTCTGCTATTCTCTCCTCCTGAAGTGTCTTTCTCACTTCTCCACTGGGTGAATTTCCTACTCATACTTTAAGAAACAGATGCCACTTGACTAGCTAGGTGAAGATTTTTCCATGACACCATGCACACATTGCCACCAGACCACTGAACATCCTCCACTAGAATCACATCTGACATGATCTAAGCTGCACAAAGTGTGGATTTCTGGAAGGCCGGAACAATGCCTACAGATATAGCTTTCTATCCTTTACACTGAGCAAGTGCCTCATATATATTAGCTTACTAAGGATGTGTTGACTGAAAAGAAATGAATTCATTTCCCCCTCACATGTTTTTAGCAAAATAGCATGTATCCTTTCCTTATTCTTTAATACTCATTCTAGTAGTGATATCGGGAGGGAGGAGGGGATAGAGTTCTAAAAGGCAACAGATCAGAGTACGAGGTTGGCATCTTCCTCCTAAAGTCCAACCCTCTTGGCAGTTTCTTCTTTCCTAGAAATGACTCTGTTTTGCTATAATTCTAGGTATGAAAGCTCTCAGGGAGAGGCAGTGCATTCTGCTACAAACCTTGGACTTTGTGATCAGATGGTCCAGGGCTCAAATCCAGGAAAGTCCACCAATAGTAAATGAGTTGGAACAAGGTTCAGAATCTAGCTGAACTTCAGGTCCTTCCTTGGCAAAATGAACATGATAATATCTAACCTATAAAGGTACTGTAAAGATAAAAATTGAATATGGCTGCCAAGGTGGTAGTTCACTGTATAATAGGTTCTTGATAAATGCTAACATTTATTTATTTATTTATTTAATATTTTCAGTCATAATCCCTTATACTTTTAGGGCCTCACAAGTTTTGTTCCTCCTCTAGAATAAGGATCATTCTTAGAAAGGGAGTTAGAGGGTAGTTTATATACTAGAAACATCTGAGGAGATTTTCCAAATTTTATCCCCACATTCTTTTTGAGAAACAGTTTCGTGGTGTACCATCACGATTACTGACGGAAGTATGTTTCTCTCAGGAATTACCAGACGCAAAAGGGGTTGAGAATCACTTCTCTAGAACATACTTGTAGATTTCTTGGTTTTTATTTTCACAGCTGTAATTCTAACTGGGATCCTAAACCTCTCAACCTGAAATTGATGTAACAGCTTCTCATAGTTGACCTTTCTACTTAGAAGTTTTCTTCTAGTCAGTCCATCCTGTATGTAATGACAAGAGTCATCTCTCAAACTCCAGAAAGGCAGAGTGATCTGATGAAATGGGCACCTCGTGATCCCCAGGGGGAGAGCCAGCCAACTTGCTGCTTCACTCCCATGAACCTTTTCTATGCTCTTGCTTCTAGCTGGAGGACGCATCTCCCTGGTCTGCCCTCCCTAAGCCGTGGAGCTGAGGAGTTTCTACACATCACTCAAGATGAGCGAACCTAGCGCTAACTTCCTTCTTTTGTGCCACCAATGTACCCAGCTCATTTCTAGCATTGCGTACACCACACTCTGTTACACGTTATTGGTTTATGAGTCTTATTGCGGCACTTGGTTGTGAATCCTTTAAAGGAAGAAAATGTATCTTAATCATTCATATCTCTCCCCATAAAGCAGATGCTCACTAAACTTTTATGGAACTGAAATAAATTGAACTGAGATGAATCCCTGTTTACAGTCCATTTAACCATTTACGTTTCTACTGTCACCTCCTCAGATGTATGGAGTGTATAAGCGTGTGAGCATATGTGGTCGTCATTTCTGGTTTCTTTCCATCACTTTTACATTTCTCCCCAGGGGCCTTTCTTTTCAAATGGAGATTGTGCAAAAAAGACTTGTACATTTACAACTCAGGTTTATTTCAAAACCCGGAAAAGCTGGACAGGTTCTCCAGCCAACAGAGAGATTGTGGGGAAAAAAGGCTTTTGTTAGAACATCTTGTTGTTTCCTGCACATTAAATCCAAAATTCCTCAAATGGACTGCAAGGTGAAACTGCCAACTTGACTAAAGCCCACTCCATCTAACTGCCTCAAATAGCTATGAATACATAATTGTGTGTGTGTGAGAGAGAGACTGTCGACTGTCCTGCACACAGGACAGGGTTCTGTCCCTGCATGTCTCCCTCCTTAGTTGGTAACACTGCTTCAGGCTGGGAAACTTCTGGTATATTTATTCCTCTGTGGTGGAGACAATGCCTCGTGGAGTCCTAGGAATTGGTGGCTTGTTCCTTGACTCAGTGTTCATTTACCTATTCATCAAACATTCCTTGACCCCTTTCCTTATGTCAAATGCAATGTTAAGCCCGAGAGAGAAATAAAGATGCATAAGAAAAGAATCTGGCTCTTAAGGAAGTCACCTAGGATTGGGGAGAAGACAGAACAGGGAATATGACCATATAATAAGACAATTTGAAAACAGAAGTGTGTGCAATGCTGGAGAGGCCCAGTGGAAGCAAATACAGACAGGCTGATGTAATCTCCCACTTGTTAGCTCTGCAGAGAATCTGACAGCACCCCAACATCAACATCTCACTCGGGTCCCCCATTACCTCAAACTAGCTCTTTGGTAAAACTGCTAACCCTACCACAAAAATCACTGTTGTAGTTACCTGACTGGAGCAAAGAGCTCAAATTTCCCCTCTGAAGCACCATCGTCCGAATAGGAGAGCATTGCTGACTCATCACAGCATCTTAAAATCTCTTCTTGACAATCTTCACAACAGATGAAACTGACTTAGACCAAGTATATGACAGAGTATAGGATGGATGAGGAAATAAGGAAGAGGCGTACACGAGAAGACCTTCCAATGAAATCATGCTCCAGCTCTAACTCTAGAATTCTACTGTTTGAATATTAGCCACCTGTCAGCGCCGTCTCTTCTCTGCAGAGACGGCACAACACCCGGCTCTTCCTCCCACAGTCTTTATTCACAGGTTTCCTCTTTACCAGCTAGCTTCTCTCTTCAGCCAGCTTCAGCTTTACCAGCTAGCTTCTCTCCCTACTTCTTCTTTCTCCCCGTGTTTATATAGGGTCCTCCCAGTGGCCCCACTCGCAAGTTCCTTCACCTGTGCGAGGCAAGTCCTGATTGGCTGTAGAAGGAGTTGTTTGTACACGCCTCCCTATGCAGCCAGCAGCGCCATCTTGGCTTGGTGGCCAACGGCAGCGGCCAAAAATTCCCCCTTTTTGTTTTTGTCTAGTCCTTTAAACTTCTTAGCTTTCTAAGTTTCTTAGTCCTTTAAATGTCTTAGCTTTCTTTAGAATTTCTTCTTAGCCTTTTCCGCCTCTTTGCCGAGGTCTTCCTTCCGGGACCCTCGCCTAGTACCAGCTAGCTGCCCTGTAGACTTGGAGGAAAATTTCTGAACCTTCTGCACCCGGTCCTTCCTCACGCAGTCTTTATCCGCAGGTTTCCACCTCTTTGCCGAGGTCTTCCTTCTGGGACCCTCACCCGGTACCAGCTAGCTGCCCTGTAGACTCGGAGGTTCTGAACCTTCTGCACCCGGTCCTTCCTCACACAGTCTTTATCCGCAGGTTTCCGCCTCTTTGCCGAGGTCTTCTTTCCGGGACCCGCCCGGTACCAGCTAGCTGCCCTGCAGACTGGGAGGTTCTGAACCTTCTCCAGTCCTTCCTCACGCAGTCTTTATCCGCAGGTTTCCGCCTCTTTGCCGAGGTCTTCTTTCCGGGACCCGCCCGGTACCAGCTAGCTGCCCTGCAGACTGGGAGGTTCTGAACCTTCTCCGGTCCTTCCTCACGCAGTCTTTATCTGCAGGTTTCCGCCTCTTTGCCGAGGTCTTCTTTCCGGGACCCGCCTGGTACCAGCTAGCTGCCCTGCAGACTGGGAGGTTCTGAACCTTCTGCAGTCTTATTCACAGGTTCCAGCTTCTTTTGTTTTTGTCCCCGTCCGGGCCACCACTTGTCGGCGCCGTCTCTTCTCTGCAGAGACGGCACGACACCCGGCTCTTCCTCCACAGTCTTTATTCACAGGTTTCCTCTTTACCAGCTAGCTTCTCCCCTACTTCTTCTTTCTCCCCATATATATAGGGTCCTCCCGGCGGCCCCACCCGCAAGTTCCTTCACCTGTGCGAGGCAAGTCCTGATTGGCTGTAAAGGAGTCATTTGTACACGCCTCCCTATTCAGCCAGCAGCGCCATCTTGGCTCGGCGGCCAACGGCGGCGGCCAACAGCCACCAGCCGCGTTCTAGCTCTTTATATTTAGATTACTTAAAAGTAAATTAAAATTCCAGTTCTGCACCAGTACCAGTCGCATTTCAAGATGTCATTAACACATGCGACTAGTGGCTACCAAACAGGACAGAATCCTCATCACAGAAAGTTTCCATCATAGAAAATTCATCATTATAGAAAGTTTGACTGATGGTACATTTTTAGGAAATAATCTGGATTTTTCATCCTTTGCTTTATTTCTTTTACAATTTTTATAAACTTCTGACTTTGTGAAAAAAAAAAAAAAACACTCAATTCTTGCTTGGAGGGACAATGATGAAAGGTAAAAGTTATCTATTTTTGAAAGGCTCACAGACTAGTGGGAAAGATAAATATTTTTAAAATGAAAGAAGAAATGCATATGTCACTGTGTGTGGTATGAGAGCACAGAGGCAAACACCCTAATTTTGCCTGAAAAAGCAAGAGAAGACCTCAAAGCAGAATTGACACTTGTGATTTTTATAGAATGAGCAGCAACTTTCGTAAGTTAGAGTGGAAAGGGCATTGGAAATGGTGAGAAGAGCAGATTTAGTTACCAAGCATGGAAGAGCTCGGCATGCATCTGACACTGCAAGTTGTTTGGTATTCCTGGAGTGGAGTGGACCCTTTGGAAAGTTGGGTGAAAAAAGGTGACATGGTAGAAGACGTAGTGTGCTAAGAGGTTATCAGCAAGCAGGTGATGTGAGGAAGGGATCCCCTTTAAATTAGAACACCGTAGAAGAACATACAAAACTGGGTTTACACCCACATTTTTCCATTCCTTGTTTTACTATCTTTGGCAAATATTAAAATCTTTTTAAGCTCACTTTTCTCACATGTAAAATGGTATTAATAATATGGCCATCCTTTTATGGTTGTAGTGTGGATTAAATGAGACTACATATTTTCACAGTGCATGGCACATAGCAAACATTCAAAAGTAAAAGTGATGATCCTTTTTGGTCTAAGCAAGATGGGATTATAAAAGGACTGGAGAAACGACATAAAATGATTTTATCAGATAGAGAAATCAGACTCATGGCAAATATTAATGTGAATAATAACAACAGCTAACATTTAGGCATGATTCTAAGTGTTTTAAATAAACTAATTCATTTAATCTGTTCAACAACCCTATAAGGTAGGCTACCATTACTGCTTCCCTTTCATGGATGAGGAAACAAAGGCAAAAAGGAGTTAATTTGCCTTACAAATAAGCCACAGGTGTGAGATTCAAACCCAAACATCTGTCTTTTCCATTTATACCCTAACTCTCAGGCTATTCTACCTCTGATAGAAATTCTCCAACAAAAGCCTACTCAATATTATATCAAATCACAGCATGATTTAAAATAATTTTATTTAAGTACAGATTTTCAAAACAACATGTTCACATCATGAAAGCCACTAAGCCACTATGTGTGCTCTAGAAATATTCCATAGAAGATTGTGTGAATAGAAAAGGCTAGATGCTTGATAAACCGTGTATCATTAGAAAGGTAAATTCAAAAATCTCCTTGGATAATCAAGACATGACTACAATTCCAGAGCATCCTCAATAACAGTGGGCCCATAACAACCTCTGGCTTTGTGTTAAGGTCCTTTAAAGTCGGTTTCTTATGAAAATGGGGATAATGCTGCCTCAGAGGCTTGCAAGGAATACTAAATAAGAGAATGTATATAAAGGATTTGCACAGTGTGTGGCACACAGAAGAATTCACTGAGAAGTAGCTTTTGATGTGGCAACTTTTATTCTTTCACTTAAAGTATCATCTTCTAAAGGACTTTCATAGGACTCACATGAACTCTGTTAAATACCTTAAGGGTGGAAAGGAGGATATCATAGATATCGAATTCTTTTTTTTTTTTTTTTTTTGAGAGGTTTTTGCTATAGGGCGCGTGCGCTCGCCAGAAAGACAGAGAGAGACAGAGAGATAGAAAGCAGGAAATCACCCCCCAGGGGGGATGGCCACGCCGCAATCCCTTCTCCTCCATTCTCCTCTCGGGATCTTGGGCACGCACGCACACGCGCCCGGCGTGAGTTTAAGCCGCCGGGTCCGGGACTCGAACCGCGGCCAACTACATGGGAGTCCAGTGACATCGCTGTTATGCTAACTGCTGGTCCCGAAATTCTTTAAAACAAACACAACCCAGTCTTTGGCCTAAACTGCAACTGTCTTTATTAAAAACCATCTCTAATTTATTAATGTCCAACCATCCTTCCCACCATGCTCCTCTATTTACCCAAATCTGGGCACAGGTGAGTTTAAGATACTGTTTTTATTGACTGGCCGCAGTAACAGTCTCATTTCTCAGGGGAGTTATTCTAAATGTCTTTTCTTCTGATAGTCTGTCCTTCAGTTTGACTTTCGTCTTCACATAATTCCAATTTAATGAGTGAGATAATATAATTATCCTCCCAATTCGATTCAGTCCTTCAGAGCCCAACCTCCCCTCACAAGGCCTTGCTGAGGCTGACCATGCAATGCCCAGCATAAACTGGCTCAGATCAGTATTGGTGACAGGTCAGGGACATGCAGGATGTTCAAAAAGTTCACGGAAAATGTCTAATATGATAAAGCTATGCATGGATTTCTTTTTTTTTTTTCTTGGATTCAAAATACACTTGTACTTTCATTCCATTTTTTGACTCATTTTTAAAAAGCCTCCTCCTATGTTCTCCCCTGCCAACAAATGCCAAGTAATAACTGTGGAAGGACATAATCACAAACCACCAAAGGCAAAGCCTTTTCTGTTGGTCCTACGCATTTAGTAGGATCAGAAAGCAGATGTGTTAGATCAGCCAAGAAGCCAGTGGAGCTGAAGTCTAACAGGTCAAGATTCAGGAAAAGAAGGGTTCTGGAGTCTGATGTACAGTTAGCAAGACTGAGTGGACCAGTGTTCTTGGAGAGATTCAGCAGGATGGTGGCTGGTAAGGGAATCAGGAAGCTGAACGTTGCTCTGGGCACTTGATTAAAAGCAGATTGTTGCAGATTGTTGGCAGTTGAGTTGTCATGGGAATCTCACTGGACTAGAAAGCTCTCTGTGGCTTGGAGGCCTAGAATTACCAGCAATGTGACCTTGACCAATTCACTTAACCTCATTTAGTTCATGTTGTTTTTTCATCACTAAAATGCAGATAATAACTGAAATAATAAAAACTACAAAGAGGTGTTTTTAACTGAGAAAATGTATCAGTTTATACATAAAAGTTTTTTTTTCCTTTATGCGTGATACAATGCGTATGCATGTAAATGAGAGTGAAAAGAGGGAGAGAGCATGAGATGAACACCCTCCACAAGGTTTGGTCAGGCCGTGATCCCCTTTCTCTAGTTCTACAGCCCATCTGATCTGCAGCACTCATGCGTGAGTCTGGCCTGGTTCAGGCTGCAGTTGCCATGAGGGACCTGGCTTCTCTTGAACAGCACCTTCCCCCTGCACCACAAAGCTGGCCTCAGTTTATACTTTTCTAAGTGTCTTTGAATTTACAAACTATCTTTGTGGAAAGAATTTATGTGAAGGGCTTAATGAAACAGTGACTGAAATGTGTTGATTAAAACATCTTTCTCATTTTGTAGGCTGTGATGATGTACAGTGAACGAATGAAAAAGAAATAAATTTAAAATAATGAAACAAGGATCTTCACAGCAGTCTTTCAATGATGTGTTCTCATAGCTATTTCGAAAACAAACAGATTATAGGAATTTTGTCAAGGTGACACTGAGCCGCTGTTCCTACCCATTAAGGTGCACATCCTCCCTGGGCGAGGGCCTTGACAGTCACAGTGACCTGTCCAAGTTGAAAAGGCAAAAGCATTGAGTTGGTTCCTGAGAAGTTGATGACAGCTACTCAGAGCCATCACTGACCTCAAGACCCACATGAGTGACCAGAGCACCTTCGGGTACTACCTCCTCACTTCCACTCTTAAACCTTCACACTTGCCTTCCCATACGTTTATCATGCCTTCCTTCTTCTGTGCCAAGCCATGTTTCTTTATTCCTTCAAAAGTCCCAGCTGAATCTTCAGGGGCACAAGGAGTAGGAATTGGAATGTTTTTCATCAGCAATTCAAGGATACTTAAAAAAAAAAAAGGCCACAAACAAAAAAGCCCTTGTTCATTTTATTAGCATGGACACAGCTAGGACCAGTGGTCCTTCTCAGAAAGCTTACAAAGAAAAGCAGAAGTCCAGGGATTTAAGCATCAAAAGTGAGGCATCTGTGACTTTAGATGGTTTGAAAGGGTATCTTATTTGATAGCAGCCAATAAAGCAGGAGACAGTGCCAAATCAGATAAGAAGGAAGAACATCTCCGGCCAGAATTAAAAAGGCTATTTTGGGATATGTCAAAAGGAGTAAAGCTAGATTGGAAATGACTGCAAAGGTGATTAAATAGGTGAGAACAAAGAGAACACTTCCTGAGTTCTGGCTAAGAAGGGAAAAATTCTTAATCATTTTTTAATTGTGCTTCATAATTAACCAAGTCACAAATGCCATGGCTGGGATTAAAAGATCTTTCAGAAGGCAGAAACTGTTAAGGATTTTTGCTAGTGAAAGTATTGGGGGCTGGGGAGTAGAGGGAGTGCTGGCATCTTTTCATTTTGTGTAACAATTTGACAAATCAGACTTTACAAGCATATTTGTTCATAGAGCACATTTTGAAAGATACCATTGTTGTATTTTTCCCCCTTTTTGAAAGAAATGAAAAGCAAAGAAAATTCTTCCAGAGGAGCAAATTCTCAACAAGTAGTGAGGTAAGCAGTCACTAGAAATTGCTTGTGAAGCTCCTGGACATAATGGTTAAATGATATCATGGTTACATTATGACATCTTTCATAACGACTGGTAAAGAACAAGGAAATGCTGATGTTTCATCTAAATGAGTTATTCCATACTAAATATTCTTAATTAGCATCACAGAAGGCATGGAAAACAGGTTAATTACTTACGGAAATAAAACAATAAAATTATCTCTAACAAGCATGCATGAAGTAATGTGTAATTTCTGCTAGAAAAGCAAATCCTCTCAAAATCAGAAGAAATTAAGGAAAAATCTTGGAGAGAAATAATAGTATTTTTGAATAACCTGTTACTTACACCTTCATTCATCTTACCATTTACTTACCACAAATCTCAACACAATCTGCCCTTAGGAGGCTTGCAATCTAGGAAAAAAACATCTTTTTTTCCTCATGTGTACTTTCTCTTACGTATCTCTCACTGTGGGATTTCATTTGGTTTATAGCTTTGAATAAACTCGACATATACACCAACCATTGACTGGCATGTGTAGCTTGACCTCTGTGTTGAGTACAAGACCACCTACCAGCTAGGCCCACGTAGACTCATTCAATTCATAGGAGCCCCATAAATGGAGTGGCTGATCCTGTGCGTGAGCATTACACAAATGAGATTCAGGTAGTGTGATCTTTACTCTGAGTCTGTACTCCATCTTCATATCCCATTTTCCTCCTTGCTTCCTGCTGTGTATTTTAAATGGATTTGAGCACCAACATTTGGTCTTTATGTTCCTTGACCTTTGGTATAGCTTCCCCGAGAGAGAACTGAGAGACTCCCTTTGCATGCAGGCACTTCCTGGATGACATGACAGCATCCACAACATCCACCTGCTGGGCAGGCCTTCTTTTGCTTGTACACATTCTCCTGAGAAGCTGGTGATGCTCAAATGGCTTCTCATCCTTCCAAAGAAAGGGCTATCTTTAACTCCTTCAATAATCAACAAAGCATCCTTCTGACAATCAATGGAAAGATTTTTTTTTTTTTAATTCATAGGGAATTTCTTAACACAATAGCCTGGTTTGAACAGGGCTTGCACTGCTCCATAGAATTGGACTCCTTCCTTTGATTTCTCCATTGACAAAGCCAAAGAACGTTTTGCATGTTAAATTTCACAACTTTCCTATGACATTTTAAAACTCTCACTCCCCAAAAGCAGAAGTATTTTTGAAATCCCGAGAGTACTCTTTGAAGAAAATCTCTTCCCCCTCACAGTGTTTAGCAGAACAAGTTAGTATATTTTCCAAAGTACAACTAATTGAAGCACTTTGTCTTTCTTAGTTTCCTACATTTCAAACATACCTATTACCCTTGAAATTTTATAAATCGGACATTCTATAACACCTTACCTTTATGTTTTGGGGAATTTCATAATTTTTCAGTTTTTAAAATATGTCAAGGAAAGTCACATACATATAGGGCATTGTATCTCAGAGGAAAGGAAAAAAAAAAAAAACATACCTGTTAGACCAAAGTGTCTTAATGAGGTTTTCTTTGGTATAAAATGGCAACAGGGAAGGATGACTTTTCTTCACTTAAAAAAAAGTAGCATCATAGTTTGCCATTTCACAGTGATGTCTTAATATTCTCTCATTTAATTATGTAAATCGTCAAAGAAGGCTGCTGTTTATGGTAATCTGCATGTGTGAAGGTCTGTTTCCCAAGGTAAGCTAATTTAAATCAAATTATAACTAAGGGAGATTTACCACTTGTTGATTTAGGCAGACAATCATTTATAACTCCACCAAATAGCTAGTAAAGACTGCGGAATTTCAAAAGTGAGGTGAAATAGTAGTGATCCTGCTGTGAAGGAAATCAGTTGAACTGCCATGGAGGGATTTAGTATTCCTCTTGATGTCAGCAAGAACAGGAGGCAGCCTCTTTTGTGAGGAAAGTGATTAGTGAATACAGTTGACCCTCACTACCTCCACATTCAAGACTTCCTTTGCACATGAAGTTAAAGGCTGCTCTCCCCAACTAATTCACCACTCTCTTTTGATACAAATCCAGTGCTCTTCAGAATTGGCCTGCATTCTGGTTGCATAGTTGTACCAAGGACTGAATGTAACTGAGAAAAGACCATTGTAAACCACTGAAGTGTTCATGTGTCCCAGCTCCTTTCTTTCTTTCCATTTCTTTTTTTTTTTTTAACCATTAAAGATAGTCCAGTTCAGTTTAAGAAGCTAAGCATGTGCAAGTTCATTCTTTGTTTTATGGGCACATTAGTTACAGAGTGAATGCCCCTTTAGCTGATGAAACTGGCCATGTAGACTCTGCTAGACTGAGATGGGTGTGCAGGTCCTGGGGGCCACAGACAAGGTGCCCAATACAAGGGCCACAGCTTGGCTTTGGCAGCAAGCAGGATATGAGTGCAGAAGTCTCTCTTATCTGCAGGAGATAGGATTCAAGACCCCAATGAGTTCCTGAAACCACAGGTACTACTAAGCCCTATATATACATATATATTTTTTTCTATATATACATATATATTTTTCTATACATACATACATACATACCTACGATAAAATTTTAATTTTGCTTATAAATGAGGTACAGTGAGAGATTAGCAACAATAATATTAAAGTAGGGCAATTATAACAACACAGTGAAAGAAGTTATATAAATATGGTCCCGCTCAAAAGATCTCATTGTACTATACTCATTCTTTTTTTTTATGTGAGATGATAAAAGACCTGTGTGATGATCAAAAGTAAGGTGAATGGGAACCAGCAGTTAGTGTAATGGCTATGTCGCTGGACTCCCACGTAGTCAACTGCGGTTCGCGTCTCGGACCCGGTGGCTTACAACTCACGCCGGGCGCGTGTGCGTGCATGCCCAAGATCCCGAGAGGAGAATGGAGGAGAAGGGATTGCGGTGTGGCAATCCCCCAGGGGGTGATTTCTCACTTTCTGTCTGTCTCTGTCTGTCTGTCTGGTGAGCACACGCGCTCTATAACAAAAACCTCTCCAAAAAAATAAAATAAACAGGAGTTCTGAATAACAATGACGATGATGATAATACAGTACTATGCATAGAAAAGGACAATTTCTAACCTATTTATGATGAAAACTTAACTCTCCCTCCTACATGAAAATTTGACCTTCACTTAACCTTCAAGCCAGCTTGACTTGTTAACATTGGTTAGCTATGTTGCTAGTCAATGTCGTTCATAGTAAGATGTGACCTATGATTAATAATTTGTATCTGAATTGGGTGACAGATACACAGACTATAAATACCTGGTAGGAGGTCACATTTGGGGCTTTCCTGAATGTGATGACTTTGTAACTAACATGTCCCTTGTGGGGACCCTGGGAATTATGTCTATGTTATTATTACAAGATACATTGGTTATTGTGCCCATGAGGCCTGCCCAAAGTGGATCTCATCTCTTTGCATCTGGCCTCTGCTGTACAAAATTCTTGGATGACTCTTGCAGAAGGAAAACACCTGGGCTGTCTTTCTGGCATGCTAGGTTTCCCATCCAGGTCCTTCTAAGTCAATATGATGCCAAATATCTTCTATGGTAATCCTGTGGGTCTGAACATTTAGCAGGGCCCAAGAAAACCCTTATAGATATTGCAAAATACTTCAATTTAATATTTTGACCATCCCTGCATTTGCATGAAGGATAAGAGTATGATGAAATTAGAATATATTTACCTATAATATAAAGGGTCTTGATCCCACTATCAATACTATATGTTTTCCCACTTTCTTGAGGGAGTAATTTCTGCTATTGACTATTCTTAGGGACAGGTAAAACACAAAGTGGAAGTCAACCAAAAACTTCATGATCAGCATTAATTCATAATCATGATCTTTTCATTGTGCCACGTGGGGGCGGCCACGCAGAACTAAATCACATCCGTGCAGGAAAGGCGTCTCTCCAGAGACATATTCAATGGTGGGCTAAAGGATTAGTGGCAACCAGAGATTCCCCTTATTTTCTCTGGAAGCTTTGTTTACCTGGTGGCAATAGTTTTCATATTTCTAAAGAGAAGTAAGTCTTAATGCTCTAAAACATGTGTATTAAATTCCCGTTGTTGCTGTAACCTCCACAGTTAGTGGCTAACATCAATGGTGCTTTCTTACAGTTTGGGAAGTCAAAACTCCAAAAACGTCAGACTTTCTCTTTTTTTTATTTTTTTTAAATTTGTTATTTCTTTCTTCCAAGTGCAAGAGAAACAGAGAGAGAGAGAGAGAGAGAGAGAGAGAGAGAGGTGGGGGAGAGTGGCAAGCAGGGTCTTAATGGTGCAATCCAATCTAAACTTTAGCCAGCTCTGGGTCATGGGCATATGAGTTCCCTGTACATTCAGGCAAGTCTCCGATCATGAACCTGGAAGCTCACTGGACAAAAATCAAAATGCCAGCAGGGTTTTGTTCCTTTTGAAAGCTCCAGGATTGAGAGTGAGGCTCTATTTCTTTGCCTTTTGCAGTTTACCTCCATGTGCTGGCTTATGGTCACTTTTCACCTTCCTGAACCATCTCCAAAGCTGGCAACACAGCACATTCACATCTCTCTTGACTCTGACATTCCTGCCTCCTTTTTTGACTTATAGGAATCCTTACAATTAGATTGGGCCCATGCTGCACCTTATCTAGGATAATCTCCCCATCTCAAGGTCCTCAGTTTAACCTTGTAGTGCAATGGTTAAGTGCTATGAATGGAGAACTGGACCCCATATGACCGGCTACAGTTTAAATCCCGGCCCCATGCACGTTCTGGGCACCTGAGTATGTGTACACTAAACAGGATGAAGAAGTGAAAGAAAAAGTATTGTGTAACCATGTTCCTCTGGGGGTTACATATACTCTTTTTTCCTCTGGCAATAAAAAAAGCCTTGACTTAATCTGATATGCAACGTTTCTTTTGCCACATACAGTAACAGAGTCACACGTTCTAGAGATCGGAAAGTAGATGGTGCGGGCCATCACTCTGGCATCCTTTGCTGTAATAAACTAACTTTTCTCTTGTGCAACTAGAATGGTCCTTAGTTATGTGGCAAACTCAGAAGAACTGAAAAACCTATCCCTCAAATTACCTTCTGTTCCCTGTGATTCACACAAGGGACTTCCGTTTTGAAAGAGTGCTTGGTAGGAATGGCAAGAACAGTACTTTGAATGAATAGGCAGTGAGACGCTCTAGAAACAGTGGTTTTACAGTGACAAAACAATGCGATAGAGAAGCAGGCAAAGAAAGTGAGCACTGAGAATTGTGTGAGCCCAGGGAACCATACGGTGGTGGTTTTAAGATGTATTTTGGAGATCACACACACACACACACACACACACACACACGAGAGAGAGAGAGGCTCTGTATTCTCTATAGGAAGCATATATGTATCTCTCTAAATAAATATACATATATATGTGTGTGTGTGTGTGTGTGTGTATATATTATTATATATATATATATATATATATGAAGAAAGGTTAGTAAGGAAACTCGGGTATTAAGTGTGTGAATGTGTGTGTGTGTGTATATATATATATATATAAAGGTTAGTAAGGAAACTCGGGTATTACGTGTGTGAATAAGAATAGCTGGTGACCCCAAATTCCATTTTCTTCTAAAAATGTGCCCAGTATCAAAGTTGTCTTTCTTTCATTTTGAAAAATCTACTCTTTATTCTAATGACCCTTGTATACTTCAGTAGCTACTCCCACAGAAACATTCAGCAAAAAATGCATTTGTGTAGAAACAATACAATAGCTAGTTTCACTTCTTATTAAAAAAAAAAGATAAATCAATAGTTGTTTCTGTCCCTAAATTTCATCTTGGGCCTCTCTGTGAAATGTGCAGTTCAATTTAGTGTCGATAGGTCATTCCAGTCAGTGTGAGATTATCGCAATTCAGTATTAATTTCCAGCCAGCTGGAAATCAAAGTACTCCAGTTAGACAGAGTCACCTCTCTCCAGTTGGCCTGACATTGTCTTTTAACTAGGAATAGGAGGCATTGTCTGATGGATTGATCCTTAGGACCATCACATAATGTCCAGAAGAAAGGTTGGAAGACTTATTGTTACTACTCTTGTAAAGCGGAATGAAGCCTTTGGTATAAGCTTTAGACTACCAGAGGAGTTTTATAGTGGGGATTAGGAGGCCTGGATGTAGCCGTGGCTCACGAGTATTCAGCAGGTCTCTGATTAGAGTGTATCTGAGACAGCAGAGGATAGCAGGTGGGCAGAGTAGATGACCGATATCTTACTTGGAGTAAGCTTTTATGAACTGTTGTCCCTGGGGCAGGCACCTGGGTATCAAACAACCTAAGAGGAGATACTTACTAAAGAAAAAGCAGAGCAGAAGGGGTTAACTCATCCAGCCATGATAAACTGAGGAAGTAAAGGCCAAATTCAGGAAGGAATACTCATATCAGATGCCAGAATCTTTTTGAAAAGACCAAGAGTTAAGAATTGAGCTACAGTAGAATTTGAGCTTTGTGCCTTTGTAAGTCCTAGACTCTATTTCTGAATTGTATTCCTCACTGCCCCTCCTCCTGTCTTGACTATTAATTGAAAGAACAAGCTAATATTTCAGACAATACAGAAAATAGATGAGAAAATATTGGTCTAGTAAAGGGAGGCAGATCCCAAAGCTGGTGGAAAGAAAACCAAGATAATAGACTGATGTAAATATTCTGAAGGAAGCAGGATGATACTGACAGAATCATACGAAGTCACCTCCTATTAATGTCTCCAGGAAAAACCTTCCTGAGGAATTGATATTTAAGCTAAACTTAGGAAGAACAGCCCTGCAAAGACTTAAGAGCTTGAGGGAACTGCATTTGTAAATGTAAGGTAGGAAAGTGTTTATCTAGTTTGAAGAACTGGAAAAGCAAAAACAAAAACAAAAACTAAAAACTAATGAAGCTGGTTCAAGATTAAGATGAGGTTAGAAAGGCAAATGCATTCCAGCTAATATTCACTCCTCCCTCCCGCCTATGCACATCACTGTATTTGGACTTGACTATGTGCTTGTTTTGGCCTCGTGATAGCTGAGCAAACTTAGCTAACCCTTAACTTTGGGCTTATTCACATCACTTCTTTAAACAAGGAGACTTAATCAGATAATGATGCAGAAAGAATTTTAAAATATAGTTGGGTTCACTGTGTTATCCTTCTGTAGTTTTGGTGAAAGAATATGTCCTGGCTATTCCACTAGCAATAGGAGGATGAGAGATATGTGTACCACAGAGAGATCCAACATGCATTTTAGAATCAAGTCCACTCATCCCCACCAATACCAGCCTATTTCCAGTTAGTTGAGTGAAATTATACCATTGTTTTAATCCACTAGAGTTTCAGGGTAGTTTGTTACTAAGCATTATTACTGCTGCTATGAAAGGCCACAAGGAGGAAGCAGTTGGCATAGCCCCTTTGGAGAGTATAACAGCATGGAGTATATATTTTGAATAAACTTTGGAACCAGAACCAGAAATACTTGCTATTGAGTTATATACAGAAAGAAGTAAGTGAAGAACTAAGGGTGACTCCTAGGCTTCTGGCCTGGACAACTGGTGGGGAGAAAAACACTTTTGGTTTTCCATGTTGCTATTTTTTCACACAATAATAATTTAAGTGGCTATACAGTCTGTTGGTGTAGAGTAAGTTACTTAATCATTACCTTATGTTGGACATTGGTTTGTTTCCAGCTTTATTGTTTTATAAAAACCTCAACAGTTAGCCTCCAAACACACTTAATTTTTGTATATTTCAGATTTGGGAGAAGAGTGGAATCCTAGAAACGGGATAACTAGGTCAAAGCATTTCAGTAATATACCTTTTTCTTTTGGTCTACAGGGTCCATTCCTCCTTTTCACAGACAGTGGGTGGTGGAACGTAGAAGAGGCAACCTCCATAAAGAACAATGCATTTCACTTTGGTGGAATGTCACAGCCACCTCGAGTACCCTAATAGTAGCAACAGCTAACCTTTCTTTCTTTCTCTTTCTTTCTTTCTTTCTTTCTTTCTTTCTTTCTTTCTTTCTTTCTTTCGAAGTTTTTGCTATAGGGCATGTGCGCTCACTAGAAAAACAGAGAGAAACAGAGAAATAGAAAGCAAGAAATCACCCCCCAGGGGGGATGGCCAAGCCACAATCCCTTGTCCTCCGTTCTCCTCTTGGGATCTTGGGCACACATGCATACGCGCCCGGCGTGAGTTTAAGCCACCAGGTCCCGGACTAGAACCACGGCCGGCTACATGGGAGTCCAACGACATAGCCATTACACTAACTGCTGGTCCCCAGCTAACCTTTCTATATATTCATGTTTTATATGTGCCAGGGACTCTTCTAGGCACTTTATATATGCACTAACTAATCTGGTCCTCATAACAATGCTATGAAGTATATGCTAATATTAATTCTATTTTTATAAATAAGGAATCTGAGAAAGATGCTAGATAACCTGTGCTGAGAACATAAGAAACAACTGTATAGAATTCACAGTGACTGTGGCAAGATGATGTTATAATATGTGTTAGTTACCACAGTACCTTATTTGGACCTCTAGAAGAAACAATTTTACCCTTTGCACCAACTTTATGCCTAATTTAAGGAAAGGGCAGAATTGTACCTGGTAAGTTTTGTAGCAAATAACCATTGCTTCTCCTAAACGGAGGGGTGATGGTGGATTTTCAATGGACAAGACTTGTTACTGAGTATGGTCTTCCCACTGGAAAATCTGGAGCCAAATGTATAGACCATAGTGGCAAGTGTCTCAATCTTTGCACTGTTCACATTTATTATTCCTGGGTCCCTGTTATTCCTCCAACCTACCTCCTTTTCTCTATTATGTGTAATTTAAATTAAGCATGATGGATCTTATATACCCTTGAATGCACCCTTACATCCTTTATAAAACAAACACATACATAAATAAGTAAGTACTTGGGCTAGTTTTAAAAAAAGAATATCAATATAAAAGCAATTCATGGAATGCACATGATTCCTATGGAATAAGTTCTATTGATATATATTAATTTATTGTTTCTTTGCTTTTAGCAACATTCTCTACACATCCAATTTTTTTAAGTGGTATATATTCCATAAACTTAATTAGAAAATGGTTCCTGAGAGAGTTTCCCCTCTTTCCCCATACTACTATATTTTGTTTCTAGAGACCTTAGAGCAACAACCAAGTAATAGGAGTAATAATGACAATCTTTAAAATAGCAATATAAATTTTAAGATAAAAGTATTAATGACACTCAGTGAGTGCTTACTAGGAGTCTATGTAGTGGAACACAGGCAGGCACTATTCTAAGCACATTCTAACCAACTATCTCAGGCCATTTGGTGGTCTGATGGTTAAGGCAGCTGGATTCCTCATGGCTCTCTGCATGGTTTGAGTCCTGGACCCAGCAGCTTGAAAAATATGCTGGGCATGTGTGCATGTGTGCCCAAAATCTTGAGACAAGAATGAAGGAAAAGAGATTGCAGTGTGGCTCTACCTCCAGGGGTATGATTTGTCACTTTCTCTCTCACTGTGTTTCTCTTCAGCCAGTACATGCACTCTATAATAAATTTAAATAAACAAACTATTTCATTTAATCCTAAAAAAAAAAAAAATCCTCAGGGTATTACAATCATTATACGCATGTCACAGATGAGGAAACAGATTTCAGGAGGTCAGTCACTTGCCTGATGCTGCAGAGCTGGTAAACAGCAAACTTGGTTATTAGGCTGAAATCTGCTTAGCACCCAGATCTGTGCTAGTAACCATATGGTATTTTCTTATATTTCTCAGATAATAAGCTCCAAACAGTCTCTAAAATTATTTCTGATTCCTCATTTTAATGTTGGCTGTTCTAATGTCATACTGATTTGAACCAATTAGTTAATTGTTTGGTCAGAGGAAAAAAATGACTATTTATTGAATCTCTCCTATATGCTAAGTATGGGACTGGCCAGTTCAAATGCTGTGCATTTAATTCTCACAACAATTTCATGAGACTAATATTACTGTTCTTTGCTTTTAAAAAAAAAAAAAAAAAAAAAAAAAAGACAAGAGTTGCCATGTCATATTCCTCTGCCTCAGGCTTTCAGCTGGGACTACAGGTGTGTCCACCACTCTAAGTTTTTTTTTTTTTTTTAAAGACAGAGTCTTTCTATATTGCCCAGATTTGACTTGAGCTCACAATTTTCCTGCCTCAGTTCCTCCAAGTAGCTGGGATTACAGGTACATGCCCTCATGGCCGGGCCTATTGTTTATGTTTTAAAATTTGAATATATTGGGACTCAAGAGGTTTACTTTACTAATCTGAGATCACAAACCTAGTAACATGCAGACTGGAATTTATCTGAGTCCTCCTAAATTCGTGTTTGGATTTGTTTTTATTTTTTCTACTAGTAGAGTAGGAGCATGACCTTGGGAGAATTACAACTTTAAAGCACCTCAACCGTACCATCAATAAAAGGGAATAAGGCTTGCTTTAAATTTCCTTGACTGAGTGCTAGAGATAATCACATATAATAATCAAATGAGAGAATGCTTTGAAAATTAATTTTCATGGCACTTTCTGGGTTGCTAGTAATGGAGGATTTTGGTGTCCTAGAAGCTGACTTACTCCTGAGGATATGGCCACATATTTAAACTGTCCCTGAATTACTGTAATAAAAGGATGCAATCAGGAATGTGGTGAGCCACTCAGGCAGCAGGGTCTGGTGGTGAGCACAAGGACAAGCTGCCTCAAGGTGGGGAACTTATGATGACAGTGTTTGCGGGGGCAGTGCCATTGCTACTGCTTCCTTACTTGCCATCCCTCACCCTATTGCATTATCTTTTAAGAGGTTTTTGCTTTCGGGTGTGTGCACTCTCCAGAGAAAGAGAGAGACAGAGACAGTGAGAAGGAAAGTGAGAAACCACTCCCCCCCGGGGGGATGGTCACACCACAATCCCTTCTCTTCCATTCTCCTTCTGGGATTTTGGGCACACACGCACATGCTCCCAGCATGAATTTCAAACCACGGGGTGTGAGACTTGAACCACAGTCAGCTATGTGGGAGTCCAGCAAGGTAACCATTATTCTATTTGCTGGCCCCCTGCTGCATTTTTAAATAAGCAAAAACATAGATAAATATTCCAACTGGCTTGTATGATAGTTAATTCTGGCCCCAACAACCTGTAATTTCTAGCCTCCATGCAATTGCTTATGAGATGGCCAGGAGAACATGCTTGGCAGAACTCCAACTATTGAGAGGGTAACCGACCACAGCCCCCATCCAGCTACTGCCTTCTAAAACCCAGCATTGAGTCTGCCCTGAGGTCCTGCTTTCCATAGGCAACTGCCAGCCAATGACCAAGCAGACAGAGATACTTAGGCCCATGCCTAGGAGATATAGACTCTTCTAACAGCCAACTCTGGCTTGTGGACTCCCTGACAGCCTTGCTGTAACTTCATAGGCCACAAGCAGTCTAAGACCTTCTTACCTGCCATCCTTCATGGGGCCACTCTGGGATCCAGGTCTGACATTTCTGCCAGCCTCCCTCTCTGTCTGTTCATTGTTGCTTACCATCATTTGTCCTAAGAAAATGCTCAAATGTTTAATTCAATATTGGTGCTCCTTGAAGGACTTGGACTAACAGTTAGTAACATTTCCTTCTGCTTAGCATTCTTTTTATTCTACTCTTCAGACCTTTCCTATCAAGCAATAACTGATTCCCTGCAGCCCCTGTCCCCAGCTGGAAGCTTTTCCTGTTACCTCTTATCTTCACCTCTTTTAGGAAACATAAGTCATTTTACATTAAATTATGGTTATCTATGTAGATATTTTATCTCCTCTGCCAGATGTTGAGCCCCTTGAACCTAGTGGCATCAAAACTTATTGATGTGTTATATCGCTCTATGCCAGGCATTGTACTATGGGCTTCACATATGTCACACATCTATGTAATCCTCATAAACACTGTGTGAGGTATATATTATCAAATTCATTCTACAGAGAAGAAAAGGAAGCCCAGAGACACCGAACAACTTGCTCAATGCTGGACAACTAGTAGAAAAACCTTATTTTAAATTTAGGCTGTTAGACTAAATTCTGTACATTATTTTTCCATCCCTGTCAAAGGCCCTTGAAGATATAAGGACTAGTCCATACATGTATTTTAAAGACAGGGTCTCATTATTGGCCATGTCACAATTCTCCTGCTTCAGTCTCTCAAGGAGCAGTATCTACCGGCCCACACCACTGTGGCTAGGCCTCCTCCCCTTTCTTAACTCCGAGGTCGCAGAGGGCTTAATGCTATGCCCTCTGGAAGCAGGTGGCCTTTGTTTCTGGTTCAGTTACAGTTACATTCATTATATGGTTTCTTTTCCAGCTCTTTATTGCTACAGCCCTAATGCACATGAGCTGTTTCCTTTGGGGTTATATGCAGGTGTAAAAAGCAATCGAGAACCTCTGAATCATAGGCTTTGAGTTTAGATGCAAAGGTACAATTCTCTATCAAAGTCAAAGCAGGCTATAAAAAATGATCTCAGGGAAAGTAGAGGCCAGGTGGCGCTTTTCTCTGTTGAAACAAAAAGGAATGAATTTTTATAAATTCACTCAGCAATGTGGTTATGGAAATTAGAATGAATCCGGAACTCCCAGTTCCCAGAGCGAAGACCATGTTGCCTTCCTAGCAGAAAGGAACGTTATAATGTCTACTCCGACTCTGCCAAAATGCATATTCGTGTGACTTGAGACAAGGTACTGTAAATGGAATCCAGGTCTATGAAGCCTTTTACTTGACTTAATGGCACTTATTCACTCGTGAATTCTTTATTGCAATGTTCTGTTTGTAGTGCAAATTGCGTTATTAAGTATTGATGAAAATTCCTAAAAATATCCCTCTATCTATCCAAAAGTTGGATGCAATATTTGCATGAGTTATGAAAACCGTTGTATATAATGAGTCAAAACGCTGCCTCGTGAATTCTGTGGTAAAAAATTACAGTCCAGCTCCAGGAATGTAATTATTCAGGCACCCAGTCTGATTTATCATCTTGATGAGAAACTAAGCCATGAAATATCCTCTGCTAGAAATCAGCCTTCGCTCATTTTGCAAATACTCCCGAGAGAAGCAGGAGGGGGTGAGAAAAACAACAAATGATCTGCCAGGACTAGAAGAAACATTTCTTTTTCTTTACTTAAAAAAAAAAAAAAAAAAGGAAAGAAAGAAATTTTAGTAATCGAATGTTAATGCTGAAATAGATAAACGAGAAAATAATTACATACTCCTGTAAGTATTTTTGTCAGTGTGAACCTGACTGAAGACTAAAGATGTTTGTTTTCATACCACTTATTCAAAGAGCAAAACCTAGGGGTGGAAGATCCAGAGGGAGGAGCTGGAAGGCCTGAGGCCTGGAGGCTTCAGGAGCTCTCCACACAGCCGGCCTCATTGCCACAGTGGGTAGCCGATTAGGCCTTCGCAGGCCGCAGGCTCTCTGCTGGCCTCTGCTCACTGCTCATTGCACAAATTAGTGAAAATGAGTCACAGCGTGTGCAAGCAAGTGCGGCTGACGAAATCCACAGAGGTCAGCTTGCTGAGAAATCCTTTCAGGGGAAAACAGGAACATTGGGCAGATGGAAGGGTGGAAAGCTGATAAAAATATTTGGGGGAAAGGGAAAGGGAGAAAAGAATCAAGTTTGCGGGCTCAAAACAAGAGACAACCTAGGGAACAGGCACTAAAATGGCAGTGAGCATTTTGAATTTGCCTCTTTTTTTAAAAATACCTCTTGTACAAGGGCTAAATATGCATACAATGTTTGGGTTTTTCAATTCCTTTAATACAACTGTTGTCACTTAGGGGGAGGGAGGCTCCTTGTGAAAGCTGGCAGTTGCCTATTCTGATCTGTGGGAGAACACAAATCCTGCTACTTTGGGCTTTGTGAATTCTTAATATTTAAAAAGCATTTAGGGCCCAACCAAAAATGAAATTGAGCATGAGCAACAACTGAGCCATTGTGAACAACAGAGTGGGAATACATGTTACGAGCTTGCGCATGTGAGTGTGCGTCTACTTTGTGGGAGCAGGGGCTTGAAGCTGAGTCACGAGATGCATAGAGTTCTTCTGAGAACAAAAGTGAAATATTATGAGAAACTGGATATGTGCTAAAATAGTTTAGCATACAGGGACCAGCAGTTAGCGTAATGGCTATGTCGCTGAACTCCCATGTAGTCCACCGCGGTTCAAGTCCCAGACCCAGTGGCTTAAACTCATGCCAGGCTCGTGTGTGTGGGTGCCCAAGATCCCGAGAGGAGAATGGAGGAGAAGGGATTGCGGCATGGCCATCCCCCCTGGGGGGTGATTTCTCGCTTTCTCTCTCTCTGTCTCTGTCTCTCTGGTGAGCGCACACGCCCTGTAGCAAAAACCTCTCAAAAAAAAAAAAATAGTTTAGCATACAGAGACCATGGCGGGATAGCTTGGTGGTTAAGAGTTCTACCTCTGGAATGAGACAAAGCAAAGGCTGGGTCGCAGTCTTACCCCCAGATACACAGACAGGAGCATTAGCTCACGTCTCTGAGATTCCATTTTCATTGTCTTATAAGACAGAGATGATTGTAATATTTAACTCATAGGTCCTTACGAGGTAAAGCTGACAGAACATGCTGCTTATTGTCTGAACTACAGGAAATATTCAATAAATGATCCCACACGGCTGACTGCACTATTCAAATCCAAGCCCTCGTAGCTCGGAAGACACACAGGTCATAAGTGTGTGTGTGTGCCCCAAATCTCAGCAGAGTGGAAAAATGGAGATGAGGTTATGGCATAACCACACTTCATCGGGGGGTGATTTCTCCTCTCTGTTTTTTTGTTTGTTTTTTGGCAAGTACATGTGTTCTCTGGCAAGTGAGAAAAAAATAATTATAATTGTTGTTGTATTATAAATGCCAAGGCTCTGGCCAGTGCAACATGGGAAAATACTGGAAACCTAATCTCAAAGAGGGAGAGTCAGCCCATGTGAGGAATACAGACGCTGCAGCTTTAAAATCGGCTAGTAGCAGAGGATAGGATGGGTGGGAGTCCAGCTGCAGTGCTGGCGCCCATCTCCCCTCTGCATGGGAGGCACTGTGACCTCACCTCCGCCCTGTTCTCCACATGTGCCATCTGAGATCATGAGTCACTGAGACTGCCCTCTGCTGGAGGGCCCTTTACTTGTACTTCTTCCCAGGTGAGCCTAACCGGAAATGAAGCAGGATCTCACCTCTTTGATCTTTGGGAATCCTGATCCTCCATGTTCTCAGAAAGGGAGAAAGGTGAAGGGTCAGCTTAGGGCTCCTTATGAGATAGAAGACAGGGAACCTTAAGAATAGAGCTAGGGTACAGTCCCGAAAAGGAGTAAGTTTTAAGATGGAGACAATCTATAACAAACGCTTTTTTGTAGGCCCCACCACATTCCAGGAACAAGGTAAGATAATAGTCTTTATGGCCCAAAGCTTCTAGACAAAAAGAATCTCCTGACCTTCATACCGACCCCAAAATTAGGAGAAGAATGACTGGATCCATTTGGCATGTGTCCCTCACCTCGAATGAAGAAATACATGTGCAAGTCTCACCTAGAACAAGCCCAGACAAAGACCTTCCTGTCCCAGAGCCTCTTTGGCAGCGCATTTTCAGGGACCCAAACCCTGCGCAGGAGCTTTGTTCTTCCTTCCCTCTCTTTTATTTATTTATTTATTTGATTTTTTTTTTTTTTTTTTTTTTTTTTTTTTTTTTTGCTTTAGGGCATATGCATTCACTGGAGACAGAAAGACAGAAAGTGAGAAATCACCCCCCAGGGTGGATGGCCACACCCCAATCCCTTCTCCTCCATTCTCCTCTCGAGATTTTGGGTACACATGGCACATGCCCAGCATGAGTTTCAAGCCACAGGGTCCAGGACTGGAACCAGAGTCACCCATGTGCAAGTGCCACACCTCAACCACCACACCACCTTCTGGCCTCCTTCCTTCCTTCTCTTAATAAATTCCACTTGCTTACCCCTTTCTGGATCTGCACCTCTAATTCTTCTTGAGCTACAGACAAGAACCTGTGTCTTGCTGCAGGGGCTGGGCCTTATTATCCCTGCACCCCTGCATCCATGTGCCACTGAATCATGTGAGAGCTATAGATGCCAGGGGAGAAAATTCTCTGTCCTTGGCAAGACAGGCACAGACAGAAGACCCCTGGATGATTCTGAGAGACAAAAATGAGGACCATTGAAAAGTCACTTATCTTCATGAAACAGTTCTACACAAATAACAAGCCAGAGTTCAGTATAATCAGTGGGCTAGCCCTCTGATTTCACACTTTTCTCTTGTACCACCCACAGTTTTGTGAGGACAGAAGACTGCGGGTGCTGTGAGGACACACACCACATCTTAGCCATACCTGTGTTCTACTGGGCACTTGAGCAAAACTTGTTTGGGCTCTTAGAGCTCTATATATACTTGTTGACTCAGTTTGCACTTTTAAAGAAATCACCTTTAGTATAAAAATGCTTCCATTAGCAAAAAAGTTTGATTTATCATGTGATTGTTTACTTGCAAGACAGTTTATATAATAATGCTATTTCTGGGTTTCTTTTGCTATGTTAATCTAGTGATGTTCAGAAAGCAAGCAGCAATGATTCCTCAACTCCTTGTTTCCTTCTTTCATCAGTATTTTCTTACCGAGAAGAAAAGCCATCCAATAATATCCTCAGGATATTTACATAGTCTCATTCACCTGTGTCTCCCACAAACCAAACACATTCTCTGGGCCAGAGCAAACGTTCAACATTTCTTCACTGAGTGAATGAATAGAGAGGGGCCAGGTAGGACAAAGATCATTTGTAACCATACACATGGGAGTTAGTCAAACTATTCCCTGTGGTCTCATTAGTCGCCCCTCAGGTTTGCTCACGGGGGCTACACGTTCTCTATAAAATGTTGAAGTTTGTAATTCATTACTCCCATAACTGTATAATATTACATTACCTTGCATTTGGATACAATTGTATGCACTTTCTTTTTAAGTTTTCTCACAACTGTTGTTTTATTTCTTTTCTCTATTAAAAATATTTTTTTCATTTATAATTAACTCTGGGATATCCCCTTTGACAGACTGTCTTAAATCTTCAAGAAAGTCCTTAAGTCATCCCTATCACAGAAGGATCCTCTTCCCAATAACCTTTATTGGAGGCTCTTCAGGGTCACAGGTGTGGCTACTTTGACCCTAAGTCTGGGGCACGAATAGACTGATTTCAAGAACTATCCTGTAACTGTCACTCTAGAGACTGATATAGGCAAGAGGAGTCCCCATGAGGTCTTTTAGTCAGATTACAAGGGCTCTTTGACGATCCATTTTTGTTCAGAAATAGAAAGAGCACCAATTGGCTGGTTCTAGTAATGAGTTAAAGCCACAAATTGGATGCCACTAATTGGATTGTCCAAATTTCTGATAGCATCTGTGGATTTGCTCCAAAAGTATATATTTTAGAGACTGTAAATTTACCATAATCCATTGTAATTTTCACCATGTAGACACAGTTGACGTTCTCTGCTGCAGTAATGTTGAACCAGATGTTCAAAGTGTAAAATCTACTAAAAGGATGTTTGGCCCTGAGCCCAGCAGGCTGGTAGATTCAGCCCAGCTTAATTCACAATTTTGTATTTCTGTTGTTTCTTGGCCACGGTGATGTTTTTCTTCCTTTTTTTTTTAATTGCACCTGTTTTTGTTTGTTTGTTTCTTTTCTTTTTTTCTTTTTAGCATTTTATTTATAATCGCTAGGGATTGGAGTTGTAGGTGTTTGTAGCTATTTTGACTGAAAGTTCTACAGTGGTTTACAGTTGAATATGTCTAAGCTTATCTCTGAGCCTACTTTCATAGTTTTGTTACAGCAGCTATTTCAATAAATTATCTCTCTACTGACTGTTCTTTACTTAACTATTTAAAACATTGTTCATCTAAAATATATTATAATGAGACTCTCCGCACGCTGAATCCTCATTCAGCATATTCTCATCTATAAGCCCGTATATTTCTGCTCCCATAAAATGAATAGTCTGCTTCTAACAATCACTTGCATATGATCCTAAATCCATGTAGGTAGTTATTCTTATTATGGCATTTATAAACCTGAATTAAATTAACCAATTAAAAATGAATATAAAAATATGGAGTTACAATCATTAGAGATATTACATTGATACTGTGAAAAGATTTTTCTGAGGATGTGCCCTAAAAGAACTTTTCAAAAATATTTTTTGTAGGTAGGATAACTACAAACATTTTATAGAAGGTAAAATGAGAGCCAGAGAAGAAGGAAACTGTTCATATTCGTTTAGCAGGTATCTCTGAGTTCTGATTTTGCTTCCAAAGACTGAATTTGGAAACTGAGAATAATATATGTGAGTGTGGTTAATGAGAGCGAGTTACTAAACAGAAGCAAACATCCAGCCCAGCCGTGGTGATACAGACAGTAGTATACTGATCTGCTATGCTAGAAGCCATGTGGCTGACTACAGGTTGGATACTGAGTGAACCTGAAACACACTGGGTGCTTGCCCCAAATCCTGACTAGCCGGCGGGCTGAGGGAAGGGGTTTATGCATGAGGATACCCTGTCAAAGGTGCCCATCTCTCTCTCATGTGTGTTCATTCTCTTGCATGCTCTCGCTCATGAAAGAAATCAAATAAATAAATACTTTTAATTTTTATTTATTTATTTTCTAAAAGAATCATTTTATTTAACTTTGTTTATTTTACTTTGACCAGAGAGGGAAAGAAAGAGAGAGAGGGAAAGTGAGAAAGCAAGCTGCCAGGTCTGGGACTTGAACCGCAGTCAGTCATGTGGGAGTCCAGCACCCTTAACTGCCCTGCTACCTGCTGGCCCCAAATAAATATTTTTTTTTTAAAGAAATTCAACTCAAATAAAATTCCCTGGCATTATATTACATATTTGTGATTGAGTGTTCATTTAAAGGTTGTAAGTTAAAGTGCTTAAAGTATGTGCCTTCGAATTTCATGATTCCTTTCTTTAATGCTCTTTTTTGATTAAACTAACATATGGCAGATGAAAGAGCTTCTTCTGTATTTCTAAATGTAGTATTTACTCAGACTAAAAAAAAAAAAAAAAACACCTTCAGTCTCATTCTCTGCTAAGAACTATCCATTTCATGTCTCTGGCTGTGAAGACTATTTATCTCATTTAAAATTTCTCTCCAATAATCTTTTTTCAAAATCCTATTCAAAGTTCACTTCTTCCAAGGAGGCTTCAGTGATTCATTTTACGTGTATTTTTATTTTCTCTGCCTTATATCCCGTTAGCACATAGGGGCTCGATTTGCCACATCTCAGTTGCTTATTCTTTTTATACCTCCAACCAAGCATACATGCTCATCTCCTCTGTTAGGCCGGTATCCCTAAATAGACTACAAACATGTTTCCAAGGCACTGCTTTTGCTCTATTTTAAAATTTCCTTCAGCGCCTCTGATAGTACTTCCTATAGAACAAGGTTACCCAGTGTATTTTTTTTTTTTTTTTTTTTGGAGAGGTTTTTGATATAGGGCACGCGTGCTCGCCGTACAGACAGAGAGAGACAGAGTGACAGAAAGCAAGAAATCACACCCTGAGGGGATGGCCGCACCGCAATCCCTTCTCCATTGTCCTCTCGGGATCTTGGGCATGCATGCACATGTGCCCTGAGTTTTAAGCCACCGGGCCTGGGACTCAAACCGCGGTTGACCACATGGGAGTCCAGCGACATAGCCATTACACCAACTGCTGGTCCCTACCCAGTGTATCTTAATCAACCTATCATTTTAAAGATTTAATTAAATGGACGAAGTAAATGATTTTGTAATACACAGATATCTTCCTCACTTCCAAATTCCAGTTTTGACAAAGACATAAGCAGTTCCTCTAAGCACATTATTTATACCCTAAAGACTATCAAAATTTGGGGACTTGGGAACCAGCAGTTGGCGTAATGGCTATGTCGCTGGACTCCCACGTAGTCGACCGCGGTTCGCGTCTCGGACCCGGTGGCTTACAACTCACGCCGGGCGCGTGTGCATGCGTGCCCAAGATCCCGAGAGGAGAATGGAGGAGAAGGGATTGCGGCGTGACCATCCCCCCGGGGGGGTGATTTCTCGCTTTCTGTCTCTATGTCTCTCTCTGTCTGTCTGGCGAGCGCACGCGCCCTACAGCGAAAAACCTCTCCAAAAAAAAAAAAAAAAATATTTGGGGACTGGCCCCTCAGTGCAGCACTTAAGTGCCATGTATAAGGTACCAGATCTAACACAGATGACCACAGTTTGAGTCTCAGCTCTGGCAGGAAGAAAAACATGCTTGGTGCATGGGCACGTGAGTCTAGGATGGAGAAATGGAAGAAAAAGAGTTGTGACATGACCACTCCCCATCGGGGAGTTTTTTTCTCTTGCTCGCGCTCTCTGGCAAGTTCACAGGCCCTCTGGTAATAAAAAAAAAAAGTGCAAGAAATTACAGTATAAAAATTTGGTTAGAGAAATGACAAAGATTTGAATTAATTTATTAGCTAAATAATAGAAAAGAGAGCTTAATCAGTTAGCAGTGTCAATGAAGGCTTTATAAATGCCAAGGTCCATAGATGGACCATAGCAGTTATAAGAGACAAAAAGTTTTCTGACATAACCCAACCCTTTCTGTCACTGTTCTATGACACAGTTTCTGGTTAGAGAGAAAGAGAAATCATCACATAAAAAATGAAGTGCATATCTCTGGCAGATCCTTTACCAAGTGACTACAAACTGTTACTCCCAACTGTTAGTGTGGTTTCCATTATATCCAGCTTAAGTGTGTAAGTAAAATACAGATTCAAGAACTGGCTGAATGAATAGTTCATTAAATTTTATGATGTCAGAACAGAGTTGAATACTAATAAAGCTCTCCCATTTCATGTAATCCCATTTTACAGATTATAGAATTGATTAAGTCAAGTCTGGATTCATTTGACAGAATCCTATCTTTCCAAGCCACAGCACACTAGAGGGTGGATAGCAGCAGCATTCAGTGGAAAAGAATGTATTTAGTCCAGCTTTAAGCAATGCCTTCTTCTAACTGAAATATGTAAGACAGTCGGAAATCTGCCTTGGAAGTGAGTACCAAGTATGAGGAACAGAGACTATTCAAGAGATTTTTATATTATCAAAAATATTCTTAGATTGAGAGGAAAGACTGAATTCACCCAAGTTTTAAAAGATGAGCAGAACACAATTCCTAATGATAATACACCAAACATTAGTACAGAAAGATCCTCATTTATCATTTATTTATTTATGTATGTATGTATGTATGTATTTGCTATAGGGCGTATGTACTTGCTGGATAGACAGAGAGACAGAAAATAAAAAATCAGTACCGGCGGGGATGGCCACACTGCAATCCCTTCTCTTCCATTCTTCTCTCTTGGGATCTTGGACATGAACGCACACATTCTTGGTGTGAGTTTTAAGCCGACAGGTCTGGGACTCAAACTGCGGTCCATTATGTGGGAGTTCAGCAATGTAACCATGACAGCATCTGCTGATCCCGATCCTTCTTTATCTTTAACACTGAGAACATGGATCTTGAGTTTAAATGGACACAGAACCAAAGCAGCATTTATTTTAAACACAGTTCTTTTGACAACTACTCTTGCTGGGAATATTCCACTTCTATAAAGGAGAGAATTTTATTTCTATGACCACTCTATCAAGATGCTTCAGAACTATTTTTGAGGCTCAAGTATGTGTTTTTAAGTTTCTTTTCTATGAAGGGCATTTCTTTCTTTCTTTCTTTCTTTTTTTGGGGAGAGATTTCTGCTATAGGGTGCATGCACTCGCCAGAAAGATGGAGAGAGACAGAGAGACAGAAAGCGAGAAATCACCCCCCAGGGGGGATGGCCATGCCGCAATCCCTGCTTCTCTATTCTTCTCTCGGGATCTTGGGCACACACGCACATGTGCCCGGTGTGAGTTTAAGCCACCGGGTCCGGGACTCAAACCGTGGTCGACTACATGGGAGTTCAGTGACATAGCCATTATGCTAACTGCTGGTCCCTGAAGGGCATTTCTAATTAGTGTATTCAATTGAGGTAATATAAACTTTCATCTGATGGAGGGGTCCAACTTGGTAGGGCCCCAGGATCTGTTTTGAGCTTTTTGACCTTTAAGTATCACTTAGGTCGGCCAGCACGTAGGCAAGGCCACTGCTGTTTGTCCCTCAGACCTAGGAATAAGACTTAGGTTGAATTAGCATGTCAGCAAGGCTGCTTGCTATTTGTTCCAGAAAACTGTGGTAGCCTTGCTGGGAAGCGACCCCCCTCTGACTCCCCAATATACTACTATAAAAGAATTACATAGCTCTCTTATACATCCTGAGTATATGATAAAATTTTCCAGGAAGTCCCCCGACTGCTCCCCTTTGCTCTGATCACCTACTGTTAATTACAATGCTTTATCTCTGTGGTCACAATAGAAGATGGGCTGAAGTTCTATCTAGGCAGAAATAATCTTGACCTTTGGAAGGCCCTTCAAGATACATTTAACATAAACTTAAAGATAATCTTTTCTTTACATAAAATAGGATTAGGCCAAAACTGGCCCAGGACACCCCCACCCTCACCAAGTAAAATAGACAAATATATTAGGATTCCTTAAATTAAGTTTTAGTTCCCTATGAAACTATGTAAGTATCATTCTTTATTAAGATCCATAAGAACTAATATCTATACTTGAGATTTTCTTTTCTCAGCACCATTCCTGGTAATCACAAGATGGCTTCTGCGCCGCATCAGCTGATAATCATCTCTACTTGCTGGAACCACTTTCCCAAAACTGCATTCCAGGAAGACCCACCTACATCAAAGGAACAATTGCAGAACTGCACTAGACCCACCCTTAATCCAACCCTGAATAGAATCTATGTTCCCTATTCTTAAAACTTTATGAGCTGATAATTGAAACACATAGCCCCTCTTCCATTTACTTGCATGTAACACATTTTCAATAAAAACGCACGATGATTCCTAGCAGGGGTCACTCTTCAGAGAGCGATCTCTGAGGGGTGTCCAGCTGAGGACGTGCATGAAAAGGCACCGAGACCTTTGTCTTCTGTTCACCTGCGCCGCCTCCAATGAGTCAACTCACCCCCGCCAAGGCTGGACCTCAGCAATCTGAACACTTTATTATAAACACACAGGAATTTCAAACAACAGGTATTCTAAACATTGGTCTGGAAGTACAACACACCCCCACCAAAAAGAAAATTAAAAAATAGCTTTGGGAGTTATTTCTATATATCTCACCAGTCATAAAAACATTAATATTCCTCTACTCCCAACTCTTAGGGAATGGGAGTTAGAGGACACCCACAAGATTGCATTTACAGGTTGGCCCCATAGCCATTGTGGCTTGAAAAACATGCTGGGCATGTGTGCATGCATGCTCCCAAATCCTGACAGAATGAAAAGAAGAGAAGGAACTGCAATGTGACCATGCCCCACTGTGGGTGCATTTCCCCTCTCTCTGTCTCTCTCTGGTGAGTACATGCACCCTTTGACAATTAAAAAATAAAAAGAGGGGCTGGAGGTGGCATGGTGATTAAGGATGCTGGACTCCCACATGGTTGACCACGGTTTGAGTCCCAAACCTGGCAGCTTGCTTTCTCACTTTCTTTCTCTCCCTTTTTCTCTTGCTCTGTCCCTCTTTGGTCAAATTAAAATAAATAGATAAATAAATAAATAAATAAAGTTAAGTAAAATAATTCTTTTTTTTAAAAAAGTATAAAGATTGCATTTACTTGGGACCAGCAGTTGGCATAATGGCTGTCACTGGACCCCCATGTGGTTGGCCACGACTCGAGTCCCTGACCTAGTGGCTTAAACTCACACTGGGTGCATGTGCGTGTGTGCCCAAGATACCAAGAGGAGAATGGAGAAGAAGGGACTGTGGCATGGCCATCCCTCCTGAGGGGTGATTTCTCACTTTCTGTCTGTCTCTGTCTTTCTGGTGAGTGCATGTACCCTGTAGCAAAAACCTCCCCACCCCTGCAAAAAAAAAAAAAAAGATTGCATTTACTTCCAGTATTCCACTTTTTTATTTCTATTTCCAGGCATTTTCCCCAATTCAAACTCAGCCACTTTTTCCTACCTTCCCTAACTTACTTTGAGATTGACTCCATACTAGGATTGTAGAACATCCAACAACTTCTAAATCTTCCATTTACTGAATAATGCTTTCTCATTTTTCTCGGCCTTATATTTACATATTCTTTGCTACTTTTCTGCAAGGATGCATGGACTCTGATACCTAGATAGTCATGAAACCGCTTGTACTCCCCCCACCTGCCCCCAAATATCGCCCTTACCTCCCATCCCTGTAGACCAGGAGATACTCCTTAGCAGCTACAGACATCACTATTTCCATCACATACTGATTGCTAGGATATGACTTTCCCCAAGAGGCCACTTGTGCCTATTTCCTGATGGTTCTAAAGATGACAGCCAATCCCTGAAATCATTTTATGTTATTAAGACACAAATTTATTATCACTGAATAAATTATATTTTTGATTCAGAATTCAGGCTAAATGGAAAAATAGATTATTACTATCATCTTGCATAGATTTCATTATTAATTTGCTCATTTGAAATTTAATAATTCTAGGCAGTCAGATAAATTATTTACAATTGTATTCTGCCCTGGGATACAAATCGAACCTAACTTCAGGCATTCAATTACTCACCATATATAGCTTCTTTAAAAGTCCAGACGCTGCCTAGCAAGTAATTATAGGAGAAAATAGGGTACTGATTATAGGTACCAATATTGATTTTTTAAGCCAAATCTGTTGTTTAAACTATCATTACAAAAGAATAACAATAGATAACTTAATATCCAAATTTGCTTAAGATGTGATCATGGGAAAAATAAGACTGGTCAATTTCTCAGTAACAAACCCACCAAAGGTCAACTCAGGGTTCTGTGGAGACTGATGATATTTAACATAATTTACCCCACAAGAAGGCAACTGCCTTTTAAGCACACATTTCTGCCGGTCGCCACAGTAATACATAACCCAATAAAGAGCCACTGCTCCCTAGCTTCCCATTGTCTGGCTAAAGTTGTTTATCTTTCTTTAGCAAGCTCTGCAGAAAGACGAGCAGTTTTCCAAAACTTAGATGAACAGACTGGGCTTACAAAATAGCATTTTGGTTTTCTCACAGTAGCAATTTTAGGCGACACTAGTGCTTGGCTAGAAAGCTGAACACAAGTTATAAACAACCATTCACATAACCACTGGGTGGACATTCTGATGGAGCCAACTTGTATGTTCAACATCTCCATTGTCAAACCAGTTTGGCATTTGGCTTTGTAGAAGTAGAAAGCAGTTTGTGTAGGGGGTGCTGATGTGGATTTCTTGCTGTGCTCAGCATGAAGCAGCAGGCTGAATTAGTTATATATATATATATATATATATATATATATATATATATATATATAAATAACACAGGTTGAGACGAAGAAAGGAAGGTACAAGGAGTATCCCCAAGACAGTTTTGTCAGTGGAAGGGCAGATAGAGATCTCAACAAGAGAACCAGAGAACTATGGCAGAGGGTGCAAATCTAACAGGGAAGTACTGCTCATTCCCTCCCTTGTCTACTAGAAATTCTTGTCCTTGAGAATAGTTGATCAGGCATTAAAGCAATGTTTGGTTCTAAAGAAAATTTACAGAACTTTTAGGTTCATTTTTTTATATAGTTTTATTTATTTAACTTCATTTATTATTATTATCCAGTTTGATCAGAGAGAGACAGACAAAGAGAGAGTAAGTGAGAAAGCAAGATACCAGTTCCAGGACTTGAACCGCTGTTGGCCATGTGAGAGTCCCATACTTTTAACCACCATGCCATCTTCTGGCCCCCCTTAAGGTTCATTTTAATGGTATGCAGTATTGGAAGACATAGAACTAGCTCCATTTTAAACAATTTGCCTTCTTTTTTTAGGAACCCACAAAATGCTACTAGAACTAGTTAATGTAGTTAGCAAGGTTGCAGGATACAAAGTCAAAATACAAAAACAGACTATTTCTTTTTAAAAAACTAAAACTTTCTGTGTATATTTAAGGTCTACAATGTGCTGGTATAGGACACATATACACAGTAAAAAGTTATTACAGTAAAGCAAATTAACAGCCATCGTTTCACATAGTCATCCCTTTTTTTACTTGTGCTTATGGCAAGAGCAGCTAAAATCTACTCAGTTTGCATGGATGCCATATGCAATACAATTTTATTATCTCTAGTCCTCATGCTGTACATTAGATCTCTAAATTTGTTCATCCAAAGTATCTGCTCTTTTGTATCCTCCAACCTACATATGTTTATTTTATCACTCCCATTTCCTACCCCTGGACAATTTGCCCTCTATGTGGGATACATTCTGCAGTTATTAATATAAACAGTGCAAAACACAGGCTGGGAACAGAAAATAAGAATGGATTCAAACTCATATGAATCCACTCAGTTTCTTTCCCTCCCCCCTTATATATCACCAGTATTTATTCTTCTTCATTTTTCTCCCCTATTAATACAGTAGGACATAAATGTATATGTAATGTCTATTGTCCTTTAAATTATTTTCAATGCATAGTCAACTCTAATTTTTATAATTTATTAGTGGAATAAAATTATATTTGCTATGCCCTCATGTCATTTACTTTTTAACAGACTTCTGTAAGTAAACCTACATCCTTCTCTTTGTCTTATAAGAATTAAAATTATAACTGGGTCAATAGACTAACACTTTACTGAAATGTTGGGAAACTGGATTTGACTTTTTTTTTTTAATCTTCTCCAGTCTGGTATGAAATTATACTTTTTGCTCACCAGTCAGTTGATGTAACAAAAACACACATCAATGTTATAAGTCAGTGGGCATGTTGATTAAAAAAAAATAAAAATTAAGGAATTTTCTTTGAAGAAAATAATAAGAGAGAAGTTTCAAGAGGGGGAGCTGGAGATTTTGAGAAGAAAATAGAAAGATGGGGTGGAGAACCAACAAGAGGAAAAGAAAACCAGGGGTGGGGGAAAAGTTAGTGTAAGGCTTAATGGGCATCCAGTGGTTCAGCTGAGAAATGTTCTACCCAAGATTTTAGAAGTGGTCTATACCCACACCATTCCTAATTTTCTAGACCCTTGGCTCACACTCATGCAGCTCCGAGCCTCTACTTGACCCATCTTTTGGGGTCCAGGTAGTTTTTACCTTTATAGTAGCTATACCACATAGAGACGTACAGACTCTTAGATGTTAGTCTCCTTGTTTGGTCAGTCAGCTTGTTTATCTTATTTTTTTATTTATTATCATCATAATCTTGTTTATATTACATTGAATCACATATATCTTTACAGTGTATTATGTTTCTTTTTCCAGAAGGAATACTATGCATATCAGTCAATACAAAGTCAGCTTTTTAAGACATCTCAGAAAGAGGAATACAGAAAAATGATAGTTAAAAAGTAAGAATGGCACAGACAACAAACAATACATAAGTTCAAAAGTGAAAAGTTGGGAGCAGCAGTTGGTGTAATGGCTATGTCGCTGGACTCCCATGTAGTCAATCGCGGTTTGAATCCCCGACTCGGTGGCTTAAAACATGCCGGGCGTGTGAGAGTGCGTGCCCAAGACCCTGAGAGGAGAATGGGGGAAGGGATTGCGGTGGCCATCCCCCCTGGGAGGGAATTATTTCTTACTTTCTGTCTATCTTTCTGGCAAGCGCACGCACCCTATGGCAAAAAAAAAGAAAAGAAGTGAAAAGTTACGTTTTTTAGCTGGGGCTAAATACCCACACCTGCTTCTCTGCCACAGGGCTGCCACCCAGCTGGAGAAACTAGCCTGTGATCTGACCAGGAGAATGGAAGCCATAGCAGGAGTTGTTTTCTTGCTTTTCCCTTGCAGCTTCAAGGGCTCAGATCTGACAAATGTTCTCATCTCAATTCCTAGAGAATTTAGAGGGTAGGATCAATAAGGCACATATGCCCCAAATGGGAACATCTGTATTTTGCCCTCGCTGCCCCTCCTCTCCTCACCCAATTTCTGTACAATAACCCTGGAACTGCGGACGGATGCTAAAAGGTCTCATCAATCACATTTGTATTTATTTGTATTTAATAAAGTGTACCTCATACAGAGTGGGCAGCCAAATGAAGTTTCAACTTCTGCTGACAACTGGCCTTTGAAGGGCCTCTTAAAGACTCAGAGAATAGAGAAGTCTGCTCTCAGGGAGGGAAGAAGAGAGAGGAGGGAGCCCCACAGGATTAACAAGGCAACTGATCTCACCAACTTGTACTTGGCTTGCGAGTATCGATTGCATTCTTGCTACCTAAGAGGCTTCATCAAAAGAAGGGAGGAGATTCTGCTCTCACCCCAAGAATGAGCATGGCCAAAATTTTCTGCTTGGTTCTTTTCCCTTTCTCAGTTTCAAGGCAGGGTAACCAGAAATTAGAAGACTCTTCTTTGTCACCACCACACACTTCAATATTTTTTTCTTCCTGTGAGCCAATACCCGAATTCTGATCCTTTTCCTTCAAAGTGGATTTTCTAGTTCCTTAATTTGATATTCTTCCCATTTATTCTGGATAATCTAGGAAAGTAGTAACATGTCCTTAATGGTGACAGTGAGTAAGTTCGGGGCAATGACGAATGTTTTTCTTATTTGCTAGTATTCAGCATCTTTGCCCAAGTACATGTCCAAAAGAAGGCTGGTGTCTGCCAGTTGATCTGGACAACTGCTGTGGTTCACTGTTTAGCTGTCACACGGACCACAAGTTATTCACTGTTCTATGGATTTTTGCCATGACCCCTGCTTATGGTCATGTGTAAGAGCCCCACTGAAATGAGAGAAGTCAATTATTTGTCTTTATCCAACAAAAAGGTTAGAGTTCTCATTTAGGCCATTTACTCAAAATCCAGGGAAACTATTTTGTTTCTTAGAATTATTTTATTTAACTTTATTTATCTATTTACTTCATTTAATTTGACCAGAGAGTGACAGAGAGAGAGAGAGAGACAGAAAGGGAAAGTGAGAAAGTAAGCCATCAGGTTCGGGATTCAAACTGAGGTCGGCCATATGTAAGTCCAGTGCTCTTAACAACCGTAGCACCTGCCAGCCCCAGTAAAACTTTTCCAGTAGAGAATATATGGGTTTTTATTTAAAAAAAAAAATTTACAGCAACTAAACAGAGCTTAGAACTTGACAGGAAGCATCATGAATAGTAATAGTACAGGTACTGTGTAATAAATCATATGGTAATAATCGGTCAATAGACTGAGAAATACTTAACTTATTCAGCACATATAGAAACCTCATAATGTCTCAGGAAGGTAAATTCATTTGTATGTGGGTAGGTTTATCACAGGAGTGAGAGAGAACACTGATTTTTCTCTTACTTGCTTTCTCATTTTCTGTGAGGGCCCTTTCTTCTCACTCCAGGTCTCTAGCATCCCAGGTCAGTGTGTTCTTTCTTCCTCTCTTAAAAAAGAAATTCTCTGGGACTGGCCTCATAGGACAGTGGTGAAGTGCTGTGTAGTAGGAGTCAAAGCCCACATGGCTGACCACAGTTTGAATCCCAGCTTCAGTGGAATGAAAAATCTTCTGAGAGCATGTGCATGCATGCCCCAAATCTTTTTCTTCTAAAAAATAAAATTCTGCTGTAGGGTGTGTGAGCTCACTGGAGAGACAGAGAAAGAAATAGAGACAGAAAGCAAGAAATCACTCCCCAGCAAAGATGGCCACACCACAATCCTTTCTCCTTTATGCTCCTCTTGGGACTTTGGGCAAGCTCACATACACATGTGCCCAATGTGAGTTTCAAGCCATCGGGTCTAGGACTCAAACTGTGGTCAGCCATGTGGGAGTCCAGTGACATAACCGTTTTGCCAGCTGCTGGTCCCAACATGTCCTAAATCTTTTTTTTTTTTTTTTTTTTTTTTTTGGAGAGGTTTTTCTCTATAGGGCGCGTGCGCTCGCCAGACAGACAGAGAGAGACATAGAGACAGAAAGCGAGAAATCACCCCCCAGGGGGGATGGTCACGCCGCAATCCCTTCTCCTCCATTCTCCTCTCAGGATCTTGGGCACACACGCACACGCGCCCGGCGTGAGTTCTAAGCCACCGGGTCCGGGACACGAACCGCGGTCGACTACATGGGAGTCCAGCGACATAGCCATTACGCTAACTGCTGGTTCCCATGTCCTAAATCTTAACAGTGATAAATAAATGGAAGGAAAAGGGTTGCGGAGTGACCATACCTTATTGGGGGGTGTTCCCCGCCCCCCTTCTGGTTAGTACACATGCCCCCTGGCAATAAAAAAGGGAGAAACTTCCTGAAAAGATTCTGATCATAGTTATGCTAGGGAGTTAATGTATGTCATCATGTTGTTTCCAATGTGAGGTACACTGCATTCTTAGCAGTCTGTAACTTCCACCCATTGTTCTCTTAATACACCAAATATTGAAAAGCAGATAGAGAAGTGGTGGAAGAGAAGCCTTCCAGGTCTGCTAAAATGCTACTACGCATGTGGCAACTCCCACACACACAGGTGGGTAGCCAAATCAATAACACCTGAGATGGCATTGTAGGGCCACTGGGTCTGATGAGCACCGCGAAGTCACATCTAACTGGGTTATTCACCTCTTGATTCTTGTCATTTTCCCAGCCAGTGCAGTGCACAAAGCAAGTGATTAACAAAAAGGTTGGAGGTGGCAATGAGCCCTTTGAGGGCTCGGCAGGGAAATAAAAGCTGAGATAGATTTCATGCCTGTGTGTTCTTGGTAGAATTACTGCTCCATGATCTAAGTTTGGCATTTGGTGACCTTGTCATCAAGGAGCTGGAAGTTAGGAATTAAAGTTATGTTTTTTGTGACACACAATCTGGATTCTATTTCTTTCCTCAAGCCTGAAAATGACCCTGGCCAGTCCTGTGATTATCGACTAGAATTAGCACTGGAGGATGTTCCTGTGCAAACATAGCTTGGGTGGCAGGAGGATAACATTTGTAAGTTCCCTGGAGGGAGTTGCTTGAATTTTAGGGGCAAAGTTTAATGTGGCTATTGCTTTCCTTTTTGGAACCTGAGGCCACAAAATAAACAATAGTGTGGTTTTATTAAAACACTAAATACATGATGATTTTCCACTGACATTTACCTAATCATGGGAAAGAGTGTACCAAAGGGGCTTAGAGGGCCCCTGCAGATTTGTGCTCTGTAAGCTGTAGCATCAGCAAACATTTGCAGCAGAAACAGGGAGGTGAGCTAAATAGGGAGCTCTCAGGTCGTGTGTATTTTGAGACTAACTAAATACGGAGTCGGCTTCTGCTTTGCATCTACTTCTTTAGGTCCAGCTCTACCTTTGCAAATAAAAAGAGAGAAGTAATTTCCGTGAGATCTCATCCGTGAGTTCAAGCATGTGAATTTTTAGAATTTTCTATTAGCTCATATCTGAAACCAGGTATGTCTGACCTCTTTCTTGCTTAAAGAACAGGGAAGGATGAGGAGTGGTACCACCAAATGTCCTGAGGTTTCAGGCCTGCGTTTGATCAGGTAATATTGTTACTAGGAATATCCATGAACAGATGATGCCAGAGGTTGGGTGCAAAGTTAGCAAGAGTTCTATGGTCAAAACCAGTGAAGTCAAAGCTTTAACTAGATCCAAGTGAAGCATGAAGAGCTGAGGAATGGAGGAGACACTAAAAATGGCACGATTGATAGAGGCAGGCCCACAATATTATAGCGGATGGAGGCGTTAGCTTGGGGATGGGAATGATGCAGGCTTGACTGTTGAGTTCAACATTTAAGAAACTGTGTGGTCTGAATACATTCCATTTCCTCATCTAGGAGGGAAAATATTACCGCTACCTCATAGCACCATTGTCACAATTGAGAAAATGTCTGTAAAGCACAATGTGTGTATTTAACAAATACTGTCCACGATTGTCCTTACCCTCAAACACAACAAGAAGCATGAAGCAACAAAAGTGAGCTGGAAGTGGGAGAGCCTAGAGTGTTATCGCCCAAATGCTTAGGATATCCAATTTTTTTTTAATAGATCACAAATTAAATGGAGATATATTCATCCTGAAACCAGAAACACACAAGAGTGAACAGGTTGCTCTGAACTCCACGTGCAGGGGAGATAGGGCACATCTGTGGCAGTGTGTGGTAGCACTGAGAACCTACAGTCTTCTACACGGCCATGTCTTTCTTCCACCCTCTCTGAGGTTTCTGGCATTCGCATCACTTGTTTTCTAAACAAGATAAAATATTTATTGACATGGGGTGAGAGCCTAATCGGGAGAAGAGAGTGGCCAACACAGGTAAAATTTCTCAAGCCTGATGACTAGCAGATATATTGGCTTGATTCCTTATTTATTATTTATTTATTTACTTACTTATTCATTTATTTTTAAATATTACAGCCTCTGTCTTTTATGTAACAGACTTTTTGCCCATTGCAAGATATGGAGACAGGAGTTACATCATTACTTGGCAAGAAGCTGGACTTTGTAGGCACTTCGGAAATGAATGAATACTATGAAGAGAAAGAGGTCTCCTGGGCCAAAAACTTGGTTTAATCACACACTTGGATACTGGATTTTCATTTAAATGGCCTGAAAAGAAAAGTAAATAGGAGTCCATGTTGATTAGGGAAATTCTGGGCCAACTATGATACATGGTCATCCTGCCATTCTCTTGACACTGGATTCACTGAACAGATTCTGCCCAGCATCTCACACCAACTGGCAACAATTCATATCAAAGTCCTTTTCGAAGCAGCCCTCAGATACATCATTCCCTTTGCTCCCCCGTACGTTATCTCCCATTCTTTCCTCTCCATGAAATGAGGACAATATCCTCTTCATTTAATGGTATTTCGTATTCTAGAGGTGACTCCAGAGATGGCTTTCGGGTTATAAACACTGGTATCTAAATAGAAAGATAAAATGATGGCTGCCTCCTTGGAAAGAGATCAAAACTAACCTTTAATTTGTGAAATTTTTCTCCCCATTTTTCTTATTGCAAACATGCCAAACACTCATTTTTACATTTTTTCAGGTAAGTTATTCCTGAAATTTCAACAGATTTTAGGAACTGGAGCAGGAAGGAATGATGTCTTGAGAGTGACTAATTTGCCCTTTGAGAGAAGATCAGTTAAACTAAGTAAATACGTGCTAGTTTTACCTCTTACTGGCTGTATATTCTTAGACAAATGACAAAGTGTATGTGTGCCTTAGTTTCCTCATCTGTAAAATGCAGATAATAAAAGTATCTCTTTCAAAGGGCTAAGTGAGTTAATCCAATGCAATACACTTAAAACAGTATCTGATATATAGTAAGCATCCAATTAATGCAAGCTGTGTTCATACTTATTTTGTAGTAAGTGCTTCATTAAAAGGATACAAATGCTTATTGCACACTGTATGTCTAGTATACAGTCAGAACCATAGTGTCATAGTGTATGTATTGGGTCATTGGAAATCTCATGATGCATTTTTGCATAGAAAAACAGAAAAATGTCATAACTTTTCTGACTTTTCCATCAAGACTATATAGTCATAGTATATCGGCAGAATTACATTATCTCACTATTCAAAGACTTTTCTTTATGAATAAGAATTTCCTTTATTCTCATGGCATAGCATATACTTTAGCAGGGGCTTGTAATCCAACACAATTGCAATGTACTAACTTTTTATGTATATGGTAAAACACATCGGTGATTACTATAATGATCACTAAGGTTCAAAAATGAACCACATTTCATCATAATTGGTATCTTACAGTAGGAAGAAAAGAAGAGTTGTTACTTTTGAATTTGAATGGGAGGATTTAAAATCCTGATAACAGATTGGGACTCGAATTTTCACACTAAGCCCAACATAGTAGATGAAACATCAGCAATAATGGAAAGATGTAGGAGGGCAATTTTCTAAAATTTTTTTATAAACTATTATTGTCTTTTTCCTCCTCTGAAAATTTCAGTATACTGGAAAGGTGTCAGACAACTCAAAGAAGTTGCTTTAAAACTCTCTGAGCTCCAAGCCTAATGCAATTTCAAAAAATATTTTTAATGAATTATAACACACATACATAAAAGAGCACAATTCATAAATGCATTTTCAAATTAATATTCACAAATAGAATACTCTCTTGTCACCACTTCCAGATCTTGACCAGTACTCTGGAAGTCCCGCACCCCCCTTTAGTTTCCTAGCCTCTGAATAGAACCACTATCTTCATTTCTGTAGCTATCACTTATTTTGCCTGTTTTTAGGTAGGCATCTGGCTTTTTTTACTCCACAATGTTTATGATAGTCATTCATATTGTGTAGGCCCCAAGTCACTTACAGATTAAGGCAATAATGTAGTTCTCCAGTCAAAAATTTATAGATTATTTTGGGAGGTTCAGTGTGATCTCTGAGGGTCAAATGAATGAAGAGCATCTTTGAGAGAGACTACCTCTGTCTCCAGGGGCAACTAGAAGACGCTAAAGGCTGAGACAGAGTAGGAAGTAAAAGACTTTGGCTCAGATGACTCTGACCTCCAATTTCTGTTTTGTTACTCTGGTATAAACTTTGAACATCCAGTTAATGTATCTCTAAAAGTGGAAATGAAATAGTCTAGGAATTAACACAAGGAGTAAGCCAACATTTATGGAATATCTAGTATGTGCCTGGAACACAGTTCAATAAAATCTGGCTTCCCTGCCCTCCGTTATAAGGAAAAAGATATCCAACAGGGTAATCCAAGTGCATGAGTGGGTATAGGAAGGGAGTACGGAATATGTTCATGGATGAGAATGAAGGCTTTCTGATCACCAGTTGATGGAGCTGCCTCCATCTCTCCCCACCGCTGTCTTCCTGAATCACTGTATAGCCAGCATATGGGGCTGTCTAAAGGCAGGGAGCCTAGCATAATGTTTGTTGTATTTTAGAGGTGACTCCTCTGACGGCTTTAGGGTTATAAACACTGGTATCTAAATAAAAAGATGAAATGATGACTACACCTTTGGAAAGAGATCAGAAAGGCTGGTAAGATGTTTGTCCTACTATTTTGCATTAGACCCAAACAGTATGTTTGAGTCACACACCAAATCTTCTTATGAGAAGAAAAAGAAGGCATTAAGCTACAGGGGGCCCTTGGTCTCTCAAAAGTGTGCTCATCTTGTCAAAGCTAAACTGAAACTTCTGACTAAGAGCCAAAGTTTGTCCTCAGAAAAGCAGAAGGGCTTGGGCCAACCTTATTTAATTAAAATGTTAAAGAGGTGCCGATGTTGTCAGCTTACATACAGGAATTGCAGTATCACTTAATGAAGATGCCAATTGTACTAATCAATGTGTGTGTGTGTGTGTGTTCAATGGCAAGGGGAGAGCAGTCATATGGCAAAAATCCCAGATTAATAGTTTTCTTTTCCAGTAATTCCTTCTTAAAATTTTTTTTTTTTGTATAGTATAGAAAAAATAAATAAATAAATAAATTACAAGAAAGCAATAAACAGGAGCCAGGGGACCAGCAGTTAGCATAATGGCTATGTGGCTCCAGCCATGACTCCCATGTAGTCGAATGCGGTTCGAGTCCCAGACCTGGTGGCTTAAACTCACACCAGGCGCGTGTGCATGCGTGCCCAAGATCCCAAGAGGAGAACGGAAGAGAAGGGACTGCGGCATGGCCATCCCCTCTGGGGAGTGATTTCTCGCTTTCTATCTCTCTGTCTCTCTCTGTCTGTCTGGCGAGCGCACATGCCCAATAAGAAAAAACCTCTCCAAAAAAATTAATTAATTAAAAAAATAAATAAACAGAAGCCAGTTCATATGTCCCAGAGTTGACTATCCCAAAAAGTAGTATAGTTGAAAAAAAAATAATACAGAGGTTATTTGCTATAAGAAGACAAAATACTGGGGATTTCCCTGATTTTCTTCTGTTTTCAGAATAATCAGATCTCTAGATGGCTTTAATTTTGCTGTTTTATAATCACATCAGAGTAGGATTAAGGAGAAAACTTAGACTATAAGCTCTGTGAAATTTCCAATAATAATAGTAATTTAAAGGAGAGGAAGAAGATGGAAGGGCCAGAGAGAAGAGAAGCAGCAGCAAAAGTATAAGAGAACCCACCAAGAGTTAAGTGCAATCACTACGTATCAGAAACCTGGCAAGTAGATTATAACATAGATTATCTCATGTTGAACTTAAACACCGACTCTGTAAGGCAGGTATTGTTAGTTCCTTTTAAGAGCTGATGAGGGACCAGCAGTTAGCATAATGGCTATGTCACTGAACTCCCTTGTAGTCAACTGCGGTTCGAGTCCTGGACCCGATGGCTTAAACTTACACCAGGCACGTGTGCGTGTGTGCCCAAGATCCCGAGAGGAGAATGGAGGAGATAGGACTGCGGCGTGGCCATGCCCCCTGGGGGGTGATTTCTTGCTCTCTGTCTCTGTCTTTCTGGCTAGCACACGCGCCCTATAGCAAAAACCTCTCCAAAAAAAAAAAAAAAAAAGCTGATGAAACTAGGCCCAGCAGATGGCATAGTGGTTATGTTGCTGCATTCCCACACAGCTGACCATGGTTTGAGTTCTGGACTCAGTGGCTTCAAAATCACGCAGGGCGCGTGCTCATGTGTGTGTGTGTGTATGTCCCCAAGATCTGGGAGAATGGAGAAGAGATTGCACATGGCCATCCCCGCTAGTGGGTGATTTCTCACTTTCCCTCTCACTGTCTCTCTCTCTCTCTCTCTCTCTCTCTCTCTCTCTCTCCAGGGAGCACACATGCCCGGTGGCAAAAACCTCTTAAAAAGGAGCTAATGAAACTGAAGTGTACAGAGGTTAAATAATTATAAAAGATGACCCACGCCCTCCTATTCCGTGGTCTTAAACATTATTTTGCTGCCTCTACAGGTTAGATAGAGCCTTATTTACTGCAGTTTCTCTGGCTAGAGCTGAACCAGCTAAGCAATCAGTTTTGAATGTATTTCTTGGTAAAATTTTATCTTAGCTCTGCAAACACCTTACCTTTGCAGCTGTCTTTTTCTTGCCATTTCCACTGTCTTCATTGCTTGCTAGCATTCAGGAATTTCTTGCCTGTTAAAGCTATGTTCTTTATTACCCTACATAATAAAGTTTATTTTTGTCAGTTTATTCTATGAGTGAGAGAAAAGAGAGAGGCACGGAGACAGACACCCCTGACAGGGTCCTGACACCAAGATCCGCTCTCAGTCTTAGCCAGCCCTGATCAGGGGCACATGGGCACCAGTGAGCCAGCAATCTTTCCATGTGGGTCAGCTTTGCGGAGTGTTACGTTTTACTGTGTCACTATCCGGCCTCCTATCTCATCTTTTAACAGAAGGATTCCTCACCCTGAAATTCTTTAATCACTCTGGAACATCTACTCACTCCTCAAGCCCAAGGTCTAATGTGAAGTCCCTTTGTGAAGTCACCTTGGAGTCCTTCAAGCAGAGTTAATACTCACTTCTGTCTTCCAACAGCACTCCGCACATACCTTAAATACGGCCTCAATGCATTCAGTGTAATTTTCCTGTCTTTGTTTATATGTCTTTCTCCCTGAACATTTTTGATAGGTAGGAACTGTATCCTCCTTTTGGTGCTCTTACTATCTGTTAGTGCTTAGATTACTGCTTTTATACCTTGTAAACAGACATACTCAGAGCTTCCACACATAGCCTTGAAGGTTCACACTACACAACTCCAGACAGCAGATCCATAAAAACGACAATATGAATGGCTCCCCTGAAGTCACGCAGTGCATTCTCTGTATAACCAAACACAACAGCTGGGTATCAACATTATAAACATTAAAAACGTGGGTGTGGGGCCAGCAGGTGGCATGGTGGTTAAGGTGCTGGACTCCCAAATGGCCGACTGCAGTTTGAGTTCCAAACCTAATAGCTTGCTTTCTCACTTCCCCTCTCTCTCAATCTCTCCTTATCACTCTCTGGTAAAATATACATACATTATATAAAATAACAAATTAAATTAAAAATATATGGATGTGTATTGTACAAATAGACTAAAAGCCATGGCACATGTATAAGTAACAGAGTAGAGTGACATGATTTTTGACCTTCAAGCCAAAACTTTTCATTTGTGATCAGTTCTATCCCAGTTTTAATAAAACATTCATATTGCTTGGGGGGTTCAGAAAATGATATACCGAAAACTGGCACTTTGACAAGCCATATTAAAGAATAACTTTAGAACCAAGTGTTCTCTTTAGCCTTACTTGTGCCTCTGTCTCTGGATCATCTTTGATGTTTTTCTTTGTAAAAGTGCAAGAAAGGACTTTAATATTTTATTACCTGCTTAATGACTGGACCCACCAAATAGGAAAACAATTGCCCTCAGCCCCCTCTCTGATATAAACCTGTCTCTCAGGAAGAAAGACCGAGAAACATCAACACGTCTACACAGATTTTGTAATAAGCTATTTTCTATCTCCCAGGCCCATTCAACTCCCAAAGAGAATTATTTACTCACCCCTATCTAACTATTGGACCCATTCTTTCCCTCTAAAATCATTTACTCTAAAATTGCCTATATGTCATTTTCCTCTCTCCTATGAGGGGGTAATTAAGCCAAAACCATCTTGCCCCTTTTTGAATTCACATTTTCTATGTCTCTTGCATATACATACATGTAAAAATAACTTCTCTCTTACTAATCTATTTTCATGAACTTCAGAGGGAGATGAAATTTCCTCTGGCCCTCTACTGTAAAAAGGGAGGTCAGCTCCGAACTGCCCATATCATAATCTAACATCTAAATAAAATAACCTCCTGAAAAAACTGTGTGAATTCTGTTTCTCCAACTATGTCAAACATTGTTCAGGCTTCAACAGAGTAGTTTCATCACAAATATATGGAAACTTGGCATAGTCCAGAGATTCAATGCTAATTTAGAAACAAATTACTTATTGTGGGAGGTGGATACTGAACTTGGTGTGAAATATTGATTTCCTTGACTAAAAATGAAGATTTTCTGCTGAGACTTCTCCCTCCAGATTCATTCTAGTGGCCTCTATGCACTAAGTGTCTAGACTGGTCCAAGTGAACAGGATCCAAACATCTGAATACTATTAAGTTCAGAATCTTCCTCTATTTCCACTGAATCTGATGCACAAAGAGTAAAAACCGAATGGAAGAGAGATTGCAGATCATCTCCCCCTTCACACCTCTGAATGCTCAGATTGAACTTCAAGAATTAGGAAAAAATGGGACCAGCAGTTAGCGTAATGGCTATGTCGCTGGACTCCCACGTAGTCAACCGCGGTTTGCGTCCTGGACCCGGTGGCTTAAACTCATGCTGGGTGCATGTGCGTGCGTGCCCAAGATCCCGAGAGGAGAATGGAGGAGAAGGGAATGCGACGTGGCCGTCCCCCATGGGGGGTGATTTCTCGCTTTCTGTCTCTCTGTCTCTCTCTGTCTGGTGAATGCACGTGCCCTATAGCAAAAAAAAAACCTCTCCAAAAAAAAAAAAAAAAAAAAGAATAAGAATTAGGAAGAAATGCACCATCCATCACATGACTAGGAATCACTGAAGGATCACAAGAAATATGGAAAAGCAAGAAAATACTTCTCCTCCAAGGGAAAAGAATAACTCCTCTTCATCCTCAGATAGTACAATGAAACTCATGGAAATGTCAGATCAAGAATTTAGAATATTCATAGTGACAAAGCTAACAGAGATGGAAGTGAAGAGAGACAACAAACTGCAGAAGAGGCAGGAGAAAGGAACTGATGAGTTCCAGGAGGTGAAGAAATTCTTGCAAAATCTAAAAGAGGAAATACACACTATAAAAAAAGAAATCAAATGGACCTGTTAGAAATGAAGGCTATAATACAGGAAGTCATAACCTCCCTTGAAAGTATTAAAAAAAGACTAGCTCATATAGAAAACTGAATCTCAGATGTAGAAGATAGAATCACTGGCCTAGAAAAATCCACCATGAAGACTGAGAAAATTCCCCTAAAAAATGAGAATAATACATGAGAAATACTAGATACCATCAAATGTCCAAGCATCCAGATAACTGGTATCCCAGAAGGCAAAGAGATTCATAAGGACATTGATAATCTATTCCATGAAATCTTGGAAGAAAACTTTCTAAACCTAGAGAGGCATTCAAAGATCAAGTCCCAAGAAATACAAAGACCCCAAATAGAATAAACCTAAGAAGATCTTCTCCAAGACACATTATAGCCAGACTGACCAAAAGCACAGACAAAGACAAGATACTAAGATTGGCAAGAAAGAAACGGCAAGTTACCTCCAAAGGTTATCCACCAGGCTAACAGCGGACCTCTCATCAGAAACAATGCAAGCAAGGAAAGATGGGGAAAATAAATTCAAAGCTTTAAGGGAAAAGTAATTTCAACCAAGAATACTGTACTTGGCAAGATTATCCTTCATATGGGAAGAAAAGACAAGAACATTCTCAGATAAACAAAACCTGAAAGAATTTACCAACAGCAGACCAGATCTCCAAGAAGTTCTCAAGAGAGTGTTATACCAGGAAAATTAAATACAGACACAGAAATAAGAGTTCAAAAACTGAGAAAATGGTCAACTTAATCATAGGGACAAGTTTGGAGTTTAAATAATATATCCCAGAATTTAATTGGGAAGATCAAATCACAACAGAATATAGATTAAGTACATGAGACTGAACTGGTGAAATAGCATTTTATGACTTTTGACTAAAACATTGCTGATTTTCTTCTAAGCTTTGTTTTCCAGTTTTAAGGATTTTTGTCCTGTCTTGAGCTGCCAATAGGTTCATGTACCTACTATTTGAACAGAATCCCAACCTGTTTCCTGGCTTGAAGTTTTAAACAAAGTACTTTAGCATTTCTTTGATTTACTAAAGCTAAAACCGCTTTTCTCGAAATTAAAAAATACATTAAAAATACCTGTCTAATGACCACAGTAAGCTATATAGCAACAGCTAGGTGCTACCTTATTGTATTCTACTCAGAGTTTCATGCCTAAAGTCAGACATGTATTCACAGATCTGTATATACCAGCTGAACTTGCTATTAAAAGTAGTCAGGTTATTTAAGGAATTTTTGTGAATCAATAAAATGTGGGAGAAAAAAGGAAGGGAAAACAACTGTGGACACCTGAGATAGTATGAGAGGAGGGTGGGAAATGGCAGAGGGTGAGAAATAGGGGGAAAAATATGTATATGAAACTAGAAATAGAAAATTATTGATGATAACATGTATGATTAAGCCACTATGCAGTATATTCTGGATGGGAAATCACATTTTGTATGATGTCATCACAGCTCAGTGAATGAATGTAAATTATTTAATTAATAATAAAAATATTTTTAAAAAGAAACAAATTACTATTGTGGAAAGATATTCGTAACCATTATATCACCATGGAGCAGTTCTTTGGGCTTCGGTGGGGTTATCTATCACCTGCAGGAGTTGCCAGGCACAGTTGTAGGGCAGGGCAATGAAGATTATCCACACTTCATCGAGCAAAACTTCAAACCCCAGGAAGAAGCAGGAGTGCATATGCTAAGCAAGAGAGAAAACAATGCAACTGTGTGCAAAATATAAATAAAATAGGCTTTCCTGTTTCAACCTTGGCTAGCCAGGCTGTCATCTTAAGGCCTGATGATCAGCAGGTTGTCTATTTTGCTCAAGTCCGTGCCTAATGAAGGTTCTATCTGTGGGATACCCTCTCAGAGCCTTTTAGGCCCTACCAGGCCAGCTGAAGGGCTAATGATTGGAGGCTGCTTTTAATTTCCTCCCTGCTTCCCTTTTGTTATCTTGCTGCCTGCCATCTCTCAGATGCTTGTACTTGATGGATTCTGTGGAGATAAAGATAAGGGTAATTTCTTGCCTACGATGCTTTTCTTTTGATCTTTTGTGGTTTTATTTTTGCACTTTGGAGTGCAGTACTCCTACTGTGCAGCCAGATGTGCCCAGATCCTATTGAGATGCAGCCCAGAGCACACAGACCACAGCAAGACTGTTCTGAGATGGCCAGAATCATGTGTGCCCTGGACCCAGGAGAAAGTGGAGGAGAGTGCAGTGGGGGAGTGAAGGAGGTGGACAGGAAGTAGGTGCGAGGCTTACAGCAGAGAGGGAGGCCCTCAAACGATGAGAAGCCTGGCTGTCTGTGTTACTCAGTGTTAAGCAACACATTCTGGAGACCGGAATACACCCTATGTTGGCTACACAGAAAACAAATTACTGCTGCTGTATAAAATTCCACATTTGCAGTGCACAGCTATCAATAATGGCAATTAAGCTGCTCGTTCCCCAGCATCTTGCATGTTGACCCTACGCAGGCCCCTGGAGCGTGCCTATTTGAACTAAAAATCCCCTTTAGACCTTTTCTTCTCTGGTCTCTGGCATCTTTCAAGTGACTGATTATGAGACAAACAGTTGTGTCGGCTGTGGTCATTTTGAAGCCATGATAATAAAATACATCTGGACTCCTGCTGCTCAGAAGTTCAGCCACAGCTGGTTCTGACTTGCACTTTCACAGGTATGAAAATAGTTCCAGACCCACCTACCAGGATGTCTTATGATATTTTTGTTTCAGAACAAGTGTAACTGAGAGATGCTCGGATCAACATGACGGACGCTCGGCTGAGCCTGCCTCCTGGCTGGGCAATAAATGTCTTCATTTTGTTAGTTTCCTCCCTATGGTGGGCATGCCCTTCACTTTCCTGGCCACGTGCTCTTTTTCTCACACAGCACACCTTGCCCCTGTCACCTATACAAGGATAAAATCACCCCCTTGTCAGTATCTCCATTCCACTTTATTTTTATAAATATTCTGCTGCTTATTCGATACTCTAGGTCCTGCTTTTGTTTGTTTGTTTGTTTTTTTCTGGAAGGTGAAAGCAGGATTAGTTGCCTATACTCAAAAGGGTCTCATGTTTGCTTTAAGGGTCTGTGTTTTAGCATAAGCATCTGGAAATTGTTTATCGTTTTTGAAAAAGGGACTCCACCTGCTATTTACCTAGTCCTGAATGGGGTCACCTCAGACAGTAAACTCAAATTCATAGAGGCCCACAAGGCTACTTTGTGCTAGGCTAAGAACAGGTGTTTAATGAAAGTTCAGTTTTAAGGGAGCCTTAAGATAGTGGCTTAGAGTCCAGATTCTGAAGCGAAGTCACTCACTTTCACATTTCAGAATTCTCTTACTATTTCTGCAACATTGGACAGTTTACTTCTTGTGCCTTGGATTCTTCTGTAAAACAGAGTAATAATAATCTCTCTCTCATAAACTTTTTATGAGAGGCAAGTTAACATATATAAAGTACATAGAGCCATTTATGGCATATTGTATTAGCTGCTATTATTATTGTTATTATTTCCACACCTTTTCTTTGTTTATTGTTTATTTTTAGGCTTTTTTTCCTTTTTAATTGCCAATGGGCATATGTGCTTATGAGAGAGAGATAAAGAGAGAGCAAGAGGGAGAAAGCATCCCTCAATGAGGCATAGTAATGCCCTACTCCATTTTCCATTTCCCTAATTCTATCAGGATTTTGTGCATGCATGTGCACATACCTGTGCCCAGAGTACTTTTCAAGTCACCAAGGTCAAGATTTGAACCTTGGTTAACCACACTGGCTCTAATCTCCCTTCAACACTAGGCTATGGGGCTGACCCTAGAGATATTTTCTTTCTAGTTAAACTCGATCCTGGTGTAGAAGGACAGCAGTGCTCGGAATCCTTGGTCTGTGGGAACTTATATTCTTGCCAGTAGCAAGTGAGGAACATGTTGTTAACTCTCGAAGCTCCCCCTGGAACTCAGTCTCTCGAAGGGACAGTCTCCAATAACAAGAACATGATGGAGGGCTGGCAGCACAGCTCCGGTCCTGGCAGCTGCCTCTTCCCCGACCCTTGCTCTGACCAGCCACTTGGGGGCCTCATTATGGCTGACCACAGCCATGCTCTCCTCTCCAAAGTGGTGGTTAGGAGGCTCCAGGGATGGCCACTCTGCCTTTTCCATTATTATGATCTTCAAGACTCTCGGAGCCCACAGTAGATTTCTTTTGGGCTGCAGGCCCACGTAGGAGCCCTGGAGGAGTGGAATCAGCAGGAAGCAGGGACTGTATGACACAGAGACACTGAGAACCTGGAGGTTGAGGTCATCTTGCTGAGAGGCAGAACTGAGAAGCCAGGGCGGTTCTACTGTCGGTCTGTGTGATCTCAAGCTCTGGTATTAAGAACAAAGGTGTTCCTGCCTAGGAAACAAGAGATCCCACCCTTCCTATGGAATCATGAGGCTCTACAAACTGCACCCCTCATCACAGCATTTATCCATTCTATTTGTTTAAGACTTATTTACTTTTATTTATCATTACTACTATTATTATTGTTTTTCAATTTGCTACAGGGCACATGCACTCACCAGAGAGGGAGAGAGAGGGAAAGTGAGAAAGCCAGCCACCAGGTCTAAGACTCGAACTGCTGGCAACTAAGTGGGAGTCCAACAACATATGCCATCTGCTGGTCCCAGCATTTATCCATTCTTGTCCCAGCCTAGCCTTGTCATTCTACCTGCGCTTCACCAAGGCAGGCCTGTGTCGGTTTCTCCATGATCAATACACTTGATTCAATATACTTGAATATGTAGGCAGCTGAGCTCCGGCCTCCTTTCCTTTTTCTCTTCCTTCCTTCCTTTGCCTTTTTCCCCCTTCTTTCCTTCCCCTCTCTTCCCTTCTTTCTTCTTTCCTCTCTTTCCTCCCCATGTATCTCCATACCCAAACTTCCATGGGAGTTGGGTGATGACATTTCTCTTTGAAATTAAGGCAGTCCACTCAGCTTTCAATAATTTAAAGAAGGTGACCACAGAGATCAATGTTTTATAATAAAGGGGGAACACATTTTTGAAGTGTAATTTACTCTAACAAGCTCATTTTTGTTTTAATGTTTTAAAATCTTTGTAAATCTATTAAATGGGAAATCTTTGAAGATCATGTTGCAAGAATAATTACACAGCACAGTTTGTTTTCCAGTCTTAGCTTGACTAAGAAACCAGAAATGGTAGAGTAACACGGTGGAGCTGTGGGGGCTTTCTAGAAAGAAAAGCAACAGCAGAAGTGGTAGCAGCAAGAATAGGGTGCAAGAGGCTGAGTGGAGTGAGGGTCATGGCTGGTAAGAGGCACAAGACCAAGTACTCAACCACATGCAAGGAAAACAAGTTGGCCTCCACTCATCCGTTCAGTCCACAAATATGCTCTGGGCAATGACTAAGTGACTGGCACTGAGCTAGCATGTTGGGGATACAGCAGGGGCAGGCAGCCCAAGGGCCAACCCACACAGAGCTGCCAGTCTAACTGGGGGCCGTGAATGGTTCTTACAGAAGTTAGAACTGAAAGGGGTAGTAAGAGACTTTCCTGATCAACCTTTCCACTCTTCAGATGAGGTACTGGAGCCCAGGAGGAAGAGGATTTGTAGAAATCATTGTCAACAGTAAGACATATCCAGATCTTCTGATTACTCTTTAATGCTGTTTCCTTCCCCTCAAAATATCTTAAGGAATAATAAAAAATTGTCTAAAATTTCTCAATCAGCAGCCAGCTCTGGGGTCTGGGTTTCACACAGCTAGTGTCCCTTCCCAGGGAATTGTGACCTTTTGACTGAATGAAAAGATGGTGTTATCTGAAGAAGTGTCACAGAAAAAGAATCAGGTTTATTTCTCCAAATAGTTGGATCCTGAAGCATAGAGTGATGAGTGTGGAACTGGCCAGCTTCAGGTTCCTGGGAGTCAAGGGAGGAGGTGAGAAAGAAGAGAGAAACTGAGAAAGAGCTTAATTACCAAGCACCTACTTTCTGCTGCTTTGCACATGTGTATCCACAATGGATCCTCATAAAATCTTGTAGCGTGCGTTTTGCTTGCTCACTCATGGGGAGCCAAGAGGCAAAGTTAGGACCCAAGTCCAGGTTGGCTGGCTTCAGATTCATACATGGAGTATATATTTCAAATACCTACTAAATCCCCTGATACAATCTGCCAGCTGCATGGCTTCCTATGACTGCTTCATTAGCTTTACATCTTATCTTACTCTTTTATATTTATTTTCTGACTGCTTCCTCCTTTATTTTAAAGCTTATTTACTTAACTCTTGCATGAGTGAGAGAGATCTACAGAGAGACTGGGCGGGGGGGGGGGGGGGGGGGGGGAAGAAAGAGAACCACCAATAGAGTCTTGACAACATAATTTGCCCTCAGCCTAGGCCTACCCTGCATCATGAGCAAGTATGTGCCCAGAATACTCAGAGATGTCTCTGGATTTGAACCAGAAACCTTCCTATATGAGACTACTTCACAGAGCATTGTGTTCAATCACTGTGCCATCTGGCCCCCCTTCTGACTGTTTCCTAAATATCATTCAGGATCCATAACACTGAAAAATCAGGGGAGGTCATTGAACAGAAACCTTTGTGTAAAGGTTTACCATACAAGGAGAACGAATGCCTCCTCGAGTTTCCTTTCTGTGAGCCTGCGTGTCACAGGCTGAGCTTTCCTAAAACAGGACACACTCGCTCTCTCTTAGCACCTGATCGATTCTCTCACCTTACACCTATACTCCCGTGCAGCACCATCCTTCTGCGGTAATGGCACGTTTCCAAATCTGTGCTGTTCAGCATGATAGCCACACATGAGTATTGAGCACACAAAACGTGGTTTGGGTGACTAAGGAACTAACTTCTATATTTTGCTTACTTTTAATTAATTTAAGTGTAAATAGCCACACTGTGGCTAATGGCTAGCGTGTAGGACACCATGACTCTGAAAGGTTCTTTCAACATAAGCTGCTCCCATAGACCTATACTCACTGACTCTGCATGTACTGCAGGGAGACTGAAGAATGCTGGCACTCTGATAGGAAGACACAAGCGTCAGAAGCAATCTGGGATAATAGCTTTGGTAACACCCAGACTTCATTAGTGGACTTAAGGATTCATTAAGCTTTAGAATCCTTTCACTGATGAGCAGGATGCTCTTGTCTGATATGGCTAGTTGTGTCACACTGGCAGCTAGAATGAGCATTTTAGAAAATTTATGTACTTGTTTAGAAGGCTAGGAAGAAAATAAAAATGAATAGACTCCCAGCCTAAAGGACCATGTCAGACGCAGAGCACTTCTGAAATCTCCCTTGGTCCAAAATTACACCAAGCATCACCTACTGACATGAATGCAATCCATTACTGCTCTATCGTCTTAGAGCCTAATCACTTTAGAATCTTCTTCAGTGCTTCCCCTCTCCTCCATCTCTACTTGGCCCCTTCAAAACTATGCTAAATTTCACAGTATTTCTAGTAAACTTGTCATTAGACTGAAGCTAATTTTGGAAAAGAATCTCTGAATGAAAAGTCATTCTAACCTAGATAGAAATGTTGATTACCATTTTTTAAAATTTTCATATTACTAGTGAAATTATTAGCTGCTTATCCCTAAAGAAATTAGTTTAATTGGTATAAATGAAGTCTTTAAATTTTTAAAGTAATTTTTAGTACTTAAAATGTATCATAAATAGGACTTCGGATTGCAGGGTGTGGTCCTCTCCTAACCTTGTGTATTTGTACTCCTGCTTCCTTCCTGGAGAGCAGAGCAAAGAGAAATCCCTTCTCTTTATCCTTTCCATGTCACAGGCAAGCACCAATTCCTCACTCTGGTCAAACACAGCTCTAAGAGTTTTACTCGCCTTCAGTTATTGAATCTTCACAGCAACCCTTATGAAATCATTACTATGAGAAAACAGATACAGAGAGACTTACGAAGTTTTATTATTCAATAAATACCAACCATGTGCTCTCTCTACGGATAGACAGATAGAAAGCCCTAGTGCACACAATTTTTACCCTGAATGTACTTCCAGTCCAAGAACAGGAGAAGAGCATCATCTGGATATCGAAGACTCAAAGGGATGATGTCATACATTTCACGAAAGATATTATAGCAGATCAGGTATGGTCAGGAAGAACTAACCTTTATTTCTATTCAAGACAAGAATGTAACACCTTTCTTTCTATTCTGTCCCCTGACTCCCTGGAAGCTCCAAAGTTCATAGTTCAAGTAGGTACCTAAGAATTGAGGCTCTACTCCCTAGCAAGGGATACCTAGAATTGATGCTTAAGAATATTTCTAAAAAAATTCATGAAAGGGACCAGCAGATAGCATAGTGGTTACATTGCTGGACTACTATGTAGTCGACCATGGTTCAACTCCCAGACCCAGTGGCTTAAAACTCAGGCCAGGCACGTGTGCATGTGTGCCCAAGATACGGAGAGGACAATAGAGGAGAAGGGACTGCAGCATGGCCATGCCCCTCCAGGAGGGTGATTTCTCGTTTTCTGTGTGTCTCTCTCTGTTGCTCTGGTGAGCACATGTGCCCTATAAAAAAATCTCTCTCTCAGAAAAAAACAAACAAACAAAAAAATTCATAAAATAGTTCAGTGTTCTTCTGCATGAAACAGCTGTAGCCATCATGCCCAAGTCAGGGCCTTGCTGTACTGGGTATACATAGAGCTTTCCTATGAGAATGATAAAGTCCAGACCTCCACCCGTGTGGGTGGTGAAAGGGCCCCCCTATTAGCACATTACCACTTCTGTACTAAGAAATGAATTACAGCCAGGTGGTCTCCTAGTCATTTGAGAAACCAATAAAGTGAAATAAAGATGATCCTTTCACCAAATGATCAGGAAGCTTTTGGAGGAAAAGGGGGTATAGGTCATATTTCCTTCCATCTCAGTGCATTTCTTTCTCTCCTCCCCCAACAGACCATGATAAGCTCCCAAGCTTAAGAGGGGATCATCACTAGAAAGCAAGTACAATAAAAGGCTAAACCCATACTCTGTCATTTCATTTCTTAAAAAAGAAAAGAAAATTCTCTATAAAAAAAAAATGAGAGGCAGCACCAAAGTTGCTGTGAAAAAAAGAACAGATTATGAACAACGAAGGCCAAGACATAAAAATGGTAGTTATAATGGAATCCATGGTCAATCTTCCATGGGCCACAGTGATCATTCCTCATTGGAAAGTAGTTACTATCCATCCAGGGCCAATAACAACTTTATTTAAAGACTTGGGCAAGTTTCTGTTCACAGGCACAAGTCACATAACCTTAGGACAAGCATATAAAGAGTTTGGAAGGCCAGCAGGTGATGAGGGGGCTGAGGCACTGGACTCCCACATGGCTGACCACAGTTTGAGACCCAGACCTAGAGGCTTACTTTCTTACTATCTCTCTCTCATCTTTCTCTGGTGAGTGCATATGGCCTGTAGCATATTTAAAATAATAATAATAATAAATAAAATTAAATAAACAAATAAAATTTGGAGAATAGCATCATCTGCTTTCAGGGGAACTCAGAGCCTAAACCTAGAATAAGTGGGGGCTCTGGGGAGATGATTCTCTAAAAGTTTCAGAAGTCTAAGAAAATACAGAGATTATATAAATGGAGTTTAAATACATTTAGCTCATTTTTTTTAAAGAATCATATAATTTTATTTACTATTATTATTGTTTGCATAGGGCATGCATACTCACCAGAGAGAGAGAGAGGGAAAGTGCAAAAGCAAGCCTCCAGGTCTGAAACTCAAACCATGGTCAGCCATGTGGGAGTCCAGTACCTCAACCACCACACCACCCGCTGGCCCCACATTTAGCTTGTTTTTAATGCACCAGTAAGCACCATTATTAAAAATAATTACGGAGAAAATTTCCCACAGAAAGCACTACTGTTAGATCAGCTCATGGCATTGCTAAAAGAGTCACAAAGATTTCAGTTTCTGAAACTACGTATATGTAGTAGATGAATATGTACATATCTAAGCATTTTTTAGGCTCATCCAGAGACTTGTTTTACTTGATGGCTCTCTTGAGGTATTTTGGTTTTTGTTTGTTTGTTTTGTTTTCTCTGGGAGTATTTTACCAAAATGTCATGCATAGTTCTAGTTTATGTAAACATTAAAACCTTTCACAATCCAAATAAAAAAGATTTGAAAATGATCTGCACATTTGGGGTGATCAATATCTTTATTCCCCTACATGACTATTTGGCCCTATTCTCATTCATGCATACAGCAAAAAAATCCAAGCACAGCTCTTTAGGTAAGGCATACATTTTTTCAGGCCATACTCTGTCAAGTCTATCCCCTCATTCATTTATCCCCCATTCTTGCTATACATCAACAATGTCATCCATCCTTCCCGAAGACCGCAAAACGTGTTATACAACCCAATTCCCCAAACTCACATTCAGTGCTCATTTATCGTAATTAGCCCCAAAGCATTTCATGACTGGAAACTTCATTCAGTTCTTTATCTTTCTGAGAAATTAAAGAGATGAATGCATGGTCCAGTATCACATTCTATGATGGACACCTTTATAAAAAAATTTCCCCTCTCCTTTTTCTTTTCACTTATGTAGATCTGTGTTGAATTCCTCCTCCTCTATCTATTTCTCATCTTCCCATAGCATCCTTTCACCTTCCAATAGCATCCTCCAAATCTGAGTTCGACATTTCCTGAGCACTAATAGTGTTCTCATGTGTGCTCCTATGAGTCCTACGAGGTACTTGCCATATTTTAAACTGTTATGGGATAATTTGTATTGTCTTCTAGCCTGTCCTTTTCTGTTCATTAGGGAAATGAGAGGTCTTGTCTTACTTATCTACAACTGAACTAGAAACCTACTGTGCTCTTACATTAGTTGTCCTTTCTGTGGAGAGACAAAATATGTTTCCCCCCCACAAATATACTTCTTTGGCATGTTTTGAGATGCCTATTCAGAGAGGCTAGAGGCACAGAATTAGCTTTGTAAATAAAAGTAACATTTTATAAAAAAATTTTTAAAACTTCTCCTTATATCAGTAAAGTAAGCAGCAGATGTAAGCAGACTTTCACTAGGTCCCTCCTTACCTGCTAAGCCAGAAAGAAGGGGATTAGGAGTCTGACACCTGGCCCAGAAAAAGAAGACAAGATTCTTGCACATTCTCCCTTTATCCTTTCAAACTCAACTCCAAGCCTGAGGGGTAAAAAAAATAATCAGTCACCTGGCCCTCCTTTGAGTCTCACATGTTTTATGGCTCTGATACATAAAAAAATTGATAATGCTTTTCTCTGTTAATCTGGCTGTCAGTTTATTTCATAAACTAAAGATAACCAAACCTTTAGAATAGAGAAGAAAATTTACACTTTATTTACACTCTATTTTCTATTTTTCTCTTTGGAGATAGGGTCTCACTATGTTGTCCAGGCTGGTTTCAAACTCATGATCTTCCTGCCTTAGTAGGTATGACAGGTGCATGCCACTGAGCCCAGCTCCACTTCTGTTTTAAAGATGATACTCCCTATTGGGTTTGGGTTTATTTTCTACCTTGCTATTTTTTTTTCCTTCTCTCTCCTATGCTCTCAAATGAACATTAAACAAACAAACAAGAAAAAGGTGGGGGAAGGGCAGGAATGGAAAAAAGACAAAGACAATTGAGAAAGACCACAAAAGTGAGAACTGAATGTAACAGGAATAACCATATATAACCAAGGCATGAGGAGGCTGCCAATTCCCCTCCTTTCTCAGCATTTCCCTCTGGATTAGACTGTCCCTATTCAGAGCTCTGAAATTCTAAGGTTTTCCTTTGCCCACTGTAGTATCCAGTATAGAATGTCGTGTTTAGAAATGCCATAAACAGAGACTTGGAAAAACCATTTGAAACTGCAAAATGTCCCTGAAATTGTTTCTGTAATTATAATCTTTGCATGGGGAAAACCTGGCCTTCTAATTGACATGCCCTCCTAGTGCTAAGGTCTGACATACTCTGATCTGCAATGTAAATCAAGAGGAAAATCTGCTAGGCTGGGGAGTCAACTCTGTAGTCAAATGGATTAGCCTCTTCTTTGTTTTTTTTCCTAGCTTTTAAAAAAATAGTCTAAAATCCACATAACTAGGTAAGCATAGTTATGAGAGAAAAAGCAAATGAAAAGGAGAGTTACAGAATATAGTCAAAGTAAAGAGTTAGAAAGACATCTGCCTCTAAAAAACTGCAACAACAAATGCATTTCTGAAAGTCTCATACATGCACAAACACATGTACGTGAACATGTGCACATACATACACACGCTCTATCCTGCCAATGTTCTAATCTGAATCATTTTTCCTACCTTGGACTTTCACTTCCTAAATATCTTTTTTAGAATAAATTACAAACAAAACCTAAATTTTATTGTTTGTATCTAGAACTAGAAGGGAGGGAAAGTTATTTGGCATCTACTATTTTCTTTTACGTTTATTCCTTTTCTTTCCTTCCCTTTCCTTTCCTTTTTTAAATTTTAGGTTTTTGCCACAAGGCAGCCATGCCACAATCCTTTCTCCATTCTCATTCTCTTCTTGGGACTTTGGGTGCACATGCACACATGCCCAGTGTGATTCTCAAGGTGCAGGGTTTGAACTGTCGACCACGTGATAATCCAGCACCTAACCACCAAGATGCCTGCTAGCTCCCTTTTAAGTTTAATTTTTGTTTCAACACTTTATGATCTTAGTCCTCTTATCTGATGGACAATTCAATTTTTTAAATCATTCTTTCATGACCTCTTTGTCTTCTGCCTCCACATTCCTCTCCAACCCTCTCAGCTTCTCACTCTTCCTCCCTGCAACTCAAACATCAAGTTAGACCTCGGAAGAGCATTACGTCTGAGAACATGGAACTCGAGCACACAGAGTTACACTTTGTTATCCCTGATGGAAAAATGACAGCTTTGCCATCTTTAATCACATAGTCAAATATTTCTTTCTGGCCTCTTAAATAAGCTAAGCTGGTTTCAAATAATATGCAAAATAGATGATGAATTTGTTGGAACAATTTCACAAATCCTTGAATGATTTTCTCCCCAGGGCTGGACACACATTTTAGGCAGCTTAAGGCTATTAAATAAACCCGCTTTGTCACTTTTTTTTCCCTTCCTGTAATTATGCTTCCAGCAACAGAGAAACAATGTGGACTCCAAGGCCTTTTGTCGGCCACACAAGACTCTTCTATGCAAAATGGCAAGCGGCCACTCTAACCATAACTATGATGTGCCTGTACCACTGCAGGCACTATCAGCCAATGCCCTCCAACTCCCTCTTCACTGCAGGGGAGCTACACTGATGAAAAACTTCCAAGGAAATCGAAGCATTCCGTTTTAACATTAAATCCCATGTAGACCTTTTCCTACACTTAAAAACAGAGGACTCCTCTCATCTTTTTTTTTTTTTTTTTTTTTTTTTTTTTTTTTTTTTTTTTTTTTTTTTTTTTTTTTTTTTTTTGCTATAGGCCTCGTACGCTCACCAGAAAGACAGAGAGACAAAGAGACAGAAAGCGAGAAATCACCCCCCGGGGGCATGGCCACACCGCAATCCCTTCTCCTCCATTCTCCTCTTGGGATCTTGGGCACGCACACACATGCGCCCGGCGTGAGTTTAAGCCACCAGGTCCAAGACTCAAACCGCAGTCGACAACACAGGAGTCCAGCGACATAGCCATTACACTAACTGCTGGTCCCCGAGGACTCCTCTCATCTTAAACTTCAGCCTTAAAATGATCCAGAAAGAATGTGAAGGAGGAGCACTAGTTATGGGAGTAGTTAAGTGTGAACCATAAAAATTAAACCCAAAATGTAAAATTAAAAATAAGGACGAGGGGGGCCAGTATGTGGCACGATAGTTAAGGCACTGGACTCCCACATGGCTGATTGCAGTTTGAGTCCCAGGCCTGGTGGCTTGCTTTCTCACTTTCACTCTCTCTCTTTCTCTCTCTGGTCAAATTTAAATAATAATAATAATAATAAATAAAATTAAGTAAATCATTCTTTAAAAAAAAATAAGGACATGGAGTAGCCAATGGTGTAATGGTTAAGACAGCTGGATCCCACATGGTCAACTGCGAGGTTCAAGTCCCAGAGCAGTGGCTTGAAAAGCACACCAGTTGTGTGTGCGTGTGTGCCCAAGATCATGAGAGGAGAATGAAGGAGAAGGGACTGTGGAGTAGCCATCTTCCCTGGAGACTGACGAGACTGACTTCTCTCTCTCTCTCTCTCTCTCTCTCTCTCTCTCTCTCTCTCTTTCTCTCTGTCTTGAGTGCATGCAGCCTATAGCAAAACTAAAACATAAATAAATAAATAAATAAATAAAATGACAAAAGTATAGACTAGTCAATTAACTGGTGGTAATGTGTGTGTGTGTGTGTGTGTGTGTGTGTGTGTATACATATATATTTTTTTCTTTCTATTTTCTTCATATGAAAGATTAGAGGACCTGAGAATGTTTATAAAAATTGGTTAAGGGGGGACCAGCAGTTAGTGTAATGGCTATGTCGCTGGACTCCCACGTAGTCGACCACGGTTCAAGTCCTGGACCCGGCGGCTTAAACTCACGCCGGGCGCCTGTGCGTGCGTGCCCAAGATCCCAAGAGGAGAATGGAGAAGAAGGGATTGCGGCGTGGCCATCCCCCCTGGGGGTGATTTCTCACTTTCTATCTCTCTGTCTCTCTCTGTCTGTCTGGCGAGCACACGCACCCTCTAGTGAAAACCTCTCAAAAAAAAAAAAAAAAATTGGTTAAGGGGAACAAGGGAATCTCAGTTGTCCTTGAATAGCTGTAGTACTACAGCGGAAAGTAAGAAACACATTTGTTGTATGTGACCCTAAGGAGAAGAACCAGGTCCAATAATAACTAGACTAGATTTTGAAAATGCTGACTATTAGAAAGCAGATCATAATAATCAGAATAGCCCAGTGATAAAATGAGGCATCCTAGTGGAAGACAAGGTGGAGTTTAAAACCTCTAAGTCAGTTCACACACAGGCTAAAAGAACACCAGAAAATTCAACTACTGAATCTTCTCCTTTCTTACATGGCTCTACTGGTATGAGGGAGAAAGGACTGAATCAGGAGTTGGGAATCCTTGCTCTGTCGCTTAATTTCTATATGATATTGAGGAAATCAACCAACCCATTTGGAATTCAGTTTTCTCATCTTCAAAACAAAAGATTTAAGAATGCTTATCTCTTTAGTCCTTTTAACGCTCATAACATCTTATTATTATTTCTTTATTTGTTTTCCTGCTATTTACTCAAGAATTGATGAAGTGCTAGGAAGTCATGTACATATAACCCCAGTATACTATTTGGATGTGCATTTCTCAAATTTCATCCTCTCCATACAGAACATAATAAAAGCAGTACCCTTATGCACTCTTGTAACTGGAGTGCTTAAGGATTTCAGTCAACCTGTTTCCTGAAAATGGAACAGCTAAATTTGTTCCAGGAGAAGTTGTAAGCAATACAGAAGGTAAAAACTGTGTTATAGTAAGGCTGGATCAGAGCCTACTTGTTTTATTGGTGATACATTCTGTTGTGTGTTGTTCAAAGTAAAATAGAGAGCCATGAAAAAGATTCAAACTCTACTAGGCTTTTACAGAAAGCAAGGGTTCAATGAAGCAGAGTAGTATATTTTTATCCCCTAAGACTAAGGAGTCCACAAGACTGGACACTAGCAAATTCTCTTACACCACATTAAAAACTCAACTATTGCTCTATGCCCATTCCTAAACTCTCAGATTCATCTTATTCTTTTCATTCACCAATATATATACTTGCATCAATCATTCAGAAAACATTTCATTGAAAGACGTTATGATGAGATTAGAAAGATGGGCTGATTGGTTCAATTTAAAGTAAGACTATGTGTGGCTTCACAATCTACCCTGGGGAAAGTAAGAATTGGAATCACTAGAGTCACAAGCAATCCATCTGTCTGATGAAATCCATATGACATTTAATGGGAAAGGTGTACTTGTTTATATCTCCTTCTATTTTTAAATCACCAAAAGGCATAGCTTTAAAACAGGGTTATTGAGGAAAGTATCAGTACACCAAAGGCCATGGAATGATGCCAAGACAGAAGTATTACCTTAGAAACCAAATACTAAATAAACTGTACACACACACACACACACACACACACACACACACAGAGAGAGAGAGAGAGAGAGAGAGAGAGAGAGAGAGAGAGAGAAAGACACAGAGAAAGAGAGAGAGGGGGGAACGGGAGGTTGTAGCAGAGAGAAAGGACACACTTATCATGGAGATGCCTTAAGAAAACCTCATAGAGGCCAGAGGGTGGTGTGATGGTAAAAGAGGAGGCTTTGTGAGGCAATTGCACATGGAAAGGTTCCTTCTTCAAATCTGGAGACCTGCCTAAATGTGCCAGACACATGGGTACCTGTGATCTGGCTGAAAGCTTGGGACAGATTGTGGCATCAAGATCCTATCAGGGGTACACACATTCTCTTTCTCTGTCTCTCTTTCTCTATCTGCCTCTCTTGATCATGGAAAAAATAGATGCAATAAACATTAAAAAAATAAATACTATAGAAAAAGAACTAAATAATATTTTCAATTCTAGTTCTTTATCAAAGATATTTTTCAAAATCTTAGAACAAGCACTTATTTTAAGATACATCCTTCATAATTGTTTTTGTATCCCTTGTATCTAAATTAATACCCTCAATAAAAGGAAAATGCTCTGCATACAACAGTCTTGACAATCTAATCCAGTGTTTTATGCAAGTGGTACAAACTCAGTTTCATTGTTGTCTTCTGGACAAAGGACAATTCATTTTCTCTTTCCTGAAAAAATTTATGCTGTACCATTTTTAGGTGTTGCCCTAGGAACTGTGATAGACTCAAAGATGAGATGAATATGTTCTCTAGCCTCAAGTAATTTATCCTCAAGCTGGGAAGATAAGATGCAAAATATAATTTTTAAAAATATGACAAAAGCTGCAAGAGAGGGATAACATATAGTTGAAGTTTAAGGTATAGAGAAATAAATTCCACTGGACCAAATCAGGAAGCTCTTTATGAGAAAGGGAACATATGACCTCTGTGTGAGACATTTCCAATGCAGATAGCAAGTGGAATGGTATAAAGATGGAAAGGACTGGATGCATGCCTCCTTGTTAGAAGAAACAGAAGAAAAAAATAAAGAGAGAAATAGAAGAAAAGTCATAATCTACCATAAATACCAGGAAAATAAACTTGATTTTTATTTTGTTGGCTCTAGAAAACCCTTGAACATGCTCATTATGGTTAGGAGTTGGGAACTGCTAAATAGGATGCAGGTCTAAAGAAATCTAAGGCCTTCAGTACAAAGACAGGACATAAAAATTTTTAGGGAGTGTTGGTATAATTCACCATGATAAAATTCAGTATCTTTTGTTAGGCCCTTGGGGTAGCCTGAAAAGATTAATCATGAAGATTATTTTATAAGCAGAATTTGAGTGAAAGCAAAATAAACACTCACATACTCACACACATGCATATGCACATATGCATAAACATATATACAAAAAATAATCAGTCAAAAATAAAGGCAGGAAATCTAACTTCTAGAGTACCCCCTCACAACATCTGTGTAGAGTTACATACTTCTTTATTCCCCTATTTCTCACCATATACAAAAGCCAACCCAAAATGGAGCAAAAAACCTAACTATAAGATCCAAAACTATGAAAATACTAAAAGAAAACACAGGGGAAATGCTACTGGGGAAAGATTTTTTTTAATTAAGACCTTGAAGGTGTGGGTAATAATAGAAAACTAAACAACTGGGACTATATCAAACTAGAAAGTATTGCCAAGCAAAGAAAACAATCAACAGAGTGCAGAGACGACCTACAAAATGGGAAAAATTATTTGCAAATTATTCATCCAAGAAGGTATAAATATTAAGAATGTTTAAGAAATTCAAATAGTACCAAAAAAACCCTCAAAAACCAGATAATCTGATTAAAAAGTGGGCAAATGATTTAAAAATATTTCTCAAGACACACAAGTGGTCAAGAATTATCTAAAAAAAAAAATCAATGTCAATAGCAGAGAGAAATGAAAATCAAAACCACAATAAGGTATCATCTCACCCCAGTTAGAATTGCTATTATAATAAACACAAAAAATAACATATGCTGATGAGGATGTGGAGAAAAGGAACTCTTGTACAGTGTTGTATAGCCACTATGAAAAACACTATGGAGTTTCCTCAAAAAGTTAAAAGTAGAACTACTTTATGATATAATATTTCTATATTGGATATATATATCCAAAAGAAAGAAAATTAGTATGTCAAAGACATATCTGTGATCTCATATTTACTGCAGACCAATTTACAATAGTCAAGATATGGAACTAACTGAAATGTCCATCAATGGACCAATGATAAAAATAAATGTTATACACACACACACACACACACACACACGCACACACGCATGCGCACACACATTATGCATACCCTTCAGCTACTAAAAGGAATGAAATGTTGGCATTCATAACAACATGGATAAGTCTAGAGGATGTAGAGGATGTTATGTTAAGTAAAAGAAGCCCGAAACAGAAAGAGAAATATCACATGTTCTTTACTCATATGTGGAAGCTAAAAAAAATTAGTGACATTGAAAGAAAAAGTAGAATAGTAGTTATGAGAGATTGAGGAGGTTGGGATAAGGGTAAAGGGACAGTTGATAGGGAGATGTTGAATAATGGACACAAAATTACAATTACGTAAAAGAAATAAGCCCTAATACTCTATAGCACAGTAGTGTGACTATATTTAAATAATTCATTGCATATTTTAAGATAGCTAGAAAAGAGGGTTTTTTTGTTTTGTTTTGTTTTTGAGAGTTTTTTTGCTATAGGGCGCGTGCGTTCGCCAGACAGACAGAGAGAGACAGAGAGATAGAAAGTGAGAAGTCACCCCCCAGAGGGGATGGCCATGCCGCAATCCCTTGTCCTCCATTCTCCTCTCGGGATCTTGGGCATGCATGCACACGCGCCTGGTGTGAGTTTAAGCCACCAGGTCTGGGACGTGAACCATGGTCAACTACGTGGGAGTCCAGCAATATAGCCATTATGCTAACTGCTGGTCCCTTGAAAAGAGGGTTTTTAAATCTTACCAATAAAAATGTTATGACAGGGGATCAGCAGGTGGCATGGTGGTTAAGGCACTGGACACTCCCACATGGCTGACCATGGTTTAAGTCCCAGACCTGGTGGCCTCCTTTCTCTCTCTTCTCTCTCTCTCTCTCTGTGTGTGTCTCTCTCTCTCTGATCAAATTAAAAATAATTAAATGAATAAATAAAATAAAATAATTATTTAAAAAAATAATGACAAGTGTTTGAGGTGATAAATACATAAATTACCCTATTTTGTCATTACATATTACATTCATGCACTGAAAAAAATCATACCATCTCCTGTAAACATGCACAATTATTGTGTATATTTAATTTTTTAAAAACAAAGAGACTCCACATTTGTATAGAGTATTCCTAGTTAAAGATATTGTTATCTCAGTATCCAAACAACATGCATTCAACAGCCATTTCATGAAATTCTACCAGCTTGATAGGTTTTTTTTTTTTTTTTTTTTTTTTTTTTTTGAGAGGTTTTTGCTATAGGGCGCGTGCACTCGCCAGACAGACAGACAGAGACAGAGAGATAGAAAGCAGGAAATCACCCCCCAGGGGGGATGGCCACGCCGCAATCCCTTCTCCTCCATTCTCCTCTCGGGATCTTGGGCACGCACGCACACGCGCCCGGCGTGAGTTTAAGCCGCCGGGTCCGGGACTCGAACCGCGGTCGACTACGTGGGAGTCCAGCGACATAGCCATTACGCTAACTGCTGGTCCCGATAGGTTTATTTTATACCAACTATGTATGGGCAGGAAGCAAGCAAAATAAAAACTCTTGGTGGCTGGGTTTTTATTACATAACATATCCAATATTGGAAATATATTTAATGTTCAAGAAGCTTTGCAGGACACACTATTCAATTAGACCCTCAAAAGCATAATATAAAACTGTCAATCAACTTAAGCCTTCATCCCCATTTCTTCTGTCTCATGAACAAGAGGAGATTGAAAAAAATGTCTAGCTAACTCTCTTTTGTAGCCAATGTGCGATTGGCCACGGGATTAGGATGACTGAGATAAATAATACAGATTAGAAGGTTCTTCACTTGACAAAGTGAGCTCCTCACAGGTCTACCTGCACCTCATAAGCCCTAGCTACATTCTATCCTTCTGATGGGGAATCTCCTCTCTGAATGAATCTCAGGACCTGAAGTGGAAACAGCAGTGTGCTTTCAAGGCTGGCTGCTTCTCTGTTGAGATTTTAAGACAGAATACTAAAGATAAGCAGCTTGTTAAAGATAAAAAGGTTATTAGTCTCTAGATAAAAAATCTTATCTTCAACACCTTCTCCCACTTCAACAGGGAGGCTCTGTCAATTCAATGACAAAAATCTTGATGGAAATCAGTCAATTATCCATCTGCTGGTGTACTATAAGTGCAAATGAATATAATATAAATATAAATAAAAAGGAACCAGTATTATTCACTTTATATTAACTATTGAAATATCATTACTGTTAGCCATCGTTTCATTAATACAAATTTTTCTTTTAGTCAAGCACAATCTCTTGTTTCAGCGGGAAGTAGATTTTCAGCTTTCTCATCCATGTGTGTTATACAATGACTGAAAGTTTAAAGGCATTTACTCCTTCATGCAGGGGACTGCTCTTACTTATTTTCTGACCTACTGGTAAATGAATTCTAAAATCCTGTTTTAGTTATTTTTTTTTTTTTAAGAACACATCATTTCTTTTGGTCAAAGCTATATTCTCATTTTATTTGGATAACAGCTAAACATAGTACTTTCTTCTCAAAAAAATATTCCATGTCAGAGCTATAAAAGAATATATAAAAGGTTCTAAATTCTTCAGTTGTTCACCCAAGAGTTTTGAAACACCATTGTGTGAGGCATTGAGTTGAGTCATGTTTAGAATACCAGAAAAAAAAAATCAAACATAAATTTAGCCCTCAAGAAACAAGTATAGTAATTCACATCATAGGTAATTACACAACAAAGTAGAAAGGGTACGTAACATGGAAGAGGAGTTACAATCATGTGGAACAGTCTAGCCTTTTGGGTAAGGACAAGGTCTAAAACCAGCTATCTAACCTTGCATCATTCTTATGACTGTCTAAGGATCATCTCTTAAGTCAATTAGAAATAATAATAGCACCTACATTATGGAGTTGTTCTGTAGATTAAACGAGATAATGTATGTGAGAAACTTTTCATATTATTGAACACATTTAATATTTATCATTATTGTTGTTAGAGCATAAAAGAAAGCATCAAAAAATGAGATAATGTAGTAAGCGTTTATCAAAGTGCCAATTAACTTTTAGAGTTCAATATTTTATCATTAATAGTAGTACTAATATTTCTTAAGAGAAATTTTTGCTATAGGGTATGTGCACTCACCAGAGAGACAGAGAAAAACAGAGAGACAGAAAATGAGAAAACATCCCCCAAGGGGTATGGTCATGCTGCAATGCGCTTTCCTCCATTCTCCTCTCAGGATTTGGGGCATGCACACACACGTGTCTGGCATGAGTTTTAAGCTGCTAAGTCCAGGACTCAAACTGTGGTCAACTACATGGGAGTCCAGTGATGTAATCATTATGCCATCTATTGGTCCCAGTGGTACTATTATTAATCTCTTGATCAATCTATCTCAATTGAGAGAGAGAGAAAATAATAACATAAAATCAAATAAAATAAACCTACAGTTAAAAACACGGAATTCTTCAAATAATTTTGACATTTGAGTTGAACTTTAAAAGATATATATATACACACACACACATATATTGAGAGAGAAATGGCTAGAAAGAACATTTTCTTTAGGAGAAAAGAGATACACAGATACAAATAAAGCATTAGGTGTCTGTGGGAGATAAGAAGTTGCTTAGCTTGACAGTGGGCAGGGTATGTGAAGAGGAGTCAGGATGCACTGTTAACATCTTTCCAACAGAAAAGTCTGACCTTGATTCTGACCTTAATTCTGTAGCAAATGCAGACCACCTTAGGAGTTTTGGTGCTGAAAGGTATTATGTGAAGAAAAAAAAAAAAAAAAAAAACAGTGTAAGTCATAGATATGATATCATTTCATTTCCTAATAGATACAGAAAACTGTATAAACACAATGGCCTGATGAGTTAAGATAAAGAAGCCACTTATAATATTATTTTCTTTAAAATTTGTATTTATCTCTTAGTCCAAACAGTTATGAAACCACAACATTTATCTTAAGCTCCATAACAATAACTAAAACTGCTACAGTTCTTTTATTTAAATATTAGTTGTCTGATCATTTTAGGTATTTTAACAAAATGCAAGTGAACTTTACCATTATTAATAATAAAGATGAATACAAGATTTTGTATTGCAAACACATGGATTGTTATCTTTTCCCCCTACATCTGTCCTCCCTTTGTAAAGTTTACTTAGTTATTTCTTCCATGAGACAGAGAAAAGAGAGAGAAAGAAACAGAGACAGAGAGACAGACATCCCTAACAGGAACCTCATGTCACTATTAGCCCTAGTCTCAGCTGGCCTGGATCACAGCCTCATGCATGCACCCAGTGTACTCAAGGAGGTCCCAGAAGGTGAACCGAGAACGTTTCCAATGTGAGTCAAGTTGTGTTAGTACTGCCTACCGCCTGACTGCTCCCCTCTCCTTTTCATGCAAATGATGTGGAAAAAGCAAACACCAAGTATTAAGTGGAAAGGTCGATGGAAGCAGCTGATGGAAAGAGAGAGACAAACGACTCAGGAAGAGAAATGTAGTTTATTGTGTGATCTGAAACATGGTGGACGTGGGAAAAGGAGCCTATGCAAATAGAATATCTTTAGTATCAAATCCCAAAGATGTTCAAATGTTTGAACTCATGGTCAACTTACTGTTTGAATTCAATTTTCCGACTTTTATTTTTATATTCTATACAGGTACAAGGCTGAAATGTGCATGCCCCTGTTATTTTCATAGTTTATGCACCAGTGACTGCTCTAGATTAAGGAGTTCACAGCAGGGTTTTTACAATAATAAAGGCCCCGGGACCAGCAGTTAGCATAATGGCTATGTCACTGGACTCCCACGTAGTCGACTGTGGTTCGCGTCCTGGACCCGGTGGCTTAAAACTCACGCCGGGTGCGTGTGCGTGCGTGCCCAAGATCCCAAGAGAAGAATGGAGGAGAAGGGATTGCGGCGTGGCCATCCCCCCCGGGGGGTGATTTCTCACTTTCTGTCTCTCTGTCTCTCTCTGTCTGTCTGGCGAGCGCACGCGCCCTATAGCAAAAACCTCTCAAGAAAAAAAAAATAATAATAAAGGCCTCTGAGGATTGATTTTGAAACTTAACCTATAAACTTCTATGATTTTTAAACCAAAATGAGTTGAATTAGAAACTTAATTTGTGGTTAAGAAACAGGATTGTGTCATAATAAAAACATACATGACCGCACACACACAAACACATGCATTTTTCTAGGTGTGTCCAAAAAAAAACTTCTCAATGATTTCTAAAATGACTAAACTGCTCTGAAGCTGGCATAAAATAATTTCCCAACGAGAGACCCTGTTTAGTTAACTTCTTGCTGTGTTGTGTACCACACAGTAATGGCAAGAACCCTTCAAAGGTTATTTCATCTTCCATAAATTAGGAGTTTATCTCCATGCAGTGATAACCAAGATTAAGCCAGTATTTTATTCTTGAATATATTCGACAACATTAGCATTGAGACCAAATTTCAATTTACTCCAGGCAGTTACCAAAATCTGTTTTCATATTAGTCCTTATCTCTAGATCCATATTTTTTTATAATGATCTCAATTCCACTTTCTTCCCTGCATCTTTTGGTAGTAGCAATGCCTGCTTAAATGCCATTAAAATTCAATGTAGCACCTTATTTATACACCAGTCCTACATAATATTGTCTATGAAAATAGCATTCACATTTTAAAACAATCAGACAAAGGCCTCTGGAGCAGCAGAGCCACCCAATGATAATTCCCTGTCTTTATACAAAACATCTTGGCACACCGACATGTTGGTGGGACCCAATCCTGCAAATATCTCTTCCCTGCGCTTAACCAGATGCACCAACATGCCCTATAGAGTCATGAAAAGTGAACAAACAAGCAAAGTGCCTCTGCCTCTTCAAAATGTTAACTAGCACCTGCAAAATCTCAAATAACATCATTTGATCATTAAATGAAATCAAATTCTCAAAAAGTGCATTCAGCTTTTCTGAAGAAAGTTGTTAGCAATATGCCTGGCAGTATTACTCCTAATGAAGATGATTCCCTTCTGTGTGGGAGACGCAGGCTTGGATAAATGGTTATACCTGAACACTCTGAGTTCATATAGAACAGAGAAAAATGGAGAGAAATATTTCATCCAGGACCTGTTCTGGGAGAGCCAGGGAGAATGGAGCTCAGTAGCCCAATAGTTCTGCCATGAGATGCCCCAGTTCCCTTACCCAGTCCTCCTAGCCCACACTTTGCAGAGCAGACCTTCAGGAAAGCTGCAGCACCTGCTTGGCTAAGATCAAGGTCAGTCATCCAAAATGACTGTAATCCTGGTTTTTCCTTCACCACCAATGCCTCTTCCATTCTCAACAGGAAATTTTTTGTTTTTCCTTTAAGACACTCCCTAAACATCTCTGAAACGTGTTCACTGAGTTCTCTTACAGTATTAGTTACTGGTGATATGATATAACAGGGAAAACAAAACAAAAACTGTGTGTGTGTCTACTCTTGGGTTAAGGCCTGTCTTTGGCTTTGGTGATTCTCAACTCAACCATCTCAGCCACATCCTTTGTAAAGTCAGAAATTCTGTTTTGTTATCTATATATTTTTTCATAGATTGTCCTGTCCTATAATGAGGTCATATATGTACTAGTAAAATTCCTAACATACATTAGGAACTCAAGGCATCCTGATTATTTACCCAGCCGTCGCTTTGCTTCCCCACGCTGACCTTGCCTCACTAGGACTTTAGTCCTCGCGCCCATTATACAATGTTCATTACGCTTGTGTCATCACGACTGGAGTTCTATTATGCACCTTTGAATTCCTATTGCCTCACTCATAGCAATAGCAGCATCAATAGTGAGTGTACATGGGGGCGTTCAAAAAGTCCATGGAAAATACCTATTATGAAAAAACTGTGCATAGATTTCAGCTTTTGCAACAAGATAAGCTGGTGCTTTGATTCCATTTTTCCACAAATTTTTTGAGGTTGCTCTGTATTTAGTATATATGTGTGTGGTTCTGTCTTACAAACTAAGACATCTCTTCATTTCAACTTATGACGAAGTACCGTGTCCATATTAGTGATGAAGGAAGACAGGAATGGTAATTTTTTCAAGATCATGCTGCTAGTAAATGACATGGACTCTATTTACATCCAGCCATCCTGGCTGGCTATAGAGCTCATGGTGCACAATTAGCATCTGTTAGATGAAGTAAAGGACGTTCAAATAAACAAATGGCCATGTATATTGCTTTCCTTCAAATTATTATGAAAAGTAGATTTCAAAAAAAGAATTTTGCACCAGAATAAACTCATACTTTTATTTCATTTTTCTACATGTGTCTTTTTTCTAGCCACTCTAGATAGCTGTTGTGACTATTGTTCAGGATGCCAAGTGTGAAATTATTCTGATGAGAAAAAGTTATTTAACTATATCAAAAGAACCAGACTCCGTCCCCCACCCCCAATGAGGGACATGTGCTCACTGGACAAAGACAGAGACAGAAAAGGAAAGTGAAAAAGCAACCCTTGGGGGGATACCCTCAACATAGTCCCTTCTCTATTCTTCTCTCAGGACTTCAGGACTTTGGGCATGCACGCACACATGCCTTGCATGGTTTTCAAGCTGCTGGGTCTTGGACTCAGCCATATAGTCGGCCATGTAGAATCTAGCCACATTAATCACCATGCTACTGGCTGACCCAGAACCTGATTTTAATGGGAGAAAAGAAGGGCAAAGAGCAGAGACTTTTGGGAAACATGAATCCAGGGAAGTGTGACCACTGATTTTCCAAGGACAGAGCCGGTAACGAGGAAGAGGATTTCTGAAGGGAATGACACGGTATGGAAGAGACTCTGTATCTCCTACCTAGCTTCTAAGATTTGGCATGCCTATATCCTTTCAGGAGAACGGATTTTCACTAGTGAAAACATAGACCAAAACCAAAGCACTGTTACTTTGTACACTCTGACTACCCATACTGTTTTTTAAAAAAGAATTATTTTATTTAACTTTCTTCATTTATTTCAATTTGACCAGAGAAGGATAGAGAGACAGAAAGAGAGAGAAAAAGCGAGAAACCAAGCCTCCAGGTCCAGGACTCAAACCACGGACGGCCATATGGGATTCCAGTGTTCTTAACCACCATGCCACTTGCCGGCCCCTACCCACACATTTTTAAATAATCTCTCTTAGTTCTAGCTATCTAGTGCCTATTCTGTGACTATGGCTACTCAGCAGGTCATAGAAACAAATGCTGCAACTTAAAATGACCAGAAATTTTTATCTATATTGTTATCCAGAGGAAGAGATAACTACTCTCCCTCAGAAAAGCCTACTCTATTTAATTCTCCATACTGGCTGCAAATAGGTCTCCATTTGTTGGAAAACTACCAACTATGTTAGGTCTGGGTTTTAATTTAGATTTTAATTTTTACCCATCACTCTACAGCTGTTGCTGACGTTTTCAGGTAAATTGGCTTTAAGAACAAATGGTATTAAGAAACATATTTCAACGGAATCACAAAGGCTATGGTAGGATTGCAGGTTGTCATTGTATATACAAGCACAAGCTCTGCCAGAGTTAGGTAGGGCTCTGACAGTATTAACTCCTCTTTTAAATGTCGTAAGGAAAAGAAAAATACTAAAATTCATTTAAGACAGAAACCTGGCACCATTCCTAGATAAGATGTGCTTCTAAAACTCTTTTTATATAAAAATAGGGAAAGAGATTAGCAAATCTTTTATTTGACTCATACTATGTCACCATAGAATTTCACTATAATTATTGTTTCTGAATTTGAATTGGCTTTATTTGACTTTTATTTAAAATCATATATCTGTTCTCTCATTACCTTGTGCTATCATCTGGTGGTTGAACTCCCAATCACCTCCCCCTTCTAAAACACAGCTACAACCTGGAGACAAAATGACAGTCATGGAGGAAGTGTTTGGGATCAGATTTAAGCTCCTAATTTTTCACATGTGGACCAGAGACAACATTAAATGACTCTCCTAGACACAGGGAACAAATGGAGGCAAGAACTTAGATACTGCTAGGCCAAAACCCTTGATCTCCTGACATTATTCCACTACCTTCCAAAACTCCATTTTCCCTTTGAAAAGAAAAGCCCTGAACAATGTGAAAAACAAGTTTCTTAGAGTCCTCAATTTTTAGGAGAAATGGGCATACCCTTTGAGATGGTTAGTTTTGGGTTTCAACTTGATTAGATGAAAGAATACCTTAAAAAAGCATTATTCTGATGTGTCCCTGGACATATCTACAAAAGGTATTAACATGGGAGTCTGAGTAGGCTAGATCTACATGGCACAATTCGATCAACAAGGGACCCAGGAGAGAACAGATATTGAAGACGAATGGGTCCTTTGTGAGAGGAAGCATGACATAGGATTTTCTGTTGCTCTGGACATCAGAACTCAAACTCGTCTGCCTTCAGGCTCCAGAATTTACAACAGGGTGCCACTAAGTTCTCAGGTCTCAGTCTCAGACTGTGGGTTACGTGATCAGTTTCCCTGCCTCTGAGGCCTTTGGACTTGGACTGATCCACACTACCATCTCCACCTTGCTGAGAGCTGTTGTGGGACTTCTGGGTCACCATTACGACATAAGCTAATTTCTCCAATAAATCCCCTCTTATATATCTATACAAAACTATTGAACCTTTATTAGAGAACCCTGACTAATATACTCTATAACCCAAAGTTACTGGTATATTATTGGGAAAACTGAATTTAACAAACTCTCTGTTTTATCTTTCCTTTGGGAACCTTAAATTCTTTTTTAAAAAAAATTTTTTATTTAAATTTATTTATTTACATTCATTCACTGTACATCATGACAACATACAAAATGAGATTTTCCATCTAGAGTACACTGTATATTGGCTCAATCAAGCACATCAACATACATGTTATCGTCAACAAATAATTTTCCAATTCTTGTTTTCTATATGTTTTGCTTTTTTTCCCTCATCCTTGATTCCCTATCGCTTACCCTCTGCCATCTCCCACTCTCCTCCCACACAGTCTCTGGTATCTATGTTTGCTTTCTATACTGTTTTCCCCCACATTTTATTGAGTCACTAAAGATCTTAATTAATCTAAATGTTTTCATAGCAAGCACAGCTGATATATACATTTCTATGAACACAAGTCCAACTTTAGGCATAAGCCTCAGTGAGTAGAATGAACATCCTATAAAGTAGCACCTAGCTGGGGTTATATATCTTACTGCAGGCATTGAATAGGTATTATTTTTTTCTGAAACTTTTTTTTTTCAACTTAATTTACATTCTTTCCCTAAGCATCGTCACAGCATGCAAAATGTGATTTCCCATCCGGGATATACTTCATAGTGGCTTAATCATACATATTATTATCACAAATTTTCCATTTCTAGTTTCTAGAAATTTTTTTTACCCCTATTTCTGACCCTCTTTTCTTTCCCACCCTCTTCTCATACTATCTCTGGAGTCTACAATTGTCTTCCATTTCTTTCCCACCCACATTGTATTGATAACACAATTTCTTAAATAATCTAACTGACATAGGTAGCAACAGGGTTTCCTGATGGTAGTATACAAGATATCTGGGTTATGTGAGCCAATATTTTGTAAAGTTATAAATTTAATATTTTGAATAGCTGTTTTGAGGTATAACTGACATAATAAAATGCCTACATTTAAAATACATAATGTTCAAAATTTATATATACAAGGGGGTCGTCAAAATGTTCATTAAAATTCATATTATGAAAAACTACAAGGATTAAAAAAATTTTGCACCAAAATAAACTTGTATTCTAATTTTATTTTCTATAACATTTTTAAAGTTTCCTCATATGTATATACCTATGAAACCTTCACTATAATTAAGATAAGAATATAAAGATCCATAACTCACAAACATATCCTTGCACAAGTTCTGACCGTCTTTGGTTTTTCCATCCCCAGGTAAACACTGGCTGGCCTTTTGTCACCATCCCAACCCATTACAGGTATTTGCTGCCATTACTCCCTGAGCCTGCACTGTGGATCAGGGAGCAGTGCAGCCAATGGGGGTACTGAAGCAAGAGACTACTTTAGGCTTCTTACTGCCTCCCAACCCATCCAAAGTACATCCTTTCACTGCCATTACCCCTGGAGCCTAAATTGTGAATCAGGAAGCAGTGGCAGCCAATGAGGCCAACTGAGGCAGGAAGTCCACCTTAAACCTCTAGCTACCTTCTGTCCACCCAGGAATATTTTGAGACTTTATAGTTTTCTGAACCTCACAGTGCAGACTCCTTTTTCCTCTTCTATTTGAAACTTTCCAGCTTAGCCCCCAGATGGACCTGGTCCCAAGAGACTTGGAAAGGAATCAACACCTAAGGGTGGCTATATACACACTTTTCTGATTGGAAGACAAGACCCTTTACCAAGAACACATCTGAGAAGTTAGAGCTCTTCTTCCCGACCAACACTAGAATTGACACCAGAGAAGGAGGAAGTGTATAATCCATAGATGATTAGAAACCAGCACAGAGTCACAAAAAGTATGGGAAAACAAGGAAATGCTTCTTCCTCAATGGAACAGAGTAACTCTTCTTCGATGCTGGATAGCACAAAACAATTTGCAGGAATGGCAGGTATAGAGTTCAGAATATTCATGATGATAGAGATGAGGAAGTCTTTTCAGGATTTGAAGGAGGAAATAGACACCATTAATGCGTATGTGTGTGTGTGTGTGTGTGTGTATACACACACATCAGATCTTCTAAAGATGTAGATAGTAATACAAGAAATCAAGACCTCCCTCAAAAGTATTAATAGCAGATGGGACCACACAGCAGACAGAATCTCTGAACTGGAAGACAAAACCCTTGACTTAGATAAAACCACCAAAAAAATTGAAAAAAAAAATTTTAATGAGAACATATGGGAAACACTACACACTATAAAATGCCCAAATATCTAAATAATAGGTATTACAGAAGGTGAAGAATCAGACAAGGGCATAGAAGATCTATTCCATGAAACACCTGTAGAAAACTTCCCAAACTTAAAGAAGCATTTAGACATCCAGACCCAAGAAATACAAAGGATCTCAAATAGAATCAACACAAGAAGATCCTCTCCATGGCACATCATGGCCAGAATGGCAAAAATCAAAGACAAAGACAAGATTCTAAAAATGAAAAGAGAGGGGACCAGCAGTAGGTGTAATGGTTATATCACTGGACTTGCACATGGCAAACCGTGGTTTGATTCCCGGAGGCTTGAAACTCAAGCCAGGCACATGTGTGTGCACGCCCAAAATCCAGAGAGGAGAATGGAAGGGAAAAGACTGTGGCATGGCCATTCCCCCCGGGGAGTGATTTTTTTTACTTTCTGTCTTTCTGTCTCTCTGGCAAGCACATGTACCCTATAGAAAAAACAAATGTCAAGAGCAAAATGTCAAGTCACTTAGAAAGGTTACCTATTAGGTTAACATCAGACATCTCAACTGAAACCATGTAGGCAAGACAAAAATGGGAAGACATATTCAAAATACTAAAAGAAAAAACAATTTCATTCAAGAATACTATATCCGGCAAGATTATCTTTCAAATGGGAAGAATGAATAAAATCATTTTCAGACAAACAAAAACTAAAAGAATTCACCAATACTAGACCAGCTCTTCAAAAAGTACCAAGAAGAGTCCTATATCAGGAAAACTCAAGAGAGATAAGACAGGAGGAAAAAGGGAACAAAAAGTAACCAAGAAAATGGCTAAAAGATGGCAGAGACAAATCAGCAAATATTGATAATAACATTGATTAAATTCTCCAATCAAAAGACACAGACTGGCTGAATGGACTTAAAAAACCAGAAGCTCTCTATTTGCTGCCTACAAGAAATGTACCTAATGGATAAAAACATACATAGACTAAAAGTGAAGGGTTGGAAAAAGGTATTCCATGCAAGTGGAAATTAAAAACAAAACAAAAAAAAACGCTGGAGTCACAATACTGATATCAGACAAAATAGACTTTAAGACAAAAACTGTAAGGAGAGACAAGGACATTACATAGTACTAAAAGAGTTGATTTACCAAGAAGATATAATGCTTATAGTGTAAATTTCTTTAGACTTTTTTTTCCCCTTTTTTTGGAGAGATTTTTTGCTGTAGGGCACGTGCGCTCGCCAGAAAGAGAGACAGAAAGCGAGAAATCACCCCCCAGGGGGGATGGCCATGCCTCAATCTCTTCTCCTCCATTCTCCTCTCGGGATCTTGGGCACGCACGCACACGCACCTGGCGTAAGCTTAAGCCGTCGAGTCTGGGACTTGAACCGCGGTCAACTACATGAGAGTCCAGCGACATAGCCATTACGCTAACTGCTGTTCCCAATTTCTTTAGACTTTTTGGTAAATATAATATAATCATACAATATAAATTTTGGGGAGACATCTGGCTTCTTTAACTCAGCTTTATTATTTTATTAATCCATGTTCTTTTGTGTTCAATAGTGTCTGTGTCTCTTTTTCAAAAAACTTTTGTGATAGGGCACATGTGCTCATGAGAGAGAAGGAGAGAGAAAGAGAGCGATAGAGAGAGAAGGAAAGTGAGAAAGCACTCCACAGGAGGATAGCCATGCTGCAATCCCTTCTCCTCCATTCTCCTATTGAGATTTTGGGCACACATGTACACAGGCCTGGCGTGTTCTACAGGACTTGGACTACACAGTCAGCTATGTGGGATCCAGCTGATTCAACCACTATGCCACCAGCGGGCCCAGTATTTTCCATTTAAAAAAAATTAATTATTTTTTATAATAACACATGCATAAGTACATGAGAGAGAGAGAGGGAGAGAAAGAAGAAAAGAGAGAGAGGGAGAGATAAAGCACCCTCAATAGGATCTTGTCACAACATAAGCTTCTTACACCAGTGCTCTAATCACTAGGGTTTTGAACATGCATGTGTGCCCAGTGTATTCCAGGCTGACTGGGCCAGGGATTCAAATGAGTCAGACTGTAGCTTCTGGCACTGCAGTTTAGTACACTACTGACTGCACCCCCAGACTGAACCAGTAGCTCATACTTATTAAAATGCACAGTAGTATTCCACTGTACAGATATACTTCAGTTTATCCATTCACTTGTTGATGGACATTTGGGTTATACCTAGTTTTGGGTCTACTACAAATAAAGTGACTATAAATACTCATGTATCATTCTCTGTATGGACGTAAGGCACCTTTTTTTCTTAGGTATATATTTGAAAATGGAATGACTGTACATTTACCTTGTTAAGAAAATAACAAATTATTTTCCAAAGTAGTTATCCTACTTTATATTCCCACTGGGATAGTAAGAAAATTTCAGTTCTCCAAATCATGTTGACACTTGTTATGAATGGTGTCTTAATTTTAGCAATTCTAAAAGGTGTGTGGTAATATGACTGTAATTTTCATTTGCAGCTTCTTAATGATGTTGAACATCTTTTATGTGCTTATGTGACAACTTGTATGTGTGTATGTATATTATGTGTGTGTATATATATATATATATATATATATATATATATATATATATATACTATATATACTTTTTTTTTAAGAGGTTTGTGCTTTAGGGCATGTTGTTCACTTGCCTGGGAGAGAGGAAGAGGGAGACAGAGACAGAGACAAGGAAAGGGAAAGTGAGAAATGACCCGCTGGGGGGGATTGCTATGCCACAATCCCTTCTCCTCCATTCTCCTCCTGGAATCTTGGGTGCGCGCACACACATGCCCAGCATGATTTCGCAGCCACACGGTGCAGGACTCAAACAGTGGTGCAGTATGTGGGAGTCCAACAACATATCCACCACGCCATCTGCTGGCTCTGACAACCTGTATATTTTTTGATGAAGTATCTATTAAAACTGTTGATCAAATATTAATTGGTTTGTCTCATTACTGAGTTTGAGAGTTTTTATAAATTCTGGATATATGTCCTTTATCAAATATATGCCTCATTTGTTTCTCGTTTCATCATTCCTTTATCAGTGTCTATTGAAGAACAGAAATTTTTGATTTTGATAAGGTCCACTTTATCAATTAGTTTTTTATGAATCATGCTTTTGAGGTCATAGCTCAGAAAGCTGCCTACCTCAAGGAAACAAAGGTTTTCTTTCATATTTTTTCCCTCAGAGTTTTATAGTTTTAGGCTTTACATTTAGGTGTGAAATCCAAATTCAGTTAATGTTTTTGTATATGACATGAGATCTGGATTGAGGCTCTTGTTTTTTTTCCACGTATGGCTATTCATTTATTCTAGGACCATTTGTTCAAAAGGCCATACTTTCTCCATTGAATTGAATTTGCTCTTCTGTTGGAAATAAAGTATCCACATATGAATGAATCTATTTTTGTACCCTCTGTCCCGTTTCATTTATCTATTTGCATATCTTTATTACCACACAGTCTTTATTATTGCAGCTTTATAATAAGAGTTACAATTTGGTAGTACGTCTCTAAGTAGAACTTCTTTGAAATCATTTTGGTACTTTATGTCATTTACTTTTCCATACAAATTTGGAATCAGTTTTTCTACCAAGATAAAAGTATGCTGCAATTTAATTTCGAATTATATTGCCTATATAGAAAAACACAGGGAAAATTGACATATTAATATCATAATTAATATATTAAGTCTTCCAACTTATAAACATAGTATATTCATCTATTTATTTAGGTCTTCTTTAATTTTATTGAATTTTTTTAGAGAGAGATTTTTGCTATAGGGCACATATGCACATATGCTCTTCCATTCTCCTCTTGGGATTTTGGGCACACATACACACGTAGATACACGCCTGGCGTGAGATTTTAGGTGCCGAGTCCAGGATTTGAACCACGGTAAACTATCTGGGAGTTCAGCAGCTATACCATTATGCCATCTGCTGGTCCTAATTTTATTAAGTGATATTTTATAGTCAGTGTGAAAATTGTGCTCATCTTTTTTTTTTTCAGATTTCTCTATAAATACTTCATACTTTTGATAGTAATCTAAATGGTTTTGACTTTTTATTTTAATTTCCATGTACTTATTGCTAATATATAAAAATAATTTATTTTTGCATATTGCTCTATTTCTTATAACCTTACTAAACTAATTTTTTAGTTTAAGGAACTTTTTAGTAGATTCTGCTAGGTTTCTTGCATAGATATTCATATTGTCTGAACATAAAAGTTTTGCTATAATTTTCCTTCCTAGATGACTTTTCCTTTTTTTTTTTTTTTTTTTTTTTGGTCCATACTTTGCCAGTTACAAATTTTACTACAACATTGTACTGATCCATATTTAACTGAATCTTGAGAAAAACCCTCTGCAGATCTCTGAAGCTCTTTGTGTGGTTTTCTCTTCTCAGGATCTCACTCCAGAGAACTCTAGCTATCTTGGTTTCACCAGAATTTCAGCTTCATGTCCTCAACACAGAGAGTAAATGGTGAGAATAAATGGTACTCCTCCTTGTCTCCCCTCATGTGCTATAGCCTGGAAATTCCCCAAAGAGGGTAAGTTAAGGCACTCGTACGCCCTACCTTGTTTTTATCTTTGTTTTTGTTTTCTTATCCCTCAGAAATAACTGTACTTTCATTGGCTGATATAAACTGTTTTGAAAACTATTATCCATTTTTTTTGGTTTTTCATTAGGAATATAAATACATTCTTTGTTACTTTGTCTTAACTGGAAGAATATATATACGTGTGTGTGTATATTATATATACATATATATAAATTTATATATATACACACACATATATATATATATATATATATATATATATATAATTTTTTAAGATAAATTTTTGCTATAGGTGTGTGTGCTTACTGGAGAGACAGAGAGAGACAGAAAGTGAGAAATCACCCTCCACAGTAGATGGCCATGCTGCAATCCTATCTCCTCCATTCTCCCCTCGAGATCCTGGACACATACACACGCATGCACACATGCCCAGCGTGAGTTTCAAGCTGCCCAGTCCAAGACTCGAACTGCAGTTGGCCATGTGACAGTCCAGCACCTCAACCACCATGCCACCCACTGGCCTGGTGATATCAACATTTCTAAGTTTACAGAGCATCATAATAGGAAGTATATTAAGAGTAGAGGTCGGTATGGGAATACGTTAAAAGGAAATCAATAGAGGAGATACAGTTGATACTAAACAAAGAAGCAAAAGATCTGGATGCCTTAAAAGTAATTTGAGGGTGTTTAAAGTAGAAGAAAGGAGTCTGCACCCAGCAAAAGTCATTTCAGTAATCACAATATTAAAGAACACAGGAACTGTTGTTCATAATGATAGTTTTAGATTTGGGGGAAAAAGTTAAAGTATGTTCAGAATACTATGCTAAAGTGAGTAATCATGATACATTTTAGGAATAATAAACATTTAAAACATTTTGACAATAAACATTTGTTAAAATTTCTTGCTTAAGGAGATAAGACTTGGAGATTTTCAGAATTTATTCATTGAGAACATCTTAATAGCATTTCTTGAAAACTACAGAAGAACAAGTCGTTTTTGTTCATTACTTCGTAGATGATTAAGGGTTGTTATCTGAGCAAAGAATGCTTCATGAATCGGATGGTATTCACAATCAGAAAAAACTCAAAGTGCCCCATTGCAGCAGTTTTATGTGGAAGGAAGATATTGTATTTGATTGTCTTAGAGTGGAAAAATTCTAGTTCAAGGTTTGCTGGGGATCTTCACTTGGTAAAGTCTCTGGTTTTGTTTTACTGTTTATATTAAATTCCAGTCCTCTTACATTGGAACCCAAAACACTGGGACTATCTCAGTCGAATGGCCTCCTGTTAGGATTTTTTTTTTCAACATGGTGAAGCAATTCCGTGTGCTGGGGAGATATGAAACAATTTCATTGGATTTAAAGGCCTAGAGTTGGAGGGGCTCAAAAATGTTATGGTGCCCAGCCTCTGTGGTGTGGTTGATGGTGCAGCAGCCTGCAGGTCATATGCTAACTACAGTTTGAATTCCTCACCTGGGAAGCCCAGTGCATGCACATGTGCCCAGGATCCTGGTGCACCAGAACTGGAAGAAAGAGATCACAGTGGGGCCCATGTGAAAGAGACTTATCTCTCTCTTTCTCTTTCTTGCATGTGCACATGCTCTACTGTAAATGGGGAAGAGCAGGTACTAGGGCATTGAGGTGATCTGCAGGTAGATGGTAGATGGACAGCAAACATGAGCTCATCATTTGGAACACCTGGCTTTGGAGATGTCACGAGGACTATCATGGGCCTAAAAGCAGTGACCACTGAAGACCCGCAGCCAGAGATTTTACTTTGTATAACTTTTTTCTGGAATAACACATGCCTCTTTCAAACTGGGTACAAAAACCACTGAGGAAGGAGTTTTTCAATCCTGAAAAGCTGCTTAATAATGAGAGTAAATATTTGTAAGTTTACAGTTAAGAAAGTACTTGATTGGATCTTATCTCAACTTTAATACTTGGGAAGATTTTAGAGGGCTGAGAGTTTTAATTATCCCTGTATTATAGATGAGAAGTTCTGGAAGAACGTAACCTGTCCAAAATCAGATCATTGGTAAATGGTAATACTGGCAATGAAAACAGAGCTTTCTCTCCCCAAAAAAGTCCTATTTTACACACACAGAAATAAGTGGGGTTTCATCCTTAATTCCCTTTTTGATCCTCTGGAGGGTTGAAAATGTAACTTCAGTCTACTGGCAGGCCTGACAGATCCTAAATCTCCTAAAATGATTTCATATATATAGATATTTTTTCTTTCTCTGAGCGAAAGATTCAAGACTTTAAGACCCAAAATAGGTTAAAATTTTCTGCCTACTCTAGATAGCCCTGGAAAGATCACATAAGCTGGCGTTACAAATTGCTCAGTCCTTGATACTCCCAACAGTTCCTCCCATTCCAGTGGCATGATGGGATACCGGGAGTCAAATCAGTAAACACCAGGAATCTAAGGAAGGACAGAATGATGTTTCAATGTCTATTCAAATCAGTGCTTTCCTACTACTTCACTTCTGTTTTTGCTTAGGACAGTTTATTTTTTCTTTTCTTTTTCTTTTTTTTTTTTTTTTTTTTTGGAGAGATTTTTGCTATAGGGCGCGTGCGCTTGCCAGACAGACAGAGACAGACAGAGAGACAAAAAGCAAGAAACCACCCCCCAGGGGGGATGGCCACGCCGCAATCCCTTCTCCTCCATTCTCTTCTTGGGATCTTGGGCACGCATGCACACGGGCCCGTGTGAGTTTTAAGTCACTGGGTCCGGGACTTGAACCGCAGTTGACTATGTGGGAGTCCAGCGACATAGCCATTACGCTAACTGCTGGTCCCAGGACAGTTTATTTTAAGCTGGGGCTATAGCCCTAAAAACATGACTTAACTCTCCAATCTCACATTGGCATAATGTTTTTATCAGCCAACTGAAACCAATTCTAGGCATTCAGGCAATGGCTCCCAGATCTGACCCCTGAAAAAAAAAGTAAATATTTTCTAGAAAGGATGATTTTTGGTTAGGAATGAAGCCATAGATAAATATTATTTTCTTCTGACAACAGGAGTTTACCACTTTCCTAAAAAGGAAAACAGAGTAGAAAACAATCCACGACTAACTGGAAAGACTTGAGGGCTCTCAGTTCTCCCCAGAAAGGTCTACAGCAGAATTATCATCTATTGTTTATTCTTCCAAGCAAATTTCTTTTGGGAACTTTTTTTTTTTTTTTTTTTAATTCACACTTGGGTAAGTTTTTTTTTTTTTTTTTTTTTTTTGTTTTGCTTTTTTGCCTGCTTCACAAACAAAGCTGGCTCTGAGGAATGATTTACTTGGCTCACTGTTGGGCTTATAAAAAACACTCCCATTCTCTTTTATATCCACGCTATTCCTTTTCCAACAAGCACTATCACTCATTAGCTGGCTCCCACTCAGCTCTGCCCCCACCATGGCTCCCTCTGCCTTCTCTGCTCCATGCAGGCATCCTCACTCTGAAAATACTATGCCGGCTTCCACCTCAGGGCCTTTGCACCTAGCATTCCCTCTGCTTGGTGTATCTGTCCCTCATTTAGCCACATGGCTTGCTTCTTCACTTTCTTTAGGTCATTGTTCAAAGGTTGCCTGATTGAAAGCCACCCTGTAAAAACTAGTGACCTCCCTACTCCCAACACTATTCCTCTTACCCAACCTCACTTTTCCTTACAGCACTTTACAACATCTGGGATATTACACATTTACCTGTTTACTTGTTTATCGTCTGCCTTCCTCCAATTAGAATGAAACTTCCATGACAGCAGGGGTTTTGTCTATTTTGTTTCCTGATGATTTCCCCAAATTAAAATGTAGCTGGCAAGAGGAGGTGCTCAATAAATCTTTGGCTGACTGAGTGAATGATATGTGCTATCAAATTAACTTCCCAACTTCCCATTACATGTTATGGCATTTGCAATCAAATTTTAGGTGGTACATTGGGGCTCAGGACTAATTAGACTACTGTCATCTAGATACTTGCATAAGCTGTTACAAAGAGGACCGTGTGATCTTGTCTATGGTCTTTTGATCTGAGCTGCCAGGCCTCACTAAGAGAGCTCTTTGAAAGCATGCCTTTGCTTTTATTTATGGTTTATAAAATTTTTCTTAAAGTTTTTCACCAAGTTTGATGGATTACTCTCTTAGGATGATACACACTTCACAACAATGGAGATGATTATAAAAACATACATATTTACCCATTAAATCTTACCCACAGAGGGCTGGCAGGTAGCGTGGTGTTTAAAGTGCTGGACTCCCTCATGGCTGACCATGGATCAAGACCTGGACCTGGTAGCTTGCTTTCTCACTCTCTCTCTCTGTCTCTATCTCTTTCAGGTCAGATTGAATAATAAAAATAAATAAAAATTAAATAAATAATTCTTTAAAAAAATAAATAAAAATCTTACTCACGGGGTCAGCAGGTGGTGTGATAGTTAAGGGTCTGGATTCTCATATAGCCAATCATGGTTTGAGTCCCGAATATGATGGCTTGAAAATTAAGAAAAGCCCATGGATGTGTATGCCCAAAATCCCACGAGGAGAATGAAGGAAAATGGATTGTAGTGTGTCTATTCCTTTTGAGGGGTGATTTCTCACTTTTCCTTTCTCTGTCTCTCTCCAGCAAGAGCACGCACTCTATGGCAAAACCTGCAAAAATCATACTCATTAAACCTACCTTATCCAGCTGGAGTAAGTGCTATTGACTAGAACAGAGCTCATTTTAATTTACAGACTTTCAGAGTCCTAAGGAATAATCAAAGGTTGCCAAATCCACTCTCTCATGCAAATTCCTTCCATTAAAAAAAAGTCTCATTTTGCTATTATGTATTTACATTAAGTTACAGTATGTGTTTGCTTGAATTTATTTAGTTGTGTCTTCCACTGGTTTGTTCCAGTAACACTACTAGATAGATGGCCCATAGTAGTTGGAGTGGCAACACTAAACGACTGGTGACTCATGCATGTGGGTGAATGGGTGGGACCTATGTTTAAAACACTGTCCTGCCAATGTAGGCAGATCTGTTCTGTGATTCACAGCCTATCCTACTTAAGGCCTTAATCTATGGTCATGATCCTTTATCCAAGAAGCATGCTGTGCCTGTGATCTGCCAGGTTAGGTCTGTGGACCCCTAGGACCTAACCTGACAGACCGAAGCATTTAAGACAGTGGCCATGCACGTCTTCCTCACTCATATCACTCCTTAGAATGGATGATCCTACAGCCACAGCCAGATTTCAGAGAGTGCTAGTCTTGATTTAAAGCTTAAGTGGACTTAGAAAATCATCTTGAGTTACATCCCAGATGGGAAAACACAGCTTCAGTGTTCGAAGAAAAGCTGGCATCTCTGCCTTGTGCCACCCAGGGGCATCTCCAAGTTCCTTCTAGTTACAGTTAACCAGGGCAGTAATGTCAACATCAGACAATTAGGTGGAAGCCTTGAGCTTAAAGATAAGCTGTGGAGGACAGGACCCATTGCCTGCATGGACTCTCTGTTGAGACTCCTCATTTCAGCAGGCTCATGTGGCTGCCACCTGCAAGGCTAGGTGGAAACCTGAAGGAATACTTCCATCTTACAAGTAGTTTTTGATCTCCACTCAAGGTCTCATAAATATGGACAAACCAATTAAACCTCCGTTGTTATATAAACCAGGGGGCAGAGCTCATTGGCACTGCCTCATGCTGCAGTGCTATTAGTTAGGAAAAGTACAATTACCAAAGATGTCTTGTTAGGTGCACTGACGCCATTTACAGTCTTCAGATAAGTAAGCTAATTAGAAATAGACTCAGCACTTCCCATTCAAAACCCTAGTACACTGAAAGAGTAATAATGATGAGGCAAAGAGAGGCGAGTTCACGCCAAAGTGAACACAGTTCGTGGGAAGAGGCAGTGCTGTTTCCCGAGCCCTTCATTCGAAGACCATGTAAGAGACTCTGTCATCACTCTTTCAGGCACTACCAGTGCAATGTGACAACTGCAAACACACTAAATGAATGAAAACAGAGGGTTATTACCGCTCATATGTTTTTCTACGTTGTCTCTTTCCATAATGCATAGGAATATAAACATTTACCATAGATACATTTTTGGCTTCTGTTTTTATTTACCCCTAGGTCTTCTGTTAAAACAACATTTTCATTATAGAAAATTTTGACAATGTAGAGAAGTACAGAGAGAATAATAAAATGATCCATAATGACACCATCCAAAGATATTACTGTCATTTTGTTTTGTTGCATTTCCTTTCATAATTCTGTTTCCATACTCACATGTTTATTCATATGTCCGTACATTTTGTTCCAAAACATAGGTATGACACTCTATATTTAGTTTTGTGCAATATTTTTCCAAAGTATTCAGATAATATTTCCCTATATAATTAAATCTGAGATGGGATTTAATTGTTACAACATATTCTATCACGTGGATTTACAACATTTTCTTAAGTAAAGTGTTCAGTATTTATTATTTCCAAATTTTCACTATTATAAATAATGTTGCCCTAGGACCAGCAGTTAGCGTAATGGCTATGTCACTGGATTCTTATGTAGTCGACCATGGTTCAAGTCCCGGACCCAGTGGCTTAAATTCATGCCTAGCGTGTGTGCATACGTGACCAAGATCCTGAGAGGAGAATGGAGGAGAAGGGACTGCTGCATGGTCATCCCCCCTGGGGGGGTGATTTCTCACTTTCTGTCTCTCTGTTTCTCTTTCTCTCTCTGTTTTCTGGTAAGTGCACATGCCCTATAGCAAAAACCCCTCCAAAAAAATAATAATAATAATAAATAAATAAATAATGCTGCCCTGAGCACTTCTTTGTATATGTCTTTGCACATATATTTGTGTGTGCATGCACGCGCGTGTATATATATATATATATATATATATATATATATATATGAGTTATTTCCTTACAGCCTATGCTTTTGTATCTCTCTCTCTCTATATATATATATATGTATATATATGAATGTACATACGTATATACATTTTATATATATATATATATATAAACATCACTGATCAGGTCAATGTTCATGTTAGTTCAAGAAAATTTTTTTAAATATTAGTATTAGTTATTCCAAGAGGCATCATCTGGATTTTCCTATAGTGAGTGACCTTTTTTTTTCACTAAGGCTTGGAATGTTGTAGAATGTATTGTGAAATTAAAGGCAAGCAAAACTTGCCAGTGAAATTTGAGGACGCATCAGAAATTACACTTATGGGGACCAGCAGTTTGTGTAATGGCTATGTCACTGGATTCTCATGTAGTCGACCATGGATCAAGTCCCAGACCCGGTGGCTTATACTCACGCTGGGCGCATGTGCATGCATGCCCAAGATCCTGAGAGGAGACTGGAAGAGAAGGGATTGCCATTCCCCCTGCAGGGTGATTTTTCCGCTTTCTTTCTCTCTGTCTCTCTCTGTCTTTTTGGCAAGCACATGTGTCCTATAGCAAAAATCTCTCAAAAAAAAAAAAGAAATTACACCCATGACTTAGACTGGTATAAGCCCGGCCCTCCTGACACAGCTAAGGATTGAAAAGGGGCAACATAAACATGACTGTATGAAATGGAAGAAGAGCTATACTTCTAGTACAGTGTATCATTATTTCATACCTTATAAATAATCTTTTTTTTAAAGAATTATTTATTTAATTTTATTTATTCATTCATTTTATTATTATTTTTTTTAATTTGACCAGAAAGACACAGAGAGAGAGTGAGAGAGGGAAAGTGAGAAAGCACGCCACCAGGTCCGAGACTCGAACCATGGTCGGCCATGTGGGAGTCCAGCGCCCTTATTCACTATGCCACCTGCCGACCCCATAAACAAACATTCTTGATACACATTATCCTCACATGTGTCCATACTCCAAGTCCTATAATTAGAAATTCTTTCTCAGGTCAATGGGGGGGGCATAGTGGTTAAGGCAGTGGACTCCTATGTGGCCAAAGACAGTTCAAATCCTGGACCTAATGGCTTGAAACTCATGCCAGGGCTGTGTATGTCTGTGTGTGTGTGTATGTGTGAGTGCCCAAAATCCTGAAAGAAGAATGGAAGAGAAGGAATTGCAGCATGGCCATCTCCCCTGCAGGGGTCACTTCTCATTTTCTGTCCCTCTGTCTCCCTGGTAAGTGGATGTGTACTATACCAAAAATCTCTCACTCAAAAAAAAGAAAATCTTTCTCTCTCTTTTCTCCCAGGAATTTTACAAAGTACCTACTAAAGTCTGGCTTGAAAGTCATTTCCTCTGAAATGTCTTCCTTGATCTTTCTAGAATACTGTGGCTACTGGCCTAGATGTTACATTGAGTTGTGATGATATGCAGCCTAGATATGGGAGACAGTTATCAGTATGCCTCACTAATTACTCACTGGAGCCAGCTGACACATGCCTTAATTACCAGGGGCTCCATAGATAAGATCTGTAGGGCACGGGAAACATCCTGACCCTGGCTAGGTCATGCGATGCCTGTTCTATATAATGTTTATGGCTTATACATTATCCTCTTTGATACATACTCAGAAGTAAACTGGCTTGATCTATGGCACGTAACAGGATCACATATGATAGTAACAAGGTCGAAAAACGTCTACACTAAAGTCCTTATCTCTAACTGCAGAACTTCAACCACATCCTTGAAAGCTTCCAAACAGTTCACTGTGCCTGGTAAAATGTATAAATAAAGAAGCTCAGCACGACTAAGCAACACAGCTTGTCCGTGCTCACCCGCATCTCTGCTTCTGCGTCTTTCCTTCCTTTCTCTAACTTTCTTCTTTCACAGAACCAAGCACCAAGGGCAGACACAGACAGTATTACCATCCAGAGAGATGTTACTCTTAAGCTTGTTGCCAGACACCGACACCGAGTGTTGGCCGAAGCCACATGGAAGATCCGGGTTCATTTCCACACCCAACCCAGATAGTTTGGGCTCAGTGGCATGCACCTATGATCTAAGCTAGGTGGGAGGCTGGGGTATGAGGATTACAACATGGCAGCACGATGATACTCTGTCAAAAATACCACTCTTTCTCATAAAACAAAACCAAACAAAAAACTGGCTATCACTGAGATTCCCACATTTTGCATAGAGTAATACTTTTGGAGGGCAGAAACTATGTCATATTTACCTTTGTAGGTACTTAGAGGTCTGGCATACAGTAGGGGTTCAGTAAATAGTGGTTGAATTAATGAGTGGTGATTGGGACTGATATTAGTACCAAAAACTGACTCACTAGTGCTTGTATCCCCTGACAGGCTCCTCAGTCAGGCTAAGAATAAAGAAACAGAAAAGTAAAAAAATAAAGAAAAATAAAGAAGCAGAAATTGCCATTTTTAGTGCCTGACTCCTCAGTCTTGCCAGCCCTACCTATCCATCAGTGACACTGGTCACTATCATCATTGATAGCCAACTACAAAATGTGTGACCTACTAAATGATCCCTTTCATGAAATAATGACTGTGCCTGAATGCCTTACCCAGGCAGAGAAAACAAATGTGAAGCTTGGCTACCAATGGACTGCGGCTCACCCACTCCTGTGCGAACACACACACACACACACACACACACAAACACTCATTCTGTATTCATATGTAAACAAATGTAGACATTTCGAAAAGTTGTGAGGAAAATTAAATTAAAGTATGAGTTTATTTTGGTGCACAAAATTTTGATAGCCATGGTTTCTCATAAGAAACGTTTTCCACAAACTTTTCAAAAACCCAGGGTATACAAGCACAGCCCTACCTAGGCAAAGACTAAAAGAGAAAAAAATCAATTAAAAGAATGAAATGAGAAAAACATAATATAAAATGAAACTCATAATAAAAAGATTGTGAATTATTCTGTGCGTGAGACGGATCCCTGGGTGTGTGTGTGGGGGGGAGTGAGGGGTAAGTGTGTGACTGGCAAAGGGGCCACCAGATGGTAGTTGTAAACAGAGGCAGCACAGAAGGAACGGCTCCACTCTTCTTTAATCTGTCTTCTCACTAAGTGTGCACCCTGGAGGCAGGAGGCTGATCACAAAGGCAGTGTGCAGTTGTGAGCATCTTTATCGGCCGATTGAGGCAATAATGACTTTGTTAATGAGACGATGACAGGAAGATATGACTATAAAGCACTATATCTCAAACTTCAGTGTACAGCAGAAATGTCTTGGGATCTTATTAAAAATGTTGATAGTCTCCACTCTAAATACATTTGGTTCTGTAAGAATAGTGGAGGCTATGAAACTTACACTTTTTGCAACTGCCTAAGTGGATTCTGAGGTAGATCTGAGGGCTTGTCTTAAAGAAAACACAGTCATAAAGGGAATAAAAACAGATATAGAGATGACGAAAGAAAAGGTGAGAACTAAACGACCTAAAGTTATCCAAACAATGCACTTTGGCATATCATAATCATTAGAGTAAACCACGATGACTTATTTGTCCTCAGATACAATATTCTGACATTAATATTACTGTGTTGGCTTGAGGTGAAGAAGCCAGAACTTTATAAGCCCATTTATTTTCTCATACATCTACATTTACTGGGTTGTCTGGAAAGTTATGACCCATTTTTTGCGTAGAAAAACATAGAAAAATATATCATGACTTTTCCACCGACCCAATATATCTATTATAATCTGTATATATAGTGTTACCAGAAGAATCATGATGCTTTTGTTAAAGGTTCATGCTCTCAGTTTCAAGGCTTATTAATAAAGATGTAAAGAAAATGGAAAGATGGTATTTTTCCCCAAATTCATTCTGAACAATTTTTCCCACAGAGCCTTCCCTCACCTCTCGGCCTTTCTACTTGATGGCAGTGTCCTGCAATTCCTCTACGTAGTGTTTTTAACACCTGAAATTACAATAGTTACTCTCACTCTGTCTTGGTCACCAAGAGCAAGTTTCCTGTGAACAAATCAGTCTTGTTCAGCATTAAATGGCCAGCACCAAGAACAGTGCTTTGCACATCATAGGTTCTCAAAAACGCTTGCTGAAAGAGTGAATGAGCTTTATCCTCACTGATAAAAGTCTATTCCACGGTAATTTGCTGGAAAAAAAAGTAATGAAATAGGCAGTTTAAAATTACTGTACGGTTCTTTACTGACTTATATCTTGACTGATGCAAGTCTACACCAATGATTGGAATAAAGAGAGAATAATTAAATGACAAGACATCAAAGAGTTAAATGACAAAAACAGCCTTAAGACTATCTCCCCAATGTAAAATCCATTGTCACCTCTCTTTGCTGGGTACTTCTTGTCTTCCTTCTTTCCATGAGTCACCACTGAAGTGAGTTGGTGAAAGGACGAGGAACCCTCCAGGTACAGGGCTATGCCAGCGCTCAGTGATGGCAGGAGACAGAGTGGCCAGCTGCACCAAGCTGGATCACATCCATGGGTCATAGGAGTTGCCGAAAAGCTTTGGTAGTCCACCAGAAGGAGAGCCAGGACGTACTGTGATGATGGTCTAAGGCAAATGCCACCCTGGAGGCTAGAGTTCAAATATTCTTCATTGTTTCTGCCCTAAAATGGACTCTGAATGCCTTCAAGCCTGATGGGACCCCTGACCTGCCTTGAAGAAAAGCTTCGTCCTTTTCAGTAATCTCTTCTTACGTTCCCAACGATATAATCATATCTTACAGGTGGGAAAATCAGGATTTTTCAGAAACAGGGTCCAGGATGAAATGTTTTAGAAAAGTTTTCCTAAGCTTTATCAAACCAAGATAAACTCTCTTGGTTAGGAGATTAGAATTCATATCAACTTGGCATCAAAGAAGAGCTTGCAGACTCTTGCTAACTACGTTATCCTAAGAAAAAATTGTGCGTCCTATCTTCTTTTGTTTCATCTAAGGGATTTAGTATCAAGATTCAAAACTGGCCTTTGTCTTTGTGCCCAAATTACCAGAGTTTAACAATTTATTTTTATGTGCAAGTCAAGACCTAGATTCTCAAGTAGAATATAGTTAAAAGTTGGTATGCCTGCACTCAAACCTTGGTTTTGCTATTTACTGGCAATATAACCATGAACAAATAAAAAGTAGCCACATTTTCCATATTTAACAAATGGGGATAATGATAACATAAAAGGCATACTGCTGTGACAATTAAATGAGAAAAGGATTAAAAAGTGTCTTGATCCTGGCAATTATTAGGCATTCAATAAGTATGCCTCTCCTCCCCCATCTTCTCTCTCAGAAACGGTCTTCATGTGCTGGCAAAGTTCTCCTGAGCATCTAAACATGGAGACATTTGCAACCCTCATCTCACAAGCAGAAACACCACTCCCAACAATAGCTCCCAGTCTAACACGCCATGCCTTTCTTTCTCTTGATGTGGAAAGGATGTCTCTGATAAGTAAACACTGTTCTTTATTGTTGCTTGCATATCATCTAATATTTACCTTGTATTTACATTATTTACATTTTCTACCTCTAAGTTGCAAGTTGAGGGACAAAATTTACTACATGAACAGGCCTCAATATAAATACAAAGATAAATTTTCTGCTAAGAGACTTAAAAAAAACTTCAAAATATTTAAATATGGAAATAGAAAGTATTACGCTTAGTATGTGTCTGGCACCATAAACCACTCACTAAACAATTTCCATTCATTACCTAATCTAGTTTTTACAATAAACTGATAAGTCAGATGTGGTTACCAGCATCTTATAGATGAGGAAACTTTAGAAAAAGAAGCTAAATAACTTCCTGAGGGCACTGAGCTACTAAGTGAGGAACCAGGATGCTGGCTCCTAGCTCCAATGGAACTGAGCATCTGGCTCCCAAAGGCATCACTGACATAGCCAAGACAATGTTCTACCTGACTCTGACTTCATTTATTTTTCTTCACTTTTTTTAAGAGATTTTTGCTATAGGGTGTGTGTGCTCACCAAAGAGACAGAGACAGAGAGACAGAAAATGAGAAATCACTCCCCCCCGGCGGGGGTTACAGGGGGATGACCAGGTTGCAATCCCTTCTCCTCCATTCTCCTCAGGATTTTGGGTAAGCACACACGCTCACCAGGCATGAGTTTTAAGTCACTGGGTCCAGGATTTGAACCGTGGTTGACTATGTAGGAGTCTTCAATGTAACCATTATGCCATCTGCTGGTCCCAACCTGACTCAGACTTCTACTGTCACAGAATAAACTGGTAAAGCTCTCATTGGTGGAGCCCGTCTTTTAGAAAAGGCATTTCAGTGTGTCTAGCATAGGCTTGGTTTCAAGGATATGTGTTCAGAATTTTCTAGAGGCATCAGCCACATACGCCCTTAGCCATGAGAATAGCCAGCCTTGTGGGCTATGGTCAGGAGGGAAGCAAAAAGAATTAACCTGACACAGGGGAAAATATATGTTTCCCCTGACAAACAAAAACCCCAATTACTTAAACACACATACACACTTCTAAAGAAGTCTTTGATTTTCCTTCAACAAGCGGTGCCTAAAAACCTACATGTTACAAACCTAATTCCCACATTCTAAGCTTCAGCTTGGCACTTTCAAAATTCCCTGTCAGATCTATTTTCAAGGTTCACATGGCAACACTGCTTGTAAACATCTTAACCCTTACTAACAAAATGTAAATGTAAAACCAAGCTGCAAGCCAAATAAAGACAGTAAGCAATTTTTTAAAAACGGAAGAAGAGAAAGAAGTACTTCCCATTTAACCTGTTCACAATCCTGATCCTCACACACCAAGTGAATGCATTAGGAAAGGAACACCTTTTGGACAAGAATGAGCATAGCAAATGCTTTTAACAGAGCAGACTGGATGGAATGAAATGATCTCTTTTTCTTTCTGATTGAGAGAAGTGTGACTTCTGCATTAGTTAAAAGCACAGCCACTATTGGCCTAAGTAAAATCAATGACGTTTATTATAATATTTCTGTAACTCCCTCACAATTGCTCTGATTTGAGATTTTAAGCATGACTGTGAGAGATTTTAGTTCCTGTTATGTTCATGCCCAGCAGCAAAGAAATTAGTGAGAATTGCATTAGAGAATTGGTTTCCCTAATGGTTTTTCAGGTGGTTTCTCCTTCAATGCCATATAGCACAAGGAGGTTTTCACAGCAAAGAGTGGACAGCAGCTCTTCTTAGAACCCCTAACGTTCAAAGCAATTTAATAGAAGGCACTTTTCTAGAAAACCTTCTGAATTTCCTACAAATCCAAATCCAATTACCTGTGCAGGCTCTAATAACTAGTTACATGAGTATTTTCTTTTTTTTTTCTGGGCAACTGCTTGAGGCAGCAAATCTGTGTCTCTTATGAGCAATTTTTAAATTTTATTTTTTTGACTACAGAAGCAGCCCTAGAGATACAATAGATACAATAACAAACACAAATGAAATATCAAAATGTAAATCAGTCCTTTCACTAAAGACTTGGCCACTCCAGGCACACAGGAGCTGCAGGGAGGGAAAGAGTGTATTGGATAAGAAACTGAATTTTCAGGCTCAGTCACCATGGAAAGGAGCAAGGACACTAAGAAATGGATTGCTGGCCATGGAGCAGCATAAAGGTGATTTAAATGGGAAGGAGGGTTTAGGGTTGTGCTCACCTTTGGAGATGGGACTTTGGCAGGTAATGCATTTTAAAGGGCAGGCATTCCATCTCATTCATTAGAGTATGTGAAAGGAAATAATAGATATAACAATCTTTACCCTGTGCTCTTCTTTGGTGGTTAAAGCAGCTGAATCCCACATGGTCAACTGTGCGGTTCAAGTCCCAAACCTGGGGGTCTGAAAAACATGCAAGGTACGTGTGTAAGGACAGAATTCTGACTATTTTTTCTTATTCCCAAGACAATCCCAGGGGGTATTGGAGAGTCATACCTAAAGACATAAACAGAGGCCTACCAACATCAAGAGACCATTGGTATGGGGCCAGCAGCTGGCATAATGGCTATGTCACTGGACTCCTATGTACTCGACCACAGTTCAAGTCCCAGACCCGGTGGCTTAAACTCACTGGGTGTGGGTGCGTGTATGCCCAAGATCCTGAGAGGAGAATGGAGGAGAAGGGATTGTGGCGTGGCCATCCCCCCAGGGGTGATTTCTCACTTTCTATCTCTCTGTCTCTCTCTGTCTTTCTGGTGAGCACATGCACCCAACAGCAAATATTTCTCAATAAAAAAAATAAATAAAGAGAGACCAAAGAGACCATTGGTAGTGGGAGCTACATCCTGTCCCAGTCATAGTGTTTTGATGATGCATAGTAAGCCTTATCTCTTGGAGTAAAGCACATATTCTTTTGCTGATTTCTTTCAAAAATAGAGACTTGTGATTTTCTTTAACCAATTATTAATCTAAGAATTTCAAGCTCCCTTATAACCTACAAGCATCTACTTCCAGTAGTTCCACCTTTTTGGCCTGAATGGATGTAAAAGATTCCTTATGCTGACTGACAACTCTCCTGCCCTCAAAACTATATAAAAGAAACCACTGCCAGGTGGTCAGGTGGCGTGGTGGTTAAAGTGCTGGATGCCCACATGGCTGACCATGGTTTGAGTCCCAGGCCTGGTGGCTTTGTCTCTCTCTCTGGTCAAATTAGATAATAATAATGATTAATAAAATTGGATAAAATAATTCTTAAAAAAAAAAAAGGAACCACTGCCTCTCAGCATCTTAAGAAAGACATGCCTGCCTTTCTCTAGATTGGTTCTCAAATTCATGCTTAGTAATAAACTACATTAATTATTATTTATGCAGAGTTGGTTATTTCAGTCTACCTGTGTGTGTCTGCCCAAAGGAGGGAGAGACAAAGAAGGGGATTACTTTCTCACTCTCTCTCTCTTCCTGTCTCTCCTGTGAGCACACACTCTACAACAAATTTTTTTTAAGTTGTATAAAGGAGCACGTAGTAGTTAAAGAAAATGGATAACTGTACTGCCCAGTCTAGATAAAAACGACTGGTTGAGAAAGTTGAGAGAAAAGCTGCAAGGTTTAGTTTAACATTTTTGCTCTGAATGAGGTGCATTATGATAAAGATCAACTTAGAGAATAAACACTATAATTATGTCTATAACTTGAACAAAGCCAATTCAGAACCCTACAGACAAAAAAATAGCCAAGAAACAAGAAATATATTCAAAATCACTAGAAAACAGGTAAATAAAATAAGAGGTTGAGATGCTATTCTTTTTCCTAGCACAAAGGTTAAAAAGAGTAATAGTATCCAGTGATGAGCATGGCTCATTTGGTATGTGCATGTGTCCTGGCAGGAGAGCACACAGCACCAGTGGTGTGATTTTTGAAATATGTATCAAAGTGCACACATCCTTTGGCCCAACAGCTCCACAGAGACTGGTCAAAAGACTGTCTACAAATATAGGAGTCAAAAATCAAATGCCAGTGAATGGGAGGTTTTAAATGAATTAATGAAATGTGTTTCAATGGAATAATAACAGCCTTTAAAAATGAGGTTGAACTATATCCACTGGAATGGAAGAATGCTAAACAATGAATGCCTAAGTAGGCTCAGCCCAAGTAGCACAGTTTGTAGCATGCTGGACTGCAGCGCTGGAAGCCACATGGCTGACCACAGGTTCAGAAAGGTGCATACTGGGGCACCCAAGATTATGAAGAGCTGGAGAGCTAGGGAAAGGAGATCGCAGCATGAAAAGACTCTGTCAAGGATACTCTCTCACACACGTATTCACACACATTATCATTAAATATATATATATATATAAAAATATATGTGTGTATGTATATATATATTTATTTCTGAGTAAAAAGAGTACATTACAAAACAGTATATCCTACATTTACCATATCTGTATCTATACCTATATATACACACATACACACATATATATATGCATATATAAAGTATGTACTATATATATATAGTATATGGTATAAGTAGCATATTATATCTATAATATAATACAGTTTTTATAATACACACATACATATGTATATACATAGTAGTGTGTGTTTGTGTGTATGTATGCAGTAGGTTTCTCTGTATTTGTTTCAGAGAATTATTAACTTAGGTTAAATAAATAAACCCTTGCTCCTACCCGTCTGAGCACTTGTCAAAGAGCTGACCTTGTGATCTGGTGGTTAAGGGAGCCAGAACCCACATGGCTGGCTGTGCAGTTTAAATCCTGGCGGCAGCTGCTTGAAAAGTACATCACGTATGCATGCCCCAAATCCTGACAAGGTGGAGAAATGAAGAAGAAAGTATTGCTGTATCACCATGCCCCACTAAAAGGTGCTTTTTCCCTTTTTGAGTCCTCAGGAAAATTTTTTTAAAAAGAAATTGTCAATAACAGTTCTCAGTTAATTATAAAGTTTTGAAATCTGCAGTTTTGAAAAACTCTAATCTTGTCTTTTCATTTGGTGTTTATATTTGAAGCCAATATGATTTTCTTCCCTATTTGTTAATAAATATATATTTACAAAATAAGTAAACACAGGTCAAGCAATTTTTCTGTATGAAGAGTAAAAGAAAAATAGAGTAAGCTAAATTTAATTTGTATGGATTTATACATTTCTCTGTAGAAAAAATATAAAAAGATAAATAACTAGGTGCAAACAAAAGTTAACATAGTTATCTATGGGTTGTGAAATTTGAGTGAACTTGTGATTCATACACACACACACACACACACACACACACACATATATATATATATAATATTTAAAAAATTTATTCTTATGTATTCATGAAGTACATGTGTGCGGTATGTGGGTTTTACCAAAAGAGAGAAGCATCCCAACAGAGTCTGTTCATGCCACAGTCCCTTTCTCTGGCCTTCCAGCTCTTCAGGATCCTGGACACACACACATGTGCCTAATTATTTTCGGTCAACTGGGCTGGGTATCTCAACCAAGGTCGGCCATGTGGCTTCCAGCACTGTAGTTCAGTACCCCTACCCACTGTGCCACCAGGCTGGGCCTTGTGTTGTATAAATTTGTGTATCAATTTCATTTTGTTTATTTTAGTGTTTAGGTTTGTTTCTTTTGATCTTCTAGTCTATGTACTTTAACAAAATGAAGCAAAAAAAAGATCAGTTCTTTTCATTTCTTTTTTCTTTTATTAACTCCCAAGATTCCAACTGGTCTTTAAAGCACAAATATATGCCATTCTCCTTATCCAAATATCTGGTCTGGTAAACAAGACTTATGTTGAATAATGTGACCTTCTATCATTACAAGTTTATTAGAACAAATGTATAAACAAATATGTAGACATACAGCAAAGACTAAAACAGATTGACATGGGCAGGTTTAAAAACATTCAGCACACTGATAAATCCTGTAAATATACTGACTTTGAATTAGACTCTTACCTTAGAGTCTGAGACATGTATAAGTAGCAATAATTATCTTAGGGAAAGAAGGTAAAGAAAAAAATGCCATCGGGAGAAAAATACAAAATTACCACTAGACAACACCACAGATGCAGACAACATCCACCATTGGATGCTAAAATCAATGAGCAACTTTTGAGGAGATATCCAATATTAGTACTAACTCAAAACATGTACCCCATAATATTTATTAATTAGAAAAGAAAAATAGACCTTTTAGAGTGGAGAAACCAAGGGAACATCATATTAATCAAGAAATCAAGGTAAATATCACTAGTAATAACATATAGATATTACAGGCCCCCTAATACAATGCACAGAGAAGAATGCAACATTACTACGGTGGTATTGTTTCCCAAAGTGTATAAACTCATCTAATCATGAAGAAACACCTGAAAAATCTCAGTTGAGAGATATTATGCAAACAGCTGGCTAGAACTCATCAAATATCAAGGTCATACAAGACAATGAAAGAATGAAGAAGTGTCACGAATTGGAACAGACTTAGAAGACACAATCACTAAATACAATTTGAGTTGAAACATTGAACTGAATCCTACAACATAAAAATGACATTAGGAGAAGAAAAAATTGGAAATTTCTAATAAGATGTGAAGTTTACGACCAGCGGTTGGCGTAATGGCTCTGTTGCTAGACTCCCATGTAGTTGACCACGGTTCAAGTCCCAGACCCCGTGGCTTAAACTCACGCCAGGTGTGTGTGCGTGTGTGCCCAAGATTCCAAGAGAAGAATGGAGGAGAGGAGATTGCAGCATGGCCATCCCGCCTGGGGGTGATTTCTCGCTTTCTGTCTCTCCGTCTCTGTCTGTCTTTCTGGTGAGTGAACGCGCCCTACAGCAAAAACCTCTCCAAAAAGGAAAAAAAAAAGATGTGAAATTTAGTTAACAGCGGTTGACCAATGCTAATTTTGTAGTATTAGGGTTAAGATGAGTGAAAGGTACAAATAGTAAGCACTCGTTGCAACTTTTCAGTAAGTATAACATTATTTAGAAATAAAAAGTTTTTAAAAATGAGAAAAATGGCTATCTACCAGCCTTCTTTCTGAGTTCAATTTTTGTTTCATGGAGTGGAAGGAACTTTGACATTTTTACACACAATTTTCTATTTTGTATAAACACAGACCTATCCTGAGTCTTAACTATATGGCTAAAAGAAACCTTTCCTAATCACTAGTGTTAATGGCGATGAATTGACCATATCTGCTTCTTTTTTAATGGTGTTCTCTAATCAGAGGGGCCTTTTCTGCTCTTTGGGGATGAGCAGAGAGGGAGGGAAATTGTTTTATTAAACATCTAAAAAATATTCCCATGGAGTAGGGTCAAAAGTGTTTCTTTGTCATTTTCTATAACTACCAATCACGATATAAATGACCAATGCCTATAGAAGTTTTAGACACAACAATATGTACTAACTGAACATGAAACAGATAAATGCTTGTATCTCTTTATACTAAAAGGTAAAAAGAATTTTTCCTCACTGAGAACTAACATTTCTTCAAATGTATATCCATGCACTGTAGTATCATTTCTTACAGGAATATACGTATTATTCTAATAGAAATGATAAGGACACATAACATACACTAATTTCTTCATAGAGGTTGGAAAAAATTTTAACAGACATGAAACCTCTTGACTCTCAGAATGTGGTTAATGACCACATTTTGTTTTCAATCAGTATACGCTCAATAAGTATTGTTAAATGATGACTAATGAAATAAATATATTCCAAATAGGCCTCTTAAGCTTCCAATGAAAATCCCTGGTATTAGTCTCTGTATCCCTTTCCTGGGCAGTCTACAACCTGAATAATATTCAGCTCTGTCTGACTTGACTTAGGAAGAGACAAAGCCCACACAGATGGGAATACCTTAGACTATATCGGATGATACTCCTTACCAGAAGAAATGGCTTTCCTTGGTTGAACCAAGTTGATGACACTGAAATATACACATATATTTCCTTTCTTTTTTTAAAAAAAGATTATTTTATTTAACTTTATTTATTGATTTTAATTTGACCAAAGAGGAACAGAGACAGAGAAAGTGAAAAAGCAAGCCACCAGTTCTGGGACTTGAACCACAGTCGGTCATGTGGGAGTCCAGCACCCCCAACCTCCATGTCACCTGCCAACCCCTACAAATATATTTTCGAAATTAACTTTTTATCTGTTTCGTACTGTGTGAGTAATTCGGAAGAACTCTGGGGCCAGCTTCATAACCTAGAGGTTAAGAGAGCTAGGTTCCATGTGGCCAACTGCAGTTAAAATTCTGGCCCCAATGACTTGAAAAACAAGTCAGGTGCATTTGCATGTCCAAAATCTCACCAGGATAGAGAGATAAAGGAAAAGAGATTACAGCATGACCGCACCCTACTCAGTGGTGCTTTCTTACCCTCACCCTTGTCCCTCTCTGGCAAATGTAAACACTCTCTGGCAATTACAAAATAAAAGAGACAGACAGAGAGAGAACAAGAACTCTGTTATCTAGTAGCATATGATTCAGCATAGAGGACAAAAGTAATATTTCTTTTTCATATTATTTAAATTTATTATTATTATTATTATTTAATATGATCAGATATATATATATAGAGAGAGAGAGAGAGGGAAAGCAAGAAAGCAAACAGCCAGCTCCAGGACTCAAACCATAGTCGGCCATGTGGAAGTACAACACATTAGCCACCATGCCACCTGCCAGCCCCTAACATAATATTTCTAAAGTAATTACAGTGTATGTAAGTACCAAGCCATATCAGTGAAGTGTATATGTACATTAATGCAGTGAAGTCAATATGCCATTCAGCAGCACAGTGAACATCCATGTACTGAATCACTGCTATCCATGTAACAGGCAGTGCTTGGTCTTAAGAATATAAACATGCACTTTCTCTACTGTCAAGGAACTCATAAGTGTAAGTGTATGTATTGGCAGGGAGTAGAGTTAGGAAAGAAAAAAGAATAATGTTGCAGTGAAGTCCTATAACAAAAGAAGCAGCACTTGAACTCTTCCTATATAGAAAAGGGAAAAGTGGGTAGGAGGTAATGTTTCAGCAAAGACTTAATAGATGTAGAGTTTTTTTTTTTTTTTTTTTTTTTATGAACACGGTTGGGAAAAGGGGCATTGCAGTCATAAAGAACAGTAGGTATTTAAGTAGAAAAGCCTGAAAGAGGTAAGATGTGGGGAATTATAAAACATGAGGATAACAGTAGTATATGGAATATAAGAAAGTCACACAGGTGGAAGGTACACCCAGGAAGGTGGACAAGGCCAGAACAAGAGGATCTTTATAGCACATTGGTGAGCTCAGACTTTATAAGAGATAATGAAAAATCACTGCATATTAAATTAAATTAGGTGATATCATTTTGGTTGCTACGAAGATAAAATATGGAATGAGGACAGTAGGGGGAAGACAAGTTGTAACACTGTTATGTATTATTAATAACAGACTCTTTAGGATAAAGAAAGCATTGCAGAGAATTTCAACACTGACTCTAAGGTTTCTGGCCAGGAGTACTGAATAGATGGTGCTAGAATAAGGACTACAGACAGGGAACTCATGAGCTTTCCACGGATGTAATAAGCTGAAAGAACTGAGGATCATCCCTGAAGAGTTATTCAGGTGGGCAGTCAGAGACATAGAGACAACAGAAAGGCAGAGGGGAAATGGATGAGGATTTCTGCTCCTGCTCCATATATAAGGAACTTGGAAGATGTCACTGCATCCTAAGAACAAGCAAAAGGTTGGACAGACTCTTTGAATTCATAAAGAAAAGGAGAACACAGGGCAAACCACTGGACCCAAAATAAGACACAGACAGGTGAATGTGAGGTGGTCATGGCTTCCAGGGAGAGAGACTCCCAAGTGGAAGCTGCTGCAGGAACCGACAGCAAGGTAAAAGACCTGAACTGTAATCAGTGAATGGCTGAAGGCTCAGAAGGGACAATGTGGAGAGTTAAAATCTCCAGAGAACCAGTCATAGGATGGTCTCCCACAGTACTGTGAGATTTTCTTGCAGGAGCGCAACCAGATTCCCACAGTAAATATGAACAAAAATCACCTCCTACATCCAGTACAGTAAGGGGAAAAGGAACCATTTTGAAATATACCAAAGCACCCTATTCTTCTTTTTTTTTTTTTTTTTTTTGAGGGAGAGGTTTTTGCTATAGGGCGCGTGCACTTGCCAGAAAGATAGAAACAGAAACAGAAAGCGAGAAATCACCCCCCATGGGGATGGCCACAATCCCTTCTCTTCCATTCTCCTCTCAGGATCTTGGGCACACATGCACATGCTCATGCACATGCTCCCGGTGTGAGTTTAAGCCACTGGGTCCGGGACTTGAACCGTGGTAAACTACATGGGAGTCAAGTCCAGCGAAATAGCCATTATGCCTACTGCTGGTCCCAAATTCCTACTATTTATTTATTTTTTTTTTTCTTTTGAGAGGTTTGCTATAGGGCACCTGCACTCGCCAGAAAGACAGAGAGGGACAGAGAAACAGAAAGCGAGAAATCACCCCCAGGGGGGATGGCCACGCTTCAATCCCTTCTCCTCCATTCTCCTCTCAGGATCTTGGGATCTTGGGCACTCATGCACACGCGCCCGGCGTGAGTTTTAAGCCACCGGGCCTGGGACGCGAACCGCGGTCGACTACATGGGAGTCCAGCGACATAGCCATTACGCTAACTGCTGGTCCCCACCCTATTATTTTTAACAAGATCTTCTCTCAAGAAAAAGTACCTAACCAGAACCTAACCTGCTGGGGTACTATCAAAGTCTAACGGAATTTAGGAAAGGGAAATTCCCAACTTAAGTAGGTGCTATACTTTGATGTGGGAGAAGGGAAATGCCTAACTCTGGCCCAACCTTGGCTTCCATGTGGAAGAAGTAAAATAAGCCAGCTCCAGAATATTCTAATCATCCTGTCCTTCCTTAGAGGGGAGTAAAGAAAACCTGAGAAATATTTATAAAATTTTCATCCCAGAGATGTTTGCTCACTAAAACATCAAGACCTAATCATAGAAATAATGGAACAGTTCCCCTCACCCCATACCTTGTCATCACATTACTAAAGACTTATTTATAACATCTTCTTTTACTTAGTACAAAATGTTCAACTATCAAAACAATATTACAAGAAATACTGAAAAGCAAAAACACAGTATAAAGAAACAGAGCAAGCATATAGCAGGATGTTGAAATTATCAAAATGGGAATTTAAAGCAACTATGATTAATATGCTCATGGATCTAAAAATAACTTAGCATATAAGAAGTTATAGGCAATGTAAACAGACAGATGGAAATCCTAAGAAAGAATTCAAAAAGAATACCTTATTTATAGGTTTACTAGTAGACTGGACATGGTTAGGGAAAAAAATCTTTAAGCACGAAAATGTGATAATATAAATTTCAAAAACTGAAAATCAAAGAGGACAAAGGCTAAATAAATAAACTAGAATATACAAATATTGTGGGACAACAACGAAAGATGCAACATAAGCATAAAAGGAGACTATTAGAAGGAGTACAAAATAAATGATTAGAAAAAAATATTTGAAAAAATAGTGACTGACAGTTCTTTATTTACATTTATGACAAACACCAAAGCACAGATCTGAGAAATTTAGAAAATACCATCTAGTGTAAATGCAAAACACACTATTTCTGGGCATATTAATTTTAAACTACAAAAAATTCAAAGATTAACAAAATTCTGAAAGAAGCCAGACGGGAAAAAAATCTTATCCACAGCGAACAAAGATAAAAATTATATCTAATGTCTCAGAATCTGTGCAAAAAGGAAGAGAACTGAGAAAAATATTTTTCCTTTATGTATACTATAGTGCATACTCACATAGGAGTGCAAAAGAGAGAGAGAAATGAGCAACTTCCACAGGATCTGATCAGATCTCCAGTCTGTTGGATCTTGGACATCTGTGCATGTGTTTATCATGTTTCAGGATGACCAGGCTGAGGATTCAAACTGTGGTCACCAAGTGGGATTCAGTTTTACTTATTTATTTATGTATGTACTTATTGCCATAGGATGTGTTCACTCACCACAGAGGGAAACTGAGAAACTACCCCCCAGGAGGGATGACCACACTGCAATCCCTTCTCTTCTATTCTCCTCTCAGGATTTTGGGTATGCACATGCGTGTGCCTGGCATAATTTTCAAGCTTCTGGGTCTAGGAATCAAACTATGGTCAATGATGTGAGACTGCAGCACTTTACTACCACTCCACTTTCTGGTGCTCAGCTTCTTCTTTTTTTTTTTTATTAAAAGATTATTTTTGGTATTGAGTATAGAGTACATGTACTTGCCTGAGAGACAGAGAAGAGACAGGAAGAAATCATCCCTCCAGAGGGGATGGCTACACCACAATCCCTTCTCCTCTATTCTCCTCTCAGGATTTTGGGCACACATGCACATTTGTGTGTGTGTGTGTGAGTTTCAGGCTGCTGGGTCTGGGACTTGAACTGCAGACGACTATGTGAGAGTCCAGCAACATAACCATTACACCATCTGCTAGTCCCATTATTGTTGTACCATGGAGCTGGCCTGAGCAAAATATTTAAAGTGCTTAGGAAAACAACAACAAAATTCTACCAATTTAGAATTTTGTACCCTGCACAATTATCCTTCACAAATGAATGAGAAATGAAGACTTTCTCAGAGAAACAAAAATTGAATAAATTTGTTGCCAGCAGACCTGCCTTACAAGAAATATTAAGACTAGTTTTGTAGAGAGAAACAAAATGTCATAGTGAAAAACATGAATCCACATAATTGAAAGGAAGACCATCAGCGAAGGAATAAGTTAAGGTAAATAAAAACATTTATTTTTTCTTCTTAGTTGACCTGTAGACAACAAAACCAAAAGCTAGTTATTTTAAAAGGCCAGTAAAATCAATAACTTTCTAGACTGATGAACAGGGAAAAAAGAAAAAGAAATGACAAAGATTACTAATATCATAAGTAAAAGAGAAGACAACATTGCATATCCCATGGGCATTAAAGAATGCTTGAAGAACAATAAAGGAATACTATCAACAACCTTATGTCTACAAATGTAATGAAATAGATAAAATGAACCATTTTCTTGAAAAATAAAACTTGATAAAACTTTTACAAGAAGAAATAGAATATTTAAACAGGCCTATATGTATTAAAGAAATTGAATTAACAGTTAATAAGCTTTTAAAACAGAAAGTGACAAATAAGTTCACTACTGAATTTTTCCAAACATTAAAAATGTTGTACCAATTCCATACAAGTTCTTTTAAAAGATAGAGCTGAGAAAATACTTCCTAGCATATTAAATTAGGACAGCTTTACCCTGACACCAAAACCAGATAAAGACATTACAAGAAAAGGAAAATTCAGACCAATGTATCTCATTAACATAAATGCAAAAATCCTCAACAAAATATTGGCAAATAGAACCCAACAATAAATTTTTAAAATTATGTACCACAACCAGGTGTGATTTATCCTAAGTATGAAGGATTGGCACATCATCTGAAAGTCACTCAATCTAATCCACATATTGTAGGCTATAAAAAAAAAAAAAAATCACATGATCATATCAACAGATGCAGAAAAACACTTGACAAAATCCAATACTCATTCCTGATAAAAGCTGTCAGTAAACTAGGAATAGAGGGGAACTTCCTCCTCAACTTGATAAAAAATAGATAGATAGATAGATAGATAGATAGATAGATAGATAGATATAGATATATAGAGATATATATGAAACTTTCCCACTTAAAAAAAATGTCTCCTTGCTTTAAACATCATACTGGAAGTATTAGCTTACAACATAAAACAAGAAAATGAAGTAAAAAGCATACTGATTGGGAAGGAAGAAATAAAAGCCACTGTTTGCATTTGACATGATTGTCTAAAATCACATATTGAAAATCTAAAAGAATCTATGAAAAAAATCCCAATTAATAAGCATGGTTGCATAATGCAAGGTTAATATATAAGTCAAATCACTTGGTGTCCATGAGGGATGGGTTCCAACAACTTCCACAGATATCAAAATCCTTAGATGCTGAAATGTCATATATTAGGTTAGTGCAAAAGCAATTGTGGTTTCAGATCATGAATTTTAAATCACTATTACTAGGCTTAAACATATCTTTATTATAGGAACCATTCCACATTTTGATCAATAAGAAATAAATTTATTTATTCCTATATCATAAAAATCCATGCTTTGGGGAACCAGTAGTTAGCGTAATGGCTATGTCGCTTGACTCCCATGTACCCAACTGTGGTTTGAGTCCCGGACCCGGTGACTTAAACTCATGCTGGGTGCGTGTGCGTGCCCAAGATACTGAAAGGAGAATGGAGGAGAAGGGATTGCAGCGTGGCCATCCCCCCTGGGGGGTGATTTCTCGCTTTCTGTCTCTTTGTCTCTCTCTGTCTTTCTGGCGAGCACACACGCCCTATAGCGAAAACCTCTCCAAAAATAGAAAGGAAAAAAAAAAAAATCCATGCTTTAGTATTCGATAAACTCTTAAACAGCATCTCCTGCTTGTGGAAGCATTTTCCCTGCAAAAAGTTGTCAAGATGCTTGAAGTGGTCATCAGTTGACAAGAGATCAGGTGAATATGGCAGATGAAGTTAAACTTCATAACCCAATTTGCTCAACTTTTGAAGTGTTGATCCTGCGATGTGCAGTGAGGCATGTTGTGAAGAACTGGGCCCTTTCTGTTGACCAATGTTGGCTGCAGGCAGTGCAGTTTTTGGTGCATCTCATTGATTTGCCGAGCATACTTTTTGGATGCAATGGTTTTGCTGGGATTCAGAAAGCTGTACTGAATCAGACCCCACCAAACAGTGACCATGACCTTTCATTGGTGCAGTTTGGCTCTGGGAAGCACTTTGGAGCTTCTTTTCAGACCAATCACTGAGCTGGTCAGTGCTTGTTGTCATGAAAAATCCTCTTTTTGTTGCACATCACAATCCAATAGAGAAATTGTCCATAGTTGTTATGTAGAATAAGAGGAAACAACACTTCAAAATTTCGATCTTTTTTATTTTAGGTCAACTCATGAGGCACCCTCTTATCAAGCTTTTTCTTCTTTCCAATTTGCTTCAAATGCCAACTGACCATAGGATGGGTAACATTAAGTTATTCAGCAACTTCTCACATAATTGTGAGAGGATCAGCTTAGATGATTGCTCTCAAGTGGTGATTGTCAACTTCTGATGGCCGACTACTATGCTCCTCATCTTCAAGGCTCTTGTCTCTTTTGCAAAACTTCTTTTTCTTTCTTTTTTATTTCTTTTTAATTATTTTATTTTATTTATTTATTTTTTGGAGAGATTTTCGGTATAGGGCGTGTGCGCTCGCCAGACAGACAGAGAGAGACATAGAGACAGAAAGCAAGAAATCACCCCCCAGGGGGGATGGTCACACCGTAATCCCTTTTCCTCCATTCTCCTCTCAGGATCTTGGGCACGCACGCACACGCACCCGGCGTGAGTTTTAAGCCACCGGGTCCGGGACGCGAACCACGGTCGGCTACGTGGGAGTCCAGCAAAATAGCCATTACACTAACTGCTGGTTCCCTCTTTTGCAAAACTTCTTGAGCCTCTACTACACTGTACATTCATTAGCAGTTCCTGAGCCAAGTATTGTTCATTTTGTGAGTTGTCTCCACTAATTTACATCCCATTTTGAGTTTAAATAGGAAAATCGCTCAAATTGGCTTTTTGCCTAACATCATTTCCATATTATAAAGTATATATAAAACAAATAGCAAGTATTAAGCCATTAGCAAAAAAACCCAAAAAGTTGAGACATGAACATTAAAATGATGTGTGACATAACCGCATTTATTTAAGAATGCACCCAATATCACATGGGAAATTGCACCAATGTGAAATCACAATTACTATTGCACCTATCTAATAAAATGGCATAGTATTCCACACAACCTACATACATCCTCTCACTACCTTAAATCATCTCCAGACTTATAAAACCTAAAACAATGTAAATTCTACAAAAAACAATTGTCATAATGTATTATTAAAGGAATAATGACAAGTCTGTATGTATTTAATACAGACACAGCCACCATAGGCTGAACAATACATAACACACATCTGCAACAACAAAGTATTTCAGCTCCCAGTGGACCATGCAGATAAGGCCAACTGTACCAGCAATGAACAGGTGGAATTTAAAATTAAAAATACAATACCATTTATATTATCACTCCTAAAAAATGAAATACTTAGATTGAAAAACCTAGCAAAACATGTATAAGAGTTATGTGAATAAAACAACAAAACTGTGATGAACTATATCAAAGCAGAAATAAATAAATATGCAGATACTTCATGTTCATGGGTAGGAAGACACTATTGTCAAGATACTAGGTTTTTTTTTTTAATCATAATTTACAGATTCAACACAATCCTAGTAAAAATCCCAGCAAGTGGAGCCAGCAGGTGGCATAATGATTAAGGTGCTGGATTCCCACATGGCCGACCACAGTTTGAGTCCCTGACCTGGTGATTTGAAATTCATGCTGGGTGCATGTGTGCACACCCACAAAAATCCCAAGAGGAGGATGGAGAAGGGACTGCAGCTTGGTCATCCCCCAGGGGGATGATTTATCACTTTCTCTCTCCCTGTCTCTTTCTGGCAAAAGCACTTGCTCTACAGTAAAACTATCTCTAGAAAAAAGAAAAGAAAAAAAGAAAAGAAAAGAAAAGAGAAGAGAAGAGAAGAGAAGAGAAGAGAAGAGAAGAGAAGAGAAGAGGAAAGGAAAGGAAAGGAAAGGAAAGGAAAGGAAAGGAAAGGAAAGGAAAGGAAAGGAAAGAGAAAAATAATCCCAGCAAGTTACTTTATGGAAATTTATAAACTAAGTGTGAAATCCATATGGAGAGGCCAAAGACCCAGAATAACATAATACTAAAGAAGAAGAACAAAATGAGAAGATTTACACTAAACAATTCCAAAACTTAATATAAAGATGCAATAATCAAGATAGCATAGTTTAGGGACAAGAATAGACAGATAATGGATCAGAATGCAGATCGAAGAAATAGACCCACATAAAATTAGGCAACTAGGGGCCAGCAGGTGGCATAGTGGTTAAGGTTCTGGACTCCTACAAGGCTGACCACACTTTGAGTCCCGGACCTAGTGGCTTGAAATTCACTTGGGGTACATGTGAGTGTGTGCCTGAAATCCTGAGAAGAGAATAGAGAAGGGATTGCAGCATGGTTATCTTCCCTACCACCCGGAGGGGGTGATTTCTACATTTCTGTCTCTCTCTGTCTCTCTGGTGAGCACACAAGCCCTATAGCAAAAAATCTCTCTTTAAAAAAAATTAAGCAGGGACCAGCAGTTGGTGTAATGGCTATGTTGCTGGACTCCCATGTAGTCGACCGTGGTTCAAATCCCAGACCTGTAACTTAAACTCATGCTGGGCACATGTGCGGGCATACCCAAGATCCTGAGAGGAGAATGGAGAAGATGGGATTGCGGTGTGGCCATGCGCCCTGGGTGGTGATTTCTTGCTTTCTGTCTCTCTGTCTCTCTCTGTCCTTCTGGTGAGCGCATACGTCCCATAGCAAAAACCTCTCCAAAAATAAATAAATAAATAAGCAACTAATCTTTGATGAAAGAGCAAAGGCAATATGATGGAGAAGAGACACTCTTTCAATAAATGATGCTAGAACAACTGGACATTTACATAGCAAATAAAAGAATCTAGACATAGACCTTATGCCTTTTACAAAAATTAACTTGATATGAATCATAAGCCAAAATATAAAACACAGAACTACAACATTCCTAGAAGACAAGAGAAAACCTAGATGTCGTTGAAGATAGTGATGACTATACCAAAGGCACGATCCATGAAAGAAATAATTAAAAATCTGGACTTCATTAAAATTAAGAACTTTTGTTGTGTAAAAGACAATGACAAAAGACTGAGAAGACAAGTCACAGACTGTAAGAAATATTAGCAAAAGGCAGGGACCAGCAGTTAGCGTAATGGCTATGTTGCTGGACTCCCACGTAGTCGACCGCAGTTCGAGTCCCGGACCTGGTGGCTTAAACTCATGTCGGGCACGTGTGTGTGCACGTGCCCAAGATCCCAAGAGGAGAAGGGATTGTGGTGTGGCCATGCCCCCAGGGGGTGATGTCTCGCTTTCTGTCTCTCTGTCTCTCTGTCTCTGGCGAGCGCACGTGCCCTATAGCAAAAACCTCTCCGAAAAAAAAAAAAAAAGAAAAGAAAAGAAATACCAGCAAAAGGCACATTTGATAAAGGACTGTTGCCCAACATATACATAGAAGTCCTAAAACTAGATAAGAAAACAAACAACCCAATTAAAAAATGGTCCAAAAATCTTAATAGATACCTAACCAGAGAAGATATACAGACGGCAAATAAGCAAGTGGAAAGGTGTTACACGTCATATATCATCAGAGAAAAGGAAATTAAAATTACCAGATAGTATTACACACCTATTGGAATGACCAAAACCTGGACCATTGACAACACTAAATGCTGGCAAGGGTGTAGAGCAAAAGGAGCTGTCAATCACTGTTGTAGGGATGCAAATTATACAGACACTGTGGAAGATAGTCTGGCAGTTTCTGACAAAACTAAATATATCCTTACCATCAACCAGCGATTACATACCTTGGTATTTTCCAAAAGGAGTTGAAAACTTGTGTCTACACAAAAACCTACACATAGTTGTTTATAACAGCTTTATTCATAATGACAAGAACACGGAAGTAACCAAGATGTCCTTAGTAGGTGAATAAATGAATAAGCTATGGTGCATCCAGACAATGGAATACAATTCAGAAAAATGAACTATCAAGCCACAAAAAGACATAGAGGAACTTTAAATGTATAATACTACATGAAAGTAGATTATCTGAAAGGTTACACAATATACGATTCCAACAACATGATATTTTGGAAAGGCAAAACCATGGAGAAGAGAAAAGATCAATGGTTGATGGGAGTTGGGAATGGAGAAAGAATGAGCAAACAGAGCATGGAGATTTTTAGTGCAGTGAAAATATTCTGTATAATACTATAGTGACAGACTCATGACATTATACATTTGTCCAAACCCATAGAATACACAACTCCCAAAGTGAACCCTAATGTAAACTATGGACTTTGGATGACTATGATGGGTTAATATAGGGTAATCAATTGTAATAAATGCACTATTCTTATGGGGATGTTGAAAAGGAAAAAGGCAATGTAATATGTGGCGATAGGAGGCAACTTTATTGTAAAATTAAAACTGATGTAAAAAATAGTCTTTAAAATAGAAGAAAAAATTAAATAGAGCCTAAAATGATCTAAAGTTTTGCTGTCCAATTCTATAGTCACTAATCCTATGGGCAACTGAGCGCATAAGATGAGATTAACTTGAATGGAGATGTGCTATTAAGTATCAAAAGACACCTCCTTCCAAAGACAGTACAGACAAGAGAAAAATATTTCGTTAATAATTTTTATATTGACTAGATGTTGAAATAGTAATATTTCATATATACTGGGTTAAATAAAAACATTGCTAAAATTATTTTGTCTTGTTTATATTTTTCTTATTGAAAGTGTGCTTATTTATTACACAAGCTAATGAGACAGAGACACGCACAGATAAAGCACCCCTGACAGGGTCTTGGTGCTATGACCCACCTCCAACTTTTGCCATGGGCACATGTGTTCCTGGCACACTGAGGGAGGGCTTAGACTTGAACTGACAACTTTTTCATGTAGGTCTGCCTTGCAGAATATTGCATTTTACTGCTGTGCCACCATCCAGTCCTTATCTTTTTAAATATAGCTATTAAAATGTTAAGAAATTACATATGTAACTTGCATTATATTTAAGATGGACAAGGCTGGTCTAAAGACTACACTCTGAAATTGCGGTAGGGTTTAAGGATGTAAATAGGGGATACAAGGGCAGTTCATGGTCATATTTAGAGAAAGAGGCTGTTCATAGATTCATACAAGGAACAAAAAAAGCAGAAGCATTAAAAACATGATGGGTAATGGCAAGGCATGGTGAAGAACATAGCCTAATTGAAGTAGGTGTGCAGAAAGATACGTGTGCAGAATGAAAGGAATTAAACTGAGAAAAGTTACATGTGATTATGCTCAAATATATATGCTATCAAAAATACAGAGCAACTGGGAAGGGTAGCATCATGGTGAGAACACTGTTTTAGGAAGAATCTTACATCATTTGTTCACGTGGTAAGTGGAGGCAGGGAGAGACTGAAGGCCAGTAGGCAGAAGGAACTAGTTTTCTAGCTGTGACATGTCATGTTTTTCAATGGGGATGATGGTAATGTAATGATAAAAAGGAAAACCTAAGGCAGGTGTCTAGGCAAAAATGAATGCTAACAATTGGAACTGTAATTTAAACCTTACTTCATCATCCAAGTGGTGGGGCCAATATTGCATTCTGAGCTAAGAAAACTGAAAAGTGAAGACACACCTGTCTTCTGACTTAACAAACATAGGTAAGGTGCTTTGCTGGGTAGAAACTGCTCAAGATGGCAAAATGGAATGCCTCCTCATGAAGATCTTCAGAAAACAGCAAGGTCACTGAAGACAGTGCCATAATTAAGAACCGTTGCCAGAAACTGTTCTTAGCAGCGACAGACATTTGGTTTGCCTCATGTAGACACAGGATAAAACTCACTGAAAGAGATTTCCCATAGGCAAGAAAGAAATGTGAACAGCCTACAGTACTCCTTGACTTTTGTTGTTAACTGCTGTGTGAAATAAAAAGCTATATATAGATATTTTTCATTCCTGTTTCTGTAATTTTAATGAGACCCAAAGTTAAAGTAAAAAGATTCAGATTTTCAATTCCAAATGATGACTTTTAATTTGTAAAAGAAATGGAAATACATCTTTTACTTCAGGGTAAATATCACTGTGCTGATCTGCAAAATGACCTGATTTTGGAACTGAATATATCAAAATATATGTAAAGAAAAACCCCACAACTCCTCTTGCATGTATCACATTTACTGTCCTCTCATGATCCCCTGTGGGCTCCAAAGTAGATTATATTCAAGAACCAAGAGGTGAAAACACTTGACAAATAAAGGTATTAAGATTACTGCTGTGTCTCTGAGATAGCAATTACATTAATAACTTGTGAATCCTAGAAAAAATATGAAGTTAGCTCTTACAAAAGGTTCTTCATTGAATGCATGGGCAACTAAAGACTACTTTACCTACATAAACTCTTTTAACAGAAGAGAGCATGTTATGCATTTCTCTTGCTGCCTAAATCAGTAGATCAAGTCACTACCCAATGCAGAAAGTATGTAGAAAATGCAACAGAGGTCAAGTTTCTTAGGTCGATTCTTCCCATGTTCTGTTGATAGGAAATCTTGAATAGGCAGTAGCAGAACAAGGAGATCTTTTTTTTTTTTTTTTTTTTTTGGATAGGTTTTTGCTATAGGGTGCATGCACTTGCCAGAAAGAGAGAGACAGAGAGATAGAAAGTGAGAAATCATCCCCCAGGGGGGATGGCCACGCCGCAATCCCTTCTCCTCCATTCTCTTCTCAGGATCCTGGGCACGCAAACACACACACCCGGCGTGAGTTTAAGCCACTGGGTGCAGGACTTGAACCACGGTCGGCTACATGGGAGTTCAGCGGCATAGACATTACGCTAACTGCTGGTCCCAACAAGGAGATCTTTAATGACTGGGCCTTACTTGAAATCCAAAACAAAATGCTATAAGGCCATGTATGGAATGTTATCTTCCAAGTATATGCTGTGGTATATATTTATTCAGAGATTTTATTCAAGAAATTAGGCCATATGTAAAATAATTAATCCTACTCCAGCAAGAAATCCTGTACTCCAGTTTAACTAAACCCAAGATAAGGACCCTTCTTTGAACATCTTAAGAAAGGGACAACAGAGGAACTAGAATTTATAGATCTATTTTCAATTTGTGCAGTCTACTCCATTTATTTCCTTCTGTTTTGACTTGAGTCCTCCTAAAAACTGATGCAGCATAACATTGGGAAAGTGCTTTGTGCAGGGCTTAGCTCCCATGTAGATGACGTATGGCAAATACTACATCCCCTGACAGGAGTAAGTTTCATCAGTGAGATGAAAGTTTTTAGTTCATAACAGTTCTCTGTAACAATTAACAACTACCGTTCCTATTCCAAAGGTATATGAGTTTAATTTTTTTTCAAAAAGGAGAAGAACTGTATTTTTATGTATGTAGAGCATTATTTTTGTCTCCAGGAAATCCCTTTAGGACTTTACAAACTCTTTCAAAATACTCTCCACATTGGGTAAACCCTGTGAATGAATACGAGAAGAGCAGTTGGCCCATTTAAAACAAGTCATGACTGTATCTAAAATAACTCATGTCTACTCTGCAAAGCACAGACAATGCTTAAACAGCAACCCATCCCAGGAATCTAATTCTTCCCATCAATAGTCTCCACTGCCTCTTCCCCCACCTCAACCCTTTTCTGATTGGCTGCTTTTATCTCATCCTTCAGTTCACAACTGTGTTGGGGTGAATGGTTTCTAAACACAAGCAGAGCTTGCAACCCTCCTGTCACTAAGTAAGTGCTGGACATATGGTTTTGTCGGTACTGAGTAAACACCTGTCACATGAAAAAGATTCAAGTCATCTATCTTTTCTTCTTTCCACAACCCGAAAAGATGTATTCTCAAGGATCTCTCTCAGGCCACACATATACTAGAAGTTTAGAGGGAAGCTAAAGATCAGTGTAAAAAAAAATTATGTCCCCTTTTCTTATATAGTTAGTTCAAGGTCCTTCTGAAAAGCATGGCCCTGTATTCCCTTAGGAATAATGCGCTTCATAATCAGTAAGTGCATCTATGAAAGAAAGCATTAATTCTGTAATAATTCTGAAGGGGCAACCTAAATGTTACACCTGAAAGATGTTAGGGAGTTTGGCAGCTGTGGGTTTTAACGTCGGCCAATCCATATGATGCCAAACCAATAAGTGCCAGGAAAAAATGTTCAGATGTGTTAGTTACAGGAGTTTTAAATACCTAAAAGAGTCTCAGTTATTCAATTTCAGCTGCTGCCCAAATAGTTTCAATTAAGAGAAAGGATTGGCATAATTGTTCCCATAAACCCCTTTTTATAGCTGTTGGGGAAAAGGGCAAAAAGTTGACTTCAACTTTCTTTCAAGGACCACTATGGTCTTTTTACCAAGATTCATCAAAAACCCAACCTAGGGACCAGCAGTTAGTGTAATGGCTATGTCACTGGACTCCCATGTAGTCAACCGCAGTTCAAGGCCTGGACCCGGAGGCTTAAACTCATGCCGGGCGCATGTGCATGTGTGCCCAAGATCAGGAGAGGAGAATGGAGGAGAAGGAATTGTGGAGTGGCCTTACCCCCTGGGGGGTGATTTCTCACTTTCTGTCTTTCTGGTGAGTGCACACACCCTATAGCAAAAAAACAAACCACCTCTCCAAAAAAAGAAAAAAAAAATAACAACCCAGCCTAATACTTCAGTTGTCTGTTGCCAATCCTGCTATATAAGATCACTGGGCCCTTTGTCCAAAGGTTAGTCTGAGAGATGACCATCGAACTGTTCTGCCAGTCAGTCTCTAGACCTGTCTGTGTCTCAGTGGATTGATTTGCTTAAGAAGAATCTATTGAAATCTCATTCATTTTAGAGATGATAAAGGATGATGATTTAAGACTCATTAGATGAAGAAAGGCAATTAATGCCTTAATGTTTTTTGAGTGTCTAGTATATATTATAAATTGTGCCAGATGTAGTAGATACCATCTTCGTTTTGTCTTGAGATAGTACATTCCCATCTGGAGTATAAGAAAACTGAGGCTTGGGAAGAATAGCAATTTATCCAACAGCGTATAATACCTATATGGCAGAGCTGGGAACTGAACAGAGGGACTTTTACCTGTGTAGAAAACTATCAGACAGAAAAGGCTAGTTAGGCAAGTACTTAAATAATGGAAGATTATTCTTCTGGTTTCTTACCTTTCCATAAAATATGTCCTAATATGTATGTGTTTGGTGTCAAGTGGTTTATCTTTAAAGTATCTTAAAAGAAAAATAGCCAGGTAAAACTGTGATACATTTTTGCTGGCAAGAAACATGTGAAAACTCATCAGAATTTCTCTCCTCTTCATAAGATTTCTGATAAATTGGTAAACAAAATGTTCTTTGATCAAACCAATATGTCATCACATACAGATCTCTTTTAGTGTTTTGTAAATCATCTTAGAGAAGATAGTTTTAAATGGTGAAGCATAATTAGTATAACTGCCATTTTGCAAGTAACATTCAGTCACTATATTTTGCTTGGAAGAAAATGAAAAGACATTTTGAAGATGAAGGAAAGACAATGGCAAAAACCACTCGAATTGCTTCTGTTCCCAGGACCAGCAGTTAGCGTAATGGCTATGTCGCTGAATTCCCATGTAGCTGACCGCAGTTTGAGTCCCGGACCCGGTGGCTTGAACTCACGCCGGGCACGTGTGCGTGCGTGCCCAAGATCCCAAGAGGAGAATGGAGGAGAAGGGATTGCGGTGTGGCCATCCCCTCTGGGGGGTGATTTCTTGCTTTCTATTTCTCTGTCTCTCTCTGTCTTTCTAGCGAGCGCAAGCGCCCTATAGCAAAAACCTCTCAAAAAAAAAAAAAAAAAAAAGAATTGCTGCTGTTCCTCACCATGTCTCCTCTACCTAACCAGGTTACATTAAACAGTTGGCCTTGAATGACCACTCTGCTCCTAGCCACAATCAAATATTCTGCTTTATGATCCAAAGTTTGACCACTTACTATTTTTAGATTAGTGTATCTGTGACTTTCCTGTAGAAATTAGGAAAACATCTTCTACTAATTGGGTTGAAAAAATTTATAATATATTCCCCAAAGCATGGGATTAAGAATTATCAAGGACGGGACCAGCAGTGAGCGTAATGGCTATGTCGCTGGACTCCCACGTAGTTGACCGCGGTTCGAGTCCCGGACCCGGTGGCTTAAACTCACGCCGGGCGCGTGTGCGTGCGTGCCCAAGATCCCGAGAGGAGAATGGAGGAGAAGGGATTGCGGCGTGGCCATCCCCCCTGGGGGGTGATTTCCTGCTTTCTGTCTCTCTGTCTCTCTCTGTCTGTCTGGCGAGCGCACGCGCCCTATAGCAAAAACCTCTCCCAAAAAAAGAAAAAAAAAAAAAAAAAAAAAGAATTATCAAGGAAAATCCTGGAAAAAAAGGCTAAGAGTTCCCACTCACTCAGAAGTGTATATCCCATCTTCCCCGCCCCCTCCCCGCCCCACCCCAGGGTTCCTTGTCAGTTTTCAGCTCTTAGAAAAAAAGTAAAACCCTGAAAGATGAATTCTAAGAGGTTCAATTTGTCCAAATTATATCATATATTTATAGCTAATAAACTACATGTGCAATAACAGGGAAATAGCTAATAATAACAGAAGATACTTACTATTTCTTATGCAAACGGTATTATTCTAAGTGCTTAACATACAATTAATTTTATCTCATTAATCCTTACACAGCCAATCAAGATAAACCCTTTAATTTTTCCCATTATACAGATGAGAAAATAAGAGCACAGAAATTTAAGTTACTACCTTAGGTGAAACCATGTTTCAAACACAGCAGTTTGATTCAAATGCTTACAGTGTAGAAACTATAATACATTGCCAGTAGTAAGATACAATATGCTATATAAATGGTTTTTTCAAAAAGAAATTCACCTCTTTGTAAAACTGAAGACATATGTACCTATACAAAGTGGAGGGAATCATATACAGTAAATTATAGCAGGTCGGTTATATAACTTTTTAGAAAGAAATGTGGGATTATGGGATTATGATTGGTCTCCAGTTTGATTTGTTGTTAGTTACTATTTGTATGTACATATTTATTTTAAAAAAGAATTTTTAATTTAATTTTATTTAATTATTATTATTATTATTTAATTTGCTATAGGGCACATGCATTCACCAAAGAGAGAGACAGAAAGTGAGAAAGTAAGCCACCAGGTCCAGGACTCAAGCTATGGTCAGGCATGTGGGAGTCCAGACCCTTAACTACCATGCCACCTGCTGGACCCACATTTATTTATTTGTAATTGTACTTTCTATTTCTTTTCATACTAAATACATATTGTTCATGTAATTAAAACATATTTTTTTAAATAAAAGAAAATTCCTAGTATAGCTCTCTAATAGCAGAGTAACTAGAAGATGAGCTACCACTACACCTCGATTCTCTTCTAATTAGAAAATCCACTTACTTCAATACAAACCTTGCATTTGAACAATATTTTAGAGTTTACAGAAACTTTGCAAAAGGTATCTAAGCATTATCTAGAAGAATTCTCAGTAGGACTTATTATTCATCGTGATAGGGAGGTGACAAGAAGGCAGGTGCCAATGTTCATAGAATTCTGAAAACAGGGACGTATCCTGGACAGGCTTACATTGCAATTCATATGGGAAAGATTTCTTCTTGAGTGAGGAACTCATCTTGGCTGTCTGGTTGGCATCTCGAGTGTCACAGAGGTTTCCTGGCCTCTGACCCAAAATTCAGAGCTGCCATGCAGTCAGAGAAGGCCAGAGCATGACATGCTTCTTAAAAACAGGATTAATTCCTTATGATGGTGACAACAAAACTGGCAAGACAGGAGCATTCTTCATAAGGAAAAAATACTATCTTAAACTAATTCTACTTAATTGTATTAATAATATAAAATTGAAGAGTCTCAGACGGAACAAAACAACCAGTACTGAATTATAGCATTCCAAAATATACAGTGACTTTACTCTTAGTTAACATGATCTGGTAACCAAGGAAAGGAATATTTTTTTTTTTTTTTTTTTTACCTGATAATGCTATCTCTGGGGCAATGACCAGGAGAGTGTCAGCTTCTTTCACAATGTGGCTTTGGTTCAGCTCAATTGAGTGAAGCTAAGCAGTCAATGCCACGTGGCTCTCAGACATGGCTGATGGCTTTACAAGCAATAAGTCATCCCAAGGGCTACAATCATGCAATCACATGGCAATGCCACACAAATCCATCTATTCCCTGGACATCAACACTATGGGAGTGATTCCAATCAAAGAGTCACAGTACACTACTCTATGTTAGTTGCCCAAATTTTAATACACATAATAATCACCTGGAAAACTTGCTTAAAAGTGCAGATTTTCCAGGCCCTGCTCCAAAGAGAATTTGATTCAGCTGGTTTGGGAAGAGCTCAATGATTTACATTTTTAATAAGAAACCCAGGTTGTTCTTTCTAGTCTTGATGGTAGACATAAATGAGATAAACAGGTGCTGGGATAACAACACTCAGCATATATTTTTGTTTCCCTAATAAATGTTCATCCAAGTATGAATAGAGATGGTCAGGGTGACTCTTTCAGCTTTGTTTCATTAATAATTCATCAAGACTGAATATAGTTGCTGAATGTATCTGAGTGATTGCAAATTTGGCAAGTCTCATAGGCAAATCTCCTCCCATATTTCACATTATCAGGCCAACTTTAACCATTGGCAGAATGGCAGCCTTTGCATTTATTAGAGGGCAATGACTGTAAGGTGATAATTTAGATAAGGATCCTGACCACATTTTTAACTCAAATGCAACTAAGGAAAAAAAATACACATCCATACTTAGAGCAAGAGAATGACTAGCTGGGACCAGCAGTTAGCGTAATGGCTATGTCACTGGACTCCCACGTAGTCGACCGCAGTTCGAGTCCCGGACCCGGCGGCTTAAACTCACGCCGGGCGCGTGTGCGTGCGTGCCCAAGATCCCAAGAGGAGAATGGAGGAGAAGGGATTGCGGCGTGGCCATCCCCCCTGGGGGGGTGATTTCCTGCTTTCTATCTCTCTGTCTCTCTCTGTCTGTCTGGCGAGCGCACGCGCCCTATAGCAAAAACCTCTCCAAAAAAAAAAAAAAAAAAAAAAAGAGAATGACTAGCAATTTGAGGCTCACAAACAATGGGAAAAAAGAAAATATAAGGTTGTATAGCACCAGTGTAAGATGAAATCTGAAGTGTTTTGGATCATTTTGAGAAAACCCTAATATGGGCAAGACCTGAACTAGTTCTGCCAACATTAATGTGTTGGTAACCATTTTTGATTCTTTGTGTTTGGTTTTTAGTCCCTTCTTATGATAGGGTGCCTTTCCATCAGGCAGAATCATCTAGTCGTCAATACTCTCAAATCAAAATAAGAATATACACAAAGCTACCCTATAGACGCTAAGAGAAACTTTTATACACAGAATCCCCAGAGTTGTTACTAATAGTATGACTAAGATAACATTCTGGAGAAAGAGTGATTTAGGCATAATCTTGTAAAACCTGTGCTAAAGTGCTGTATTAGTTTGAATCCCTCAAGTTGTATATTTACACATAACAATGTCCACATTCAATCAACTTTGTATCCTATGTAGTTACCCATATCATACGCCCAGACAGAGGGTGATATCGGGTGAGTGGCCGATGAAAGAGCATGGAAACGTTATTTTAACATCAGGGGAGGCAGCAAAAACTAATTCGTCATTTGATTGGTCTTTCCTGAAACTGACAAAATAATGCTATCATCAACACTGAGCTTAAACTTGCACACTGAGTGACATCAGTCTGGGAAAGGCGTACGCTTCACCAACACTCCCTCCAGGACTAGTAATTCTTTATTCATTCAATAAACGTTGAGTATCCACTAAGTGCCAGACAATGCTGGGAACATGTAAGTAAACCAAACAAATAAAAATGCTGTCCTTATGATACGTCTATTTTATAGCGAAGAGAGAAAAAGTTAGAAAATATATGTCAGACATACACAGTATCTTCCAAAGTTCAGGGAAAATGAATATTATGAAAATACTATGCATGGATTACAATTTTTTGTACCAAAATAAACTATCCTTTCATTCCATTTTTCCATGAACTATGTGAAGTCCCCTGACAAAATGCACCCAGTAGCAATAAAGGCCATAGAGAAAGACAAAACAAAAAAAGGGGTGTAAAGTATAAGGGAGAGGGGATGGGGCATAATTTTAACTGAATTGGTCAGGAAGAACCTCACTGAGACAGTGACATTGAGCAAAGAGTTGAAAAGATGAGGAAGTAAACTATGGGGAAGCACAGTCCAGAAACTGGAATCCCAAGCGCAAAGGGGTATGTAGATAATGAGACCTTCAGAATTTCAGGACCCAAATTGGTGCCACATAGGCACTGACACTATTCCGAAATTCAAATCTATGCAGACTATCAGAGAGTACTGTTGAGAGGTGTGCTTTCAACAATTTCATAGGTTCTTTAGTTGCCTGGGACTCCTGGAGGACCAGGCTGTGATAAGTTAGCCTTGTGCGTATCTTTGGACATCTTGTCAGGAAAACTTTTGTTGCTAGCCTTCCTTTTCCTACATGAAAGGGCAATTTGTCATATGTATCTATAGAAGTAAGACAGATTGAATCAGAATCTTTAGTCTGTCCTGAATCAACCAGCATAAGCGCAGGGCCTGCTCAGTTTCCAGAGTGGGAGCCAAGTATCTTTGCCATGAATCCACCCGGTATGTTTATTCTGTAACCCCTTGATTTATGTATTAGTTTTCTACTGCTGCTGTAACAAATTATTACATACTCAACGGCTTAAATGCCTTTTTTTTTCTTAATAGTTCTGTAGACCAGAAGTCCGGCTGGCATGGGTCTTTCCAGGATAACATTAAATCCTGTTGGTAAGGCTGCAATTCTTTCTGTAGGTTCTGGGTGGGTTGGTTTCATTTCCATGAGTTTTCGTTTCTAGAGGTCCATCTGCGTTCCTTGGTCCATGGCCCTCTTCCTCCATTTTCAACACTAGTAAAGATCAGTTGAGCTCATCTCATGTTATTCACCCTGGTCTTGCTTCTCTACACACACATCCTCTGACTCTTGACTATTTCTCCTGGCTCCCTTTTCCACTTTTAAGGTAGCTTTCAATTAATTGGGTCCACCAAGTCATCCAGAATATCTTCTAAGTCTCTACTTAATCACATCTGCAAATTCTCTTTAGACATCTAGAACAACGTATTTATAGGTTTTGAGAATTAAGACATAGACATATTTGGGGACCATTGCTCTGCCTACCACAGGTAGTATGCTTTTCTCTCTCTCTTTTTTTCCTTTTTTAGAATCAAATTCATGTAAGATAACTTGTCATTAGTTGCTGCAAAACTGGCAATGGACAAAAAAGGGTGTCTTACATATGGGCAATTAACAGAGCAAAAACTATTTTCTGGGTTATTATCATCCTAAAAGAGCAATATGCCACTAAAGGTTCTTAAAAAGAACAAAAACAATGGAGATATTAAGCTAACCACAGCCCCCATGACATATTCTAATACTGTGTGAATCAGAGCAAATTAATTGAGCACTATGAGCTTTGGTATCATTAAAACAATTTTTCAGGGTTCTTATGAGTTTTAAAGAGGATAAACTATGGAATATGGGCCAACATGGGGCTGTCACATACTGACACTTTGTATTTAGTTACTGTCATTTTGGTTTCTATGATCAACATTATCACTTGCTTGCTTCCTACTTCCCCTAATCTAGTGTCTGAATGAAAGTATTTTCTATACAAACTAGTCTTAGTTATTGCATTGACCCAAATGGATATTCCTGCTTTTCTTTCTTTCAGTGTTTGGGGGACTCTTGAATTCACTATGCAAATTAAACCCATCCAAAGGCCAAAGCAGTATGCCATGGCACAAACCCTGGAGTTATTTTAAGAGAACTGCCCTATGGCCGCTGTCCCTCTCCTTTCTTTGCCCTCACAGCTGTTCTGAGAGGGACAGTCACCTGGCAGAGAGTGGCAGCAGCAGCTGTCTGCACAGAAAGGCGGTGGTCGAGCAGTCACAGTTCCTGCCTCCTGCTGAAGGTGCAGGTAGCTCAGACTAGGGGAGCAGAATGCTCAAGATCAAGCTGCTCCCAGGGCAGTGGGACATCTGCCTGGTGACCTCCAGGGCCATCTGCTTATTCAGAGAAGGCCTGGGATGAAGAGCAGCAGCTACGTGTTGCCTTTGCTTCATTTCTGATGAACTGCATGTTCATCTCTTAGGCTGGTGTTAAGCTCCAGATGTCCCAACACTAAATATCTAGTATGTCCAGTACCCCACAAACTAGGAGGTTTGGCTGGCATGGACCAGCTTCTTCCATTCTCTCTAGACCATGTCTAGATCCATGCGTAGTATTTGAGTTGATAGAAGTCTAGCTGTCACTATTTACCCTGGTTTCTCTCTGACCTTTGCTGACAGAAATAACTGAGTCATTCAATGTTAAGCTGATTCCTTAGAAATTGCTGAATCCAGGCCCAGGCAATGGCATGGTGATTGAGGTGGTTGGATTTCCAAAGGGCCAACTGTGTAGTCTGAGTCCCAGATACAGTGGCTTGCAAAACATGCCAGGTATGTGCGGGTGTGCCTGAGGGCATGCATGTACCAAATCTCAAAAGGTGGGGCAAATGGAGGAGAAGGGATTGCAGCACAGCCATTTCCCATGGGGAGGGGGCTTTCTCATTTTCCCTTTTTCTCTGGTGAGCACACATACCCTACAGCAAATTTAAAAAGACAAAAAAAAAAAAAAAAAAAGAAAGAAAGAAAGAACCGAGTCCAAACACCTAACATTAAAGACAGGTGAGTGGGGCATAAAGAGGGAGAGTGACTTGCCCAAAGACAAGAACTAGAGTCCCACTGTTTGGCTCCCAATTAGTTTTTCTTTTCAATGCACCCCCCTTACCCTCACTGTGTGTCTTTGTATCTCAGGACGCACATGCTGCTTGTACCTCAGGACACACATGCATGGAGAAAGCAGGTGGGTAGCCATGTTATTTTAAGAATGGAAACATTCTTAGCTAGCTCTATGGCACAGAGGCAGCATAATGCTCTGTGATGATGAAACCATGTGGGAAGGTCATGGGTTCACATCCTGAGGTCCCCCTGGACATGCCGGGCACATGTACATGCCTGTGATCCTAGATAGTTAAGCATGGGGTATATTACAGTGTGGAGACCTTGTGGGGGTGTATTCGTCTCCTCCTCTCCCACTTCCATCTCTTTCTTTCTCCCATGAAAAAAAGTAATAAATAGAAAAACAGAAGGTTCTACATTCAAAGAATATATATTAAACATTCTTTTCTTACAGATAAAAAGACTAGAGGCAATATTTGCAGTAGCTCTCTGAGGAAGTTCAGGACAATGACAAGGATAGTCAGAGACAAGGCTGCGTTTAGGATGCAGCACCACGGACTCACCTTGGTGGCTCTATGACATACAGCAGCTGTGCTGGCCTAGGCCAAGTCTTTGGGGACTACACAGAAGGCAAATGGGTGGTAGAAGGAAAATTGGTGAGTGACCACAGGGAAGGCAAGTAAACATGTTCTTTGAACCGCTCTGAAAAATGGATCCACAATGTCTTTACTCCCGAACAGTCACCTACCACTGATTAATTAAGTAAAACTTTCAGGTACCAAAACAGGAGCCTCAAAGGAAATCTTCTAAAATGTCAGATCTGTCTCTTCTATTAAAGAAGCACCTACCTATATGAGTAGAAAAGAAGGGTTGTAGAATATAATGTTGTTCACAATTCAACAGCGAGAAGCATGTTTTATTCATGGTTTTTATTTTTCTCCCAGTCATAACCATGCCTTACCACATAGCCGCAGGACTCAGCACTATGCAGTATACATAACAGGCACTCAATAAATGTTTTAACTTGACTGCATTCTTTCAGACCCACCTAAAATAGGCAAAACTCTCAATTTCCCTTTTTCATGATTTTTCAAGTGGCCCAAGTTCACCTGGCACTACAGACAATACAAGAGCAATCAGCCAAGAAGGAAATGCCCTACAGACCGGGAAAGCAGACATTAAACACACTAGCTGGAGAAAGTCCTGAGCACAAGGAGCCGGCAAGTGCTATGACTGAGGCTTGGAGCACAGAGGTGGGACGCAGCTGCTTCGGTGATCTGATGATCCCAGTCTTCTCAAAGTTTGCTCAGATTAATCAGAATCTCCAAATCTTCTGAGGCTCCCTAACACCCAACTAATAGCTACATCAAGGATAAATTTATGCTAATCTGTTAATGTGTACACACCACAGTCATTAGCAGGGGAGACCAGCTCCTCTGTACAATTGCTAAGGGTTTCTTAAATAGAGAACTAATGGAAATGTCTTTAATAATTCTTCACGCTAACTGTGTATTGTTTTTAGTGCTCACACATATGTGCTTGCAATTTTTCATCAAGTATCTGCAGAATCTTATTATTTTGCAAGATGGCTTCTGGTAGCCAGTGGTTTCTAAGGGAGGAACAGCTTTTTGATGGATGTAGGTTACTCAAGTGTATTTAATAGATGCCATGGAAGGTAGTTTGTCATCAAGAATAACAATACAAATATTTTGATTTATGTCAGGCTCATTAATTATTTCCTAACCAGTTCGTATTTTGGAGTGGTTCCATATATGCTAAGTTTACTTTTTGATCTTTATTTAACTGAAAGCCGTCCTGAAGTTCAGACTAAAACACAGTTGTTTATTGACCACGCAGATTGACTTTACTTTCCCTGCCAAAGGTACATACCCAAATGGGATCCAAAAATTACACTGAATGAAAATTTGGATGAGCATCATTTATGCTTTAATTTGGGTAAAAATAGTCTTCAAAGGTTATGTGTTCTAAGAGAGATTTGGCTTGTTAAATAGGCTGGAGGTTCTTAAATGACTGAAGTTATTCCAAACAGACCGGATTTTATCCCAAACTGGTTAGTGTGTATAGACCTGTACAGGGAATTGAAAAGATCACTTGGAAAGCAACGGTGTCTCTGGTTGGTTTAGTCCCTAAGGACTGGATGATTCATTTATGTGCTAAGTGTCATCGTGGCTAGACTGACCCATTTGCTCACCTGACGCTCACCAGGCAATCACCTTGACATCTGCCACCCCAACCTTCCGTGTCTTCCATGTACACCCCTGTCTCTTTTCCAGACTTCCTTACCTATCCCACTGGTCCACCATGGCCTTGAGCACCTTGATGCTACTTAGTTTGTGTGCTAAAATGGGAATTAATTATACCTTCAGACACATTTAGTATGCCCTAAGGAGTAAGTGAGAGAATGTATGTAAAGAAGCACAACATCTAAAACATAGTAAATAGTTAAAGTAAGTTAATATTATTATTGCTATTATTATCACCCCATCTTCTTCATGACAGAAAGTAAGGAGCAAGGGAGAGGGAGGTGGTGGTGAAGCTGGGCACTGGGGTAGGTCAGAATTGGTAAATGAAGATAGCATTAAGATAGTTTCCCAGTGGGAAAACAAACAGGGGACTGAGGCCTAAAACATTACCATAATCCCCAAATCTCACCAACCCTTCAGGCTGCTGGAGGGCAGATGTGAAAATAAACTTGATAGAGCATTATGCTACATAATTGGCTATTTTACCACTGGGTAAATAAGAACACACTGATTTCTCTGAAAGGCTTGGGGTATGTTCCATCCAGTAGATACGGTTTAGTCATTAAGTCACACTGCTGGGAATTCTATATCCCATTTTAGTTCATATCAAGCAGTTGTTTCCAGTAGGCAGACTCATGCTGCAAACTAGCCTAAATACTTTGGGTTGTTTTGCTTTCCCCTTTATTGAGGTTTGGAATAAAGTTGTGTGCCCAGTGAGAGGGAAATAATAAAATAAAATAAAATAAAATAAAATAAAATAAAATAAAATAAAATAAAATAAACCACAACATTTTGTCTATATTAAGTAAAGCTTTGAAAGTGACAAGTCACTCACTGACCACCATGCCTGAAGCAGCACAAAGCTAAGGAGTGGCCATTAACGCACAGTCTTCTTCACAGTGCGAGCTCTGCTCCTCACCTTTGTAGGCTCCTGGCCCCATTCCTTGTGAGGCTGTTTTCTAGTCTCACTCCCATTACTTACCTATCCTGACTGACTCATTAACTGCTCCTTTGCAAACTGATCCAGTTGTAGTCTAAATCAGATCATGTCATTCAGCCTACATAGAGCTGTTACACTTTAGAATAAAATTCGAACTTCTTAACCACAGGCTACAAGGCCCAGCATGCTCTCACCCTTCTTCACCTCTCCATACGTAAGATTCCCCTATCCCTGGAACCAGCAGTTAGTGTAATGGCTATGTCACTGGACTCCCACGTAGTCGACCGCAGTTCGCGTCCCGGACCCAGTGGCTTAAAACTCACGCTGGGTGCGTGTGCGTGTGTGCCCAAGATCCCGAGAGGAGAATGGAGGAGAAGGGATTGCGGCGTGACCATCCCCCCTGGGGGGTTTTTTCTCGCTTTCTCTCTGTCTCTGTCTTTCTGGCAAGCGCACGCGCCCTATAGCGAAAACCTCTCAAAAAAAAAAAAAAAAAAAAAACATTCCCCTATCCCTCATTTTGTTTTCCTATCCCTCATTTTGTTTTTTGGTTTTTTAAAATGTATTTATTGTTAAAAACAATAAATTAAATGAAATAAATTAAAATAAACAAATTAAAAATTTGCTAGAGAGTGTGTGTACTCATGGGAGAGAGAGAAACAGAGAGAGGAGAGGGAAAGTGAGAACCCTCCGCCCCCACCCAGCTCCTGTGGAGGATGACCACGCTGCAATCCCTTCTCCTCCACTCTCCCGTCAGGATTTCAGATGTGCATGCACATGCCCAGTGTGTTTTTCAAGTAGCTGGGTCCAGGACTCAATCAGTGAAGTCAACCATATGAGATCTAGCGCCCTTTACCACCACACCACTGGTTGCCCCGGTCTCGCAGCATCCCCTTCCTAGCTCACTCATGCTGACTTTCCCCTCCACGTGGAACCATCTCCTCCACTTCCCCTGGCTCCTTACAGTCTTCTCAAATGCCTCCTTCTCAGAAAGTCTCCCCAGATCAGCCTACATAAAGGAACCACAGCTTATAGCCTTTGTAACTCTCTACTTCACCAATATTTTTATTACTTTTAGTGGAGGAGTCCAACCTGGCGAGGCCTCAGGATCTGTCTGAGCCCCCCAGACCTTTGAGCTCCGCTTCCGGTCGGATCAACACGCTGGCAAGGCCACTGTTGTGCACCACCCCCCCACCTTGGAACAAAGTTTGGGTCAATTAGCATGTCAGTAAGGCTGCTTGCTATTTGCTCCAGAAGCTGGTAGCCTTGCTGGGAAGCGACCCCCCTCTGACTCCCCAATTTACTACTATAAAAGAATTGCATAGCTCTCTTATACATCCTGAGTATATGATAAAATTTTCCAGGAACTCCCCGGACCGCTCCCCTTTGCTATAATTACCTACTATTAGTTACAATGCTTTATCTCCATGGTCACAGTAGAGGGTGGGCTGAAGTTCTATCTAGGCGGAAATGGTCTTGACCTTTGGAAGGCCCTTCAAAATACATTTAAGGTAAACTTAATCCTTTCTTTATGTAAAATAGGATTAGGCCAAAACTGGCCCAGGACTCCCCCCTCCCCCCCACCAAGCGAAATAGCTATTTTAGGACTCCTCAAATCAAGTTTTAGATCCCTATAAAACTATGTAAGTATCATTCTTTATTAAGATCCATAGGAACTAATATCTATTCTTGAGATTTTCTTTTCTCAGAGCCATTCCTGGTAATCACAAGATGGCTGCTGCGCCGCTGCTTACCGGAACCACTTTCCCGAAACTGCATTCCATGGAGACCCACCTACAATTCCGAAACTGCACTAGACCCACCCTTAATTCAATCCTGAATGGAACTTTTGTACCTTATTGTTAAAAACCTTTATGAGCTGATAATTGAAACACGTAGCCCCTCTCCCTTTATTTGCATGTAACACATTTTCAATAAAAAGGCACGATGATTCCTAGCAGTTGTCACTCCCCAGAGAGCGATCTCTGGGGGGGGGGGGGCCGGCATAGGACGTGCGTGAAAAGGCACCGAGGCCTCTATCTTCTGTTGACCTGCGCTGCCTCCGTCAAGATAACCCACCCACGTGGAGGCTAGTCCCCGGCATTTTAGAGCATTTATCACAATGGGGTAGTCATTTTAAATATTCCGTTGTCTACTTGCTTAGTAATAACGATAGCTGCCCATGGGCCAAACCCAATACATCACTGTGGTGTCAACAGCACCCAGGCCAGTGCCTGGACTAGAATAGACAGGGATTAAGTATTTAACATATGAATGTTTTCTTCAAGACTGTTCCATTTTATGCAAAACGGCATGGTATTTTATAACAATGCTTACAATTGTTTTATGATTTGGGAGTGGGGGTAGGAATGTGGTCACACAGATCAGAGTAAAAGGGAAAAAAGTAATGAGTGGTTTACATAAAAAGGCCAGAAAATCTTTGAAGAGTGCTAAATCACCTGATTATAGTGGCTGGAAAGAGGGTTTCTAGAATCTTGTGCAAGAAACAAAACTGAGGACAAATAGATATTTGTAGGCAAAATGTCTGCTTTATCAAGCAATTGAGAAATCATAGAAATGTCTTGTACCTTTAGGGCATAAATATTTTCAAGACAAACACATCTTTTTAAATGTATTATTTATTCACTTTCAAAGAATCTAACACAGTGCCCCTGTGTGCATCACCCATGGTAATCTATTCACCAAAGTGCTTTGCAACAGGGAATTCTGGCTAAGGTTTGCCTGCCCTTGAACAAGGCAAAATATCTTTTTACTGATGATTCATTTTGAAAGTGTAAAGAGATTTTCAAAATGGGCTTAAGAACCGTTTTGGGAGGGAGGGAGGGCTGTGTTATAATTACAGCTATTTTATACTTCTTTTTACAGACACAAATGTAAAGATGATTCTTAGAATTCCTTTTGCTTCTTTTCCACCCAGGCACATGCCTGCCAATCCTCCTTACTTTATAGGGATGCAGGTGGTAAAGTATATTCATATGGAAAATGTTCCTCAAACAGGGTCCTAAATTACACTTGGTGACCAATTGTGTGAATATTTATGGCAGAGTTTGCTCATCCATTAAAGGAAAGAATATTTTTCCATTACAAGTCTCATATCTTGATACAGCACTCGCCATACTGTATTTCACCTTTCTGAAGGAATCCCTGTTACAACAGTATATCTAGTTCCCTACTTTTACATTGTTATAAAATATGTTCAGGCACATAAATTGTTTTTCAGTTAATATTCCCTCCTGCTTTAGTTTCTGATTCACCTGTACAGGCTTCAATGAATGAGAAAATGTATAAATGTCAGCTGGTTATCTGGACAAGCTCGGCTGCATATGCAGGCATGGATTTTTGTGACTGTGTAATTTTCAGCATGTGAGATGAAAGTTGTATCTATTTTTCATAATGTCATAAAGCAAATATCTATTGGAAAGGAGTACCATGATACTACTGCTATTTTTTTTCCTTTTACTTATTGATTTTTTAAGAGAGATCTTTGCTATAGGGCGTGTGCACTTGCTGGAGAGACAGAGATACAGAAAGCAAGAAATTACCCCTCTCCCCCAAGGGGATGGCCATGCAGCAATCCCTTCTCCTCCAGTCTCCTGTCAGATTTTGGGCACACATGCACACACGACCATTGTGTTTTAAACTGCTGGGGTCTGGGCCTCGAAACGCGGTGGGAGTCTAACCATGTAACCATTGCTGTCTGCTGGTCCCTACCACTGCTATTTGTAAAGGCAGCCAAATCTTTGTGAAATTAGCCTAATTGCTATGCACACACATACAAACACACACACCATTCTCCATTCATCTCTCTAAAACACGTGTGGTGTCATTAGATTATTCTTTTGTTTGTTTGTTTGTTTTTGCTTTAGGGTTTATGCGCTCACAGAGAGAATGCTGGTGGGTCAGCAATCACTGCCCCCAGGGAGTTAAGCTACACTGCAATCCCTCCTCCTCTCCTCTCCTCTCAAGATTTTGGGCATGCACACATGTATGCAGGGCATGAATCTTAAGCCTCTGAGTCTGAGATTCAAATCATGACAGTGGCTATGTGGGATCTAGCTGTCTGCTGGCCCCAAGATTGTTCTTACCTATAGCTGCCATGGCCTCCTACACTGAGTAGCAAATCTTCCTACACATACACGGCCAGGCAAGCAAAATGGAATGATGTGAGGATGTGAGGGAGAGGGGTGGAATTTGAGATGCAAGACCTTAATTAAGTTAAAATCTTGATACACAGTCTTCATCTCTAACACATTAGCATTCACACTTGATTAAATAAGAAGATTGGCACTCGGGCCTTTTGAGGGCCAAGAGTGGTGCAGTGGCCATACCGGAGAGAAATCCACCAAATTCCGACTCCACGTAGGTCAGCAGGAGGACAATAGCTAGTCATGGAAGCAGTACTGGGTACCTGAACCAGAGAATCTTCCAGGGATAGAGCCAAAAACAGAACAGATTTGTGGCAAGTGTCTGAAAGGCTGAGAAAAATCTCTAAGCTAAATTTAGGAGAAATAAGATCTTCTGGCATTTGGTTTGGCCCCCAACTAAATGGCTTTTACTGTGTATATGTCAAAGCAGATTTTAAATTTAGCTCTGATTAGATACGTACCTAATTTTAACGCTGTGCTTAATTCCAACATTGCACTTTTCACATAATTGTATGGCCCATTGCAGGCATTCTGTACTTGTTTTTTAACACAATTCCTAAAGCATTGATTAAGGATTTTCATCTTTCTGCCACAGGAGCATCTTCCTTCATGCAATAGTGACTATTTCCCTGAACAGGTCCTGCTTACTCTCCCAAAGAATTACCAAGAGTTCTTTCAGAAGTTTTGTTTTGAGACCAGCAGATGGTGTAATGGCTCCATCACTAGACTCCCATGTCATCAACCGTGATTCAAGTCCTGGACCTGGTGGCTTAAAACTCAAATTGGGCGTGTGTGCGTATGTGCCCAAAAATCTCAAGAGGAGAATGGAGAAAGGACTGTGGCATGGCAATCCCCCCTGGGAGGGTGATTTCTTGCTTTCTGTCTCTCTGTCTCTCTGGCAACCATACATGTCCTATAGTAAAAATCTGTCTAAAGAAAAAAACAAAAGTTTAGTTGTATAAATTCACAGTGAGATTAAGCCTTGAAAAGAATTACAATGCTCATGCCAAACTGTTGCCAATTTAAAGAGGAGAAAAAAGAATGGAAAAACATTTTTATTCTTCAAACTGTGGACTCATCATTCCCACAAAAGTTGGGAAATAAGATTAATAATTGATGTTTATCCAACCTATGATTTTCAAAAATAAATTCTCATACATGAGCTCACTTTATATACTTAAACATGCAAAAAGGTTTTGAAAAAAAACTAAAAAACTCCTCCTTTTAAATAACTATAAATATTTGCTTTCATTTTTTGTTTTGTCTTGCTTTTTAATTTTGCCAAAGGGTGCATATGCTCACCAGAGAGTGACAGAGAGGTGGGGGGAAAGTGAGAAAGCACACCAGTGTGGGGAATGGTCATGCTGCAATCCCTTCTCCTCCTTCCTTATGGAACATCAGGCATGTGCACACACACACATCTGCCATGTTTTTCAAACCATCAGGTCCAGAATGTGGCATGGTCAGCCATGTGGGATCCAGCTGCCTTAACCACCAGGTCACAGGCTGGTCCTGCCTTCATTTTATAGCTGACAAAACTGCTGCAGAGAACAGAGGTCTTTCAGCTGGTGAGTGAGTGACTGGGACACCAAACTCATTATACCCGGTTGTCAAGCTGTTATCTTCTGCTTCTCTTGGTTCCTCCTACTTTAGTGATAGCTTAGTACTATGCTAAGGTTTAAAAGGTTTTAATGATTCCTTTCAGAGGCAGCAAAGATGCAGGAAATATTGCATAAGAGAATTAAGGTTTTCAGATTTTTTTTGGAAGAGGTTTTTGCTATAGAGCATGTGCACTCACCAGAAAGACAGAGAGAGACAGAGAAACAGAAAGCAAGAAATCACTCCCCAAGGGGGATGGCCATGCCACAATCCCTTCTCCATTCTCCTCTCGGGATTCTGGGCACGTATGCACGCGTGCCCAGCATGCATTTAAGCCACTGGGTCCGGGATTCGAACAGTAGTCAACTACATGGGAGTCCAGCAACATGCTATTATGCCAACTCTTGGTCCTAAGGTTTTAAATTTTGTTCTACAGTAGCCAGAGAAGAGACACAAACATTTTCAAATACTGAGCTACTGCTTCACATCTCTGTCTTTGTCAATTGTTGGCAAAAGCTGAGAAGAAAAGAATCGAAATTTAAGAAATACATACATCCCCCATTATATGTGGTTTTTCAGTTACAGAAGGGGAAAAAAAATGAAAGTCTCTGCACAAAACAGAGGGAAAATCCTGTTGGAAGAGACCCTGGGCATTTTGCCAAGCATAGGGTTGTTTTGTTTTGCTTGTGTACAAGATAAAATCACTTCATTATTTACAAAGAGTTGTCTTTTTTATACTTCAAGAGGAAGCCAGAAAAAGTGGACACAGAAACACTTTTTGCAACATTTTAAATATTATTTCTTAGTTTTACAAAAGAGATTTAAATAAACTAGTATCATCACAAAGCAAGGGGAAGGAAAGGGATTCCCACAGTCTTTTATTTACTTTAAAGTCAAAACTATAAGGTTCTTAACTTTTCCAGTAGTACAAGATTCTGGAAAGTACTTTCAGAATGCAGTTTCAACATTTCTTTTCAGGCAGTTCTTAAGAATGTTGGAATGTGAATAAAAAAAGTTGCTTCAACTGCAGCCTTCACTCTGCATTTGGCCCACAAGCACTGCTGACACTGCAGAATAAAGACCAACAACACCACAAGCAACTTGAAAATAATTTTTTTTTCACTGACAAAATGTACATTATGCAAGACTTAATTGAATACATTTCCTTAGATAAAGAAAAACAGCACAATGGTCATTGGGCAAAATCCAATGAATTGAATACACCGGGCATGTTAATTACAGAAAACCGTACACTCTTAACATAATGGTTTATCATAACTGTACACATATGCTGCATTAAAGCAGGTCCAAGTTTAGGACCTAAGTGAACCAGACCCAGACACACAGAATGATTTCCTACTCCCTACTGTCATCTAGACTAAACAACTCTCGGTCATTAATAAAACATCAAGGTGAAATATGAATGCGCACATTGCCGCCTCTCCAAGGCATCAGGAAAGGGTATTACATCCAATGAAACTGTTTGGTGCATCTCCTGGGAACCAGCTGTGCCAGTCTTGGACCTAAGAGTCCAGCTTTTATTAATCCAAAGCGTAGGCTACTCAGTGACCTCTCACCACCACAGAAGAGTGATGAAATTAGGTCAATCTGACCAAAACCACAAAAATGTACAATTGTAAGGGCAGAGAGCCCAGCAAGAAATGGCTAGGACGCTTATGGAATAAGCACTAACAAGCTCAGTCAAAACTCAAAAGTAGGGCAACAGAGTGCAAAAGCACACACTGGAGTAGAATGCTCCCTGGGGTGGAAACAGAATGCACTCAGAGACTGGCTGAGGCGGTGAATGACAGGAGGAGGCTGATTTCTTCATAAGGTAAGGACCAGGCAGGCCATACAGCATCTACTCTGCCTCTGTTACTGATGCACTCATGTTCAGTGTTGATCCTGTGACGGGAAAAAACCACCGCCATGCTCCCAGAGTAGACATTTTTCCAAGAATTGAGTCGTTCTACTTCAAAGTTGGATTCGGTCATCTCAGAAAGAGATGCAAGAAAATCAATTTCCTGATAAAGACAAAGTATCTCATCAAGAGCACTCTTGGGAGACAGACTGCTTGGCCAGGTGAACAAGTCCAATCGCAAAGGAAATGAAGACTGCCGTGAAGCAGAATATGAATAGCAAATATTTGACTTGGTTTACAGATTCACTAAGGAAATGGAGCTTCTATGAAAAACTTATCAAAACTAATAACAAATGCCATCTCTATCTAAGTCCATGCTCACCCTGGCCTTTGTGCACCAGTCTGGTTTTTTTTTTTTTAATAATTATTTTTAAATTAATTTTAATTAAATAATTAATTTTGTTTTGTTTTGTTTTTAAGAGAGAGATTTTTGTGATAGGGAACATATGCTTGCCAGAGAGACAGAAAGCTAGAAATCACCCTCGGTGGGGATGACCATGCCGCAATCCCCTCGCGTTGATTCTCCTCTCAGGACTTCATTCATGCACGCACATGTGCCCAGCATGAGTTTTAAGTCTCCAAATCCAGGACTTGAACCGTGGTCAACTACACAAGAGTCCAGTGATACAACTATTACAATATCTGCTGGTCCCTTCCTTTAGGATTTTTGCCACAGAACTTGTACACTTGCTACAGGGAGAAAGAAAGAGACAGAGAGAGGGAAAGTGGGAAATCACCCCCCATGAGGGATGGTCACACTACAATCCCTTCTCCTCCATTCTCCTTTAGGGATTTTGGGCATACACACATGTGCCCAGAATGATTTTTAAACTGCAGGGTACAGAGTTTGAACCATGGTCAGACATGTGGGAGTCAAGTGCCTTAGCCACTATGTTACCTACGGGCCCCATTATTATTATTTTTTAATTTGCTATAAGACACATGTGCTCACTAGAGAGAGAGACAAACAGAGAGAGACAGACGGGGGATGGGGCGGTAAGAAAGCAAGCTGCCAGGTCAGGAACTAGAACTGTGGTCAGCCACATGGGAGTCCAGCACTTTAACCACCACACCTTCTGCTGGTCCCATACATCATTCTTCATGGAGCTGTACAATACACTCTGTGGTTCATGCCTCAAATATTGCAAGATTAATGTTTGTCTTACTCATGTTTGTTTGCCCATTTGTGTTTCTGCAAAATGGAAATATCAGATCTCCTAGGCCCTGCAGAGTGTGCACCAAGAAGCTCACAGTTCAGATCTAAAGACCCAGTTCATCCCTTTCAGAGTTAACAAGCTTTCTTTAAGGTCCCCAATACAATCACTGTTCCAAAAACTCATCTGCTTAAAATAAAAAAGAAAGCATTGCCAGGAATTGCTTAAAGGGAAACAAATACTCATTTGATTTTTTTTTTTAATATTTTGCCCATCAGCTGCCAAGTAAACTTATTAAGTCTTTGTTTTATGAGGAATCATGAAACATGTCCAAAAGCAATTTTATATAGCCAGTAGGTACTAACTAAATATGCTGCCATCACATTTACAGTTTGGGCTTTCTTTTTTTTCCCCTGCATCCCACTATAAACCTTTCAAAACAAAGGTACCATATCTTTTGTATCCTCCTTAGTTTCTGTCACAGTCCTCTAGACACAGTGGCCTTTTCAATCAATGTTCAATGCTCAATCAACACTTTAAAGAGTGAAAGTGCATATAATACTCACACGTTTATTCCTTCTTTTGCTTTCTAAAAATAACATGAATTATTTATCCATTTTAATGTGTTCTTCCTACAATGGAGAAAAGCGATTTCCCCAGAAGCAAGGAGCAGAAATTCTGCATGATGTGTGCACACAGAATTTTGTTTTCAAACATGTCAACAGGTGGAGCGTGTTAACTTGATTTCACAGGAGACCAGAGGCCAAAACCTTGCTTACTGTTGCGTACTTTGTTTTGACATGAGAAAGAGAGACAGAGACAGAGAAAGGACGGCTGAAGGCAAATCTAGCATAGATAAAGTATAATCAAACACAGCAAGGGAACTATCCCAATGTTAAGATTATCAAAAAATAATAATAAAAGCATCTTTCTGCAATAACAGCAAATATGTGAGTACTAGAAAGAGTTGTAGGAAGAAAATCAAAGATGTATAGATAATAGTAGACAATTGAGTGGCATATGCAGGGCAGAGTGGCAAACTACTTGGAAGTAAAGGAGCCCCTGGTTTAACAGAAGTGTTCCCTATTCCCTAACTCCCTCGTAGAGAGAAAACGGGAATGAATGCTTCTAATATAGGTAGCTGGAGAGGAGGGGAGCAGAGGGAAAAGCAGACGTTGACGTAGGCTCAATAAAGGACCCCATCATAGGCTTCCAGTCCTATCCCCAATGCCATTGATGACAGGCCAGTGCTGGAGTTCTAAGCCTGTATCTTCAGGTCCCATTTTCTGAACCATGTGAGTAGGGAGGCAGAGAAAGTGATGAGACTGGCAATAACAGACTTCCCACCATGAGCCCAGGTTTCTTTCTGACTGCAACATATGAACACAAAGACAATGAGTACATAACCAGTAATCACATAAAAAAGGAGATCCTTCCATCTTTGTAGCACTCAGAAACTCCAAACAGGATAATTTAAATTTTCATGGCCCTTTGGTTTCCATCTTATATTTGGGGGCTTCCATTCCCATTCATTTGCCTGCCTGTCAGTATGAAGTTGGACATGATGAATATTATACCATGGTCTTTCCTTCCCAGGCTCTGAGTAAAGACCTGAAACCCATTGAGATACCTGGGATAGCTTGGCTATACATCACCAAAATACTGCATTTACCAAAACAAAGAAATTCATTACAAAAGAGGATATCACAAAACGGATCTCGTATAAAAGGGCTAGGCTATTTCCTCATCTCTATAGAGGATTTTAAAAAATACAACTCCAGTTTTTTTTAAAAGAATTATTTATTTTTATTTGTTGTTGTTGTTGTTATTATTATTATTATTATTATTATTATTATTATTATTAAATTTGACCAGAGAGAAAGACAGAGGTAAAAAGAGAGAGAGAGAGAGAAAGGGAAAGTGAGAAAGCAAACCAGTAGGTCCAGGACTCAAACTGTGGTCAGCCATGTGGGAGTCCAGTGCCTTAACCACCACGCCACTTGCCAGCCCAATACAACTCTGTTTATCTGACTATAAATTCCTTAAAATAAACAACCTCATGTAACAAATGTTTTACTCATTCTTTGTATACATATGAGGGTGTGAACTTTTGTTTTTCTGGTCTCATATTTGCTGTATATATTGGGGAGAAGAGGGCTATTGGACACAATTAATTCATGAAGTTGTGGTCATTTACATTGCCTCACCGTAATATCTCAGTTATTGCCCAAGTAAGTGCTATGATACTAGCATGGTAAGAAGACTATTCACTCTAAATTTGAACATATAGTTAAACTAATACATAATACATTTATATTAACTAAATACAAATCATTCTCAGCAATATACATGTAAATGATTTATATTTATTTATAACTTGCAATTTTTAAGTGGTTCAATTATTCTTATTTAAATAAAAGGCATATGTTTGTTCGCATTTTAACCAACCATGATATTCCTCTGTTGATATCTACATAGCACTGGATAATTCTCAATCTCTGTCTCAATTTCTCTTCCTCTTCCATTTCAGTTAAATTCCCATGGAACTGGTGAATGTAATTTCCCTTTGAGAAGTGGTACTGGAAGTTAAGTGGAACAGTCTTACTTTATTGTCAAGAAAAAGAATGATGTATTATTTTCAAATTTGGGTTAGTACTTGACAGGCCAAAGGAGACATAATGACCCTGGTAAGCTTTGGAATTTTAGCTTTAGTTGAAATCTTTGAGCAATTCCTGTGATTTCTGTTACACGTAGGCCTTACTCAGAGATGTGAATGTACCCTTGTATTTCTTAGATGAAAAATATCTCTGTCAAATAGTCAGTATGTTGCAGAAGTATGGCAAAGGCTCCATTTCTTCTCCTAAAATCACCTGGAAGTTTTTTTTGCTTTGTTTTCTTACTCTTAGGTTATTGAAATGCCCTTCCCATTCAGACTCAAGGAACCTGCCTTTCCCATGCAATGATTTAATTCCTCCCAGAATGAAGTCATAGTGGCATCAGCCTGCCAGAGACACCACTGCTGGGAGTGGTGGAGGGGAGGAGGTCTAGAATATACGGGGTTGGGGCAAGAGCGTCTGTAACTCCATTTCTTCTCTTATCCTTGGAGTCTATCCAGAAAGCTTCAAGTTCCTCTCCCTCCCTGAGGTTTTCTTTTCTCCTTTCTACTATATTAGTATTTCCTGTAAGACTCGGCCCCCAGCTTTGTGCTTCTAAAGTTTCGGCAGGATTGAACACACTCAGCTGTTTAATCCACTTCTCTTGAAACAACACAGTCCTCCCAGAGGAAAGCTGTCATTTCCCAACCACTCTTGCTTTCCCCGAAGCCACACTTTTTTCCTTTCACTCAAAATCTAATCCCCTCAGCTCTTTGTTGTCACACCGTTTCAGGGAAAAAAAAAAATTAGATTACTCTAAGAATATAAATACTGAAAAACAAATGTTCTGAACAAATGTTCACCTTTTTAATGCTCATTTTGGAATGATCTGTTGGTACCCTAAAATAAATCTTCTCTGACATTTGATTCTTATTTAATCTTTACCTTGGTTGAAGCTTCTGGGCTCCCACTTTCTCTAACCTCCCTCCCTCCCTGCAGCTCCAGGTTGCCCAGCAACCTCAAACAGCTGGTTGCCCAAACAGGAAAACTAAATGGGATTAACTCTGGAGGAAACTAATTGAAGGAAGCATTAGTATGCTCCCAATCAGAATACTCTTAATACTAGCTGATTAAGTTGCACTCTGCTATCCTAGGTAAGGGTAAGAGGGTGGACTGCGGAGTGTACAGGTGGAAGCACTATCTAAGAGTTTAAGACGGAATACACACAGTAGTGACAACAGCTACCACATCTATAATCGTGGCAGCCCTCTGCTTACCAGAGGGCACAAAATCATATCTCAAGTTTTTTGCCCACACTCTTCTCATTCAACTATTCATGCATGAATTCAGGCATTTCCTCACATATTCATTCAGTAGGTATTTATTGAAAGATAAGAGGCTATTAAAGAAATTCTACGGGCTCTGTGGTAAACCAGACTTCGGTTTCAATCCTAGGTCCAGTACTCCCTCGCTCTGTGATACTGAACTAAGTTTCTTAAACTTTCCAAATCATAATTTCAACATTGATAAAATGAGGTTATCCTACTACCTTGAAGAGATATTGTGAGGATTCAAACAGAAAACACAAGACAGCTACTGTACTGATTGCCCACGTTAAGTCTTCTGTAACTCACTTCCCCTTCTACCACAAGGCACTAAGAAGAGGGACAAAAATTGGAGCCACATCAGGTAATTTGGGCTTTGTTGGTATATTTCAAGCATGAAGCCAAGATAAAAATGGAATTTTAGCAGTAGTAATTGAGAGGAATGAACAGATATGAGACTTATTTTTAAGTAAAAATGAATAGCATGGGGTGAATGATAACTGGTGAAACTTTTTAAAGGTGCCTCTGATGTTTTGAGTATGGATGACTTCAGAGAATGGTGGCGTCACTGAGGGATTAACCACCAAGGAAGGGAAGTTAGTCTGTGGATATGGAATAAGGTAGGTGTTAGGTACTTGGAGCAGAGCTGACCCTGGGTATAACAGAAAAAACCATCACCTTGACTTTCGACTTTCATTATTTTGTATCAACTCAGCTCTCAGACCCAGTTACCTAGGACCATGGTGACTGCAGAGATGGGTGAAGACACATGTGTAGTCAGCTGGAGTTATACGAGGGAGCTGCTGCTCATATGAGCTAGAACCCTAGCATTCAAAGACTTAGTAGTAGCCTTTTAAACTGTTTTCAATCATTATTTTTCCTGATGAGATTTTTTTTGTTGAAGTATGGGCTAGGTGCAGCTACAGTAACAAATTAACCAACACATACCAATGCCTCAGCCTAAGAAAGACTTGTTTTTTGCTCTCACTGTATGTCTGGTGCAGGTTGGGAAGCTCTGTTCTACACAGCCACTTAGGGACCCAACTAATGCAGACTCCACCATTTTTCAAATGTACCACCTAGAACACAGATCTGTTTTTCTTCCCATAGTGGGGCAGAAAGACATGTGAATGTTCATTGCCTAAGTCCTGAAATCACACATAGGTTTCCTCAGAGCCTCTTGACCAGAACTAGCCCACATGGCCCTATCTGCTATAAGGAAATTGAAAAATACACTCTTCCATGTGCTGAGAAAAGGATGGGAAGTAGATACCCTGGGGCAAGGTAGTGGAATAGTGGTAATGTACTGGTGGTAATGTACCTGGAACCATGTGGGAAAGGTCTTTGGTTCAGGTCTCAGTATCTCCCTGAGTATGTGCATGCGAATCATCTGAGATGGCTGGGACTAGGGCTGTGTTGCTCTGTCAGGCATCCCACATGGGAAAGCTCCCAGTTCAAATCCTTCATCTGACTGAAGGCTGGGGATGAATAGTGGTATCAAGACTCCCTTTCAGGTGTTCTTTCTTTTCTCTCTCTCTCTATCAGAAGAAATAAATTTTTAAAAATGTAAAAAGGTAATGAGGTTGTTAATGTGAAGATCATAACAAAGTAGGAGGATGGGATAGAAATGAATCTGGGGAAAAAGGCAGGATCTCTGGAATGATTTTCTCACTTGCAAATTAGGGGGTGCATAAAGGATTTCTGTGTTTAGACATATAGAAACAGCTGCCTAGCAATTTCATTGGACAGGATGAGCAATACCTCTTTCAATTGTTCTTCACTTTATTTACCCTTCAAAAATTCCCTTGTTCAGTTCCTCCACCTTTCATCTGGATAATAATGACATAAAAATGAAATAGGAGAAGGGGATGTGGATAATATACCACATAGGTTTCAGGGTTTGCTCTTGTGGTAAGATATTGTTACCTTCTCCTTCCTTTTCCAAATGTCTGTATTATATCAACTGTTTTCTTGCAGAAATAAAAAAAAAAAATGTAGACTCCTCATAATAAAGTCAGCAAGATTTGTCATGTTTTCTTTTTCTTCTCAAAGAAGAGGCCATCTTTTTCATCTATCCTTGCTGGTGATTATGTATTTCTTCTGTTCTGAAGCAGTCACAAGGAAGGCTTAAAAAAATGCAGGGAGTGGCAGAAGGCAAAAAAGAAGAATGTTTAAACTATAAAGAATAAATAAATAATTCAGTGATATTAACCTCTCAACTACCTGCAAAGCACACTTTGTAGCTCAAATGGTGAGCTGGCCTTGTGAGAGAAATGGTGTTTATCATTTATTTAATACACATGGCTACGGCCTAAGGAAGAAAAGTTTAAAAGTAATGTCAACAGGCAAAGGATCACACTAGGAGTCATCGAGCTCACCTTGCGTTTCTCCTGAGGCAGAGCTGACGTGAATTCATTCAGGGCCATTCTATTATTCATGCAAGGAACTGTCTATCACAAACGCAATATGAAAAGGAGGTGCGCCCCATGTGAGGCATGAAATATCATCTCTAATAACTGGCAGTTTAATTTCAAGATTTCGGGACTGCTCATTTAAAAGTACCTGAAGCAAAGTTCTAAAGCACAGAATGATAAAGGAAATCATTGTTGTTACCCTTTAAAAATTCTTGTCCCATTTCTGCTAGAAAATATAAGAAATTGGGTTAAAAAGAAGATATGGAAAATAATGCAAAAACTGACAATAGAATGTCATGGCAGACAGTGCCTCAGAATTTTTCATAACTCTGTAGCACATTCACTGGGACACAGTCTTTGTAATTATCATGGAAAACTGAGCTCTCTCTCTTTTTTCTCCCTAATTATAGGGAAAAGAGAAGAGAATTCACAGAATTTATAGCAGAATCTCAAATTTACAGTAGAATCTAGATCTTGAAATGTAATCATTTTTGTCTGCTAATAGACTCATAGTATTGCTGACTTACACACCTTGAAAAGACCTTGGAAATCGCCCAGTGTAAAAAAAGTTATGTGAGTGGTTAATAAATTGGGACCCAATGGCCGACACAGGACCAGAACTGCTGACTCAACTTAGCCCAGTAGTCTTTCTACTCAACTCTATGATATTTTAAAGTTACCTTTTAAAAATAATATGATGTTGGGATAGCAGGTGGTGTGGTGGTTAAGGCAATGGACTCTCACATAGCTTAATATGGTTTAAGTCCTAGGTCCGGCAGCTTGAGAATCAGACCTGGCACATGTGTGTGCATGCTCAAAATCCTGAGATGAGAATGGAGATGGGATTGCATTGAGGCCTTCTCCCCTAGGGGGTGATTTCTCACTTTCCCTCTCTCTGTTTCTCATTTTCTCTCTCAGGTGAATACACACGCCCTAAAGCAAAAATCTATATAATAATAATAATAATAATAATAATAATAATACAATAATAGTAATATGATGTTGATGGTAGCAGATGTTGAAATTTCACTATATAAATGATGGATTTAAGCACATCCTGTGGCAGATGCTAAACATCTTCACATCTATCATGCTATATACTCTGCTTAATGGCTACCTCTCATTTTTGTCTTAAAGCAGGACAACTGCCTAAAACTCCTAAAAAAGGCGTGTTGTGAGGATGGTGGTGTTTTGGTGGAAATAGTTAGGCTTATGGGATTTTAGAGTCTACATCTACAGGAGAACCAAAATTAGAGTAATGGGTAGAGATGATGATAGAAAAGGATACCAATGCCTAGTCAACCAAGAAAGGGAGTTAAAAATTGGAGTTCGAATAGAAGCGAGGATTGTGGACCCAGGACTTCCTATAACAGAGAGACAAATGTGAGACTAGTGGCAGATGCAATCAGGGCCCTGTCTGGAGTAAGGGCCTGGAGCAGATGTCTGTGAAAGGCTTACATGTGCCAGCTGTGGGAGGCGGACTGGCTAGGATTAAATACGGCATTGAGACAGCCTCACACATCCAGGAAGCGTTAGCCGGTTTGCTTGTTGTATTCTGGTCTAGCCCCAAATTCTCTCCAGCTGGATACTTCTCTTAGCATGGTGGGAAAGCGGAAGCAACAGCGAGAGCCTCAGCCCACCCACTATTGATGAGGCTTGGCTCTCTTCCTGGGGTCAAACAGACCCAAGTGCTCTTCTGGCTACTTCTGGCAGAATCTGAAAGTTATCAAATAGGAGACTTGTAGGCAACGAAAATGAGAGTATGGGAAGAATAGTGGCAGGGATTGAGTGAAAGGAGGCAGATGTTAGTTATAAGTAAACACCAAAGCTTCCAACTGAAAGTCAAAAAACGATTCAACCAATCAATCAGTCTTTGTCTACAGTCAACAATGCCAAACAGCTGCCTCCTGTGATGGCACAACTTCCAGGGGTGTTTGAATTTAGTGATTCAGGACAGGGCATGTGCTTGAGTGCAAACCCACAGGCAAGCACATGTGCTCACAGATACACACAAACACAAACACACTTTTTCCCTTCTGCTGATTTTTCTCAGTGTGTCTGCAACTAACCACACTCTAGGTCCTGTTACCTTGGGGTTGAAAGGGCTTAAGAAATAAGGAGGGAGAGAACTGGGGATGGGGTAAAGTATGGGGCATTTAGAAAAGGAAACCACTACGAAACATTTTCCAGAAGTTTGGCCTCTGAAAAATCAGGACTAAAAGTTACTTTAGAGTCTAGAAGTGCTAGGTCCTGTTATGCTCAATGCCAGGGAATCACAGAGAATAAACACACTGGGTAGGACAGTAAGAGTGAGAAAGCAGATAAGACTGGCAGGGGAGAGGGAACAGAGTACCCAGAGAAACAGCAGAAGTGGGTTTGGGAGAGAGGTCACATGGAGAATGTAGTTTGCTGCCTAACAGTGCTACTAAGAATCCACCTAGAAATGGGAGAAGATGTGGTGTGAGTCCTGGGGTTGATTTCAGGAACATTGGAATAGGAAAAATATAGACATGGGTCAACAGTATCACCTACTTTGAAAGTTGCCAGTTAAGCATCCAGCAGAGTGTCCCACATATAACAGACTCTCCAACATGTTAGTATCTCACCTTTCCTAGAAAGTTCCTTGAGCAACATTGAAATAAGTTAGCCTACACTGTTCAAGTAACATTTAAAATCGCTGAATATACACATACTCTATGGCCATCCCACTCCTAGCATATATCCAACACAAGCGTGTTCATTCATTGGGCCAGCCCTGGAATGGAGCAGTTAAGTGCTATGCATAGAAAGCCTGGTTCCACATGGCTAACCATGGTTCGAATCTCAACCATGGCAGCTTAAAAAAATCATGCCAGGCACATGTGCATGTGTGCTCCAAATCCAGGCAGGAAGGAGAAATGGAGGAAAAGGATGTGGCATGACTACCTCAAATGGTGATGGCCAGGGCCAGGGCGTGGGGGTACTCTCTCTTGTTCTTTCTTACTCTGGTGAGTGCACATGCCCTCTAACAACAAATTTACCAAAATATATCTTACTAGAGTGTTGTAGCAGAAGTACTCACAATAGTTGCAATCTGAACAATTACCAAAGTGCATATCAACAGTTTAATGAATAAGTAAATAATGAATAAGTAAAACATAGTAGGATACTGTGATGGTTTCTTCTCACTGCTGTATTCTATTGTAAAAAGGAGGATAAATCTCACAAGCATAGTATTGAGCAAAAGAAGTCAGACACAAAGAGTACACGCTGCCTAAATCCATTTACTTAAAACTCAAAAGCAGGTGAAAAGAACCTGTAGTGCTAGAAGTCAGGATAGCGGTTGCAACTGGTATATGTGGGGATATATAGTGACAAAGAAGTAATATACTCTTAGTAATAGCTGGTGTCAAAATCTGTCAGTGTCTCATTATCAATGAATATATACATGCATATTTACATACAAATTCTTTGTGTTTAAGGAGTACAGTGCTATGTATATTATTATCATGCAATTTATAGTAATAAGGAAAGATGAAACTTTTTCCAGGCAGGCAATACAGAATCATGATGGAGAAGGACAGATTATAGGGTAAAAACTGAATTAAACTAAGATTCACATACTAACTAGTTGTATAATTGGGGTACACCTAGTTCTATACTTGGGGCAAACCTATATAAGCTTTACTTTTTTGTTGTTCATAAAATTGGGATAAAATGCCTATACCATATGGGTATCATACAAAACTAAAGAAATGAAAAAGGTTAAGTAGTACAGTGACTGATAACAATGTTAATTTTATTCATCTAATTTTCTCAGTACACACACACACACACACACAATTTAAAAAATGTTTTTAGATATTCTCTGTTACTATCTTCCTGCCTCAACCTTCCAAGGAGGGGGCAGACACATGTGTACCACCATGCATGACACTTGGAGACAGGGCTTGGCTACATTGCACACACTGGCCATGAACTTGTGATCCTCCTGCCTTAACCTCCCAAGCAGAACATATGTGAGTTCTATCTCTGTGATGTGATTAAAATAGTATTTTTCAAGACTTCGGTATTTCTTGATCACAAAAAACGCAAGCAACCATTAAGCCAAGCATGACACCCTGTCTCTGCAATGCAAAATTTGTTATTATATGTTCTTCTCACTGGACACCACTGCTGTAGTATCTGAGGGTGAATGTCAACAGAGTTTGTTAATGCTTCCTTGGCCGATTTGGTTATAGTTAGCCAAGTCCATTCAGCATAGATAGCCTTCTTCACTCTAATCCATTCTCTGCAAACCACATCACCCTCTCCAGTAGCTCTAAAGTGCAATTTCAGGGTAGTTGGACAGAACACATCTGCAGATCTATTTACAGAACCTGCCCTATGCCAGAAAGTAGACGCCATCCACATAATGAATAATTGCCCATCTTCATAAACAAATTCACCTGCTGGGAGACTGGATTATCTTTAAACTTCCTGACTGGCATGTACGGTCTAAGAAACAGATAAAAAATCCTTGGGGTCAGTCGTGGTGAGGAATTGTGGGGAGCATAATGGAACATCAGGAAATTCAGTTGTGCCAAGTTGAAAGTCAGAGACATAAGAAGTGAGTCAGAGTGAAGGTAATTTCTGAGACAGTCTCTCTCCCTCCAATGCATTGCATACAACTTGCATTATCTATGCAACAGACTTATTCCCTAACTTCTGATCTGTTTTCCTTTCACACATTCTACTCTCCCTCCCTAGTTCTCTGATTTCTTTCTACTTTTCTCAGCTTTATGTTTCTATTTCTCTATCAATCCAGATTTGTTATGTACTTACTGAGCTCATAAATAGAACTTGTGCCCTGGAGGAACATCCTGAGAAATTAAATACATTGTATTCCATTTATTTTGAAATTAATATTACAGCAAGTGAACCAAAATTTCATTTCTTTATATACTGGTTAATGAACCTACATTTTGGCAGACATGAAAGCTTCTTTCAGAGCTTTTCTCTACTCTTCTTTTAAAGGCTTTTGAAAAAGTAGTTTTACAGGCAAGTTTCAGTAGGAGGGTGAGGATGCAAGTTTGATACTACAAACCCTTTTCTCTTGAATCTCAAGCTTCCCTTCTTTTGCTGAGCATCTTAAACAAGCAGGCGGATGTTTTTCCGCTTTTATTTTTTAATTGCTTATGTTGATGTGCAAGACAACGTTTTCAATGAGATGCAAACGGAGTTGCCCACACAGCAATAATGGGGGCTTTGTGGGCCGCTCAGCATGGACTGTGTTTCTCTGAAGCCTGTCGGCCCACACCCCCAGCTCTACAAAGGGGTCAGTACACTGCAGCTTCTCTCCCTCCCATACCAAAGAGATGCTCTGACTGTGAGAAAAACAGCAGGTAGAATAGCCACAGACAGAAGTTCCCCCTTTCCCCGGGATGCATATCACTTCTTTGCCACTGACAGTCGGAGCATTACGTTTTAAATAATGGCTGTACTTTATGAGGATTTAATGAAATGCTGCCATGATATGGTAAACCAGAGCTGACTAAAAGGGTTTGTTCTGCCCCAAGATTTTTCTATTTGATTAGCTTTCCCTGTTAATACATCATGATAGCCGCTGTGATTAGAAATAATACCATTCACTAATTTACACCTGACATATAGAAGGTTACAAAATGCTTTGGTAGTATAACAGCCTTAGTTTTTGATGTGAGGAGTGACGTGTTTTCTGGCTAAAGTCTACAGAAAATAAGCAAAATTACCTATGTTGATTTAGCATCATTCTCAGAGCTGTCTTTAAGTATTTTCACCTTCTATTTATCTATGAACATTTTCAAAGGCTTTCATTCAATAGGGGGCAGCCCAAACTATTCATCTCTATCCTTTCTCAGGTCCTGCTAACCTAAGTTAGAAGTACCTAAACCCAGGCACTCTGTTGAAACTGATGTCTGGAAGAGAGCAGATGGTGTTCTCTGGGTAACATGCTTGGCCAATGTAGTACAAGCAACTTCTGTGCCCCCCCCCCCTTTTAAAGGCAGGACAAAAGAGGGTTCTCACTTCAGAAGGATTAGCTCACTCTTGAGGCATTAAATTCGAAATAAAGGGCAAAACGAATAGCACATGTTCCCATAGAATTTCCCAGAGGACCTAAAGCAAATGGTGCTTTCACAAAGTATTGAACAAACAATGGTGTAATTAAGAATAAACACTCAAATGCCAGTTTTACAGGTGAGCAAAAATGGTCCTATCAGGCTCAGGAAACTTAGAATATTGTGCAACCTTGAAAAGAGAAGAATTTACCCAAGTTAATAGATGCTATAGATGAAGTTCGGGGGTGAGGTCTTGACCTCATATCCTGAAGAAGCTTTTTTTTTCTATGAGAGAGTTTAGCTATAGAGCATATGCACTCACTAGAGAGACAGAGAGACAAAGTGAGAAATTATTCCCCCTGGGGGATTGGCCACACCACAGTCCCTTCTCTTCCATGCACACACACCCAGCGTGAGTTTCAAGCCACCAGGTCTGGGACTTGAGTCATGGTTGGCTATGTGGGAGTCCAGTGACGTAGCCATTATGCCATCTGCTAGTCCCCCAAAGAAGCTTTAAAAAGTCAAATTTTATGGGGCCAGCAGGTGGCATCGTGGTTGGGACACTGGACTCCCACCATAAATTTGAGCCCCGGACTCAACAGTTTACACAAGCATCTGTGTGTGCATGCCAAAAATCCTGAGAGGAAAGTGGAGGAAAGGAAATTGGGGTGTGGCCATCTATCCTGGGAGATCAATTCTGTCTCTCTCTCATGAGTATGCATACTTTATGACAAAAACCTGAAGAATAGTTAATGAATTAATTTAAATGTACAATCTGAAATTCCTTATGAAAATTTCCAGCAAAACAAATTTAAGAAATTCTACGTGGTAAATCATTATTCTTGCTACACATACATAATAATTAGGTCAAATCTAATGTTTTGTGATCAAGAATAACTTTTAATCAACATCAATTTTGATCAAAAGAAGGGTGACTATAAAGAAGACTGTGTGTTTCAGTGAAAAACCATGAATCACTTATAACACGCTCTCCTGGGTTACCAGTTTAGCTAGCCCTGTTCAATGGCTTTGAGCTATTTTATAACCATTAAATTGCAGGTAACTGATAGATACGCAAATTAGTTCAGATTTAATAAACATATTTCCCAATTGCAGGGGAGAAAATATCCCATTTTGGTACTGAATTGTAAATTGGCTCACATTCTTTATTTTACCTTACCAAATGTTCAATTCTCCTAATCTTCTTCAATCTCTGGTTACAATTCTCCAAACTAACTTCAATTTCTTTCTCTCCTGCCTGACTTGGCACCAAACAGAATTAAAATCTAACTGCCCAGATGCCTAGCTAGTGTCTAGGCTGCTTGTCGTTTGACCCTTTCATTCAGAATAGAAGGGGCCTTGCAAGTAGAATCTTGGCAACTTGCTATAAGCTTCTAAGAGACTGCCCAGCAGAGATCATACATGCGTCAAAAGAGTCCCTGGAAAGAAAGTTTGGCTGAATGCTTAGGTCGCACATGCCCCTCTATGGCAGTGTGGGCATCACCAAGATCAACACTCCAGCTTCCAATGAGCAGCGCTGCAGAACCAGAAGGTTTTCCTTCACTGACCATGTGAGAAAGTGTTAAAAGTCTCTTGTCATAAGAGAACTGCAAATTAAAACCACAATGAAATACCATTCAATCCCAGTTAGTGTAGTTAGCATCAAAATAAAGAACAAGTGCTGACAAGATTGTGATGAAAAGGTTACCCTCTTACACTGTTGGTGGAAAACAATAGGGAAGTGCCTCAAAAATCTACAAATAGAACTACCATATGAGCCAGTAATCCCACTCTTTGTTGTTTACTCAAAGGACAGGAAAACACTCAGGTGGAAAGACACTTGCACTTTCATGTTTATTGCAACATTATTGACAATTGCAAAGACATGGAACCAATCTAAGTGTTTAAAAAGTGATTATTGCATAGAAAAACGATGGCACATATGTACTGTTGATATATACAATGGAATATAATGAATATAGAAGAGTTAATGTTAAGCAAATTGAGCCCAACTTTGAAAGATACACATTGTATATCCTCACCCAGTATGCATCAAATGTCTGCATTCTATGGCAGAAATGGAAAGATTTAAAGATATGAAAGTAGAGAGGATAAGTGTAGATACCAGAGACTCTAAGGGGTAGTACAAAATGTGTGGTAGAGGATGGGCAGGAGGCAAAGGGAAGAAGCATTTAATAGACAAAAGAAAGTTAGGTTTTCCGTTGAGAAAAATGTTTTGTAATTTTTGCATTATAAAATTTAAAAGAAGGACCAGCAGATGGCATAATGGCTATGACACTGGACTCCCATGTAGTCGACCACAGTTCGAGTTCCAGACCCAGTGGCTTAAACTCATGCTGGGCGCATGTGCATGCGTACCCAAGATACCGAGAAGATAAGGGAGGAGAAGGGATTGCGGCGTGGCCATCCCCACTTGGGGGTGATTTCTCACTCTCTTTCTCTCTCTCTCTCTGTCTTTCTGGCAAGTACATGTGCCCTATATCAAAAACCTCTTAAAAAATTAAAATAAGAAAAAATTCACTGGACTGATAACTCTCAGGGTCCCACTCCTGGTTATTCAATACAACCTTTAATATTAATGTTTTCTCTTTTTCATTTCAACCATCTTTTCTCTTAAAATGCCTGACCTCTGGGGACTCTAAAAAAAGAACTTTTTCCGGGACTCCTAAAATATGTTTGAGCTAATTATTCAGGAAACAAACCAACAAGTCCTTAAGACTCTTTCTTAGACCTTTTTATTTTGTTTGTTTGTTTTTAGAGAAAGATTTTTGCTATAGGGTATGTGCACTCACTGGAAACACAGAAAGAAAGAAATCATCCCCCAAGGGGGGATGGCCACATTGCAAACCCTTCTTCTTCATTCTCCTTTCAGGATCTTGGACATGCATGCACACAAGCCCAACATGAGTTTTAAGCTGCCAGGTTCAGAACTTGAACGGAAGTTGCCGATCTCGGAGTCCCGTAATGTGACCATTATGCCATCTGCTTGTCTCTCTCAGATGCTTTTTTGCCCCACTCAGAATGTCTATTATATTCTCTGAGTTGTACAGCAACAAACCGTATTCTTCTTAAACAAAAAAGAGAGCTGATAATGCTGAAATTTACCTGAGCACTTTTCACCCCAAATAGAGAAACAATTAAGAAATTCCCCCTATTTTTTTTTTTTTCTTTTTTTGGAGAGGTTTTTGCTATAGGGCGCGTGCGCTCGCCAGACAGACAGAGAGAGACAGAGAGATAGAAAGCAGGAAATCACCCCCCAGGGGGGATGGCCACGCCGCAATCCCTTCTCCTCCATTCTCCTCTCGGGATCTTGGGCACGCACGCACACGCGCCCGGCGTGAGTTTAAGCCGCCGGGTCCGGGACTCGAACCGCAGTCGACTACGTGGGAGTCCAGCGACATAGCCATTACGCTAACTGCTGGTCCCAGAAATTCCCCCTATTTTTGTTTACCTGGAAAAAACTAAGTGCCACTGACCACCCTACCCTCACACATGCCCAGATAAGACCCACTTCTATTCTTTCCAATCATTCCCAGAAGATGTGTGGATGATGGGGCCAGCAGGTGGCATGGTGGTTAAGGTGCTGGACTCCTACAGGACATTCATGGTTCAAGCCCTGGACCTGGTGACTAAAGGATCACACAAGGTGCGTGTGTGTACATGCCCCAAATCCCAGGAGGAGAAGGGATTGTGGAATACCCATATCCCTCCCGGGGGGGGGGGGGGGGGGGGGTTCTTACTTGCCCTTTCGCTGTCTCTTTCTAGAGAATGCACATGCCCTATAGCAAAACCCTTTTAAAAAAATGTTTGGATAACTTTCCTGTTTACCTATCTTTGTAAAACCCTAGGCCCACTTCCTTCTCTTCGAAATGTTCCTCATTAGTTAATGTTTTCCATATTGCAATAGGCTGAATAAAATAATCTCTTTAATTGTTCAATATATTGGGTTGTCAGAAAAGTCATCATACATTTTGCATAGAAAAACAGAAAAAAGAGGTCATGACTTTTCTGACAATCCTATATTTTGTCTTACACTACTGGGTTTGGATAACGCAGGTGTATGTATTTGTCAAAAGAAAAACATCAATTGATATGATTCAACTTTGTGTATTTCACTAAATAAAAATTTCACTGCAAAAGAAAAGAGGACTGTAACTAAGCGACAAGCCACAGTTAGTGATGCACACATTTGGAGCTGTTCAGGGGTAGAGGATATCTATGTCTGAAACTTACTTTAAGAAGGATTTTAAAAAGATACAAATCGACCCGTCCATACATAAAATGCTAATCCATAATAAAGCAAAATTAGTAAGAGTTTAATGACAGAATCTAGATTATGAGTTTATTAGTATTAATTAATAGCATACTATTGAATTCTTTTCCCTTCTGATTAGGAAGAAAACCGATAACCTGTGTCATCATTTCTATCCAGATTTGAACTAGAAGTCTTGGCCAGTGCCATAAAGATGGAAAGTAAGTAAAAGGCATAAAGATTGGAATAAAATGTGTAACATTCAAAAGATACGATTGTTTATATAGAAAATCCTAAAGCATCTATAAGGTAATTATCAGCAGTAGTTTGTGAGCCTGGCCAGACCCATAGGATAAAAGGTCAGTATACAAATATTACCTATACTTTCATATTCTAGCACAAATAAATAGAAAATGAAAGTTTAAAATAACATTTACAGTAGTCTTAACAAAATCACATACATAAATACAGTATATAACAAAATATAATAAATATAGGAATAAATATAATGAAAGATATTAAAAATATCTACTATGTTTTTGTTTTTTTTTTTTTTAAGAATTATTTATTTTGAACCATCAGGTGGCATAGTAGTTAAAGCACTGTAAACCCATATGGTCGACCGCAGGTAAAGTCCCAAACCCACTGACTTGAAACTCACACTAAGTGCATATGTGTTCATGCTCAAAATCCCAAGAGAACTGTGGAGGAGAGGGGATTATGCTGTGACCATTCCCCTTAGGGAGTGATTTTTCACTTTCATTTTTTCTGACACTCTCTCAGGCATGTGAGAAACTTTTACTTTAAAAAATATATTAAAAAGGTACAAATTGATGCTAGCACATGCACCCTAAGGCAAAAATCTCTCAAAATAAAAAAGAATTATTCATTTAATTTTACTTGTTGTTGTTATTATTATTATTATTATTATTATTGCTATAGGGCACATGAGTTCACCAGAGACAGAGCAAGGGGGAAAGCGAGAAAGCAAGCTGTGAGGTCCAGGACTTGAACCACAGTCAGCCATGTAGGAGTCCAACACCTTAACCACCATGCCACCTGCTGGCCCCTGATATCTACTCTGTTAACACAAACATTTCTGAAAGAAATAACAAAGACTTAAATAAACGCAATTATACCATATTCTTGAATTAGAAGGCTCAATATTTTGAATTCTCAAACTGATTCACAGATTCCACTAAATTTCAAGGGACCTCAGACTTATGATAGAGAAGATAAAATAATAAATAAAATGTATAAGGGAGCTGTTCATATCTTGAAAATCTCTGCAGACTTTTAAACACAAGCGTGTTAGTTTTTATTTGAACAGAATCTATGCAACATATTGATGTTACAAAGTATCATTAAATCAAAGAGGTGCCTCTCTGGAAAGAACATGGAATGAGTAAAGTAACTCAGATTTCAGGATCACCTGTATATATAAAACTCAGACACATGGCTGAACGTTTTTACTCATTAGACATTCCGTAGGTAGACCTCTGTTAACCCCAGAAGATCTTTACTGAAACAGTAAACCATGTAATTTATAAATATCCCACTTATATAATTACGGATATAAGTGAGATTAAAAATAAAGTAAAAGTAAGCTCTTGGATTAATTCATAGTAAATTAAAACAATTCAACTTACAGTATATTAACAGACATATAAACTTAACGTATAAGAAATTCTGCCTAGCTTTTAAAAAATTTATAAAGGCGTGTAACTCTTTTTATAAGTTTGTTTCCTTCCTTAGAAAGAGGAAGAGAGGAAGAAAGAGAGAGAGAGACACAGGCACCTCCAACAGAGTCTTTAAACCATGATCCTCCCTGCTAGTCTTACAGTCAGCCAGGACCATCATGGGTGTACCTGGGATGTTTAGGTAGACATGGGATAAGAACCTTGGAAGCCTTCACATACAGTCTACAGCACTGTACTGCAGCACTCCCATTGCCTGAGACACTCCAGCTGGGTTTAGCTCTTTTACTTTAAATTGTGCTCTACTTTGAACTGTCTTTTAACTGTGAATCCCCTTTTTTTCCTCTTTTTTATAATGAGCTACATTGTTATTGGAGTTCTAAATCAGGCTTGTTTATGCTTGGATAGATCTCATCTGCTACACTGACAATAGTATTAATATAAACACTCCTGAATATATAGGTAGTCCTTTGTGGAAGACAGAATATTTTTACATACATATAATAATAGATACACAGGCACACAATATTTATAATTATAATCTTGGGAGGTAGACCTACGTTACTTGAATAAACTAACAATTTTTAAAAATTAATGAAACTTAGATGATAAAAAATATATTTGAAGAGGTCTTCAAAAAAAGTTCATGGAAAATGCATATCAAAGAAAAACTATGCAAAGATTTTGAAATTTTTTACTCCAAAATAAACCCACGCTTTAATTTCACATTTTTCTATGAACTTTTTGATGTCCCCTCATAGAAAACTTCTAAAAATCACATATAAAATGGTTGACATTAAAAGAAATTCTGACTTGCATTTGCAGTTTACAACCCAATGGATGTTCAAAATAACAAGTGTTTGTGATTAAAATTATAATGGAACTTTACTGTGTGTATATGTAGCCAGGTAGCATTCAGATTAATGGCAAAATTAAGCAGGGCTTCTCTAATAAATTCCCTAATAAAAATAAAAAATGAAAGGGTAAAAATTTACCAATCAATAAAAAAGTTGGAATGGTGGACAATTTTGAGACATAAATACTAAAAAATGAAACAAAATTCAGTTATGAAATGGCTTATATAGTTCCTTATTCCCATCATTAATCCACAAAAGTAGTACTAAAAAAAGGTAAATAACAAATCCTAAGAATTCTATAATTTCTCACTTTCTGTCTCTCTGTCTCTCTGTCTTTCTGGTAACCACACATACCCTATAGTGAAAACCTCCCCCCAAAAAGAAAAAAATGTACCCAAAAATATAGATCTTAAGCTCAAATGTACACCAGTTACAATACATCAATAAGTTATTTAAGGGAACCAGCAGTTAGCGTAATGGCTATGTTGCTGGACTCCCACGTAGTCAACCGTGGCTTGCGTCCCGGACCCGGTGGCTTAAAACTCAGGCCGGACGCGTGTGCGTGCATGCCCAAGATCTCAAGAGAGAATGGAGGAAAAGGGATTGCGGCGTGACCATCCCCCCTGGGGGGTGATTTCTCGCTTTCTGTCTCTATGTCTCTCTCTCACTGGCAAGTGCATGTGCCCTATAGTGAAAAACCTCTCAAAAAAAAAAAAAAAAAAAAACTTACTTAAGAATTTTAAAAAAGTCTATAGAAGAAAAAAAAAAAAAAGGTATAAATAGGAAAAAAAAAAAAGCAGGTTCCAGACTTTTCCAAAACATCCTTCTATGTCAAAAGATGATGTGATAAAAATCTACATCATTCAAAAGAAAACAAAAGTATACACCAAGAATGTTTTAAACTCCTAATCCCATTTAAGTGCAAATGAGACAGGTAGATGTTTTGATCATAAAAGAACTCAGAGAATACCCTTAACTCTTTTTGGGAAAACAAATGATTCAGTAATGCTATGTAGCCAATCTAGGCATAAAGCAAAATGAGGAAGGCAGGAATGGAGAAAGGCACATTAAAGTTACTGAAACTCGTTTTGCTTCTGACATGATACAGAAAGGAGCTTTTTGAACCTGCTTCCCAATGAAATAGGTGAAAATATTATTATGTCTTATTTACATTTAATTGTACATCTTTAAAATGCACAGTATTTCTTTTCAAAGCATGCATACAGTGCATGACAACAAATCGAAGACATCATATATATTATTTTCAACAAAGAACATTACATTCTTGTGTCTGTAATATGGTTTTCCATGAGCTTCTCCAATCCACTCACTACCTTCCTCTCCCACCCCCACCCCCACAGTCTCTGGTTTCTACACTTGCCCTACTCACTATTATATCTTCAAATCTTTCAATTTTGCCATAGAGTACAGAATACAACATATATTGTGTAGGGATATACAATGTTTATCTTTCATAATATGACTTGTTTCCCTTAGCATTAAATCTCCTGTATTTATTCATTTTGTATCCAGTCGTCTGTTCTCAGGCATTTAGGTTGATTCTGTGTCTTAGCAATTGTGAATAATGCTGCAACAAACATGATGTGCAAATGTATTTCTAACTGGGTGCTTTCTTGTTCTTTGGGCAAATACCAAGGAACGGGATTACTAGGTCATATGATGGTTTTATTTGCAAGTTTTTGAGCAGCCCGCATATTGTTTTCCACAGTGGTTGTACTAATTTACATTTCCAACAACACTGTAGGAAAGTTCTCTTTTCTCCACAATCTTGCCAGCACTCATCATTCTTTATTTTTTTGATCATAGCCATTCTGACTGGGGTTAAGCAGCATCTCACTTTTTGATTTACATTCCCTTTATGACAAAATACATTGAACTTTTTTCTTATACTTTTTGGTGACTGGTCCATCTTCCGTAGAAAGTTGTCTGCTCAGGTCATTTGCCCATTTTTAAATTGGATAATTTCTGGTTAACAGTTCCTTATCTTACACACAGTTTGCAAATATTTCCTCCCAGTTTGTGGGTTGTTTCTTCACTCTATTTATTGTTTCTTTTGCTGTGTAGAAGCTTTTTAGCTTGGCGTAGTCCTATTAGTCTGTTTTTGAAATTTTTGCCTGCACTTTAGGGGTCTTATTTAAGAAATATTTTCCAATTCCATTATCTTCAAGTGTTTTTTCTATGTCTTCCATCAGTAGTTTTACAGTTTGATGGTATACACTTAGATCTTTGATCCACTTTGCATTGATTTTTGTTAATGAGAGAGAGAGAGATCCAGTTTCATTTTTCTGCAGGTGGATAATCAGTTTTTTTAATTTAATTATTTTATTTAACTTTATTATTATTATTATTATTTATTTTTTTCCAGTTTGATTAGACATACAGAGAGAGAGAGAGAAAGTGAGACAGCAAGACACCAGGTCCAGGACTTGCACTGTGGTTAGCCATGTGGGAGTTCAGCTCCCTTAATCACCATGCTACCTGCTGACCCTGAATAATCAGTTTTTATAGTACCATTTGCTGAAGAGATTTTTTTCTCTACTATTGAATTTTCTTGTGTTCTTTGACAAAAAACAGCTGGCTATCAGTTTTGGGGTTTATTTCTGGATTCTCTATTCTGTTCTTTTGGTCTATATGTCTATTTTTGTGCCACTACCAGGCTATTTTTTGTTTGTTTGTTTGTTTTGGGGTTTTTTTTTTTTTTGGGGGGGGGAGGTTTTTCCTGTAGGGTGCATGTGTTTGCCAGACAGACAGAGACAGAGAGACAGAAAGTGAGAAATCACCCCCCAGGGGGGGATGGTCACGCTGCAATCCCTTCTCCTCCATTCTCCTCTGAGGATCTTGGGCATGCACGCACATGTGTTCGGCATAAGATTTAAGCCAGGGTCTGGGACTCGAACCGTGGTCGACTACATGGGAGTCCAGCGACATGGCCATTATGCTAACTGCTGGTCCAACCAGGCTGTTTTAATGTCATAACTTTGTTCTATATTTCAAGGTCATGTAGTGAAATGTTTCTTACTTTATTCTTTTTACACAATATTGTTTTGGCAATACAGGGCCTTTTATGATTTCAGACAAATTCTAGTATTGTTTTTAATATTTCTGTGAATAATTTTATTGGAACTTGATCAGAATCACATTGGATTTATAAATTAATTAGGGTCAAATAGACATTATATTGATTCTCCCAACCCAAGAACATGAGATGCCTTTCCATTTTTTGGTGTCATACTTGATTTTTCAGTTTTCCAGTCTTCCTTGTTGAAGTCTTCACCTCTTTGGTTAGGTCATTCATTCATTCATTCATCACTTATTCATTATAACTATTATAAGTAGGATTTTTTTATTCAGTTCTACCTCAGTCTGTTGATTGTTGGTGTATAAAAATGCTATAGATTTTTGTATATTAATTTCATATCCTGCCACTTTACTGAATACATTTACCACTTTTAGTAGTCTTTTCACAGAGTCTTTTGGATTTTCTATGTATGTAATCACATCTGAAAATAGGGACAATTTCACTCCTTTTCCTATTTGAATGCCTTTATTTTACTTTGTTGTCTGACTACATTGGCTAGAACTTCTAGCACTACATTGAAAAGGAGTGGGGAAAGTGGGTAACTTTGACTTATTCCAGTTTTAAATGGGAAAGTGCCTAGCTTTTCCCATTCAGTAAGATGTTAGCTATAGGTTTGTAATACTTCTGTATTTTATTGTGCTGAGAAATGTACTTTCTGTACCTATTTAGGCAGAGTCTTAATTATAAAATAATGTATTCTCTGTATCAATTGATATGATCACATGGTTTATATCTTTCCTCCTTTTTAAAGAATTATTTATTGATTTTTTAAAAAATTCTTTTAGTTAACTTTATTTATTTATTTAAATTTGATCAGAGATGGACAGAGTGAGAGAAAGAGATGGAGAGAGAGAGAGAGAGAGAGAGAGAGAAGAGTAAGAACTGCCAGGTCCAGGATTCGAACTGCAGTTGGCCAGGTGGGTGTCCAGCACCTTTAACCACTATGCCACCTGCCAGCCCTGAATTTTGTTTATCATTATTATCTTAATTTATAATAGGGCACATCCACTCACAAGAGAGAGAGAGAGAGGCAGTGGGTGAGAGAGGGAGGGACAGTGAGAAAGTTCGCTCCAGGGTCCAGTACTTAAATCATGATCAGCTATGTGGGAATCCTGCACCTTAACCACCATGCCACCTGCTGGCCCCTCCTTCTGTTTAACGTGATGTATTATATTTATTGTTTTGCACATGTTGCCCCTTGCATCCCTGGGATAGAGCCTACCTGGTCATGGTGTATAATCTTTTTAACGTATCATTGGATTTGATTTGCTAGTATCTTTTTGAGGATTCCATGTCTGTATTCATCAGGAATATTAGTCAGCAAATTTCTTTTTTGTTTCGTCCATGTCTGCTTTGAGAATCAAGGTGACAGAGGCTTCATACAAAGAGTTTGAGAAGGATCCTTCCTTTTAAATCTTTAGAAGTATTAGTTTCAGGGGACCAACAGATGGCATACTGGTTACACTGCTGGATTTCCACATAGTCAACCACAGTTTGAGTCTCAGATCTGGCGGCTTAAAACTCTCCAGGTGCATGTGCACGCATGTGTGCCCAAAATCTCTAGAGAAAAATGGAGAAAGGATTGTGGTATGGCTATCCCCCCTGGGAGGGGGGGTGGTGGTGATTTCTCACTTTCTGTTTTTCTGTCTCTCTCTGTCTCTCTGGAGAGTGCACACACCCTATAGCAAAACTCCCTCTAGAAAGAAAAAAGGGAAAAGAAATATTAGTTTCAGGAAAACTGGGTTAGGTCCTTTTTTAAAGTTTTGTAGAAATGCAAGAAACATTAACTGAAGTTCTGCAGGCTGAAAGCAAGGGGTCCTGGACAATAATTAGAATCCTAATGAAAAAACAAAGAGTACTATTATGCCATTATAAAAGGCAATTTAAATGCACATTTAAAAAATTTATCCTTTTAGTTAATTAAAAAGCAACTGTATAACACAATATGAATATAACGTACCATTGGGCCTGTAACATACAGAAATGTAATATATTTGTCAATTATAGTACTAAAAAGGTGAATGAGAGAAAAATAATCCATTCCAAAAAGAAAATAACTCCAGATAGTAATTCAAATCTGCAGGGACAGATAAAGAAAAATGCTAAATAAGAACGTTAATACAGCAAGTTTTATAACTACACTCATGATATCCATTTTTCTCTCAGCTTCTTTAAAAGACATGAAATTATAATATACATAAAAGTAATACTACCAAAGAAAGGAAATAAATATATCTACAAAGGAGCAAATTTGTTAGAGCTCAGTGGAAACATTAGTACACATCTGAAGCTGAATTTGATAAGTTAAGGTATATATGTAAATCTTAGAGTAACCACTAAAGAAATAATGTTTTGGGACTAGCAGTTGGTGTAATGGCTGTTTGCTGAACTCCCAGGTAGCCAACTGTGGTTCGAGTCCCAGACCTGGTGACTTAAACTCATGCCAGACACATGTACATGCGTGTTCAGGATCCTGAGAGGAGAATGGAGGAGAAAGGATTGTGGCATGGCCATCCCCCAGGGGAGGGCGGGTGATTTCTCGCTTTCTGTCTTTCTATCTCTCTCTCTCGTTCCGGTGAGCGCACGCACCCTATGGCTAAAACCTCTCCCCCCCCCCCCCCAAAAAAAAAAAATCAGTAATGTTTTAAATGTAGTGCAAAAGTATCACTAAAGTTCTAGGAAAGAAAGCCTCCAGGGTTCTCCATCTCTGCCACTGTTGGGCCTCTGGGTTCAGCTTCAGTGCTATGAAGCAGTCCCCTCTCCCCACCCCAGCCAGGGCTCCCTAACCAATGCCAATGCTAGTCAGGTACACAAATGTCTCCCACTTGTTCTTCTCTGTCCCTTCTAACTTTTTTTTTATTAAAGAAAAAAAAGCTTTCCACCCTTTTGTTTACCTTTCTCTTGTTAATTTATCTCTTCTTCCTTCACCTAGGTCATAAAGCCTCCAGGGTTCACCTCTGCCCCTGTTGGCCTTCGCATAGAGCTTGGCATGCCACATAGTTTTCCATTTTTAACTCAATTTCATTTTCTGTGATGTGATTTCTATTTTTCCCCCTCTTTTTCTTGTAGCACTTTCCTTCTTTTTTCTTTGATTTTTCTTCCTTTTTCTATTTCCTACTCTTCTTCTTTGACCTTACACTTCTGTTTTTGCTCAGCCCCTACCCACTGCCTAGAGACAACTAGGTGCATAGTAGCTAAACATCTGAACATTGTAGTATTAGAGAATTCTTTGCACTTCACTGTAGTGGTTGCAAAAATAGTGAAATTCCCCTTCATAAATCCAATTGCAAAACTCCTCCTGTTTTCCTGGAGAACACAGTAGAAGGGAGATAGTAGCACCAAATTATTTCACATTAAGGGAAACACATGAGCTCACAGTCACAGAATCCTTCTCCAACAAATTAGGCAGAAGTGAATACATTACCAAATGACTAAAAATCAGAGAAGAGCCTCAAGGATGAGAGAATCAAGTAATACATCTCAAGGGAACACTGTAACTCGTCTCCAAACAGGGAAATAAATATTAGAGGATATTACTGAAATGTCAGAAAAATAATTTGGAATATTTATGGTAACAAAATTCTATGAGATGCAAGAGAAAAGAGACATGAGCTCCAAGAAATAAGGAAATCCTTCCACTGTATGGAAGAATTGGATACCATAAAAAAAGAATCAAATGGAACTGTTAGATATGAAGGCTATAGTACAGAAAATTAAAACTTCCTTCAAAAATATTAAAAGCCAGTTAGACCATGCAGAAGATTGAATTTCAGAAGTAGAAGACAAAACTACTAACCTAGAAAAAATTATCAAAAATACTGAGAAAAGAGCCAAGAAAACTGAAGATAATATATGAGAAATACTAAATACCATGAAACACCCAAATATCTGAATAACTGGTATCCCAGAAGGTGAAGAAACTATTATGAGCATGAATAATCTATTCCAAGAAATCCTGGAAGAAAATTTTCCAAGTCTAGAGAGATATTTGAACATCCAGGCCCAAGAAATACAAAGAACCCCAAGAAGAATCAATCCAAGAAGATCCTCTCCATGGTACATTATACCTAGATTGACCAAAACGACTGAAAAAGAAAAGATACTGGGATCAGCAGTTAGTGTAATGGCTATGTCACTGAACTCCCATGTAGCTGACCACAGTTTGAGTCCCTGACCTAGTGGCTTAAACTCACACAGGGCATGTGTGTGTGTGCATGCCCAAGATCCCAAAAGGAGAATGGAGGAGAAGGGATTGTGGCATGGCAATCCCCCCGGGGAATGATTTCTCGCTCTCTGTCTCTCTGTCTCTCTCTGTCTTTCTGGCGAGTGCACACGCCCTATAGCAAAAATCTCTCCAAAAAAAAAAAAAAAAAAGACAAGATACTAGGATTGGCAAGAGAGAAACATCAAATCACCTACAAAGGCTATCCCATCAGGCTAACACCAGATCTCTCATCAGATACAGTGCAAGCAAGGGAAGAATGGGGAAATATATTCAAAACGTTAAATGAAAAACAATTTGAACTAAGAATACTTTACCTGACAAGATTACCCTTCATATGGGAAAAGAAAATAAAAACGTTCTTGGATAAACAGAACCTGATAGAGTTTACCAACTCCAGACCAGCTCTTCAAGAAATTCTGAAAGGAGTACTATACCAAAGAAAACTAAAGAGTGGCAGACAGTAATAAGAGAACAAAAACTACCAAGAATATCGCCAACTTAATGTTAGGGACAAGTCTAGAAATATCGATAATAACACTGAATGTTAATGGATTAAATTCTCCAATCAAGAGAAACAGTCTGGCTGACTGGATTAAAAATCAGAAACCCGGGACCAGCAGTTACTGTAATGGCTATGTTGCTGAACTCCCATGTAGCTGACTGCGGTTCTAGTCCCGGACCTGGTGGCTTAAGTTCACGCTGGGCGCATGTGCGTGTATGCCCAAGATCCCGAGAGGAGAATGGAGGAGAAGGGATTGAGGTGTGGCCATCCCTCCTGGGGGGTGATTTCTCACTTTCTGTCTCTCTCTCTCTCTTTCTGGTGAGTGTGCGCGCCCTATAGTAAAAACCTCTCCAAAATAAAAAATCAGAAACCCTCCATCTGCTGCCTACAAGAAATCCATCTCGTGGATAAAGACATACATAGATTAAAAGTGAAGGGCTGGAAAAAGGTATTCCATGCAAATGGAAACCAGAAAAGAGCAGGAGTCGCTATACTGATTTTGGACAAAATAGACTTTAAGATAAAAGCTGTAAGAAGAGACAATGAAAAGCATTATATAGTAGTAAAAGGGATAATTCACCAAGAAGATATAATGCTTATAAATATCTACGTACTGAACTTGGGAGCACCTAAATATGTAAGGGAAAGACTGCAAGATCTAAAAGGAGAGATAGACTGTAACACAATAATTATTGGAGCCCTTGACACCCTATTAGCTCCTTTAGACAGGTCAATGAGACAAAAAATAAGAGATCCAGGACCTAAATAATACCATAAATCAGATGGACTTGATAGAACTTTCCACACCAAAAAACATAAAATACAAATTTTTCTCAGCCCCGCATGGTACTTTCCCGAAGACTGACCACCTAATAGGGCACAAAACCAGCCTTTCTATATTCAAAGGCATAGAAACTATAGCCAGCATCTTCTCTGACCATGAGGGAATTAAACTTGATATTAATCTCAGGAAAAACCCCCAAAATACACAAATACATGGAAACTAATAACCTACTTCTGAGTGACTTTACGTTGATTGAAGAGATAAAGACTGAAATCAAAAGATTCATGGAAACAAATGATAATGAGTACACAAGTTTCTATAATTTATAGGAACAGCAAAAGCTCTCATAAGAGGGAAGTTCATAGCAATAAGTGCGCACAAGAAAATGATGGAAAGGTGGCAAAAGGACTACCTAACAACATGCCTCAGGGAATTAGAAAAACAACAACCAAAAAATCCAAAAAATGCCAGGAGAAAATGAATAATAAAGATTTGAGCAGAAATAAATTAAATAGAAAATAAGCATATAATACAGAGAATAAATGAAAGCAAAAGCTGATTTTTTTGAAAAGATAAACAAGATTGACATACTATTAGCTAGCCTAATTAAGAAGAGAGAAAGGAACCAGATACACCAAAGTTGCAATGAATCAGGCAACATTACAACAGACATAACAGAAATATGAAACGTCAGTAGAGGATACTATGAGTGTCTATGTGCCAACAAACAAGAAAACTTGGATGAGATAGACAAATTTCAGGAGACGTATAATCTACCAAGATTGACTCAGGAGGACATTAAAAGCCTGAATAGACCTATAACAAGCAATGAGATTGAATCAGTAATAAATAACCTCCCAACAAAGAAAAGTCCAGGTTCCGATAGCTTCACTAAAAGGAACCCTTCCAAATTCATTCTATGAAGCCTCCATTACCCTCATTCCCAAAATGGATAAGGATATGACAAAAAAGTAAAACTACAGACCTATTCTCTAATGAATATAGATGCAAAAATTCTCAACAAAATAATTGCTAACCATATTCAACAGCATATAAAAAAGATTATTCAACACAATAAGGTAGGCTTTATTCCAGGGATGCACGGTGGTTCAATATACACAAAGCCATAAATGTAATATACCATATTAACAGGAAGAAAATAAAAACCATACGATCATTTCAGCTGATGCAGGAAAAGCATTTGACAAAATACAACATCCTTTCATGATTAAGACTCTCAGTAAAACTGGCATAGAGGAATTGTTTCTCAGCATAATAAAAGTTTTCTGTGAAAAACCTATAACTAACATTATACTGAATGGGGAACTAAAATCTGGTACAAGACAAGGCTGCCCACTTTCTCCACTCCTATTCAATATAGTACTGGAAGTCCTAGCCAATGTGTTCGGACAAGAGAAGGAAATAAAAGCCATTCCAATAGCGAAAGAGAGCTGAAATTCTTTCTGTTTGTAGATGACATGATTGTATACCTAGAACACCCAATAGTATCCACAAAAAACCTTCTTGAAGTAATAGATGCATACAGTAAAGTGGCAGGATACAAAATTAACTTACAAAAATCTATAGCATTTCTATATACAACCAACCAACAGAGACCCAACTAAAGAGAGTAATCCCATTTACCATAGCCACAAGAAGTACAAGATACTTAGAAGTAAAACTAACCAAAGAAGTCAAAGACCTCTGTAAGGAAAACTATGAAAATTGTAAAAAGGGGGACCTGCAGTTAGGGCAATGGCTATGTCTCTGGACTCCCAAGGAGTCGACCATGGCTCGAGTCCCGGTCCTGAGAGGAGAATGGAGGAGAAGGAATTGTGGCATGGCCATCCTCCCCCCGAGGGTGATTTCTCGCTTTCTGTCTCTCTGTCTCTCTCTGTCTTTCTGGTGAGCACACGTGCCCTATAGCAAAAACCTCTCCAAAAAAAGAATAAAAAATCTTAAAAAGGAAATCAGAAAGGACACAAAAAAAGTAGAAGGACAGCCCATGTTCCTGGATTGGCAGAATTAATATAATCAAAATGGCAACCCTACCCAAGTTAATCTACATATTTAATGCAATACCTATAAAATTACAAGAGACGTTCTTCACAGAAATGTCTAGAATATTTTAGAAACATTTTTAAAACATTTCTTCACAGAAATGTTTTAGAAAAGACAATCATAGAATTTGTTTAGAATCATAAAAGACCACATATTGCCAAAGCCATTCTGCACAAGAAGAGTGGAGTAGGGGGCATCTCACTTCCTGACCCCAAAATATATTACAAAGCTGTGATAATCAAAACAGCATGGTATTGGCACAAAAGCAGACATGAAGACCAATGGAACAGAGTAGAGACCCCAGAAATAAACCCCAAAATATACAGCCAACTCATTTTTGAGAAAGGGTACCAGTCAATCCAGTGGGAAAAGGAAAACCTCTTTAGCAAATGGTGCTGAAAAAACTGTGTATCCACCTGCACAAAGATGAATCTGAACCCCTATCTGTTACCATTAACAAAAATAAACTCAAAGTGGATCAAAGATCTAAACCTAAGACCGCAAACTATAAAACTACTGGTGGAAAACACTAGGGAAACTTTTGGAGACATTGGGGTAGGCAAAGACTTCTTAAGTAAGACCTCCAGAGCACAGGCAATAATACCCAAAATAGACAGGTGGGGTTACATCAGATTAAGAAGTTTCTGGACACCAAAGAACACCGTAATAAGTGTGAATCGACAACCCTCAGAATGAGAGAGAATTTTTGTTAACTGTGCTTCAGATAAGGGACTAATAACCAGAATACACAGGGAACTCAAGCAGCTTACCCAGAAGAAAAAGATTAACCAAATTAAAATATGGGAAAATTAGCTGAATAAACAACCCTTTAAGGAAGATGTACAAACAGCCAAAAAGCTGTTGAAAAAAATGTTTGACATTCCTCATCATAAGGGAGATGCAGATCAAAATCACAGTGAGATACCACCTAACCCCAGTCAGAATGGCCAAGATTAAAAAAATAAAAACTGATAAGTGCTGGAGGGGACGTGGTGAAAGGGGAACACTCCTACACTATTGGTGAGAATGTAAATTTTTCCAGCCAGTGTGGAGAACAATGTGGAGGTTCCTCAAAGACCTTCTAATAGAACTACCATGTGATCTACCAATTCCACTCCTGGGCATCTATCCAAAGGACTGGAGAACGCTCAGTCCGAGAAGTGCTTGCACATCTATATTCATTGCAGCCTTATTCACGACTGCTAAGACGTGGAACCAACCAAATGTCCACAAAAAAGATAAATGGATTGAAAAAGTGTGGCACATATACTCCATGGAATACTACTTAGACATAAAAAAAAAAAAACAAAAAAAAAAAACAAGGCTCTGGAATTTGATAGAAAGTGGATGGATATGGAAGAATTGTTGCTGAGTGAAGCCAAGTCGGGCTATGAAAGAGAGACAGTGCATATCTTCACTTAACATATACTGACTGTCTGCACTCTATGGTAGAGACTGAAAGACTGGAGGACATAAAGCATTAAAAATTGTCATGGAGACTAGAGACAAAGTGGAAAGAGTATGGAAGGGGAAGATTGTAGGAAAGGGAATTTGGGGGGGAAAAAAGAGAGGTGAGACATTTGTGGGGCACAAATATGGTTTATTATTGGTTGATGAGGACATGTATAGTATTCTCAACTGGGCTGGACTGTGGTGTGTATCATACCGGGTAAAGTCTCTTTACAATCTAAATGATGTATAGTGATTAAATGAATAAATAATAATAATAAATAAATTTTAAAAACTACAGAAAATATGCACATGATCCAAAAGGAACAATAAAGGAGAAGGAGATGCACAAAAATGCATGAAATATATGAAACACTAAAGAAAAATGGCTGATGTAAGTAAAATCATTGGGTCATAACAAAAATCATGACACATTTTTGCATTGAAAAACACAGAAAATACATCATGACTTTTCTGACAACCCAATATATCAATAGTATCATTAATGTAAATGGATTAAATAATCCAATCAAAAGGCAGATTGTCACGCTGAATAATTTTTAAAAAATAATCCAGCTATCTGTTGTCATACTGTCTATGAAAGACACACTTTAAATACAAATATATGAACTGATTAAAAGTAGAAAGATGGAGAGATATATCATGAAAACAACTGCAGGAAATCAGGAGTGGCTGTATTAATAGGAAGAACAGACTTTAAAACAAAAAAAATATTAAGAGAGACAAAGAACATTTTATAATGATAAAATGGCCAATATATAACAAATATATAATAACTATGAACACTTTTGGATTAAAGAGTGGAGTACCAAACTATAAAGAAAAAAATGACAGGGAACCAGCAGTTAGCGTAATGGCTATGTCGCTGGATTCCCACGTAGCCGACCGCGGTTCGTGTCCCAGACCCGGTGACTTAAAACTCACGTCGGGCGCATGTGTGTGTGTGCCCAGGATCCCGAGAGGAGAATGGAGGAGAAGGGATTGCGGCGTGACCATCCCCCCGGGGGGTGATTTCTTGCTTTCTGTCTCTATGTCTCTCTCTGTCTGTCTGGCGAGCGCACGCACCCTATAGCAAAAAAAAAAAAATCTCTCCAAAAAAAAAAAAAAAAAGAAGAAGAAAAAAATGACAGAAATGAAGGAAAAAAAGGAAAAAACAGACAATTCAACAATAGTTAGAGATTCAATACACTTCTTTCAGTAACAGAATACTCAGATAAGGATTTAAAAAGAAAGAAAACTGGGACCAGCAGTTAGCGTAATGGCTATGTCGCTGGACTCCCACATAGTCGACCGCGGTTCGAGTCCCGGACCCGGCGGCTTAAACTCACGCCGGGCGCATGTGCGTGCGTGCCCAAGATCCCGAGAGGAGAATGGAGGAGAAGGGATTGCGGCGTGGCCATCCCCCCGGGGGGTGATTTCCTGCTTTCTATCTCTCTGTCTCTCTCTGTCTGTCTGGCGAGCGCACGCGCCCTATAGCAAAAACCTCTCCAAAAAAAGAAAAAAAAAAAAAAGAAAGAAAACTTTAAGAACACAATATACCAATGAGATATAACAGAGATCCATATACCACTTCACAGAAGAACAACAGAATATTTTATATATCTACGGTGCATATAGAACATTCTCCAGGATAGATCATATGATAGGCAATAAAAAGAAAACCTTAAAATACATTTAAAAGGATAGAAATAACAATGTTTCCTTATAACAATGGAATGAAATTAGAAATCACTAACAGAAATTCAGGAAAATAAAAAATGTGGAAATTAAACACTCCTGGATTGCCAATGGATCAAATAAAAAATCAAAATGAAAATTAGAAAATAGTTTGAGATAAAAAGAAACAAAGATAGGGATCCGCAGTTAGCGTAATGGCTATGTCGCTGAATTCCCACGTAGTTGACTGTTTGAGTGCTGGACTCAGTGGCTTAAACTCATGCTGGACACGTGTGCGTGCGTGCCCAAGATCCCAACAGGAGAATGGAGGAGAAGGGATTGTGGCGTGGCCATCCCTCCTGCGGGGGGGGGGGGGGGGGGGGTGATTTCTTGCTTTCTGTCTCTCTGTCTGTCTCTGTCTGGCGAGTGCACGCGACCGATAGCAAAAACCCTTCCGAAAAAAAAAGAATCAAAGATACAACATCCTAAAACTTAAGGGATAAGGTTAAAGAGAACCTAGAAGAAAATTTATGACTATAATTGCCTTTATTAAAAGAAGAAAGAAACTTCAGAGGCTAGCGGAAAATGAGCATAGTTTTTAAATATTGAAAGAAAAACATTTTCAACAATATTCTTTTTATCTTGCAAAATTATTCTTTAGAAATGAAAATAAAATAAAAACATCCTCAGACATCAAAAAACTAAAAATGATGTATCACAAGCAGACATACCCTTAAAGATTGGATAAAGAAAATTTTTAAACAAAAGGAAAGTCATAAAAGAAGGAATCTTGGGACACTGGAGTAAAAGAAGGAACAATGGAAAAAGTAGAATTATGAGTACATAAAAATTGGTTAAAGAAACTTCTCAAATAAAAAGGAAATCATGAAAGAAGGAATCTCAGAGAACTGGAAAGGAAGAAGGAGCAATGGAAAAAGCAGAATTAATGGGTATATAAGCTATCCCTTTATTTTATTTTTTATAAATATGATTTGATATCTAAAATAAAAATTATAACTCCACCTCACATTCAAAAAATTATATTTTAAAGTGGCATAAATAAAGGAACCTAAATATTAGGCTGTTGGGAAGGTTGTGATGTATTTTTCTATACAAAAATGCGCTATGACTTTCCAGACAACCCTATAAAAGTAAGATTCCCTTGGGATCAGCAGTTAGCGTAATGGCTATGTCACTGAACTCCCATGTAGTCGACCGCAGTTCAAGTCCTGGACCCAGAGGCATAAACTCAGGCCAGGCGCATATGTGTGCATGCCCAAGATCTTGGGAGAAGAATGGAGGAGAAGGGGTTGCAGCATGGCCATCCCCCCTGAAGGGTGATTTCTTGCTTTCTGTCTCTCTGTCTCTCTGGCGAGAACATGCACCCTCTAGCAAAAACCTCTCCAAAAAATTTAACAAAAAAAAGATTCCCACAGTAAGAATCAGAGTGTATCATAATACCCCAGAGAGAGAGAGCTGCCACTACAAAAATTATGTAAACATAAATACTCACAAAACACAAGAGGGGACCAGTAAATGGTGCAGTGGTTAAGGTGGCTGGATCCCACATAGCCAACTGTGTGGTTCGAATTTTGGACCTGATGACTTGAAAAACACATAGGGCACATGTGTGTGCATGCCAAAACACCCCAATAAGAAATCGAAGTGAAGGGAATGTGGTGTGGCCAACCCCCTTGGGGAAGGGGATGCTTCTAGCTTTCACTTTTCTCTCTCTCCCCCTATCTGGTGAGCACACACATCCTATAGAAAAATTAAAAACGAAACAAAACAAATACTACACATAAAAATGGAACCCTATTAAAGTGTTTGATTAACCACAGGAAGGCAAGAAAAAGAAACTCAAGAAAAATGATCGAAAACAAGCACAAAATAAATAATAAAATTACTATGAACATTAATATTTATGTATTAGGGTTCCCCAGAGAAACAGAACCAATAAAATGAATATAATGTATTATATCTATTATAGGATCTGGCTCAGACAACTATGGAGTCTAAGCAGTCTCATTATCTGCTGTCCGGAAGCAAAAGAGCCAGAGAAATTGGTGATGCAACTTAGTCTATGTCTGAAGCCTGAGAACCAGAAATGCCAATGACAGTGTATTTTCGTTTGTGTCCAGAGTTTCAGCAATCAGGATCTCTGATATCTAAGAGCATGAGAAGGTGGATGTCCCAACTCAAGGAGTGATGCTCCACCTCTTTGTTCTATTCAGGTCTTCAACAGATTGAACAATGACTACTCACACTGATCCAAATCTTTTTCATCTTCTTTATTTGATATAATGATTCAAATGTGACCTTCTTTTGGAAATACCCTCATAACATACACACACAGGAAAAATGTTTAACCAGTTATGTTGCCATCTCTCAGTTCAGGAAAGTTGACTCTTACAATTCGTCATCACAACATGTTAGGATTTAACATATTAATAATGACCTTAAGTATAAGGTCTAAACACACCTACTAAAATAAAGGAATTGGCATTGTGGATTTAAATAAATAGCCTCAACTACATGACACTAAAAAAAAAGAAAATCACCCACATTCAAAATGTATTATTTTGAGTATAGAAAACTTATTTCAAATCAAAAAGAAAAAGATTGTAATAGGTATACTAACACATTTTTTTTTTTTTTTTTGAGAGAGATTTTTGCTATAGGGCGCATGCGCTCGCTAGGGAGACAGAGAAACAGAAAGCAAGAAATCACCCCCCAGGAGGGATGGCCACGTTGCAACCCCTTCTCCTCCATTCTCAAGATTTTGGGCACGCATGCACACATGCCTGCCGTGAGTTTAAGCCACAGTGTCTGGAAATAGAACTGTGGTCGACTACATGAGAGTCCAGCAACGTAACCATTACTCCATCTGCTGGTCCCACCAAACATTAATTTTTAAGTACTAAAGTGTCTATATTACTAGCCAATAGAGTTTACTGCAGAGCAATTAAAGTTATTAGAGATTAATAAGATGATAAAATTATCCATTTAAAAAGATATAATGATCTAATATGTATGCACTGAATAAGTCTCAAAATACATGAAGAGCCAACAATAAGGTGAAAGGCGAAATAGACGAATCCACAGTTATAGGTGGGGCTTCAACACTCTCCCGAAAGTCAGCAAGGACGCAAGAGAGCTGAAAAACACAATCAACCAGTAGCCTAATTGACACAAAAAAATCTCTCTAAACAACAAACAAATTTATAGAATTAAAACAATACAGATTATGTTTCCCGGCCTTAGTGTAATCAAACAAGAAACAAATGATAGAAAAACAACAGGAAAACAATGCATTGTAAATCATCTGTAGTTCAAATAAATCTATTGAAAACACATATAACCGAACAAACGTTAAAATAAGACATATCAAAATAAGTAGTATGCATTTTAAGCAGTGCTGAGAAGGAAATTTATATCACTAAACATTTATATTAGATAAGAGGAAAGGTCTGAAACCAATCATTTAAGTTCCTACCTTATGAAACTAGTAAAAGAAGAGCAAACTAAACCCAAAGCAAGCAGAAGAAGAAAGTAATGAAGACTAGAACACAAATCAATGATATTGATAACAGAGAAAAATCAATAAAAACAAAGTAGAAGTTTTTTTTTGTTTGTTTTTCATTAACAAATCTGTAGAAAACCTAACAAAAATAAAAAGAAAGAAGATATACTTCATCTTATCAGAGACGAAAAGAGAGATATCACTATCTATCCTGCAACCACTAAAATAAGAATAAGGGAACAAACACTATTTTATTCTTATAAATTTGAAAATTTAAGGGAAATAGACTTTGTTTTTAAAAATTACAAATTACCAAATTCTACCAAAATGAAATAGATCATCTGAAAAGTCCTACAACCTTCTAAAGTTGCACTTTGAAATTAAAAAGCTCTAGAAAATATATCTCTACGTGCAGTTGCTTTCACTGGAGACTTTGACAAAACATTAAAAGAGTTAATACTAATTTTAGAATTTCCTCAAGAAAAATGAAGAGAAAAAATACCTTCCAACTCATCTGATGAGGATAGTAATACTCTGACATTAAAAACAAACAAATCCCTTACAGACTGTTGTCTCTGATAAACTTAGACATAAAAGCCTTCAGCAAAATATTAGCAAACCAAATACAAGAATGTATGAAAATAATTATACACCTACCAAGTGGGATTTATTCAGATTTGCAAGCCTAGCTCAATTAGAAAATTAAGTAATGTTGGCACCAGCAGATGGCGTAATGGTTACGTTGCTGAACTCCCCTGTAGTCAACCACAGTCCAAGTTCTGGACCCGGCAGCTTAAAAGTCACACAGGCCATGTGTGTATGTGTACCCAAAATCCTGAGAGGAGAATAGAGGAGAAGGGACTGTGGGAGGGCCATCCCCCCGGGGAGTATTTTCTCATTTTCTGTCTCTCCCAGCAAGCACACATGCCCTGTAGCAAAAATTTCTCAAAAAAAAAAAAAAAGGCTGAAAAGGAATCAAGTAATTTCACCCACCATATAAACAGGCTAAGGGACAAAACTATATGTTTATATCAATTAACACTGAAAAAGTATTTGACAAAATCTAATACCTACTGATACAGAAATTTCCACTTGATAAAAATATCTACAAACAACTAACAGATAACATTATACTTAAAGATGAAAAACAGAATGCTTTTCCTTCATATCATAAACAGAGCAAGAAATTCTCTCCCTATTACTGCCATTGTGCTAGTCAGTGCAACAAGGCAAGAACAAGAAATAAAATCCTACCAATTTGAAAGACAGAAATAAAGATGTTCTGGGACCAGCAGATGGTGTAATGGTTAGGTCGCTGGACTCCCACAAACTCAACTGTGGTTTGAATCCCAGACCAGCGGCTTAAAACTCACGCTGGGCGCATGTGTGTGCATGTACAAAATCCCGAGAGGAAAATGGAATAGAAGGGATTGTGGTGTGGCCACCCTTCCAACCCACCCGGAGGTGGGGGGTGGTTCTCTCTTTCTGCCTCTCTGTTTCTCTAGTGAGCACATGTGCCCTACGGCAAAAATTTCTCCAAAAAAAAAAAAGAAAGAAAGAAAGAAAGCAAGCAAGCAAGCAAGCTGTTCTGACTTGTAAATAACACAATCAAATTCCTAGAAAGTTTAAGAGAATCTATGAAAAATATTTAAGATTTATTACGTGTTTCCAGAAAGGTCATAGGAGATAATATCAATATGTAAATATCAATAGAATTTCTATATACAGTCATGTTTTCCTTAATGAGAAGGAAATGTATTTTAGGCAATTTTGCCATCGTGTGAACCTTATACAGTGTATTCACACAAATATAGATGATATATCCTAATACACACTTAGGCTATGATATAGCTTATCACTCATAAGCTACAAACATATACAGCATGCTGTTCAATACTGTAGACAAGTGTAATACAATTGCAAGTATTTGTGTATCAAACAAATCTAACACAGAAAAAGTACAGTAAAAAGTACAGTAAGGGATTAAAAAAATGGTACACCTGTATAGGACACTTGTCACAAATGGAACTTACAAAACATTGTACAATTAGACTACACTAAATTTATGAAAAAACTTTTTATTTATTCAACAATAAATCAACATTAGCTTGTAACTTTCTTACTTTATAAACTCTTTTTTTTTTTTTTTTTTTTTTTTTTTTTTTTTGTGGAGAGGTTTTTGCTATAGGGTGCGTGCGCACGCCAGAAAGAGAGACAGGAAGCAAGAAATCAACCCCCCCCCCCCCCCCCAGAGGGAATGGCCACGCTGCAATCCCTTCTCCTCCATTCTCCTCTCAGGACCCTGGGTGCGCACACAATGCACCTGGCATGCGTTTAAGTCACTGGGTCCGGGACTCGAACTGCAGTCAACTACATGGGAGTCCAGCATCAGAGCCATTACTACAACTGCTGGTCCTGAATCCAGCCTTTTCTTTCAACATTGTAAACAAACTTTTTGCTTTGAGGGTGATTGTCATGAGGTTGAGAGGGATATGTTTCTGCATGTGGTCTTCAAGCCAGGTCATCAAAAGTTTCTCTGTAACTGATATACAACCTTTTCAAATTTTTGTTATTCTCAATGTCTTTAATAAAGTACATTTTCTAATTGCTTCTATCACTTTGTTCTCGTTCCTCAAGATCATAGGTATGGTTGAATGGAACATGCCTGACTGGTAAGTAAGAACCATCACTAATTTTCCATCTTTGTAGTCCCTCATCACTTTCAATTTCATTTCCAGGGTAACCATTTAATGTGGCTTCCTACTGGCAATATAGGCACTGGATTTTGTATGGTTGTGTGCCATGAAAAGTAAAACAATACTAGATTAAATCAAGCATAAACAGACGTGGTAAACACTAAGTGTATGAGTTTGCTGCAGTAATAACGTGTCATACTATTATACAGTAAACTTCTTTTAAAAAATATGTAGACAACATACACTCAAAAATAATGATTAAAAAGCATAGTACGGTACGTACATAAACCAGTGACATAGTCGCTTATTATCATTATCAAGTATTATTCACATACATAATTGTACATGCTATGCTTTTACATGACTGACAGCACAGTGGGTTTGTTTATACCAGCATCACTGTAAACACATAAGAAAAATGTGTTGTGTTATGAAATTATAGGAGCTACAATGTCACTAGGAAGTATGAATTTTTCAGCTCCATTATAATCTTTTGGAACCACCATCAAATATACAAGGTGTTGCTAACCAAAATATCATTATGCTGTACATGACTGCACTAAAAATATTCAAGTAGAAACTGATTATACACACACAAACATATAAATTCCAACTGTTCCAAAGAAAATGTAAGACATATGTATATGATTAATGAAACTGTTATGGGCTCTGTGAGCTAAATAATACAAGTGGTGATGAAAGAAATCAAAGACAGCAACCTGAACAAACTGAAAGACATACTGTATTCATGGACTGGAAGACTTATCATACTAAGGACATTCATTCTCCTCAATTTCACCTATTGTTCTACTGCAATGTCTATCAAAAACTCAGCAACTTTTTTTTTTTTTTTTTTTTTTGGGTAGGATGAGACAAGGTTTGGCTGGCTCAGTAACAGTCATCAAGCTCTGTGCATAGGAAAAAATGTATTCATATGGTTAGCCATGGTTTGAATCCCAGCTTAGACATCTTGAAAAGACACACTGGGTGCATGTGTACATGTGCCCCCAAATCTTACGGGATGGAGAAATGGAGGAAAAAAGAGTGTGGCATGACTATGCTATCTCCCATCAGGGTGTGCTTTCTCTCTCTCTCTCTCTCTCTCTCTCTCTCTCTCTCTCTCATTTTATTTTACTTTTTCTTTCTCTCTTTCTGGTGAGTATACACATTCTCTAGCAACTATATAAAAAGGAGAAACAAGACAAGATCATTTTAAAATTTGTGTGGTAAGGCATAAACTCTAAAATAGCTAAAACAGTCTTAACAAAGAAAAAAAGTGGGGAGAATTAGTCTCAATATTAAGACTTACTATATGGGTATTTTAAACAAGATACTGTGACATTAGTGGAGAAGTAGACAGACACATAGATCAATGGGACATAATAGAGAGCTCAGAAACAGACTTACTCAAAAATGCTCAGCTGATGTTGAAATAGATGAAAAAGCAATTCAGTGAAGAAAGACTAGCTTTTCAAAAAATGGCTGTTGGAAAAACCAAATACCCATAGACAACAAAAGTAAATTTTAACTTAAATCTCAAACTTTATACAAAAATGATCTCAAAATGGATCATAGACTTAAATGTAAAACATAAAACTTTTAAGAAGCAACATGCAAGAAAATCTTCAAGATTCAGGGCTAATCAAAGAGTTCTCAGACTTGACATATAAAGAATAATCTATAGGGGCCAGCAGGTAGTATAGTGGTTAAGGTGCTAGATTCCTGCAGGGTTGACCACAGTTCAAATCCCAGACCCAGCAGTGTAAAACTCATTTGTGCATGCATGCCCAAAATCCTGAAAGGAAAACAGAGGAGAAAGGACTGTGGTATGGTCATCCCCCTGGGAGGTAATTTCTCACTTTTTCTTTCTCTGTCTCTCCAGAGAGTGCACACAACCTATAGCAAAAATCTTAAAGAAAAAAAGAGTAATCTATAAAGAATTAAAACCTTGGGGCTGGCAGACAGCATGATAGTGAAAGCACTGGACTCCCACATGGCCAATGGCAGTTTGTATCCCAGACCTGGCAGCTTGCTTTCTTGCTTTCCCTCTTTTTCTCTGTCTCTGTCTGGTCAAATTATAATAAATAAATAAATAAATAAATAAATAAATAAATAAATAAATAAATAGATGATAGATAGATAGATAGATAGATAGATAAAATTAAACAAGTCATTCTTTAAAAAAATAATTAAAAACTTAAGGTGACAAATAAAATTTTGTTCTATAAAAGACTATGAGAAGAATATGAAAAGACAAGCTACAGACTGGAAGAAAATGTTTAAGAACCATACAGATGATAAAGGATATTTAAAATATATAAAGAAATCTCAATGATAACTCTTTTCAAATAAATTCCAGTAAGAAAATGGACAGGTCCAACCACAGCATTGCATATTGCTCAGCTGCTGTGTTCCATAAGGTGGGGTCACATGGGAGGCCTGGTTTAATTCCCGTCCAACCTAAAGGCTAGGTGCAATGTGTGCTCTGTAATCCCAGTGACTCAGGAGGCTGAGACAGGAGCACACATGGTGTGACCCTATCTTAAGGAAAGCAAAGCAAAGAAAAAAAATAGACAAAAGTATATGAACAGACACTTCACTTAAGAGGATATATTGATAGAAATGACAGATAGATAATCACATGAAAAGAAGTTCCATGTCTTTAGCAATCAGAAAAAAAATGCAAATTTAAAGCAAAAGAAGGTAAGCCTACATACCTATCAGGATTCTTATAATAAAAAAATTAAATAAGTAGATATAGCTGAGATATACTAAATACACAGAATTGTTGACATTTTGTTTGTATTACTTGGATTTTTATAATGCATTGTATAAAAGATCATAGTCACTAATTTGAAAAGAAAAATAAGATGTATAATAAGCAACAATTTTACCCTGCTAAAATTATATTTTAAGTACCTTATACACAATTCAGGAATAAAACTGGAAGTGATAATATACACAAGAAGATAACAATCAGCATGTTTGTGAAAAATCGGAACTTTTTTCATGGTAAGGATTACAGTCATCTTTAAATTATTTAGGGGCTTTCACACAGAAGAGAAAATAGATAGAATGCATGATGTTCTAGAAAGAGGTCTGAGCAGAACTTACATGGCAACAGATTTCCCTGATAATGAATCTGTCTCACAAAGTATCAGATGAATCCAAATGGAGGCAGTGTACACTCTGTCAGGAATGCTGTAGAATGAGGTCTATGACTCAACGGCAGCTACAAGAGCAGAGTGCCACAATCTATCTAACTAGAATTCTGCTTTTAATAAAGTAAAAGCCTCAGACCATATTTAATTACATTTTATACTGCACTGGGGGTTTCTGGCACCTTCTGAACTATCCTTTTGTATCTGCTATTTCTGGGAGGCTCTCTCTAAAGACAAATCTCAGGTAGTTTTGATCTGATGCTTCAAAGGTGGAAAACAATAAGCAAATGTGAAGCAAGGTGCCTAAACTTTTCAATGTATTAAATATTTTACATCATATCAGTATCCATTTTAAACCAGAGGGAGAATTCTCTCTGTCATCTCTATTTTTGAAAATGTAACCGAAACATTTCTAAGGCAAAAGCATGGCATCTGCTCACGTTAACGTTTCCACAACTGTGTTAAATAGCTCTTGGCATGTGACAGAAGACAGCCAGATGCAGCGACCTTAGTCTCTGGTCTTTCGATCTCACTCTGGGGCAGTTCATAGCATTTTCTATGGCAGACCTTTAGGGCACAGTGGTAACTGTCTACTCCTTTTACTTCTTATAGATAACATTCAGTCACACTGAGGGATAGTGACAGCAATTGCTATATATAGAGACTGTCACTCACTGATGCAATTTCCAAAGTGTTTTAAAAATTATGTGAAGAAAGTTTTTAAACAAGTGTATACACACACACACACACACACACACACACATATAATGGAGCTATTCCTCTACAGCGGCATTTGAAAATACTTTATTTCAACATTTTTTCTTTCTTTCTTTCTTGCTTGCTTGCTTCCTTCCTTCCTTCCATTCTTTCTTTCTATCTTTCTTTTAATATTCTATTTATAGACATCTCAGAAAGCTAGACAATCCATGGTTATTCATAATAATGACTTGTTTTTTCCTGTGCTACTTTTGTACCTTGCATACACTTCCATGAACATGTAGATCATATTGGATATCCCTTTAGATATAAAATGCAAGCAAAAATTCTCACCTTGGAGGGTTATTGTGAACATTAGAGAACCAGTAAAATTTTGGACAGTGATTAGTTTTATTTTATAGAAATTAATCTCCTAGACTGCAAGTTTTCCTAGGGCAGGATCTACGACCTACTCATTTGTAATGAATATAAATATACTTCACAATTGTTAGATGCATGAAATATGACTTTGTTTTGTTTTCAACTCAAATCAAATCTTCCAAATCCCCACTAGGATTTTGCTTGACCTGCTACTGCGTCCCAGGATATTTACACTATCCAGAATTTTGAGAAGTGGCCTGTGTTTTTATGCCCTTGAACTTGTTGCTGAGAAGCTTATTATCTACATTCGAGTGGTCTGATAAAAGACAAGAGCCCCTCTGCTCACAGTATCTTTCTCTCCATGCCTCATTTGGCATAAGGACATTTAACCACAATGTTTCGCAAGGTTAGCAGCTCTTCTGTGCCCCCTCTTCCCATGCCATTTCTCTGGTCCTTCCATATCCTGGGATGGATCCTGTCACCTGTTGGCTCCTCAAACTCAGCCTAGATCTTTAACTCCCTGAATCTAGACTTTCTGAATCTCATTTATTGAACACTTTGTTAGAATGAAGGAAGACCCAGAACCCAGGATGTTCTTATTCCTCTTACATTCTCGAAGTATTAGGGGTAGAGAGTAGGGGATAAGATAATGGTTTATGATGAACACTCAGAAAAATAAAACAACTCTTTTTTCCAGATTATTCCACCATTCACTTTATTTAAAAAAAAAAAAAACTTTTCCCATAGGGAACATGCACTCACCAGGGAGTGAGACAGTGAGAAGACAGTGAGAGAGGAAAATACCCTCCCCCAGCAATGATGACCATGCCATAATCCCTCCTTCTCTATTCTCCTCTTGGAATTTTGGGGATGCATGTACATGTGCCGGTGTGATTTCAAGCTGTTGGGTGTGGGACTTGAACCATGGTTGACAATGTGTGAGTCCAGCACACCACCTTCTGGCCCCAGCACTGTTCTATTTTGAATCCACAATGCCTAATATAGAGTGTAGCATACAGATAAGCTCACTTTAATAACTATGCAAATATACCACACGTAATACACGTAGATTCTCATTAGGCATGCCAAATACCAGGTCCTAGAACACAACTAGTACACTGTTACCTGAAGTTTTTAAAACTTGGTAATAGTAGAGGCTAGCAGATGGTGTAATGAAGGTGCTGGACTCCCATGTGGTCAACTGCGGTTTAAGTGTCGGACCTAGTGGCTTGAAAATCATACTGTGCACATGTGCGTGAGTGCCCAAAATCCCAGGAGGAATATGGAGGAGAAGGGATTCTGGCATAGCCATCTCCCCTGGGGAAGGAAGGGATTTCTCTCTCTCTCTCTCTCTCTTTCTCTCTCTCTCCAAGAAGTGCATATGTTCTATGAAAAAAAAAAAAACTAAAAAACTAAAAATAAAAACAAAAAGAACAACAAAATCAACTTGGTAATTGTCATTAAGCACACATGTAATAAGTCTTCTCAATTACCTGGTATGTCCCTGAGAGTCCCAAGTTCTAAAGCCAAGGTTAGCCAAATTTCCCCAAGCAAGGTGGCAGGAGGCCCAGAACTTGGAAGCCACTGTTACTTTATACTCAACTCGGTAAATCCAGATATCATAGGAAGCCAGACAAATGTCTGAGTGTCATGTCTGACACTTTATATTGTAAATCAGTGGAATAATATAATGGAACTTTGTGTAACTGAGAGATCAGTTTTCTAAACAACTCCTAGGTCTCTTAAGGCCATTAAAATTTTAACTATTTTGAATAAATTCTCTCTAGACTATATTATGCATATCCCTGCTGTCTTGAGCAAATTTTAGCAAACATAATCTAGTCATAATCATTTAATGTAATCATTACAAACATTCATTGTGTTAACTCATATAAACAGTAGTGCCTTTTGGGCACTTTGGGGTAAACTGGATTCTTCATATGAGAGGAAATGACCCTAACTGATGGATTTTCCTAAATCCACAATAATCTGTCTTCCATTGATTTTTATTGTTTTCTTGGAAAATATTTTTTCTTGCTCATTGCTCCATAATGAAATATGATGCTTTGTTGAATAATAGCTGTTGCCTTTCTTTTGTATATTTTAGGGCTTTTTTTTTTTTTTTTTTAAGTTGCTAAAACTTAAAACTTGGGAAACCAGGCCAGAATGTGATGCGGTAGTTAAAGCAGCTGGATCCCACATAGCCAAATGAATGTCTCAAGTTCTGGACCTGGTTGCTTGAAAAACACACCGGGCACACTGCATGTGTGCCCAAATCCCAGAAGGAGAGCGAGAGATGGAGGACAGGGACTGTGGCAAGGCTACTCCCAATGGTTGCTTTCTCGCATTCCCTCTCTCTCTGTCTCTGGCAAGCACATATGCCCTCTGGCAAAGTTTAAGAAAAAGAATGTGGAAAACCAAACTTCGTTTTTGACTTAGGAATAAAAAAGAACAAATAGTCTCTGATTTTCATTGCATCTTATTTTGCTAAAAAGGACATTTGGGTTCCTTTGGGTTCCTGATTGTGGTGAGGCCATGATGTTTGAGGCAGCTGACTTTCTTGTATTTACATGGTACTTTACATTTCTCAGAGTAATGTCATAAGTTGAAACCATTTTCTTCTTACTCTAACCTAATGAGTATTATTTTATAGATTTATAGATGTGTTCTTGAGGTTTAGAAAACCCTTATCTCCATAGTCAATGGAAGGGATTAAAACTCCATCCTTTGCCTCTTCACCCAAAAGTCTGATACAGTTTCCAGCACAGCACGCTTCTGCAAGTGTCTTGGGTTAATAAAAACAAAATGACCCAATAGGTTGTAATAATTTCAGAAATGATGAAATGGCTAAAGAAATTATTAGAGTCAGACTACTTCTTCTCATATATGTAGAATCAATCTCAACAATTAATCCAGACATACATATGTATACTGACTAAAAGTCTGGGAAACAGCGTGTGTTGTTCGTAAGAAAGTTTTCTGGGACTAGCAAATGGAGTAATGGTTATGTCACTGGACGTCCACATAGTTGATCAATGTTCAAGTCCTGAATCTGGTGGCTTAAAACTCACGCCAGTTGCGTGTGTGTGCATGCCCAAGAACCTGAGAGGAGAATGCAGGAAAAGGGACTGCAGCATGGCCATGCCTCTTGGGGGATGATTTCTCGTTTTTCAGTCTTTCTGTCTGTCTGTCTCTTAGGCAAATGCACATACCCTATAGCAAAAATTTCTCTATTTATAAAAAAGATTTTTTTTTTAAATGGGAATAAGAATCTATGTAGAGAACAGCAGTTAGCGTAATGGCTATGTCGCTGGACTCCCACGTAGTCAACCACAGCTCGAGTCCCGGACCCGGTGGCTTAAACTCACGCCGGGAGTATGTGCATGCGTGCCCAAGATCCCGAGAGGAGAATGGAGGAGAAAGGAATGCAGCGTGGCCATCCCCCCGAGGGTGATTTCTCGCTTTCTGTCTCTCTGTCTCTCTCTGTCTCTCTGGCGAGTGCATGTGCCCTATAGCAAAAACCTTTCCAAAAAAAGAAAAAAAAAAGAATCTATGTAAATAAGAGGAAGACGCTACAGGGTGATGTATCAGAGTGAAAAATACAAATATTCTAATTCATTTTTAAAAATGAGTAGAAGTATTAACAAACATGCACAATATAATGTAATGCTCAATGTTGGAGAAGATAAGTATCTCTAACCTTTATTTTTTTAAATAATTTTTAAATTTTAACTCTTATCTATTTATTTTAATTTGACCAGAGAGGGACAGAGTGAGAGAGAGAGAGAGAGAGAGAGAGGGAAAGTGAGAAAACAAACAGTCAGATCCAGGACTTGAACCACAGTTGGCTATGTGGGAGTCCAGCGCCCTTAACCATCATGCCATCTACCAGCCCCTCTAACTTTTATTTATTATTATGCATTATATGCATAATAATAGAATATATAATATATAACAAGTATTTTTTTAGAAAAACCATACCATAGCTCATGAAGATATACACTGAGTATACATAAACCACAAATCATAATTAAAGAACATTTAAAAACTAATGCTAAAATAAAGTTTGGAAACTAGAAGAAATCAAGTAATATTGAATGAGACAAAGAATAAAGCAAATATTAGATGGGTAAATTGATGATGGATAAGTAGAAATCGAAGTATGTTTACCAGTGATGACTTTATTACATTTCTACTGTAAGCTGAAGTGAATATTAAATATAATTCCTAAGTAATTCATGTAAAACAAGAAACTCAAGAATGCTACATAGACCACTATACATTTTTATAGGTGTGGTTGCCATTGAGTTGTTGGCAGGTATTTTTCTTTACTATCTTCATTATAGGAGGAACACTATATGTAAATTTCAGACTTTCATTCCAGAATTTTTGCCTTCCTTTTCTATATTATGTGGATACTTGCTTTATTTTTGCAACCCAAGCCCTAATAATTCATCAATAATCAGCTGAAGTTACAACTTCTATGATTTCCATAGGACTTAACAAAACTTACAGATTTTATGATTTCCACAGTACTTTCTGGTTCATAGAATGAGAAAGGTTTTTTTCCTCCTCACTTCTTCAATACCTCCTGCTTGGATCTCTCATTAATAGTTTCAGTTGTAACATCTCTTGACCTACTTAAATGATAAACTTCTCAGATCAAAGACTGTACCTGGTATCTTATTTTTTTTCCTTCTTTTTTCTTTAAGAGAGAGATTTTTGCTATAGGGCATGTGTACTCAGTGGAGAGACAGAGAGACAGAAAGTGAGAAATCACCCCCCCGCCCCCCAGGGGGATGGCCACGCTGCGATCCCTTCCCCTCAATTCTCCTCTTGGGATTTTGGGCACACACACACACACATGCACTCTGTGTGAGTGTGTGCCACTGGGTCTGGGACTCGAACAGCGGTTGACTATGTGGACATAACCCCTATGACATCTGCTAGTCCCTGTATCTTATATTTCTAGTGTAGTTTATTTTTTCTAGTCACAACAAAAGATTAGCTATATAATAGGTGGTCAAGTAACTGGATAAATATCAAAGTCAACAGATGGGTAACATTAAAACTAACCAAATTAAACATATCTGTACACTTTGTAGATAAGAAATAGATGTGAAATTATCTTTGTGCTGGCTATTCATCATTTACCCCCTCCACACATCTAGGTCTATTTTCTACTCTCTATCCTGCAACAAACCTTTTAAGGAAGAGACTTCCCAAGGGTAATTCATAGTAGGTAGAATAATGGTCCTCAAAAGGTGTCCATGTCCTAATCCTCAGAATTTGTAAATAAATTACCCTATGGCAAAAGGGACTTTGCAGGTGTGATTAAGGTTAAGGACGTTGAGATAGGGAGATTATTCTGAGTGCTGTGTGATCACACATCATCCTAAAAGTGGACAACCTCTCTCAGCTGGAGTTAGACAGCGATGTGATGATGGAAGGAGGATCAAAGAGATGTGATGGAGAAGTCAACCTTGTTTAGTCACTGATTGTATAGATGGTCAGAAGGGCCATGTGTCAAGGAATACAAGTCATATCTAAAAGCTGGACAAGAAAACTTATCTTCAGCCAGAGTCTTCTGAAAGGAACATAGCACTGTGGACACCTTGATTTTAGCCCACCAAGAACCTAGTTGAACTTCTCACCTACAAAACGATAGCATAACTGGGGACCAGCAGTTAGTGTAATTGCTATGTCGCTGGACTCCCACGTAGTCGACTGCGGGTTGAGTCCCAGACACGGTGGCTTAGACTCACGCTGGCGCATGTGCGTGCGTGCCCAAGATCCCGAGAGGAGAATGGAGGAGAAGGGATTGCAGCATGGCCATCCCTTCTGGGGGGTGATTTATCGCTTTCTATCTCTGTCTCTCTCTCTCTCTCTCTCTGGCAAGCGCATGCACCCTATAGCAAAAACCTCTCCAAAAACAAAAAGAAAAAAAGAAACTATAGCATAACTGGTGGATTCCTTCCCTGCTCTCTCCCTCCTTCGGTCCTGCACCTTTGGCTCTACTTACGTCTTTCAAGCCTTTAGCTCCCACTGGCTGGGTCTTCCTCCTCCACGGACCCAGCTCCCACTAGGCCCTTGTCATGCTATCTTCTCTTTCCATCTCTTCTCCCCTGGAGATAGCAATGGTTCTCCACTGATTGCTCATTTTGAGGATGTTGTCTATCCCTCGTTTACTCACTTAACCTTGCTCACACTTTTGAGAATAGTCTTCCATTACATAGATTTTATTTGGACAGACAGTTTGGAGTACATTTGTTTCCTGCTAGGAATCAGACTAGGACAGGCTTTTTTCCTAAAGCATTATGAAAGGTTGCTAAAAGTTCACGTACGCTTGGGAGAAAAGCATACAGCAGAGAGACATCCCTGAAAGAAGCTTCAGATTCTTATGGCCTTTCCATTTTCAAGAGGCATGCTGGTGATTTTCCTTATTCTGCAAAGTCACGGTATCCTTGAAATCCCCACTCTCACCCCTACACTATTGCCATTTATACACAAATATTTTCTTTCGACGGATATTTACTTTCTGTGTTTGCAATTTCTTACGCTTAGAATCCTCTTTCACCTTTTTGTATTTAATGTTCAGGACATGAACAGATCTCTGAAAGCAAGGGGATCAGGTTCTCAGAATAAACATCACAAAGATTACCCATCTGTCTAAGCCATACTACATTTCATGCTCAGCATAAGCAAAATTGGTATATTTATGAAAGAAAGATTATGAGTAATAAAGTGGACATGTAGAAGGTGAGCACCGTCCTTACCAGTCCAGACTACCAGGTGCTTCAGATCATTCCGTGCTGTCGCAGAAGCTGACGTTTCCAAACCTAACACTGTGGCCCAGTCCACGTGTCCTGGCTAACTTCTCAGGTAAGACTATCTTCCTCACTGTGCTCGCAGATCACAGAACACAACAACAAAGAGTGGTGAGGGACTACCTGCTCCAGTTCCTTCATTTTACAGATGAAGATGTGCTTTCTGTCATGAATAGACCAAACAAAAAAATCCAACTAACTCCTCTCATATCCTGGTATGTCTCAGGTTCTGATTATTATTGTCTATTTTATATTGAATGCAATATATTGACTTGTATTTGCCTAATGAAAACTTCCGTTTCTTCCTATCACACAGCTATTCAAGTCAAAATCAATTCTTTCTAAAGAGCTGGGTCCTAAAAAAATATGAGGCAGTTTTTTTTTTTTTTTTTTTTTTTTTTTTTTTTTGTAGCATGGTATCATGAAAAAGAAAATAAAGAAAATTAAATTGTCCCAGTTCTTGCTATTCAGGTTGTTGAAATTTAACACAAATAGTGATGATGTAAGAAGTCAGTTATTTGGGATACAAATCACACATTCATAATCAGTTCATGAGTCAATGCTATGGGAGGTAAAAGGATTTTGAGACCACTCTTGAAACCAATTGTCTACCAACCTAGGTGTGCAACAGTGAAATGTCCCAGTTCAGGTTTCAGGTTTGACGGTTTATTATTCCTTCTACTTTGAATCCTCTTCCACCTATTTTTTCTCACTAGATGGCTTCCTAAATTCCAAACTCGGGCTTGGAGATTCCAATTTCTCATACAGTTCACAAAACAAAGGTGCTCAGTATAGCTTTGTGAATATGTGGTAGTCTTTCTTTGTGTATAGTTTCAGGGTGTTGAAAGTTCACAATTTGAGGTTCCAAAAATGTAACATATAGATAGTTCATCCTCAATCAATATTATTGAGTGGTCTAGTAATAAACTGTAGCTGTTACAGTAGTTTAACCTCAGTTCTCTAAAAAATGTTTATATTGTAGCTATTACAAGTATACCTACTGTGAGTTATGGCGCATAATATATTTGCACAGATGATGGACTAAAATGTAACATACTTTCTTGTTAACAATGGTTACCTGTACTTGTGTAAGTTTTCTAAAATTTTAAATAAGGATCAGGTATTACATTTATAATTGGAAATATTATTTAAATAGGGAGGCATTTGTATTTCCAATCTAGCATATAGCTGATCATAAAGATACCAATAACATTTTCTGATTCAGACCCCTAAGCAAATTGTCATTAGTTTGTAATTTAACTCGATATCTGTTTTTTGCAGATTTAACAAAACTTCAAACCTCACCCCAAAGTTTGCATACATATGCATATGCCCTATGGCTCCTTCTTCATCACATACCAACCATAAGTCATTAGCATAAAGCCTTACTTAATTGAGCCTGACCTGGGTCTACAAACATTATTCAGAACACAAAAGAAAAACTGGGAGGAAAACTCTGATTAAGCAGTTCAGCTTTGAGGATCCCTAAACGTTCTGCTGTTTAAAACCTTGGTAAAGCAACCACAGAAAACAAACCTAGATAATCAGGCAAGAATGGGTAGATACCTCACAATATATAAGTCCTTATTCTTTTATAATAATACCTTGTCATTTTTAAATACCTAATTTGGGCTACCCCTTAAGAAAAATCATCATACCAATCATCTATTATTCTAACAAAACTGTGAAGAAGGTACTATTTTTATCTTATTTTAAGGGTGGGTTTAGGATTCCAGTGGGATCAAGTAACTTTCCCAGACCACATAGGTAATAAATAGCAAAACTGAAATTCATACCCCAGTTTGCCTGACTCCAGACCTAGTTTATCCTTCATAGCCACTCAGTTCATACTGGATAATTCTGCCCCTGCCAGGAAACTCAGAGGACAGGACCAAGAATAGAAGGAGGAAGTCTAAGATGTTATAGAATTTTCTTTTCAACCTGCCCATACATCTACCCTTGTAAATTCTTTGGGATGAGGGAACTTAATGGAGAAATGTTTGTTTGTTTTTTAATTTTGTCAGAGGGCTTATGCACTCACCACAGTGAAGGACAGGAAAACAGCATTCTGCATGGGGAATGGTCGTGCTACAACCCTTTCTTATCCATTTCTCCCAGTTTGAGGATTTGGGGTACCCATGCACATGCACCTAACTTTGTTTTCAACCTCCATGTCCAGCACTCAGAATTAGCCATGTAGGATCTGGCTACCTTGATCACCAGGCCACAGAGCTGGCCCTGTGATAGGGAAAAGAGTCATGAAGCAGAACCAGAAGGTTCTCATAAACTGGACACACATTTAACAAGCAGTGTTCGGATTCACAGATCGATCTTAAAGAGTCCTTTTTCAGGATTTTCTTCTTCCCTCCCTCTTTTCCTGAGCCTCTCTCTCTCTCTCTCTCTGTCTCTTTCTCTCTGTCTCGCTCTTCTCTCCTCTGCTGAGACTACAATTTAAGTGAAGCCTGACTCTGGGCATATATGCAATATTTCTTCTCAATGTCCTTGGCCTTAGAATATATTTGGAACCCAGATGGTACAGATATCAACTAGGAGAGAGACAGAGAGAAAGCGAAACCTATCGTAGGTTTAAGCAAACAAAATAAGCTTCTGGGTTAAGCAACAACAGAACAATATTTAGGGACACTCGTGCCATGTAAGTGGTGACCATCAACACATAGGTCTAGCCATGTGGACAGCCGTAACTTTCCTTCTTTTGATTTTGGTCATTTCCTTTATGAAACCAGAAAATGGACTCTGACTTCTAAGACCCATACGTGTTTGACTGCCCTGTGTTTTACAGTGCCTACGAGAGTAAAATGGGAATGAATTATTGAATAGTAAGTGAAAAAACAGTCCAACACAAGCATTTAACTTTAGGAGCGTTTTTTAAATATACATTTTGAGCTGCACATTGTTTTATTTAAGTCTAGATAACAGTGACATTTGCATTCTAATCTTGAGTCTGTCTCTTCCTTTCTAGGAGATAGATGAATCTCTCATTCTTTGGGTGTTTTAATTTCCTCAGTGGTTAAGCAAGGACGATCCAATCTAACTTTCAGAACTTCTGACTGGATTATAGAAAAATCTTGCAAAATACTTTGGCTTAAAATGTTTCTTTCTGAACCTTATTTATGTTTTCATGTACTATTTTTTTCAAACAGGCATCAGTAAGATTCACAAAGGAAATATATCCATATAATTGGATTAATTTCTCTAAATCCTTGGATAATCGCAAAATGGCCATGACGAATCAATGTACTTTAATGTTTTGGCAAATGACAATCATTATGGACATGCTTTAAGTATCTTCCTTTCTCTGCATAGTCAGGGCAATCTGTGTTAACTAACTGTAAGGACATTAATATTAATATTCCACAGCATAGAATATTATTTTTTGTTGGATGAAAATCTCCCTGAAGATCTGAGAAATCAAGAGGCAAAAACTCCATGTAGATGCCAAAGCAAAAAGTATACCAAACCAAATTCTACAGTACCACCTTGAGACTGAATGCCGAAGTTTGAAATGATCTTAGAAAGGAAAGCAATAGAAAGGCTTGACTTATAAATGAGAAAAGGAGGGAAATAAAATTTCCTAAACAAATTGCAGTATTATGCTAAGCACCTTACTGTACCAGTGTATTCAATCCTCATCATAGCTACTCATAGTTTTTCTATTTTATATAAGAATAATCTGAATGTCGAGAAAGTGGAGTAATTCACCCAAATTCAGTAGTATAATGATAAGCAAAACTCAGATTCTGTATCAGAGGTCTTTGTTCAGAAGTCAATAAAAAAACCTGTATGTCTAATTTGGTAACAAAATACCAGCAAGCTGATCAACAAGTTTCCCTTCCTGGGAGAAAGCTTGGGAAAAGATAAGACACTTTTGTGTCTTTGGGGATGAAAACCACTGTATATGTAGAATATCAGATGTACTCCAACCACACATCACATAATTGAGATCAAAATCTATAGTCATGTTGTAAGAAAAACAGCACCAATTTATCAAATTTTGATGATGTGCCCAAGACTTAAATAACATTACAAAGCTTCATATAATGCATAAAGGCAAATATTACCACCCCCTTTTACAGAAAAAGTAACTAAAGCTTAAGCAGCTCAATAAAACAATGAAAATAGAAAATCACTTGCATAGACTTTACTATGGTCCTGATACCTAAGTCTACAATTGCTTATCTATTATACATATTGAATAACTTATTTAATCAAGTATTAGTATCACACCAATTTATCATATGTCAAACTGATATACAGGAAAGTTAAATAACTTCAGGATCACATGATTATAAAGTAGTAAACTCAGATTTCAAATCCATGCAGTCTAGCACCAACAGCTAGTCCATTAAATACTGCTCTATGCTCAGTATTCTATAGAGAACAAGTGGACATAGAAGGATTTGAACTTAAAACTTAGGGTCCAAAGTCCACATTCCTTCTAGCTCTTCATGCTTCTCAGCCCTGGCTATTCTTTAGAATAATATGGGAAGACTGAGCTGAAGTGGTGCAAGTAGGAGGGGGTGCTATGTGGTGGATGAGGCCACACGGGAGGCCCAAGTTTAGTTCCCTCAGGTCGAACATGGTGACACACACCTGTAGTTGCAGCTAACTGAGAGGCTGGGGCAGAAGGACACTGTAAAAAACCTTTCTCTTCTTCCCATGTGTTCTCTCCACCATAACAAAAAAGTAAAAGGACTCCCGTGCAGGGACAGTATTATGTGAGCAAATGGAAGGAGCTTTCAGTTGAGTTGCTTATTTATTCCTAAATGTTAGCAAGTCCTAAAAAAGGAAATGAGCACATGCTTGTTGACTGAAATGAAAGTTCTCACTTGATACATCAGTTAACTTGGGAAGCTCTGCGTCAGGGTCTGGACCTACTGCACACTGGACTCACCCTAAGCATGGCTGCCAGCAACGTAAGGCCAGAAAATCAGCACAGGTTCTGCAGAAATGCTTCTGTGCCTTAAGATGAAGTTTGGTCTATACCTCCTTTAACTTTTCACTTTGACAAACACGTATGAATTTCAACTATGGGCAAAATACTAAAGTGGGCACTTTGGGAAATGCAGATTCTTTGTCCTTAAGGAAAGCACAATCTACTAGGGGAAATATAGATATTGGCAGCTAAGTATAATTCATATTAAAGTACCAACGAGCCCTTTGGGCTCTGAATCCAAGTTCAAGTTTCTGCTATGTGTGAGAAAATTAGAATGGGCTCAGGTACACTCTGGGGGGCAAACTGAGGTACATAAAGGTGAGATATGGGGCCTTACAATGTGTTTCACTCTCATAAATGAGCTTAGGCAACCTTGTGTGCTTTTAATGTACCCTGGGGAATTAGATAGATCATTATTATTGTTGTTGCTATTTTATTCTCCAACTATGAGTTTACAGCATCTTCTCTTCAGTGGTTTGTGTCCCTCAGAGCAAAATAAACTCAACATTTTCTTCCTGCAACCTCTCATGAATATTAATGCTGTCTTTATTTATTGTTTGGCAAAATATGACAAAAATAAAAATGCACTACAGCGAAAAAGAACATGCACAAACTAAAAATATCTAGCTACTGTCAGAATACTTGTGTCATCATCATTATCAATAAATGCACATTTGACAAGCATGCTCCATACACTGGTTCATCCCACAGTTCCTTCCAACCACTGACCTTTCTAAATGAGTGCTGTTGGTTCTTCGGTTGCTACTTGTGGAACTCCCATTAATTTTATAGTTGCATACTTTTGTTATGCTTAAACTAGCAACATGGATTTCAGTAACAACAGGCCAAGGAGCTCGGTCTCCCAGAAACAGACTTTCAGGGCCTTAGCATCTTCTCTAAAAGAGCTTTGCATCCATCTATACAAAACGAATATAACTACAACTGTCTGCTTGAAAGGGGGTGCTGATGGAGTCTTACCTGTACAGATCTACTCTGACCTCCCAAGGCAGTGGGAAGCAACTCCACAAAGCCCTCTGAGCTCTACACATTATCCTTGGAAAGACAAAATCAATTCATTTTAGAGATGAAGGTCCATAATGCCAAGCCAGTAAAAGAAGCTGAGGCCATCAAGCTAGAGACAGAGTTGGGACTAATATTCCTATCAATTCAATCCTATTCCAGTGATCTTTTTACACAACTTCCTGCCTCCCTATGTCATACAATTTGAGAGAAGAACAAGTGAGACAATTTACTAGAGACATTTATCATAAGAATGTGTTTTCCAGCATTGGTAAGGCAACTCCTCTAAGGTTTTCCAGATACAACTCAAATCACATTGTGGTTTGTAGACAAGATAACTATTGCCTGTTGGATCAATAAAGTGGACAGCTTCAATATGTCTATCATATGTCATTAGACTTGGAATAGAATGAATATATGAATTCCTAGTATGGGGCCAGCAGGTGGCGTGGTGATTAAGGCACTGGACTCCCACATGACCAAATGTGGTTGAAGTCCCAGACCTGGCACTGGCTTTCTCACTCTTCCTCTCTCCGTCTCTGGTCAAATTGAAGATTAATAATAAATAAATTAAATAAATAATTATTTTATAAAGAAATCCCTGGCATGAACTTTCCTGAGCTCTTACAGTCAAAACTGAGTTTAGCCATAATCAGATCTTGACCAGGAAGTTCTAGATCATAATAGCTACACTCTTACTCCTAAGAGCAGCACTGAATTCTAGCTCGTGATGTTGAACTACTTTGATAAAATTCTGTTCAAGGACACAGAAATTCTAGAAGCTGGTGGTATTGTGTTAGCTATAAATCCATATGGTTCCACAGAAGTCAAGCATAGCCCAGAAGAATGGCCTGAATGTCATTATCACTTCTTGGGCCTAAACATCTCGCTTTAGTAGGAAAGTGAACTTTAGAGAACAAAGAGACCATATAGCAAATTAGTGACACAGTCATGATTTACATCTCAACTCCCAGTCCAGCATTATTTGCCCAAGTTGTGACATAATCTATGTTCTTCTCCTTCCTAAAGGACATCTTAGCTAATATTCAAAATATTAAAACAGTCAAAGAATTCTCCAGTATTTTCTTATCTCTTTCTGTTTGTGTGTATGTGTGTGTGCGTGTGTGTGTGTGTTAACTATAGGGCAAGTACGCTCACCATGCAAAATCAGAGAGACAGAGAAAGAGGGAGAGGAGGAGAAAGTATCCCCCCATGGGACATGTTTTTGCCACAATCCCTTCTCTTCTATCTCTCTCTCCTTTTGGATTGGGCACATATACACACATCATCCTGACATGTTTCTCAAGCCCTAGATCAAGTATTCAATCTGTGCATTTCACCATGTAGGTTCTGGCTACATTACTCATTATACTTTGAAGCCAGCCCCTTATTCTCTTTTATGGAAAAAGCTGATCCTTAGCCTAACCATACCTATTGCATGATTTTCTCCACATAAAACATACTTTAGCAATTCTTATTCTTTTTTTAAGAATTATTTATTTGGTTTCATTTAATGATTGATTTTTAATTTGACTAGAGAGGGACAGACTGAGAGAGAGAGAGAGAGAAAGTGAGGAAGCAAGCTGGATTCGAATCACAGATGGCCATGTGCGAGTCAAGCACCCTTAAACACCACACCACCTGCCATCCCCTTTAGCAATTCTTAATAATCTTCAGCAGAAGCAGGATTTATCTAACGATTATCAGTGATATTTTTCATAATTTTTTATTCTTTATGTTAAAGGTTATCTGTTTATTTAATGAGGGAGACAGAGAGAAAGAGAAATAGACACTTCTTACCGGAGTTTTTCCTTCTGTGCTCCCCTTCCCTAGCCCTCCAGCTAATCAGGATCTTGGGAGCACATGCCCAGATTATTTGAGGTCTTCTTGGGATCCAAACCCACTCTTGGCCATGTGGCTTCCAGAAGAGCAATTCAGCACCATCTGTGTCATGAGATGGGGCTAGTATTCTTTATGTTAAAAAGTTAAAAAATTGATTCCTTTTTACAAATGTTGAAGAGGAAAATAAACTGATACAATTTTAAAAGTCTTGTACGATTTATGATTTGGTATTAATTAAGCTCTTACAGATACTGGTCACATAGAATGTTATGAATCATAATATTAAAACCTTAGACTCCTCTTAGAGTCAACACTGGAAAAACATAAAGCACTAGGGCTGGAGAGAACGCCACATGCAACCTCTTTTCTTCTGACAGGACAAAACACACCCCTTGATTGTGATCCATTTCTCAAGCTACCTAGGACAGGAGAGAGCTCGTCCTTCTTCAATAATCAATTCCCAAATGTTACTGAAAATGGCAGATTAAAGACTTTATAAATAGGACCTTCAATGAATGTAATGAAAAATCTGGCAAAAACTATTGGAGTCTAACTTTTCAGAATCCTGGAATCTAAGCAAAAGTTTACAGCCATACATTCAATGTTTAGTAAAACAACCAGCAAACAACAACTAGAAACTGGCTAATTCTCTATAGGAAGTATGAATCTGTATTTTATTTTACCCTTGTCCCATCTCCTGCTATCTATCTCAACAGAAGCTTTGAAAATTATAGTCCACATTCCAGTTAGAAACACTAGAGTGAGAGACTGGAAGTATCACTATCATTAAGGTGGTGATACTCTCCAAACTGGTCTAGAGACATAATGCAATTCCCATCAAAATTCAAACTGCCAATTTTGTAGAAATGGGCAAGCTGAAGCTAAAATTCATCCAGAAATTCAAATACCTCAAGCAGTCAGCACAATATTGAGAGGAAAAAAAAGACTGAAAAATGTTTATTTTCTGATTTCAGACCTTACTTTGGAGGTATAGTAATCAAGACAGCATGGAACAGACATAAAGATAGATGTAAAGATCGATAGAGGAGAGTCCAGAAATAAACCCATGTGTCTATGGTTAACTGAGTTTCAAAGGAGTACACCAAGACCATTCAATTGAGAAAGAATAGTCTTGTAAATAAATGGTGCTGGAATAGCTGGAAATCCACATGCAAAAAAGTAAAAATTTAGATCCCCTCACCTCAACCCCTACACAAAAATTAACTCAAAATGGATTAAAAACCTAAATATAAAAATTAAAAGCATAAAATTCTTGGAAACATAGGTGTAAGTCTTCATGACTTCAGATCAGGAAATGGTTTCTTAACTGTAACACTCAAAAGACAAGTAATAAACAAAAACATTAATAAATTTGATTTCATCATAATTAAATTTTGTGCATGTGTCCTTCTTGAAGGTTATCAAGAAAGTAAAATGACATCCCACAAAATGACAGAAAAAATACCTGCACATACGTCTTATAAATGTTCCAATATCTAGAATATATAAAGAATTGCTAAGCCTCAACAATAAACATGCCAACAACTCAATTTCAAAATATACAAAGGACTTGAACAGTTATTTCTCCAAACTAGATCTACGAATAGAAAATAAGCACTTGAAAAGCTGCCCAAGAATATTATTATTCATTATAGAAATGCAAATCAGTCATAATGAGGTACCACATCACAATCATTAAGCTGACTATAATAAAATGCATAAACACACACACACACACACACACACACACACACAGTCTCATAAAATAACCAGTGTTAGGATGTGAGGTAATTAAAACATGCATACTTTGCTGATAGAGATGTAAACTGGTATGATATGGAAAACAGTTTGACAGTTCCTCAAAAATTTTGACTGGCAGTTACCCTATCACCCAATTCTACTCCTAGGTATATAACCAAGAGAATCATCTACACAAAAACTCCATCACAAATACTTACAGTGGCATTATTCATTATGCCTAAATTGTAGAAACAGTCTAAATATAGATTAACTAGGAAATGACAAATATTATGTGGAATATTATGTAGCCACAAAAGACTAAAATATTGATAGATACTATGACATGGATAAACCTTCAAAACACGAAGTTAAATGAAATTTTCTAGATGCAACGGGCCATGACTTGTATGATTTCAATTAAATGAAATCTCCAGAAAAGGCAAATTCATAAAGACACTAAGTAGATTAGTGGTTTCCAGAGAGTAGAGAGAGGAAAAACTGGAATTGACTATTAATATGTATTGGGTTTCTTTTTGAGGTGATGAAACGTTATAGAATTAGATAGTGGTGACTTTGGCACAGTACTGTAGATATATTAAAACCACTGGTTTGCATACTTTAAAATGATTTAAAATGGTGAATTTTAATGTTGTATAAATTTTATGTAAAAAAATAAATCCGTTACTAAAGAAAGCTTCTAACTTTTTCTATGTAGCCTAGGATTGCCTCCATAAAGATTTTTTAGGAACAATAAAAGCAGGTAAGAATTCGGAAATATTTCTTGTTCTAATTGACATCTCCTGATGGGATAAACTGCTGGGGCACAGTCTCATGTAATAAGAAATAGAAAAATTGTCCTATATAAGAAACAGAAGTAATTATGAATTAGATATATAGAATCTTAGCAAATGGCCAATTCTGAAAAGAATAAGCGGCAAATTTCATTTCCTCAAATATGTGTGTGAATTTAAAAGCATCCCTGCCTAGAAAGAGTGGGAGTAATGGTGATGAAAAGTGAATTTAGTGGTGGTAATGCATATATCAAGTGGGGATTGTTTGCTGGGTAGCGACATACTAGAATAGCAAGCACCAGCAGAGATCTGAAAGATTAAGAAACAGCCATGTGATAAAGAGAGAAATGTTTAGAAGCTAGAGAACTAGAAAAGAGGATATGAAAAGCCAGATAGGAGCAGCTAGTTTAGGTGTGTTAGGAAGGAGGTTTTAGCATCAGTTAAGAAGACACTAGTCCAGGGTCATTTATATGGGTGAAAGTTGAGGATAGGAGAATTGCCTGCCTGAAGGATTTCAATGACTAGACTAGACATTTCTAAAACAGAAAGAAAAAGAAGAATGGGGAAAAAAGGAAAGAAGAGGAAGGGAACAAGGAAGACACGGGGGTAGGGAAGAAGAATGACCAGACTTTTTTCTTGGTAAAGTGAAGAAACAAGGTCTTAGCTTGTGAGAAAGACGGTAACAGGAGAAAGGGAAAAAAGTGAAGCGGAGGCTAAGCCTATTAAGGCCTTCAAGAACAGACATAGTATTTTTGCCTCACATGTATTTAAGCAGTGTGATAATTACCCACACTGTTTAAATATACGAATCAATTATTTGTAACTTATACAGAAATATAGGAAACCATTGGATTTCCTTGTGATTCTTTAAAGAGTGAATCAAAATCACCTGGAAGGCTTGTTAAAACTTCTAATAGATCATTAGCCCCATCCCTAGAGTTTCTCAGGCACCAGGACTGGGACTGGCCTAGAAGTGTGCCTTTCGAACAAAGTACAAGATGTGGCTGACAGTTCCTGGTCCAGGATCAATCATACTTTAAGAACCACAGACTTAGAAAAGCAGAGTTAGCTCCACGGCCTAGTGGGTAAGTAAGCTGGATCCCACAAGGTTGACCATTAAGCCCCAGCCCTGATGACAGGCACATAAGCATGCATGCCCCAAATCTCAGCAGGATTGAGAAATGAAGGAGAAGGGATTATGGCATGCCTATGCCCACTGGGGGTTGGGAGGATGTCCTGTTTCCCTCTCTGTCTTTCTCTGGTTAGTGCACATGACCTCTGGCAAATGAAAAAAAAAAAAAAAAAGAAAGAAAGATGGGGCATGGTCCCATAAATAAATAAAGTATGGTGGCATGGTCACCTTCCCTAAAGGGTGTTTTCTCATTCTGCTCTCCCTATCGCTCTTCAACAAGCCAACATGACCTCTAACAAATAAAAAATAATAATAAAATAAAAAGAGTTGAGAGAGAGAGAGACAAAGAAAGATAGAGAAAGAAAGAAGGAAGGAAGGAGGGAATAAAGAAAGGAAACAGGCAGGCAAGTAGGGTAGAAGGCAAGTGGGGGAGGGGGAAGCTGGTGGTGTGGTGGTTAGGGCACTAGACACAACCACATGGCTGACCACAGTCTGAGTCCCTGACCTGGTGGCTTGCTTTCTGATCTTCCCTCTCTCTTTCTCTCTCTCTCTGGTCAAATTAAAATAAATGAATGTATAAATTCAATTAAATTGCTATTATTTAAAAGAGAAGGCAAGCAGGAAGAAATCCTAGTGTCCTGTAACTGCAATGTCTACAGAAGGATATGCATGAAAGTGGAGAAAGCAGAGTAGGAACCAGCTATTCATAGAAAACCTGCCGCCTACAAGAGACTGGAGATCAGATGCAGAGAAGAGTAATGTAGGCAAATCTCTTTCTTCACAGAGCTGACAATATACTGATGTTTATACATTTATATGTCAATCACTGGTGGTGGCTTTTTGCTTGAATTTTACATGCTAATTGTTCTACAATGTAACCATGGAAATCCTGGATTAGTAGAAAAGTATTGTACATCCAAGGCATACAACTTGGCATGTATAAGATTCTGTATAAGAAAAACATTTGTACTGTGATAGATTCTATTAAATGAGAGCAAAAGGACCAACAACAGCTGGAGCAGATAAATCAAGAACTCTTGGTAAATCTGTACTTCAAAGGTTAGATGACAAATGTATAGTTCATTGCTTAATCCCAAACATTCTTTATTGCAAAGAAGAATTTCTTTAAGAAAGGCCTGAAAGAACACACCCACACTGGTGTTGCTAGAATTAGCAAATAAAAATACAGGACATCCAGTAACACTTTAGTTTCAGATAATAAACAACATGTTTTTAATATGAGAAAGTTTCATGAGCTTTTTGGGATAAATGTATTCAAAATCATTTCTCATTATTTATCTGAAGTTTAAATTTAACTGGGTATCCTATATTTTATCTGGCAACCCTAATCCAGGTGAACTTTGACCAAACTTTTATTCAATGAATGTCAATATGTTTTCAGTCTTATAAAGAAGATAGAGCGGGTTAGCAGGTGGTTTCATGATTAAAGCACTGTACTCCCACGTGGCCAACCATGGCTTGAGTCCTGGGCTTCATGGCTTGAAAATCACGCTGAGTACATGGATGTGCGTGCCCAAAACCCATAAGGAGAATGGAGGAAAAGGGACTGTGTTGCGGCCTTTCCCTCTGAGGGATGATTTCTCATTTTCCATTTTACACTCTCTCTGTCTCTCTCCACAAGCACCTGTGCCTTATGGCAAAAAAAGGAGATAAAAGCATAGAGCATATTCTGCCCCACGCATAATGCAACAAAGAATAAGAGGGCTATCAAACGGCAAAGGTTTTAAAGATGTAATGGAGAGGAAGGCCAGAACGACTGCAAGAGTTGAGAAAGGGGAGCTATGCCATCCAGCATAGCTGGTCCCGAAGGCCTCATAAGATTTGATTAGTAGCCAGAAGCTAGCAGCAGCAGAAAGTGTAGAATCTGGACCAAGGACGGCAGGAAATGAGAGAAGGGGACCAGCTCTGCTGAATACAGCCAAGTCCTGCACATCGGACACACCTTGACGGCTGTACAGTTCAAGGCCTCTGGAGCACAATTTCTGACCCTCCTCAGTACTGTGATAATATGCATGATCATAAGTTGCACCTTCCATTTTGTTCAGCATCAGGAGGGTCACATGGAAAGGCTTTACAACAACACAGTACACCGTAGGGTACCTAATCACTCTGAGCCCTTAAGATAAATAATATCCGATGCTTGAGGTGTATTTAATTAGAAGTAAATAGGTCTTTGATCCTGATTCCAAGAAAGAATTACCTGAGAATTTGCACCTATGGAGAGAGAAAAAGGCAGTGGCTGGCAGCAGCCAACTCTTTCTCTGATTCTAGTTTGAAAAGCAGGTCCTGTACACCCCATGAGCCTGATGCTCTGGTGTCAGCTTCATCCTGGAGTCAGCAGACCTGGGACCTAGTCTCTTGAGTGTGCTCTCAAGTGAGGAAGTATCTGAGCGTCTGCTTCCCAGATGCAAAGTGACAGTTTGAGATGGTATGATTCTCAGGGCCGTTCTGATTCAACATCCAGTGATCGATTAAATAAATCAACCATTCATTAAACACTCAGAGACTGCCATACACAAGACAATTTTCTGGGAGCTGTGGTGGACACAAAGCGAGTTATTTGTTCATGCTAGGTGACACTATGAAGCAAGCAGGTCGCCTCTTTTCTGCATCCTTACATGGGGGACCCACTTGGGCACTCCATAGAGGGCTGGTCTCTGAATAAACCTGGACTGCCAGTTCTGTGTCAGCCAGTCTCCTGCCTCTCGTTTACCTTTATTTTACTCCTTTCTCCTCTCTAAGAAACTCTACCTGTCTGCATTTCATTCCCTAGAGGGGGGCTGGTCTCAGCCTTCCAGGGTGAGAATTAATTCATCTGATAAACTCAAATGTGTCAGAGAAAGGAGGAAACTACATCTGCGTAACCTGGGAGGTAATGACAGTCTTCAATCCATTTTTCTTTCTCTGTATTAGTGACTTCAAATAGGAACTGATTCAGATTAAACATAAAAAATGGGAAAAAAAAAAGAAAGAAAGAAAGAAAATAAAACCAAGGCTTATTGGTACCAGGACAGAGCTAAGTGCTATCATGTATCATCTTTGATCTTCACAGCCATCTTGTGACAACAGTTTATTATCCTGGTAGATGAACCTGAGGGAGAAATACTCAGCAAACCTGCCCCAGGTCAAAAAGCATGGGGTCGGGGGAGCAATCTGGATTTGGCTTAATACAGAACCAATGTGCTTTTCTAGAAACACGTGATTATTGTTTCAATCACTTATGTGGTGCATTAACTAGTAATGGTTAAAATAACAAAAAGGCTTTAAAAAGGTAGACTCAAACTATTTTTAATAACGTGAGCATCAGTGACTTCATCCCACCATGCTTTTTTTGTTGTTTCAAATGGGAGATTTACAGCCCAAGTACAAGGAATTGCATACAGTTCCTGCTACCAGAATATACATGGACATAATGACCTATGTCATCCATACAGTAGCAGGAAGAAAAAAAGGGTACTGAGTAACCAGAAAATGTGAGGATTCTTGGGGAGGTGAGCCTCATTTCAGTCCCAAAAATAATGGTACCTTGAGTACAGATTATTTACCCTTTGCACATGACCTGCTGATCCTATATCTTTCAAGAAGAGTGTGTGTGTGTGTGTGTGTGTGTGTGTGTGTGAAAGAGAAAGACAGAGAAATATGGGGGAGAAGAGAAAGAGAAAAAAGAGGGGTGAAAGGGAGAGAATATAAAACAGAGACCAAGAAAAGCTCTCTAAGACCCATAATTTGAGCTAAGATAACTTTAAAGCAACTAAGCTTTTAAGTAGTTATACAACAAGAGGCTGACAGGTGGCTGGACTCCCACATGGTCAACCACAGTTCGAGTCCTGGACCTGGAAGCTTGCTTTCTCCCTCTCCCTCTCTCTGTCTCTCTTTGGGAAGTACACATGCCCTATAGCAAATTAAAAACTAAATAAAATAAATAAAAGTAAATAAATAATTCTTTTAAAAAAGAATTTATACAACAAAATAGAAGCTTTACTAAGCTATGTTATTATATATGTAGCATTTTTCAGATATTTTGATGACTGAAGGTCATTGTGATAATCATAAAATATTTTGTACAATACAATGATGCCCTTAAGGATAATCACAAGTTAAGGATGTATACCCTAGTGGGCATCTGATCACTTTGCTTTTGTAGTCTTGAGCATTTTTAAAATGGGTCCTTTTACTCATGGATGGCAGGAGGCAGCTTAGAGGGAAAGGTTGTTTGGGAATAATATATATATTGAACCAGGTTGAAAATGCAGAATGCAATGCGTGGTTGAGCCATAAAGAACATCTAGAAAACCAAAGCCAGAAAATAAGCTAGCACAATACTTGCTATGGATCAAAGCAAAGATGTGGAATGAGGTGCTGGAATGGATTCTGGGAAGGCAGAGAGAAGGTGACTCCACAGCCAAGTGCATGCCTATGAGCCAGGTCTTTCTCATCTCGTGCAACTCCTGGCTTCCCTGGTTGTCTCTGACACAGTGGCTATTCATGCCTCTCACACTCCTGCCTTGCTCTCTTTTCATGTCGTCAATGATCAGTGGTTGAGATCGACAGGAAGTAGGGGATTGAGATGGTAATAATTAAAAACAAAAGAGTAATTTCTTTTTTTTTTTTTTTTTTGGAGAGGTTTTTGCTATAGGGCGCGTGCACTCGCGAGACAGACAGAGAGAGACATAGAGACAGAAAGCGAGAAATCACCCCCCAGGGGGGGATGGCCACGCCGCAATCCCTTTTCCTCCATTCTCCTCTCGGGATCTTGGGCACGCACGCACACGCGCCCGGTGTGAGTTGTAAGCCACCGGGTCCGAGACGTGAACCGCGGTCGACTACGTGGGAGTCCAGCGACATAGCCATTACGCTAACTGCTGGTTCCCCAAAAGAGTAATTTCTTGATCAGTTGTGGTTATTAATAAGTTCTAGACTTGTAATTGAACTGAAATATTCTCACTGATACGGAAAATTTTCCTTTCATAGTCATTCATTCAAAAAATAGTCATTAAGTAGCTACCATATGATAAGAATTTTGGTAACTAGGGATAAAAATAATGAATAGCCCATAGTCCTACTTTTTTTTTTTTTTTTTTTTTGGAGAGGTTTTTGCTATAGGGTGCATGCGCTCGCCAGACAGACAGAGAGAAACAGAGAGACAGAAAGCGAGAAATCACCCCCCAGGGGGGATGGACCCACCCAATCCCTTCTCCTCCATTCTCCTCTTGGGATCTTGGGCACGCACACACACACGCCCGGCATGAGTTTTAAGCCACCGGGTCCAGGACGCGAACTGCAGTTGACTACGTGGGAGTCCAAAGACATAGCCATTACGCTAACTGTTGGTCCCCATAATCCTACTTTTGAGGCAATAGCGCTGAGTGGTTACTAAGGTTAAAGAGACCTCAGATCAACTCATTTGTGCACCACCTGTCGGCACTTTAATTCTCTTAAGTGTAAAATGGAGGAAATAACAGTATTTAATTCACAAGATTATTGTTAATAATCAGTTAGATATTATACGAAAAGCACTTTGCACAGTACCTGGCAAACATTAAATGCTCAATGAATGCAAGTATCATTATTATAATTTTATCTGTAGCACAGAAAATAGAAGAATTCATTTTGATGGTTAAAAAGGGTAAGAATAGGGGACCAGCAGATGGTATAATGGTTACATCACTGGATTCCCACGTAATTGACTGTGGTTCAAGTCCTGGACCCACTGGCTTAAAACTCACGCTTGGCATATGTGCAAAATCCTGAGAAGAAAATTGAAGAGAAGAGATTGCAGCATGGCCATTCCCCCAGGGGGTTGATTTCTCGCTTTCTGTTTCTCTGTCTCTGTCTCTCTAGTGAGTGCATACAACCTATAGCAAAAATCTCTGCCTCAAAATTTTTTTAAAAAAAACAAACAAGAATGGAAAGAAAAAAACGAATGTAAGAATGGATTCACTAAAGACATGACATTCACCCTGGTCTTTAAAGTCAGGGTCAGAGAAGAGTTAAAACAATAGACATTCAATAACAAATGGTATTCTATCTTTTCTACTACTGCAGACACTGATGTTGTCCAGTTACAATGCCTTGGCATTTTAATCACAACCACATAGCAAACTTAAAAAATATAATATGCAGTTATTGCTAAAATTTGTAAATGATCACAGACATTACTTCAAAAGATAGAGCAGAATCATGAAGTAAAGGCATGCAACTGGAGATGTATGAAAGACTAGTTCAAAGAATACACTGGTTGTCAGAAAAGTCATGGCGTATTTTTCTGTGTTTCTATGCAAAAATGTGTCATGACTTTTCTGATGACCCAACCTGTTCCATTTATAAATCCTAAAACTCTATTTTACATGACAGTATCACCTCCCAAACTACTGATATTTTCCTACCAGAGAGAATTTGGGCTTTGCAATGAGTTTTTAATGGCCACCAAAAAAAAACACAAGGTAAAGGCACGTGATCTACTCTATTTATCAATTCCTGCACCTGCAGGAAGCCAATCTTTAAGCCTCTTTAAAGCTGAAGGGTAACACAGAGTCATCTGACAAGAGATGACAACATGCAGGTTTGATGTGGGAAAACTGGTCATGTGAAGCACAGTTCACAATACTGACTTCGATATAAAAAATCTTTAAAGAACACTGCCACAGTGACAAAAACAATGAAAATCAAAGGGAGAAAACTTAGAAAGAACTCAAACTTCAGTAAGACCCTTAAAAAGTTCTGGGGGAAAGAAGCCCATAAATCTCTTTGGGAGAAAATGTTGCAGGCTTAAACAGAGTGAAAAGATAAAAAGCAGAAAATACTCAATGGGTAATTGTTATAGGAAAATTCATTTTTAAAAATACACAAAAAATTTGCAAACTCAAACATTATTTATGATTCCTAGCACATTAACAATTTTTTACAACATAATTTTTCGTATTTCAAACAAGAAGTTATGATAAAAAAGGGTTGAAGAAAATGGGAAAGGATGGTTAACCAAGAAGAAAATACTTTTTAACACTTAGAGATATCTATACACAATATAATATTGCATAACTGTTATTATTACATATAAGCAGTTAAAAGGATAAAATACAAATGTTTTTCCTATATTTCTTAAAGTAGATACCAAATAATTATAATTTTGATGTTTAGTCTTCATGTGGATAGGTTTATTAGCTAAAAAATCAGGGATAATGTTCACAATCATTGTGGAAATTTCGTAAATATTTTCAAAGAAATAAGATATTCAGGGATTATGGTCAGCATTGTGGTTTATCTTCCTAAAGGGTAAATGTGTTAAGTCTGGCCTTCTTTAGGAATATGGGCTGCAACCTAGGATCATGGTCTAGTCAAGGAGCATCTAGCACTATGCGCATGGCCCTTGGTGGGTCTGAAGATGAATAAAATATGAACGCTGTCCTTAAAGTTCCTTTAGTATGTTTTTTCAGTCACAAAATCTGTTGACAAGGCAAACCCTCCTTGCCCTGGGTTAAATTTGCATCTCATTTATTCATCCGATAAGCATAATTGAGCACCTGGCATTAGGATCTGAGAATACCAAAATAAATGAAAGGAAAACCTCACTGGAGGAACACTGATAACGGAGAGTGTGCTTTGTAATAGCACAATAGTGGTCATCTGACTGATTAGCCATCTTTGTGGCTAATTATTAAGGAATCGAGATAAATATTAACCAGAGGTAAGAAAGGAAAAAGGAAAAATGTGACATTGGTTTAACTATCCTGGCAGAGCTAACTCACGTTTCCAACTGAGAGATCTGTCCCAGGTTGAAAATGAACATCGAGTCTTCCCAGTACTATTGAATTACTGTTTGCTTCTGGTGTGTCTGGCTATTGCCAATATCATACTTCATATTTTGTCGCTATGAGGATGAAAAGGATGGTTTAAGAAATAGGGCTCAGGACATAGGGAGAGGGTTTTGACCTAGGACTCTGGAAGGAAAAGTAGTAAGTGATAAGAACATGGAACCTCAGGGACCAGCAGATGGCAATATGGCTATGTCGATGGACTCCCACGTAGCCGACTGCAGTTTGAGTCCCGGACCCAGCGGCTTAAACTCACACCGTGTGTGTGTGTATGTATGCCCAAGATCCCAAGAGGAAAATGGGGGAGAAAGGATTATGGAGTGGTCATCCCCACTGGGGGGTGATTTCTCACTGTCTCTCTGTCTCTCAATATCTTTCTGGAGTGTGCATACACTCTATAGCAAAAACTTCTCAAATAAAAAAAAAAAAGAGAGAGAGAGAGAAAGAAAGAAAGAAAAAAAGAAAAGAATGTGGAACCTAAGAGAAACTTTCATGGCATCTGGAAAGCAAGCAAAATGTGAGCGGGTCCACATGGTAGAGAGAATCTGAGTAACTCAAGTGCTGAACTCAGTGGGACCTGAGAACCATGGCCATGGCCTCTTTCAGAACAGACATCTCTATGACTGATGGTGCTTATTTCTGGAAACGTTTTATGATGGGTCCTGCCTATAGGATATATTTCCCTAAGTGTATTTTGTGAAAGACTAGTTTCATGAAATACTAATCCATAAACATTAAATACGGGTTCCTTGACTGATTAAATTGGGAAACTTTTGCTATATTAGTCATGGCCCTGCAGCAAATAAAATTCACTCAGATGGTTCAGGAATTCTTATCTAACTTTATTATTTACTTATTTATTTATTTTAATTTGACCAGAGAGGCTCAGAGTGTGTGTGTGCGTGAGAGAGAAGGAAAGTGAGAAGCAAGTCACCAGGTCTGGAACTCGAACCACAGTTGGCCATGTGGAAGTCCCAGGGTCCTTAATGATCACATCCCCTGCTGGCCGGCTGGGGAATTCTTAATTGTGTGTGTGTGTGTGTGTGTGTGTGTGTGTGTGTTTGTGTGTGTGAGAGAGAGAGAGAGAGAGAGAGAGAGAAATGAAACTATTTGGGAGTCTCAGGAAGACTATGGACTCACTCCACAAAATAAAAAAAAATAGAGCAGATAAAGCTTACAAAAGGAAACCAATTAAGTCAAACTTCAGGTAAAATATTTTTAAAGACAAAATTTTAGCATAGGAATAACCATGTTTCTCCATTAACTGTTTAAATAATATAATCTAGCATCAGGTCTCCTAACTAACATAGTTTCAAACTAATGATGATGGTAAACACTATTTTAAGGCATCTAAACACCTGTAAGGTTATATAAAAGTATCTGTGAGGTTTGTCGATGACAAAATCAGAGGTTCCATTAATGCCTTTTGTCTACATTCATAACTGGAAGAAATGATAAATTTCTTTTTAAAGTTGGTAAAAAATAAAGGTTTTTTGTTTTGTTTTGTTTTTTACAAAAAATAAAGGCTTTTTGTTTTGTTTTGTTTTTTACTATGCAAGTCCATCAGTCCTTTGTTTTCTACCTACAGATACCTCTGGGTTATTGGACCCTATTATAAAAACCCTTAAGGACAGACTTTAATCAAGGGATTGTTTAAGAAAGTGCCAACAAGGCCAATGGAATCATCAAGGGATTCTGGAGCACCCAGGAAGTAACAATAGCAGGGCGGTCCTTATGTCCACAGGATTGAAGTGGATGGAGAAGAGATCGTGTTTCTGGAGCACAGAGAAGATGCCGACATGGGGAGGGCCTGCACTGTAAGAGTTACAGTCATAGAGGAGCACAGTCATTGGTGAAGAATTAGCACCAAAGCAGAAAAAAGTTGGGGAGAACAATTCATCCTCTCTCTGCCCTTTTATCTTACACAGGTGTTTTCAGCTGGCCAAACCCAGCAAAAGGTCAGCTGGACAGAGCCAGAATGAGTCTTTCCCACAGGGGTTAAACTCCAGGAAACGTGCAGCAGGGCATAGGTGGAAAGTGGATCTAAGGATTGGTGTGAGAAGGAACAGGAAGAAAACTAGCCCACCAGGTGGCTATGCTTCTTGAGTGCAGATTTTCCCAGATATTTCAATATATTAACATGCATATGTTAATACAAGTTTTAAATATTATTTTAATAAGGAGCATTTATCAAAACTATCTTATCTCAGAATCTATCTTTCAAGGAACAAAAAAGATTAATATTCCATAGAACAACAGTTTACAGATGCTGCTTCAAGATTTTCTGGAGACGTGTATTTTACCTGCACCAAGTTATTTACTGCATATCCAGTGTAGCCCATTTGTTAGAAAACACCTGTGAGGGACCAGCAGATGGCATGGTGGTTACTTTCCTGGACTACCACATGGCTGACCGCAGTTCAAGTACTGGACCAGGTGGCTTGAAACTCACTCTGTGTGTGTGTGTGTGTGTGTGTGTGCGTGTGTGTGTGTCCAAGATCCCCAGTGGAGAATGGAGGAGAAGGGATTGTGGCTTGGCAATATCTCACTGTGTCTGTCTGTCTGTCTCTGTCTCTCCAGTGAGTACACGCACCTAAGGCAAAAATCAGAAACAAACAAACAAACAAACAAACAAAAAACCTGTGAGAGATCAGAAAGACCTGATTATTTCTGGTGTAGCAATACAATAATTAGTTGGAAGCTGTGAGTTAAGAATAAGCATGAAGGGGAACCAGCAGTTAGCGTAATGGCTATGTCGTTGGACTCCCACGTAGTCGACTGCTGTTCGCGTCTCGGACCCGGTGGCTTACAACTCACGCCGGGCGCGTGTGCGTGCGTGCCCAAGATCCCGAGAGGAGAATGGAGGAGAGGGGATTGCTGCGTGACCATCCCCCCTGGGGGGTGATTTCTCGCTTTCTGTCTCTATGTCTCTCTCTGTCTGTCTGGCGAGCGCACGCGCCCTATAGCAAAAAACCTCTCCAAAAAAAAAAAAAAAAAAAAAGCATGAAGAAGGAAAATGTCTATACAGCTTTGAAGATTCATCTTGCTTTCTTATTAGACATATTAATAGTTGAGAAAGTTCTAGCAGTTCAGGAAACTAATCCCATCTTACTTGGTTCAGGAACTTCAAATTCCTTCTGTAAGAAATAGTTCATATTCCCAAGGGGTCAGCTAGGTCCTGGGCAAACAAGAGTGTGCTACAGACTTTCCATTCAGGATAGCAGCTTGTGGCAAACACTCTAACCACAAGTTCTTTCACAATGTATATTTTAAAACATCACAAATAAACCATTATGTATCTGTCACAACAGTTTCCTAACTCACCATGATAGTACCATGGCATCGATTAGCCTAGAGTTCATTTGGGGAGATAGAGAACAGTGATGAAGAGGGAAGTATTGGTTACTGTGTGTGTTGTACAAAGGGTGGCCGTTCTCCACTTCTTATATTTATACCATTTCCAGTGTGGCTTTGCAAATCCTCCGTGTGTGTGTGTGTGTGTGTGTGTGTGTGTGTGTATGACAGAAAATGCATATGCATGCCATAAGAGAGAAATCACCTCTCAATAAGACCTGGTCACATTGAAATCTCCTTTCTTCCATTTTTCTATCCTATCAAGATCCTGAGCATGTGCATACACTTGCCTGGCTTGTTTTTCTAGCTGCCAAAGCTAGGATAAGAGCTGCCACTGACCACGTGGGATCCAACTTCTTCCTTGCAGGGCTTACCCACTGCACTATGGTGCTGGCCCTGAAGTTCCTACCTTTAAAAGATAGAGTCTAGAGTCTATTTCCCAGTCTCCTTTATCTAGGTTGGCTTTGCAACTGGTTTGGTCAGCAGAATATAGAGGAGATAATGGTGTGCCTTTTCTGGGCCTGAGAATTAAGATACCTTTGCCTGGGACCAGCAGTTAGCGTAATGGCTATGTTGACCGAGGTTCGAGTCCCAGACCCGGTGGCTTAAACTCACATTGGGCGTGTGTGCGTGTGTGCCCAAGATCCCAAGAGGAGAATGGAGGAGAAGGGATTGTGGCGTGGCCATCCCCCCCGGGGGGTGATTTCTCGCTTTCTGTCTCTCTGTCTCTCTCTGTCTGTCTGGCAAGCTCACGCACCCTATAGCAAACACCTCTCAAAATAAAATAAAATAAAACTAAAAATAGATACCTTTGCCTGCAGCTGCTGGCTGTCTTAGAACACTGTCCGGATGCCATGAACAAGCCTATGCTAGCTTGCTGGAGGAGGAGACAGAGTGGATCAGAGCCAAGTCACACAGGTGAGAGCCCAACCAAGATCACTAAAGCTGTTCCACATGAACCTGAAGCTGACCACAAACTCATAAAGACATTTAGCCGAGACCAGAAAAAGTATCTGGCTAACCCGAGGTTATGTTGCTGACTCACACAATGACAGTCACCAGCTAAATAAATGGGAGTTATTTTCAGTCATTCCTTTTTAAGGAGGTTTGTTATGTAGCAATAGCTAATTGATATAGCAAAGTACCAAATATAATTCTGTCTAGCCTCAGTATAATACATAATACTAAAAAAGAAATGTGGGTAGCATAAAAAAACACCCATTTCTTATGTTTTGTGTTTGAAAGTGGATGGAAGATTCTGACAGGAAGTAGAGAATGAATGTAGCAACCCCCCCAAAAAAAAAATCACAAATTACACATTTGTTTATAGGACAAATCCTAAAGGAAACAGAGACCCAGCACAATACTCAGGAGAGAGGTAACCACAGCTTATAAAGAGTAATGGACAATAAAACACATATTCTTAAGGACTCTGTATCATGTTTTCTAAAATCTGTATTTAGCCATGTTGGAGGAACAAAACTTCTGACCTGGCAGCCTCTAACATCCTGACACAATCTTATTGAATGTGCTTTTGTGAACAGGAAGGGGAGTTAGAGACACAGTCTAGCTCTCACAGCTGTGCGGTGGTGAGCATCTCAACACAGCACAGTTATAGAAAGTGCACTCCTAACTCCTACTCCTTCAATGAGTGCATCCAAATAGAATGGCTCCTCTCAGCCAAAAATGTATTCTTCCCTAAGACAGACACTGAAAAATTTCTCCTCACAGGTCAAAAAATTTTACTGCTATAAGCAGTAAGTTTAAAGCTATATAGGAGGACTATACATGGGTTAAATGCTATCATGCTAATTCTAGCAGTCAGAAAAATATAAACAGCAACTTTGTACGTAGGAAATAAAAGCCATCAGAACAGGCCAGGCATGGTGGTGCAGTGGTAGTACCCCACCCTATGATGCTGTAGCCACACGAAAGATCAGGATCTAGAACCTGATCTGACCTGAAACACACAGTGTGTGCATGTGCACCCGTGATCCTGGCTGGTGGGAAGGTTGGGTGGGGATGTGTGTGTACAGTGCATGTGGGGGACATCCAGTGTGATAATAGCATGTTTAGAGTGCTGCCACTAACACCCCCCATCGTCCTTTCTTGAAAGAAAGAAAATAAATAAGCTACTATAAAAAATTCATCAGAGTGATAAACTTCTGGTAGTTACCAATTAACAGAAAAAGCATGGGCTTTGGCATCAAATGGATCTGGGTTTGAACTGATTCTGACACTTATTAGCAATATGACCTTGCCCATGTTGCTTAACCACACTTGAGCCTATTTCCTGTTTTACGAGACAGAGAGGATAATATTTACCTCAAAGAGTTATTACAAAGATTAGATGAGATGACGCAGCTCAGACAATTGACACAATGCCTGCCACATTAGCAAGGACTCGTACATTTACCTTTCCAGTTCCTTATGTTGAAGGCAAAGTATAATTTCCATGAACACTTTGCTTTGGCTATCATAGTGTTTAAATCGAAAGGGTGTTTTTATCAAGAGTTCAATCATACTCTTAGAATGCAGTGAAAAGCATGACTGAGTCATAGATAATAAGCAAAAAGGAGAAAGAATGCATCTGTGTTTGATGCTGTTAGCTACAGTCCAGGGACCTTCCGATTTTCAACAGATTGTGTTCCAAAACTTAATTTGTGAGTCACTTTCTGGAAGCAATTTTATAGATGGCGGTTAGATTCTCAAACCACCTTAGAAGAATATATTTGACCTATAATATGGTTGACTAAACTACTTTAATTCTGGTTTCCAAGAACAGAGCTTCATGTGGTAGAAGAGAAAGATACAATTAAGAAGGGGATACGGGGCATTGTGAAGGGGGAAAAAACTCCGAAAGCAATGGATGAGGGAAAAAATAACTACCATTCATGATGCATCCTTTAGGTCCTAGCAATGTACTATGTGCTTTTTATTTGATTCTTACAGCGTTTCTGAAATAGGCATTTCCCTTATTTTACCTGTAATAACAATTACAACCCAGAAGTTCAGAGAGGTTAATTTATTGTTCCAAAGTACATACCAAGCAAATAATGAAAGTAGAACAGTATTTTGAATTAGGTAAAGCTGGTGAACAATCAAGACCAATCAGAAAACAAAATTTCAGCTAATAAACTCCAGAAAGATGATGCCATTTTTAGAGTGTGAAAGATCCC